>CM057453.1:18880000-19480000 GCA_016271365.2 Neoceratodus forsteri | reverse complement strand
GAAAAGTGAAAGCCATGTGGGGGGGTTACTGTGTGAGCCTCTACATTGTGGCATGGCATCCACCAGGACACATCCCAAAAAACTTCACACCAGCACTTTCAAAGCAGCCTCCAGAAAAGAGGGATGTGCCTGCTGTGATGCCCTGACCAGCAAAGGGAGTGAGGCCCTGTATGCCACCAGCCAGGTAAAGTTGTGTGTGTGTGTGGGGGGGTGGTTCTGAGGGGGGTGGATAACAAGCTGAAACCAGAAGAAAAATTAATATCCAAACACTGGAGCAGTATCTCTGCTTCCCAGTCTGGTCCTGCTTTAAGCTAGACAGGGAAACATGACAGAAACCAAGCTATTGTTCCCAGCACTCAGCAGCTAGGCCCACCATGTGATGAGTCCCAGTAGATGCCATGTCACACGGCAGAGGCTCACACAATAAACCCCCAATGGCTTTCAGTTTGCAATGCTCACTCCCACTGTACTGTGCAGCTGGGAACCACTGCCCCATCCCCCTTTTTTTCAAAAACAAGCCAAAATCCACCATATCCCTTGCATTAAGACCCTGAATAATCAGACTCATGTCTATGCCCCTAGCTGCCCATTTGCTTCCCCTTCAGGAAAACCAGCCAAGAATTCCAACTGTACTTAAAAAAACAGTGGCCCGTGAAGTGAAAGGAGCCGAAATGGGACACTAGAGTGCTGGGCACACCAAAAACCACAAGACCCACTCATTGGTATGCCAAGGGGCCTCTGACCACAGCATCCACCAGACGACATTGATAGCATGTTCCTGATTTATGCCTCTCCACAACTCTTAATCCCATGCCAACCTATCTTGAGCCTCTCTTAGGTTGGCCTGCAGGCCATGAAGGTTGTGCCTGTACCCTGGTTCACTTCTCTCACCAAATGGTAGGTTTTGATGTTTTTTCTTATTTTGTTTTTATTTTTTTTTTGGGGGGGGCAGCTTTAGATGGACTTTGAAGAATCTTTGACCTCAGCTTGTTGGAGTGAGAACCACTGTGGAGCATGACCCCCCCCCAGGGGAAGGGGGGGCAAGGGTAGCCATAGTAACATTGTAACATAGGAATTTTCAGGCAAGAGGAGGCATTGTAGGCCATCTAGCTCATCCACCTTATATCAGTGGGAAAAGATACTGCAACCCTTTTTTTGGAAGGCAATTATCTAGACTTAATACTATTTACAGTTTTATATTTTACCTCTTCTGAGGGTAAACTATTCCATGTTCTCACCAATCTCTCTGAGATCCATGCTCTCCTTCTTTCAGTTTTAAATTGTGCACCCCTTAGTTGGAATTTATGACATCTAGTTTTTCCTGTGCTGTCCACAAATGTAATTTTCAGATTCGATCTCAGGCCTTTGTTTGTGATGAATTTAAAAACTAAAATAATGTCACACCCCATAGTCTTCTCATCTCTAGTTGTACAGACCCAAATTGTCTAACCTTTCCTCATAACTAAACTCTTCCATTACCTTTATGATCCTTGTTGTTTTCCTCTGTACTTTTTCTAGTTTGTGTATATTTGCTTTGTTTACTGGATTCCATAACTGCCCACAGTACTCTAGATGTGGGCGAAGAAGTGACCTAAAGAATGGCAACATCACCTTTCTATCCCTACGTATCAGATACTTTCTTATACATCCCAGTATTTTATTACATTTTGAAAAAAATGCTGTCACATTGTTTGGAAAATTTTAACTTGCTATCTATTATAACTTCCAAATCGTTCTTATATTCTGAAATTCTTAGTTTTATGCCACTCATGTAATATTTTACCTGCATGTTATTAGATCCAAAATGCTTTGCCATGCACTTGTCAAGGCTGATGCTCATTTATTAATTATAGGCCATGGGTCCAGTTCAGGAAGAGTTTCATCTGCCACAAGTCCCTGTTGAGCAGAACATATGGTGCAGAGGACTCGCGGCAGACATTTGGCGCCACTCACAATTCACGATCAATTGTGCCAGAGGCAGCAAGTTAGACTAGCTCCCTGCTGGTCTAACTTTGCATCCAAGGGGATCTGAGTTTATGGCTTGGCACCAACCTTTGCCATAAAGCTGCTGTACACCACGGAAAAGGTTGCACATGTGCCAGCCATTCTTGAATCGGGCTGCATTGTGACAAAGTGCTTTGGTGCAGCTGCATCAAACATTGCGGATGGTGCAAGGCATGGTGCAAGCCCTGCATCATCGGTCGTGAATTGGGCAGATGTGTATTTTCAGATCCTCCTGTAGCTTGTTAATACCCTGTTCCATGTCCACAATACAGTCTACTTTTGTATCATCTGCAAATTTACCCAACCATGGCTCTTTTTCGGTTTCCATATCCTGTATATATATGTTGAACAGTGACGGCCACAAAACCAAAGTCACCCCTGATTGTCCACCACATGGCCGATTCGGCATGCTACCTTCCTGTCAGCTCTCTCATACTACCCAGGCAGCGCCTCAGAGGGAAATGAATGACACTGTGCTCTTATCATCTCTGTGGTTTCAGCTACCCTAATCAACTGCAAAGCTTCAGCAGTAGACATAGCCAAAGAATCATGTTGGCAGTCTCCCACCTCCAATGAGACCAGGACCCAGCTAACAGGTAATGAATTAAACCACCTAACTACAGACTGGCACAGACATGGCTTTTTCCAGGCTGAACAACAATCAAACCAGCAGAACTAGCTACAAAATACCACAACCAGGTCCTAGCATGACCAAGCAATGTTAATACACAAAAAGTCCTTACCAAAGCAATAATACTCCAACTGCCAGTATGATATTGGTCTCCTTACATCATCGGGTAACTGCTGGAGAAAATGAAGCTATCTACTTCACTGGGGGCTTTTGGGTTTGTGAATTAGAAAAGACAGAAGAGCCAAGGCCTGTGAGAAAAGCCCCAAATATATGGTAGGTTAACAAAAAGGGTAAAAGGGGTAAAAAGAACAAGCAGACAGGACAGAATAAGGGGAGTGTGTAGTGTAGTGCCTGTGGGGCAGCAGTCTTCTGGGACACCTTCTGGAATCTGTGCTGCTGCCCTATATGTGTGCAGCTTTCTGGGCTGAGGGAAGAAGTTGCCATACTCAAGACTGAGCTGGTCTGGGTACAGAGGACTTTCTCCCCACCCAAGGACCACTTAGTCCACCTCTGCTACCCAGAGATTGCCCAGAAGGAGGAACAGCTGGCTTTCGGTGGGTTCAGGGAAGGTTAGGGTGGCGGAGCATAGGCACATCACAAAACAAGTTCCACTAGAGAAATCCTACACCACCGTGGTAGAGCAGGAATGTCTCACTGAGGCACCCACAGAAGTGGCCGGAGGGGATGTTGAGGTCATCCCCAGCGGAGACCCAAAGTGAGGGGGGTTACAGGAGACCCCAGAAAATGAGGAAGCAAATCCTTGTGCATGACTCTATTGTTAGGGGGAATAGAGTTGGGAGCACATAATGAGGAAGAGATGGAGTTTTGGTGTCACCACAGCATGCAGGGATGGAAAGCAGATTCAAAGGCTCACAGGGACAGCAGGAAAGGAGGCAGAGCTAGACATCATTGTTCATTTGAGGATGAATGGCCTGGCTAAGGATGAGCTAGCCATAGTGCAGAAAGAGTTTAAGGAGTTGGGGAGGGGTCTTAGGTAGCTGGTATGATCCGTGACCTTGTCAGATGTTTTACCCATCTATCACAAGGCAGATGACAGGATTCTCTGTGCCAGGATCTTCAACAGCAGGTTAAGGAATTGGTGCGGTGAGGAAAGATTCAGGTTCATTGGGGATGGGGGCCCAGGCTGGAGAGATGGGGCCTATAAAGGGGAGATGGCCTGAATTCATCCAGGAAGGGCCTGCAGTCCTCAGTGAGAGGTTTAAATGTTACATTGGCAAGCATTTTAACTAGCTGAGTGGGGAGGCAGAATAAGACTGGGAGACAGAAACTGTCCCTCCCCAAGTTCCCAAGGTCAACTATGGAATTTCAGAGGGACTAAAACCCCAGACGGAATCAGATACAATTGTAAGCTGAAAAGTATAGGAACAGTTTGAAACTGAGAAAAAGGGAAGGCATGATAAAGGAGGGGAAAGGACAACAAAGAAAAGAAACTGATAACACCATTTGTAGACCCATGTGTGCCAATGCTCACAGTCTAGATAGCAAAATTGCAGATTAAGAAGCCACCATGACAGAAGCTGATCTGGACTTAGTAGTCATTTCAGAAACCTGGTTTGATGAAATCCAGAAATGGGATGTGGCTATACCAGGATATAATTTGTTTAGAAATGACAACGTAAAAAGAAAAGGTAGAGGAGTGGCTCTTTATGTAAAAAACAACATAAAGGCTACAGAAATACAGGAGAGGAAGGAGGGTACAGAGTGATGTGAGTCACCTGGAATAGAGGAAAGGAGCTCACAAGGGAGAGGTGCTACTAGCAGGAGACTTCAATCTGCTGGATGTGGATTGGAGCTTCCATGTTGCAGCACTGACTAGGAGTGGGAACACTCTGGACTCCCTGCAGAGGACATTCCTCAGGCAACTGGTTAAGGAATCCACTTGTGAGGGGGCATTGCTGGAACTAGTACTGACACATGGGGACAGAATTGCTGACATCACAGTGGGGGACCACCTGGGGACCAGCGATAACCAGACGGTGTGGTTTAATGTAAGAAAAGGGCCAGAATCAAACCACAGAAGGATGAGGGTCCTGGACTTCATTAGGCTGATTTTAAGAAAATGAGAGAATGCCTCAGGAATGTACTGGCAGGGATGGGGAAACTGGGGAAGTGGAAGAACAGTGGGGTACAATAAGAGAGAGAACTGAGAGAGCTACTAAGCTCTGTGTCAAGCAGGTCAGCAAAGGCAAGAGAAAAAAGAAACTGCTATGGTTCTCTAGGGAGTTAACGAAAAAAGTAAGAGCAAAAAAAACTAGCCTTCAGAAAAAACAAAATAACACAGAAGGAGGAGGGTAGGGAGAGTTACCAGGAGAAACAAAGGAAGCCAGTTAGGAAAGCAAAAATGAAAACAGATAAATATATAGCCAAAACAGTAAAAAAGGGGATAAAACATTTTTAGATACATTAGTAAAAAGGGGAAAATCCAATGGAGGAACAGTGAGACTGAAAGGGGAAAAGGGGCTTCTGTAGAAGTGGACCACAAAAAACGGACATATTGAATAAATACTTCTGTTCAGTATTCATGGATGAGGGGTTAGGAAATTGGACTTTTTGTGAGGAAGTACTTCTTCACGGAGAAGGCAGTGGACTCTTGGAATAGCCTCCCAGTGGAAGTGGTGGGGGATAGAATGGTCACAGGATTTAAGAATGCATGGGATAGACACAAGAAAATATTAGAAGCAAGAGGGGGGTGTAAGCCAGAGTCCAAGTTGGGTCTCTGGCAGCACTATAGGTAGGGAATTTAGGGCAGACTATGTGGGCCAAGTAGTCCTTATCTGCTGGCAACTTCTCTATTTCTATGATTCTATGCTGGAGAGGTAGTGGTAAAGAAGGCAGAGCCTTTATTACACCAACTTAAATCACTAAGACATCCCGTTCCACAGGTAGTAACTTCCACTTCCTTGGAACCCTGCCTACCTACCTGACCCTTCCCCAGTGGTCAGAAACTACCTTCTCCCCCCGTCTGCTCAGGTTTTGTCTGTAGGTGTACTTGCAGACAAACCTCACCAGCTGCTATTCATACAGGCTCTCTCATACAATAAAAGTCCCTAACACAGTGCTGCTAATATGTCAGTAACTTTTCTTTAAACAAAGAACTACTATACTCTGACCAAGAAATCAATACAATAGCAGTAAAACAAAACAAAATCAAAGAGAAAATCACTGGCAGGGAAACCAAAAGAGACAAGAGAAGAGAAAAGATATTGAATCACAATCCCACAACCTTTGGAAAAGAACTGACAAGTAATTTACTTATCTTCAGCTGCACACAACGATTTGCACATTATGTTGTTAAATAGAGGCATTTCCTTGGTACCATGGTCTAAAGTCAGTAAATTCCAAATCTACACAGACCTTAGAAAATTCTTTCAAAAATGTCCTTAAAGAAGGTTTTCTCAGAAATAAATAATCAACAGTGTGCTATATGAAATATCCTAATACAGCAAATCACATCCCAGAACCACAGGATGTTCAAACACTGAATGGCCTCTTAAATGAAGAAGAACCAGTGACTTGGCAAACTCCATTTTTGAATACTAACAATGTGGTAAATAAAGATGACACATTAAGGATGGGGGATTGCCATGACTTTGCCATTTCCACCATCAGTACTGTACCTAGAGCAAAGAGCTCAGCAATTTTAGTTGAAATCCACTTCAATCCTCAAATTTACTAGCACTTTTGATTTATCAGTCATTAGTAATGCAAGAGGTGGATGAACATTTCAATAAAAAATAGGGACAAAAGAAGAAAACTCTAACCTCATCTGAAGAAGAAGCTTTATAAGAAATGTTGCAGTTCTCCAATATTGAGATAAAGCTAACGGACCAAGAGGACATGGTGGTAGTGCTAATTAAACATCTTGGCAAGTAATACTTTATCAGTTACAGATCACTGATAATTTCTTTATTTATTTATGGTTAGGAAATAACCTTTGAGCCATGGCTCTTTTACAAAGGTTCCACGTCATGGGACAGATCACAGACACACAAACAGTAATGGTACAGAGCACTGGACATAGGTAAACAATAGACATTGTTACAATCTTGAAGCATTTATAAATAATACTAGATAATGAATCAGTTGTAGAAGCCCAACAGAATGGCTTGATAGGCAAGGGTTTTGAGGGGTGCAGAAAGGAGCCCCCTGTGAAATGCATGCACAGAGGCAATAGCAGTGATCAGGTGAAGGTGATGTCCCCTTCCTGGGGAGTGGGAGGAGAGACAGAGAGAGGGGGGACAGGAAACAGCCTCTGGCCTTCATCCAGAGGCATTGTCATGGCACATGGGGAAGGGGGGCTGGGAGGACAGGCAGTGCAGGAAGAAGGCTGGGGTGGTAGCAGTGGGCTGCTGGTATCACCACCCAAGGGTGGGGGGTAGGAGGCAGTGAGCAGCCACCGGCTAATTACCAGTTGCTTCAGCAAGACACCACTACATCTTACAAAGGAGGATTGATACTTTACTCCTACTTGCATACCATGTTTCTGTCATTTTAGTCTGAACTTAAATTTATAACTGTCAATCTTCCAGTGGTTCCCACTATCTATATGTTTCCTACGCTTCACAGAAACCTTATTACCCTCCAGGCAGGCCAATAGTGTCTGGAATAGGTTCTCTAACTGTAACTATCTCAGTGCTCATTATTTTTTCTTACAAGATACTGCACTAACATATTCTGTATTTACTTCACCATCCAATCCATAGTACAGCCCAAGGTTATCTCCACCAGTGGTGGGCCGTGTTTCATGTGGCAGATGCAATGTTTGCAAGATCTGCAAACCATGTCCTGTGTACATCCAAGTGACTGCCCCAGCATAACCTTTAGATAGTTTTTCAATCGCAGTACATCCTTTGTGGTCAATGCAATTCAATGTTCATGTCACAAATTATATGTAGAAAGAACCATTAGACAATCACAAAAGAAAAATGATCCAGGAACATGCTCTGTCCATCAAATAAAACTGTTAATGATATTGTACCTCTCAGGGAGCACATTTCACATCTTACCACAACTGTGATCCCAAAAACATTTAGTTTGTTGGTTTCAAGTATATCAAACCTCTGAAAAGAGGTGGTGACTGCACAACAATTGTGGTATTGTCTGAAGCCCACTGGTTATATATCTTAAAGAGCCTTTGCCACCAACATTTAAATTGTACAGTATTATTGACATTACCACATTGTTGTAAAATCAGTACCATTTACCTATAATATTTACCAATATGTTTTTACAAATCAGAATAGTTAGTGATTTCCCATTATTGCCTAAGATTATTTATATCACGCTCATTAGTACTATATTCTTTTTAGATTCTATATTGATAACATTTTCCTTTTTATTTCTGATTCCTGCTTTCATTTTGTTATTTGTTTTTGTGTTGTCTTTTAATATAAGTGGATATGGGATCCTCACTGGAGTTCTTTAAAACTCTGGACATTATTTGTCATTGTGGCTGTTTTTCACATATTTGACCTTTTGATCTCCCATTGTTACTTTTTCATCTTTTCTGTTCAGTGTTTTCAGTCTTTCCCTTTTTTCTATTGCATTTTGCAGGAATATTAACAAAGATCTTGGCTTATTCTAGCATAATGTGGTAAACTGCCTTTTTTACATAGTTATCTCTGGGTGCATGTGTATAACATTTATTATTCCTAAATTCCTGCCTAGTGGGATCTATCTCACATTGTTCCTTTCAAAACTACTACTGGTGTCTTTCAACTGCTTGGTCTGAGTGAGTTCTTCATATGATATGTTTAATGCATTTCTTTTTAAATGTCATGTCCCTTTTAATTGCTTACTTTAAAGGTTGATATGAGCCACCCAGCCCCATCCACTAACAAAAAGTCTTCCATTTACTGTATGTTACCTTTACTAACTCCTTTTGTGAGCTCTTGGATTTTCTGGTATAGGGTCATGGATATCAACAGGTGCACTGGTATCCATAGGTGCAGAGATTACATGCTTGGATATGCACATTTGCTACATATCTGGGCCACTTTGTTGTGGTTTTTGCCCTTAATTACTGCATGTGTAACCAATATTTGATTAAATATGTACAAGATTCTAAAAGGTTCTGTTTTCAAACATAATTTTAAACCTTGTAAACCATGTATGATTGCTGATTAATAATATGTTATTTAGCCATTTAATTAGCTATTTTCTTTTTGAATCACTTTACCCATTCTTAAATAGATGTTCATTCTTTTCTAATGTTAGAGTTTCTTAGATTCTAGGGATTTGTATTCTAAAAACCCAATCTACCCATCTCTAGAATCTATTATTCTGATTTAAATGAGTCACGTGTGGTTGATTACTCCTAGCTCTAGAGGGTTAATTATTGTTTTGTGGAAGTCAAAACATTCTGTAAGAAAAAAAAATGACATTTGTTCCACTGCATTTGATGTTAAACACTCCCCAGGTCAAGCATTTTCAAGTTAATGAAAAAATATTACCGGTACAATAATCTTTTATTTAAAAAAAATCAACAGTTTTTACACCCACAACTCTGAAACTGGACATCTCTTATTTTTCATATCATATCATTTCATTTCCGGTCATGTCAGACAAACCTGATAGACTTCCTTAGCTGGGTGACCAGGGAACTAGATCAAGGAGGGATGAAGGATGTGGAGTACTTAAGAGTTTAGTAAGGCATTCAACACTGCACCACATAGGAGACTTATAAGGAAACTGGGCAGCCTAGGGATAGGTCCTAAAGTGGTAAACTGGGTAAAAAATTAGTTGATGCATAGGCATCAGAGAGTGGTGGTAAGTGGAGTTCACTGTTGAGAAGGGTGGGTGACCAGTGGGGTGCCTCAGGGCTCAGTTCGGGGAACAGTCCTCTTTAATGTCTTTATAAGTGACTTTGCAGATGAGCTGGAAGGGAACGCATGCCTCTTTGCAGATGACAACAAGATCTGCAATAGGGTAGACACACCGGGGTGATAAGAATGTGCAGCAACCTGCAAACACTTGGGGAGTGGTCAATGGCATGGCAGCTGTGTTTCAATGTGAGAAAGTTCAAAATCAAGCACCTAGGGCACAGAAACACAGAGATGTAGTATAAAATGTGAGAAGAGGTATTGATGGTTACCAAACAGGAAAGGGACCTGGTAGATTTCAGATCCGATGACCCCAATGTGGTGAAACAGTAGTAGTAATAATTTATTGATTGACGATACAAAGTCTTTACAATTCAGTACAAATAATACATAGTATAACAGGATAAAATACAGATAGAAATGCAAATACAAATTAATCAAAGCCAATATGGAGACAAATTACAAAAACATAAAAAAGGTTCATCTAGACATAAACCTTTCTCTTAGATATGTAGAGTTTTTGATCTCCACAGGATATAAGCAAATAATACCTCTACCATAATAAAATCTAGAGAGTCACATTCAGTTCTGACTAAAGACAGCATTTAATGACTTTTGTATAATGACCTTCCAATGACTTGTCACAGCACATAATCTTTAAAATAGGGATGACTAGCAAAACAGTGGTAAGACTGTGCAACAAGGCAGTAGGTAGGGTCAGTGGGATGCTGGGGAGCATGGAGGTATCACCAGAAGAATGAGGGAGAGGGTGTTGACTCTCCATAGATGGCTACTGAGACCCCACATGAAGTACTGTGTTCAGTTCTGGAGACCACATCTCAAGAAGGACATTAACGAGGGGAAGCTGTCTAAAGGAGAACAACTAAACTGATGCAGGGGCTGCTTCATAAGCCTTATGAGGGCAGACTGAAGGACCTCAATATGTACGCATTGGATTGGGGGGCGTGGAATATGATAGAGACCTATAACTACCCCAGAGGATTGAAAAATGTTACAGCAGGGGAGTATTTTTCAGAGGAAAAGATGCATGAGAACAACAGGACATGCAATGATGCTTGAAGGGGGAGACTTAGGAGAGATGTGATGGAAAAACAGTGATGGGCTTCAAACATGCATGGGATAGGCACAAGGGAATCTTAGTTGGGAATCAAGGAGGGGTGGATATCAAGTAGGGACTGTACTGAATGTATAGGCAGGGGCAAATGGGTACACTGGGTAGGCCAAGCAATCCCTATCTGCTGTCACATTCTAAGTTTATATATTTTTTTGGTCATAAAAGAAAGCTTTCTTCCTTTTGACTTTGGAGAAATGTATCTTCTTTATGTAAGTCTGCTGCTCTGTGCTGCTACTTTCAATTGAGTCTCTTCTATATCCATTTTATAGTATTGGGGTCCAGAATTTCTCTTAAAGTGGTAAGAGGGTCTAATTGTGTGTTCTTAGAGTGAGAGAACCATGCACCAAAATGAATGGATCTGGCACACTAAGGATTTCAGAATTTGCATTCTTACCACCATATGAGACAATCCAGATTTCATAGAAAGTATTTTTCACTCTGGATTCAGTTGTGTGTTTACCCCCCTTCCCCAAAGTGACAAAAGTGAATTATGATAATTGCACATGTTTTACTGAGTATTTGTAATGCTATTTATGGTTTTGTATTTTGTATTTCATATAATGTTTCATGTTTGTATGTATGGATCTGTATGTTTGTGTCATTTGTAACTTGTCGCTGGTGAAAACGGGCAGTTTTGCTCATCCTGCTTACAAGTCTAAAAAATAAAAGTGAATGAAAAATAAAATGTAATCAGGAGTGCATTTCTGCAGAATTAATTCACACCAACAGTCGAGTGCCTTTCATCACGCCCAGAAAGTGCATTAGTTCTTAAGAAAGTGGGTCATGGCACTTTTACAATGGAAACATGCTTTCTTGTTTAATGGAAAAAGGTTTTATGTTTGGGTTGTTAGGCTGTTGCTGGATATATTACATTAGGCTGGTGTCAAACCATGCATGTACTGAGAATTAATGAATTGTCACATGATGTGTCTTAACCAATGATATTGCTAGAAGTATGGAGATTTCTGAAGCCTATTTAATAAGTCTTCTTAAACAGATTTTATAAATATGTCTGCGTTCTAAGCCACTCTTACCTCTGAAGAAGCTTTTTATAAAATAAAAAATGTTAGCTGATGGTACCGGTGATAGACTGCGCTGATATAGTCTATGATGGGGCCACTAAGCCAGAGTTGAGGACGGTAGATATATTGTATAATAAAATGGCCAGGTACATATGAGAAGCACAAAGACCAAGCCATCATTTTGATTTATTTAGAGAATTAAATGTCAGATGGAACCAACATATAAATAAAAGTATGTATAACACTTTCAAAAATGAAGTACCTGACTATATTGCAAAAGAACTAAAAATAAAACAACCAAATCGGAGATAAAGATCATCTCAATTGATAGAATTTGAAGTTCCTAAAAAGAGAACGCTGACTGAATGTGCTTCCATTTTTCACAGAGGACCTAAAGTTTGGAACAGTTTACCCCTTCCCTCCCCTGTATTAGGTTATATGGCTGCAGTATAACCTGCTATCAAATCAAAAAAATGGTACCAGAATAATTATGGTAAACAAAGATAGTGTCATATTTTGAGAGATGTTGGATAAATACCATAATGTGTTGCTGTTGCCTATTTGATGCCTAGTATCTGATGTTGATGTCTGAGATGTTGGATAAACACTATAATGGGGTATCACAGCTTATCTGATGTTTGGTGTCTAATGCTAATGTTGATGAATGAATTATGTAAAATTTTGCATCATTATGTATTTGCACTTTACAAAGAGAATAACGGATAGGTTTGTGTCTATTACCAGGGAGTAACAGTATCGAGAGGTTCTGGACAAATGAACCTCAAGAGTGAAGCTCGAGAGGTTCCAATGTGTCCAGAACCTCGAGATGCCAGTACTCCCTGGTAATAGACAGACAAACCTGTGGGTTATTTTTTTTAATATATGGATCTGACCTTTGTTCGTAATGGCTGGCCAACCTCTTCAGTGGAGAACTGATTTTGTACTGGTCGACCGTGGCACTGTCCCAAGCTGTGCCTTCAGCTGCTTGCTCGCTCGAGAGGGTTCCTGCCCCCTGCTCATTTTTTGGTTATAGACATCCTACCTGCTCTTCATGACTGTAATAGCAGGATCAACCAGATATTTTCCTTTGCTGAGGCAAAAAAGAAAAAAACAACGGAGAAGCGTGATGACCGAGTTTGCTTTCAGTAAGTGAGAAAAGGGCTGCCATGTTTTTTAATCTGTTCTGCCCACCCCCACAGGAAAAGCAGCCAATAAGAAGGCACGCTTAGGATGTGGGGGCAGAAGGTATCTTTTTTGGTGGTTGCAATGATAGTATTATCACCATAAAACTATACTATTAAAAGTGATTGACAGTACTATTATCACTGAACCTTTGAGGGTATTACCAACTTTTTTTGTAGACTTTAGAGACCTATTAAATTGAAGATCCATATATTAAAATGTATTTTATCCTTGTAACCAGAAACTGATTTCTCTTATGGTGTCCCTTGTAAATGAATGTTATTTAGTACTCAATGGGTGTGTACCATGTTCATTTTATAATGAATAAATCATTACTACTACTGCTACTAGGTTAGTGGTCAGTACAGCATTTTTAGAACTCTGTTTGCTGTGCTGTACTACTTTTTAAACTGTTTACACAATAAAGATTACTATTTAGGATCTAGGTATACATTTTTTGAAATATATGCCTTCTTTGCCCATTATTTAACAAGAATTTGTCAATGCCGAATGTTGTCTTGCTGGCATTGGCATTGGTAGTGCAGAAGTTAGAGAGATGCATAATAGGAATGGCAGTGAAGTATTGAACTGATGCCAACCCCACCCTCACCCTGCAGAGATTGACAGGCGTTGGAGTGTGCCTTTGGGTCATCAGGCATAATGCTTATGCCATTTCACTTCACCCTAACCTACATACACTGACAAGTGTTGCAGTGTGTCATGGGATTTTTGGGGCCTTATGCTCACTGCATTCCATAAGGAAATACACTGACATGGGTGCAGTATAGGAGAATGGGGTGAACTTTGGGGCTGAAGACTCCAAAGCTCACCTAGATGCCTGTCACTGGCTGCAGGGTGGGTGTGGGGGTGGAATGGCATGAGCATTACAGCCAACGATCACAAGTCACACCCCTGATGCCTGTCAGTCTCTACAAGGTGGGGCGTTACAGTTGGAAACCCTAATGCCCCAGGTGTTTGTTGGTATTTTCTTTCCAAATTTTCAACATGGGCTTTTTGTGACCCCCACCTCATGAACAGTGGCACTATCACTTTGTTAACCGAAAGGTGATTTTGCACAGCGACTTTGCCATTTGGCACCACAGGTGTGAAAACACATTTTGGGCAGGATGTCAAAAATGACAGCTGTACTATTCATGAGGAGGTTATAAAAAATGGCAATGTTGAAGATCTATAGTGAAAATATGAAAAACTGGTGAAGTCATGAGCGTGTGTAGAAACTGCTCAACGCACACCCGTAATGCAACTATTTTGGGGAATTTTTTTAACAACATTTTCAACATAGGCATTTTGGGACCTCCCCATATGAACAGTGGCACTGCGATTTTGTTTATATATCCCGAAAGGTGATTTCCCACAGTGACCACGCCATTGTGCACCACAGGTGCAAAAACAAATTTTGGGCAGGATGTGAAAAATGACAGCTGTACTGTTCATAAGGAGCTGAGAAAAATGGCAATGTTGAATATCTGGAGTGAAAATATTAAAAATTGTCAACATTATGAGTGTGCGTGGAAACTGCGCAATGTATGCTCGTAACTCAGTCATTTTTTTGAATATTTTCACCAAATTTGCAACATGGGCTTTTTGGGACTCCTCCTCATGATCAGTGACAATGTAATTTCCTTAATCAGTCCCAAAAGGCGATTCCATGTAGTGACCAAAAATTCACCTTTCGGGACAGAGTAATGAGATGACAGTGCTTGTGTTCATGGGGTGAGATCCCAAGAACCCCATGTGGAAAATCTGGTACCAAAATTCCAAAAAAATGGCTGAGATATCCACCTAAGTTGAAATCCCCCTTTGCTTGCCATCATAAAGTTTACAGCAATTTGTTCAGTTCCCGGTTGGCTTTTGTAGAGTTCGGATGTGTTCCCACTCCACAGAAGATCACAGCGCTGGACTTCCAGAGGTAAATATGGGGTGACAGGGAGTGTGGGGAGGTGGGGTGCAACAAGGGTGGGTGTGGGTTGGGAGAGGGGGTGTGCTTGGATGATGAAAGCCCTCTTTTTTTATAGGTAAAGAAAAAGAAACCAGACTTTGGGGGATGATTTTATTTATTTACAGGTAAAAAAAATGATTTGGGGCACATTGGGGTGGGATTCCAGTGTGCCACGAGTCTTGGGGAGACATAATGCCGATGGGGATTGGGCACCCCTGTTGGCAAAGAAAGTGTGTGGGAGGTGAGGAACTTGATGCAGATGGTGATTGGGCACCCCCGTCGGCAAACATATTGAACTGGGGTGAGGGTGACATGCCGACATGGGGATTGGCATCCCCGATATCAGCTTGGTGGGGATTTTGTGATGGGCAGCAGGAGCCGCCATATTGATTGGAATGTTTCACCAGGAAAGGCAGGTAACAGAGCCTTGTCATCTGATGCTCCAATGAGGAAACTGCACCTCATTGAAGCGGCAGATTTCTTTTAACTCCATGGCTCTCTTTGAAACTGCTGTCATCGCTAGCATGCTTGCTAATTGGTGGCTGAGGGACACACCCACTAACGCATTTCTTGCATTCACCAACACTTCTGAATGCACTACTACTGCAAGATGTTGCTTGCCCGCATGCAAGACAACATAAAATATAAAAAAGGGACACTTCCATTTGAAACATAGAACATTCACGATGTTAGAGCTGTTATGCTCAGCATAGTAGAGCTACAGTTTTGTGACCTGGAGTTAATCCTGTACACTAGTGCCCCACATGATCTTAAGTATAGTGGATGTTGCCAACTAGGTCATCTTCATCACAGAATGTGGTATTAAACTATGGGTGCTCAAATGCAGCTATTAATGCTAATGAAAACTAAAAGACATAGTTTATGATACCACAGCATGGTATTTCAAATACCAAATGCTAAACAGAGTCAAAATGGAGACACCATAGAAAATGGGCAACCTGATATGGAATAAAAACACAGTGTATAGGAAAAATATTCACT
Organism: Neoceratodus forsteri; assembly: GCA_016271365.2. Classification (NCBI taxonomy): domain Eukaryota; kingdom Metazoa; phylum Chordata; order Ceratodontiformes; family Ceratodontidae; genus Neoceratodus; species Neoceratodus forsteri. The sequence continues at coordinate 19,464,222 of CM057453.1, read as the reverse complement.
GTAACATGAACTGCTGCATTATTGTTCTCATTCTGTTTTTTCTAAAGAGTCTTTCTATAGATTCAAGTTCTGATCATGGGATTACAAACTAGGGTCAAATTACAGAAGGCAGGGGAAACAGATAGTGTTACAGTTGTACAGCTGATTACAACACCCTTCTGCCAAATGCTACATCACCTCAGCTAAGTTAAAAGTATTTTCCAACATTCAGGGTATACTTTTTAAAAATATTATATTTAGACAAAGTTCAAGGAAATGTGCATGAAAATATGGACACTGTCTCAGAGTCACCTCTTTCTACATTTATTTTTTTTGTTTCTGAGATCATAGCCACTGCCAGGGCAAAATATTCTGATGACACAAATACAGAATTGTCCCCGGATCCTCACCCAGAAATAACTCAGGCTACTACTTTGTCACTTTTAGATGCTCGCTGGCAATATTTATTTAAAGACACAATTATATATTTACATCCCAATTTTCCCTGTCAAAACAATCAATATTTACATTTAGACATATCAGTCCAATATCATTTTATAGGATCTAACAGTCCTGTCTTCCATCTTGTGGTTCTTCCTTCTTGCTCTCTTCATCATTCGAGGTTGCTTCTCGGAGTCCGGACACTGATACAGCCCCCATCCATCACCATAACCAGGTCACCACACTTACATGGACCTCTCCCCCCCCACTAGGTGTGGACACAGTGATCTGTCCCCTAGCTCTATATCCCTCCCCCATTACTCCCACACCTGGGTTCCTTTTTTCCCAGCCCATGGTGCCTAACCTCTCCCCCTCTTCCTGTCCCTCCTTTTTCCCCTTGCTCCCAACCCTTTCCACTGACCCATCTCCAGCTTGCAATGGAAGATGGGGCTCCCCCCTTGTGGGTTAAAATCTCAGGTCTTTCTTATTAGTTTCCCACACTAGCTTCCCAAAGGGCCGCAGGAACAGGCACATGCCAAATTCCGTCATGTGCACCCCATCCGACTGGTACACGTCGGCCTGCTCATATGAGATATCCCTGTGCTGTATGTGTACCCCCCCATCTCCAGAACTGCCCTAGCTATCTTCCTGTTCAGGCAATTCTAAGCCACCTCTATTGCTTTCACCCCTTTTGCTCCTCTCCATACCCACTGGGACTGATCTCGGACCAGCCGATCACCACCCCCGGCCACCAACTCTTTATCTTTCCTAAATCTTAGAGCATGTCCCTCATCAAGGTCCCCTATGGCACATCCCCCAGATCATTGCTACACAGATGGATAAGGATACAGTCCAGTCTGGCCCAGCGCACCCACAGCTCCTCCAGCAGGGGAAGCAACTGTGACCACCTCATGCCCCTCAGGCCCCTCCACCACACTTTGGTGTGCTCTACCTCCAGGCACAACTGTGTCCTCTCCTTATGGTGGCCGCAAACCTTTCCACCCAATAGATGAATGAGTGCCCCATGATCCACACTGTCTCCTGGAGTCTATTGTGGAAAGAGAAAAGGAACATGAGTCAGCTGTGTCAACACCTCACATATCTCTTGTAACAGCTGGGATGACATCTCCCCACCTGTTTGACCTTGTCCTCCACCAGCCCCCTTGCGGCCACCTCAGATGCTGCCCTTATCCTAAATGAGTGCGGGGAGAACTTGCTGGGGTCCTCTCCCATGAATGCCAATGCTTTCTTCAAAACTGCCCCTACTTGCAAACCCATTACCAGGGACCCATCCCTGTGCCAGAACCAAGCTTCCTCCATCAGGCCTCTCACCCTACCATAGTCACCCATGGCTTTGACTGCACGCACACTCTCCCCCAGGTGCCTGCGCATCTCCACTGTGGTACCTTTTCCCTGCTGGTCCATCTTGGACCTGCACAGCCAGATGACCACCCTGTTACCATCCCATCTTACATTCTTGCCTAGTAAGGCCAGGGCAGCGTTCCCCTTTCTGGGAGCCATGACCTCTCCTATCCTGCAAGCTCCCCTGCCCATGTTTGCAAAATGGTCCTGAACAAACAGGCTTCCTTTACTGAACTGCAAATGTTGTCTAATGCCCCCACAACCTTCATGAGCAGAGGCCCCATTATGGGCCTTCTCTTGTCCAGTCTTGTGCCCTGCCCCCTCTGCTAACCTGTGACCATCCACCTGACAACCCAGCCTCCCACTGCGTCTGCCCACCCCTGGTCCCTACACATCCAGCTGATGCTGGCCAGCTGGACCACCATGGTGGTGTGAGCCAATCCTTCTTCCCACTTTTCAACTGCATATTGCATTACCTGTTCTTCTTTAACTGGCTCAGCTGCATCCTAGGCCAGTTGGGCCCAGAACATCTGAAAGCCTGCCCATACCCCCTCGTAGGCTCTCAATGTATTGGCCGACCGTAATCATAGGAACATAGAAACATAGAAACATAGACTTTGATGGCAGATAAGGACCGCTAGGCCCATCTAGTCTGCCCATTTCCCTACCTACAGGATAGGCCACAGATCCTAGTTAACCAACAGCCTATTTCTTCCTACCCCCCACAAGAATTGCCTTATGTCTGTCCCATGCATTCTTGAATTCTCCCACAGTTTTAGACCCCACAACCTCCTCAGGAAGGCTGTTCCATGCATCCACTACCCTCTCTGTGAAATAATACTTCCTCACATTGCCCTATGAACCGCCCTCCTTCTATCTTTAAATTGTGTCCCCTTGTTCTTGCAAGTCTCTTTTTCTGAAAGATGCTACCCTCTTGGACTTTGTTGAGTCCACTGAGATACTTAAAAGTTTCTATCATGTCCCCTCTCTCCCTTCTTTCCTCAAGGGTATACATATTAAGCTCCTTTAGTCTCTCCTCATACAGCTTCTCTTGCAGACCCTGCACCATTTTAGTTGCCCTCCTCTGGACTGCCTCTATCCTGTCTATGTCCTTGCGGAGATGGGGTCTCCAGAACTGGACACAGTACTCCAGATGGGGTCTCACCAACTGTCTGTACAGAGGGATAACAACTTCCTGTTTTCTGCAGATGATGCCTCTCCCTATACATCCCAGTATACCCCCAGCCCTCCCTACTGCCTTCTCACATTGCTTGCTAACCTTAAGGTCATCTGATATGATTACCCCCAGGTCCCTTTCCTTTTTTGTTGTTGTTACTACCTCCCACCCATTGTGTATTCTTCCCCTGGGTTCTTGTTTCCCAGGTGCATTATTTTGCACTTCTTTGCATTGAATCCTAGCTGCCATACTTCTGACCATTCCTCCAACCTTGCAAAGTCCCTTTTCATCCTTTCCACGTCTCCTTGTGTATCAACCCTGTTGCAGATCTTTGTGTCATCTGCAAAAAGGCATACTTTTCCTTACAGTCCCTCTGCAATGTCACTGATGAAGATATTAAAAAGGATAGGACCCAATACTGAACCCTGCGGTACCCCACTAGTAACCCCCCTTTCTTCAGAGTGGACTCCATTTACAATTACCTTCTGTGTCCTGTTGTCCAGCCAATGTTTTACCCAGGCTACCACCCTGGGTCCCACTCCCAGGCTGTTAATTTGACTATTAATCTTTGTGTGGGACTGTGTCAAATGCCTTGCTAAAGTCTAGGTAGGCCATGTCCACAGCCCTCCCTGGTCTACTACTTTGGTCACCCAGTCAAAAAATCTATTAGATTCGTCTGACATGACCTTCCGTTGTGAATCCATGCTGCCTTGGGTCCTGTGCTCCACTGGCCTCTAGGTACTCAACTATTCTTTCCTTCAGAAGTGATTCCATCACTTTCCCTACCACAGAGGTCAGACTGACAGGTCTGTAGTTTCCTGCCTCTGTCTTGGTCCCACTTTTGTGAAGGGGAATCACATCCGCCTTCCTCCAGTCCTCGGGTACCACACCATTCTCCCATGATTTATTAAAAAGAGTAGCCAGTGGTTTCACTAGTTCCTCCTTAATTCTTTTAGAATTCTGGGGTGAATTCCATCAGGACCCATTGCTTTGTCCACCTTCAGTTTTAGGAGTTCTTGCAGAACCCTTTCTTCTGTGAAAAGGACTGGGATCGACCCCCTATCAAGAGTGCTTCTGTTAATTGGATTAGGCACTTCCCCCTCCTCTTTTGTGAATACTGAGCAGAAATATTCATTCAGTATTCCTGCTTTTTCATTGTCCCCCTCTGCCCAACCACCGTTCATTCTATTCAGCCTCGCTATCCCTCCCTTTGTCTTTCTATGCTCGCTGATGTACCTATAAAAGGTTTTATCCCCCTTCTTAACTGAGTTGGCTATCTTTTCCTCAGTTTGGGCCTTTGCTATTCTGACTTCCCTCCCTGCTTCCTTCTGCCTTAACTGGTACAGCTCTCTGTCCTGCTCCTTCTGTGTTTCCTTATACTTCCGGAATGCTATCTTTTTCTTCCTGACTTTCATAGCCACCTCTTTGAGAACCATAGTGGCTTTTCTTTCATTTGATTTGTTTATTTGCTTCACACAAAGGCTTGTTGCTTCTGTGATGGCAGTTTGATAATTCCCATTGTTGCTCCACACACTCCTTCTAGCCTGTTTGCTAGTGCTTTTCTGAGGCACTCTCCATCTTGCCAAAGTCAGCCCTCCTAAAGTCCAGTACCCTCACTTTTGTTGGCTTGACTCTGTAGCTGAGTTTAACGTGAAACCACACTGTTTGATGGTAACTTGTCCTCAGATGGCAACCCTTCTAGATCTGAGATCCTCTCCTGCCCCATTTCAAAGTCGAGGTCTAAGATTGCTCCCTCATGAGTGGGTTCCGAAACTAGCTGTCTAATGCCTGCCACCTGTAGGGCATCAAGAATGGCCCTGCTCTTGGATGTGGCTGCAGCAAATGTGCTCCAGTTAACATCTGGCATATTCAGGTCTCCCATCAACAGTATTTCCCCTTTCTCTGCCATTCTAAGAATGCCTTCTATCATATCCTTGTCCATTCCTTCCCCCTGACATGGGGGTCTGTACACAACCCCTGTGCGGATTGTGGTGCCCTTTCCAGTCTCCAAGGTGACCCACAGTGCCTCCTCTCCTCCCTGTTTACTCTTTTGTTCAGTTGCTTTTATCCCTTCCTTTACATAGAGAGCTACTCCTCCCCCTCTTCTCCCCTGCGTGTCTCACCTGTAGGTTATGTACCCTGGTATGTTAACATCCCAGTCATGGTTCTCTGTGTACCATGTTTCTGTGACTGCTACGATATCCAGGCATCCCTCTTCCATTAAGGCCATCAGCTCAGGGAGCTTGTTGCCCAGACTACGGGCATTGGTACTCATTACCCTCCAATTCCTGATGGCCTTACTCCCTTTTTAATCGTCTGCACAGGACCCTAGCTTTCTCCCTCCAATCTCCCCACAAGCGTCTGGAACCCTGCTCTGGAATGGTGTGGCATGTGGCACCAACTCCCGGAATCGCTCCATCTGAAAATGAGAAAGACAGTCAGCCAACTCATTTTGCACCCCTTCAATGTGCTGCACCCTAAATGGCAGGTTCAAATGCAAACCAATCCGTACCATGCACCACAGGATGTGCCCCACCAACTCTGTATTCCCACTGTGTTTATTTATCACATCTACTACTCTCTTATTGTCACACCAAAACAAAATGCGCCACCCATTCATCCGGTCTCCCAAAACCTCCAAAGCTACACATATGTGGAAAATCTCCAGGAACATGATGTCCTTGGTTACCCCCATCCTTGCCATTATGTCAGCCATGCCTCAAAGATCCATTGCCCCAGGAAGTAAGCCCCCGTACCGAAACACCCAGTGGTGTCTGTGTACAGCTCTATGTCTGTATTGTAGGCCCACTCATCTTGCCAAAATGTAACCCTATTGTAGGAATCTAGAAAATCTTCCCATATCCAGAGATCCTCCCTCACCCCTTTGCAGACATCCACCCAATGGTGGGTTGATTCGCCACCCCTGTGGCCCTCTCCAGTCTCTGTGTAAATACTCTGCTGGGCTTTTGGCCTTGCAGACAAAATTAAGGTGCCCCAGGAGCTGCTGCACCTGTACCAGCTGCACCCTCCTTCTTTCCCCTTCCTGTACCAACATCCCTTTCAGCCATACCACCTTGTCTTAGGTAGCCAGAAACATTCCTGCTTGGAGTCTACCTTGATCCCCAGGAACTCCAGCTTGTGGGCCGGGCCCTCCATTTTTTCTACTGCCAGGGGGATGCCAATGTGACCACACATACCCTGGAAATCCAGCAACATCTCCTGAGTCTCTGCCTGGCTTACCCCAATCAACAGGAAATTGTCCAGGTAATGGACCACCTTCCTGTGCCTGAACCGTATCCTGAACACCCATTGCACCCACGAGCTGAACATCTCGAATGTCGAGCACACCACTGAGCAGCCCATGGTCATTGCCTTGTCAAAATACAGTCCGCCGTCGAACTGGAAACTGAGGAGGTCCCAGTCCAATGGTTGGACTGCACACAGCTGGAAAGCCAACTCAATGTCCGTCTTCGCCAGCATAGCCCCCTCCACCGCTCGAATCAGTTTCACCACCTGATCCAGCGAGGTGTATGAGACCATGATCACTGTCTCCAGGATCCCTTCATTTACCAACCCCCCCATCTGGGTAGGACAAGTGGTGTATGAGCCGGAACTCCCCCCCCGCTTATTGGGGACCACCCCCAAGGGTGACACCTGGAATGCCCCACCTTGTCTCCTCCCTGCCTGCAAGTCGTTTTCCGGTGTGCCTCTCCATAACATGAGCAAACTTGACAGAACTTACAACTAGGCCACGTGCAGGAAGCCCTGTTGAAAGTCTAGCAAGCTTTGATGGTTTTATCTGTTTCACCATGTGCCCTACTGCCGGCCCAGATAAAGTCCGTACCCAGAGTTCTGAGTGGGTACAATTCTATCTCTGGTCCCCCTTCGCCGCCATTTACCTCCGGAATGCCATCCAAAACCCAGCTTTGCCTTATACATGTCCCTGATGATCGCCATATAAGTCAGGAGCGGGATTGCCAGGTCCTGCTGTTTCTGCAGCACCAGCACACTGTATATCAAGAACCCTGCTTGCCAAGTGTCAGTGCTCTTCCCCTTGAACTTCGTCTCCTCTGTCTTGTGTCCTACTACCTCCAAGGCCACCACCATCTCTGATTTTCCCCACCAACCCTTTTTGCTCATACTTCTTGGCCATCTCCTCATCGACTAAGCTGAAAATGTCTACATAGTCCTCTTTCCATATTTTATCCTTTATAGAGGCAGGAACATGGTCACCTACTGTGAAACCAGGCAGCCCATCGTACAGCTTCCAGGCCCCCCATACTCCCTGCCCCAATGTCACTTTTTTTGACCCCATTCTCAATGGCCTGCAGGGCCCACTCCATTTTCTTAACTCCTTCCTCCCCCCTATCCCCCAGCAGCCCTTCCAGATATCCTTTCAGATCTGCTTCATTGTTAACATCCACATCCTCCTTACCACTGTCCGGCCTCAGCCCTGCCATTGCTAGAATCAGCTTGGGTGCTGGCCTGGGGGTGGGCGATGGGCCCGATCCCACCTTCTTCGGCTTCTTGTTCACCTTCCTGGTGCCCGACCTCTCATCCCGCTCTTTCCTTTTCTTCTGGGCTTCCTCCTCTGCCTCCCTCTTTTTTGCTGCCTCCGACAGCTCCGCCATCAGGCTTATCAGCTTCACCGCATCCTCCATTATTTTGGCACTGGACGCTGGGGTTCTCTTGGGTGCCATCTTCCCTGTCTTCCAGCTAGCTCATGTAGTAAGCACAGAGAGAGTAAGAACAGCATACCCCTTATGACCCTTTTCCTCTAGGGCACATATGCCCCCTCAGGCCCTGCCCTTTTGCATTTGCCCCCTTTCCTTTCACTGAGGCAGTCCTACACGGGCTAGAAGCCCCGCCATGGGCCAACCAGCTGCAGCCCCTCTCTGTCTCTGGTAGTTGCTCCTGAGACCTTTTTGTAAGGCCTCCCCACTATTCTGCCTTCACTCCATTCCTCATTCTATTGGGCAGCCCCTTGCTTCCCCCTAAGGAGTGCCCACCCAGCCCACACCCCACACTGTGTGGAGGGGGCTCATCCACAAAACATGCCCCCTGTGTTCAGGCCTGAAGCCTCTCCTTGGGACATGCCACCTAACCCCCAGCTCAGGATGGCCCGCCATCTTCATGCTGCTGCTTCTCAGCTAGTACACCCCACCCCTTCACCCCATGCTGTCACCAACCAGCCACCCCCCTCACTTGGCCCCATCAGTCCTGCCCTGTAGCTTCACTAAGGTGGCCCCCAGCATCCACCAGACCACAATGGTCAGCTCACCGTGCCTCCTGTGGTATGCCCGCTCTTCCATCCATCCGGGTAATGGCTCCCTTATTGGCCCACTGTCTTCCCTCTGGGCTACCACACAGGATGGCCCCTGCCTTGCTCTCACTGCTTCTGGGGCAGCTGAGCCCACTCCTGGGCCATCCTCCTGGCCCTTAGTGCCCCCACCACTTGTGGTGTATGACAGTGCTCCTTTTCTCCCAATACAGTGACCATCTGGGTGGGCCCCACCCTACTTCCAGGTGATCCTTTCCCGCCCCAGGCCTTGCCACCTCTGACCCCCACTTGCAAACCCCCCAGTGGCCTTCATGCACAATTTTGCCATGCTCCTTTAACAGTCTTGAGAACTTGCACTTGCATCATCAGGTATCTAGCCATGATGACTTCTTTTCCTGGTCCACCAAATTCTGGTGCCCTAACACTTAGGCCACATCAGTTACATCTTAAAGCATTCTCTCTGCTGCAGCCAGCTCCTCTGGCTGTGCCCTCCAGTAGGCATCCGCTCCCCATGGCCTGTCGCAAGTAGCAAGTAGCAAGAGAATTAAACCAACTTAACACTCAAGGAACTCGCAAATAGCAAGCAGCAAGATAATTAAACAAACTTAACATGCAAGTAACTCACTAGTTCCAAGTAGCAAGATAATTAAACAAACCTAACACACAAGTAACCCACAAGTAGCAAGTAGCAAGAGAATTAAACAAACTTATAAAATGGGGAAGCTAAACCAGCCAATCAGAGACTGAGCTCGCCATGCATGAAATCTGTTCCATGCATGGCTAAAAAAAAAGTCGGAGAAGCAGAACCTCATTTCCAAATGAAATCAGGAATGTTAGAATTTTGGCATTTAAAATGCCGTCAACTTCTATTCCCTCGCTAACGCTACGATTATTTCATTTTATGTTATCAACATTTGAACAGCTGTGTGTTTTTTGAATAGAATGCAGTTTACAAATTCCCACTAAAGATTGTTGTTATCCTGGGGTTTCTCAAGACTGTCCATTAAACCCCATCACAAGTCTCTTTCCATTTTAGCTGTCCCACATTAGCCGCAGCAATGTTCATCCTCCACCGCACACTCAGACCCCCGGCCTCAGTAAATTTCTGGTTTTAAACAGTTCCCCTGTCAGTCGGACAAAAGCCCAGTACCTTACAAGAGTGCCTTTTAGAACAGACAAGGTGTTTCAGGAAGATACCTCACATCTGAATTCCTGAAGCAGCACTTTCACATCTTGTACTGCAGTCAGCCCCTGTGAAGCAGTGCTATTTCACATCTTGTATGGCAGTCAGCTCCTGTTGCCATCTAGTCTGTTTTTCTGCTGCTTGCTCCCAGGTAGTCACACTACAATTAAGAGAAAGGCTCAGTCAATATTGGAGGGGGAGCGACCGTATGAAAGCAGCACAAAGAAACAACTGCTGGCGGGAGGTCCATGGACTCAGGATAGTGTTCTTCAGTCGGCTTCAGCAGGGATGTTTAAAAAAAAGAAAAATGTTGTAGCACTCATTTGCAGACTGTGCACATTACAATTATAGCAAACTGGAGTCACATAAATGCAAATCTGTTCAAATACATTTCAGCACTCATTTGCAGCACAGACTGCACAGTACACATAACCTGGAGTCACATAAATTCAAATGAGCTCATGAATAATATAACTCAATGTCTGTGGAAGGACTATTTTATCATACATTAGCATCTTTAAGTCTTTTTTTCTACATACAAGCAAGATTTTTCTACCTGTAAAAATAAAAATAAATATAGGTGCCCATTTTAAAAGCTCAATATGACACTCCAGGTGTGTGCTTGGAACATATTTTATCATGCCTAGGGGCTAAAGGCACTCGGCTAAGGCCTCATGCCTTATTACACCCCTGGCCATGTGGTAAAATATGTTCCATACATTCCCTGTTGTGTCTTATTGCATACTTAACACGTAAGTCACAACTGTGCTTTCAGTCAATTTAATGAAACAACTCACAAGTAACAAGTAGCAGGACGAATTAAACAAACAAGGTTTTGCTAAAAAATGCCAAGACTTCACCACACAGCTAGGCCTCGGTGGCCCCTCCTACCTCCTGCTGGCCTCCTGAGCCAGCAGCCGCAACAATCATTCATGCTACCACCACCCAAGGCAGGTGGCCATCGTGTCAAATCTCACATTGGCCTTGATAGCCCCCACAAAACTTGGCGCTGGGTTTTGCCAGCCCACCTCACCACTTGCACTATAATCTGCTGGCAAAACAGTTTCCTTTCCTACAGTGTATAGTACACTGCAATGCAAACCACCAACAAGCGCCTTCAAAATGCACTTTCTTTAGAACCTGCAGTGCAACAACAATATCACTTCCTTGGCTATTATCTGGAACACAGAGACAAACCCTCTCTCCTCTTATTTATTTATATCTTTTTTTAAATGTGCAAATGCAACAGTGGAACCAAGATTCCCTACACACCTTTCTTTCTAGCTAATCCTAGTCACACAGATAAATCACTCCTCCAATTCCAAAACCATAAATGCTGCTTGTGGCCTTGCAAGACCCCAGGCCCTCAGTGCCTTACCTCAGATTTGCCAGTGATGTACTGTAGTTCAAGCTCTGAATTTCTACAGCAAAAAAGAGGGCTCCCAACAGGCTGCGGGCCTTTATGAAGACCCTAAGGACCCCAATCAGTTCCCCATGTGGCCCCTCCCCTTGGCCAATGGCCAGCGAGCCCATGCTCTAGTCAAATGACACACCTCTGATGTCATAAGCTCCTCCCCTCTTTCCTGTCCCCTTCCCCTCTCCTTGCCCCTTCCCCCTTTCTTGTTTCTTTCTAGCTGGGTCCCTGGGACAATCTGGACAGCCTTTCAGTGGCGAGCTTAATTATGACTTCAGCTGAAGAAGAAGCAGAAAGATGAGATGAAGTCTGAGACTCATAGCTCCTGCTTTCACACAAATATCCTCAGTTATAAAGAATGAACTGATTTACTGTAAATACCTATAATTAATAAAACATAAGGGTAATTATTACATTTTAAAAAACATTTCCCTGTACCCTGAAAAAAACATAATTGTCTTCTCAAAAACAAACAAATAAAATATGTGACAATTGCTTCAGAAACAAATTTGACACAGTATGGCAACAAGGAAAGCAACATATTTTGGTCATTAAAGAGCTATTGTACTGACTAGAAGTAATATTCATTTTTAAAAGCAGTCAACCATTACCTTTTATATCTAAGGTACTTTTACTTTCTTTTTTCCTTCGGTTGATTAGAAGATTGTTTACCTGATGTTAATAGGTGTAATATGTGAAACAGCACTCTGCATAGCAACTGACATATCTTAATCTAGCTCTGTCCTACCCATTACATCATCAGAATTGTGACCTCACTGACTGAGACATCACTGTTGATTAGGAGCAGCCATTCACCAGCTGCCAGAACCGTCATCTCTGATGTCACTGAGATCACAATTCTTATGATATAGTTGGGGGATTATAAATGGACATGTCAGCAGCCAGACTGAGAGCTATTTCACATATGCAGGACAATGTTATCACATATGAAACATTCTAATGAACAAAAGGAAAAAGTAAAATACTTCAGAAATAAGAGTTACTTCGGACTATTTCTTAACACCTCTATAATTTCCCTGTATACCTGTTTTAGTGCCATGAGCTAATTAATAGCCAGAGGTACTGGAAACTAGGGACTCAGTTTTAGAAAGGTTTGCATCAGCACAGTGGGCTTGTGGTGGTATCTTTTACACAAGTTGCGACTTGCGCCAAACATTGTGGCATAGCGGGATTTTGAAAGAAGTGTGCTGTAAATGCCCACAGCAAGTCCAGAACCTGCGATGCAGGGAGTTAGACCAGGTACTCCCTGGTCTAACTTTGCATCTGGGATCATGGCACTTGTGCCAAACCATTGGCACAAGGTGCTGTAAAGTGGTAAAAGTGTTGTAACTGCACCAGCCTTTCTAAAATTGAACCACTTTGCATTGCAAGGGGCATTGGTGCAGCTGCATCAGACTTTACATCAGACACAGGGATTGCAGAAAGTCCAGCATCCACTTTATAAAATCAGGCCCAATAAGTCTTCTTGTGTTACCAACATCTTGATTCCAGTCTGAGTAAAACAATTTTCAGATTCCCTATATCTGTTTAGATTATATCTTAGATTATTATATTACTGACTCTATTTCCATAAAAAAAAAAACAGCCTTCTTTAGGTCTAATGCTATTTTTCTTCCCCACTTCAGAGTTGGGTGTATTCTTTAATCTAAAACATCACCCTAAGGGCAAGGCACTTGGCATTGACAAAATCTCTGGTGAAGTTTATCTTTCAAATATTGAATTGTAAAGTTCCATTATGACTAAGATCTTTAATGTTACCATAGTAACAAAATAATCCCCAAATTCCTTGAAGGTTAATATTGTTTCCTGTTCATAAAAATGCATGAAGTGACTCCCAAAATTATCATTCCAACAGCCTAATCAGCATTTGAAAAAAAATTGTAGATAGATACCTATCAGATGTCATAAACAGTTGGCTATCATCAAATAATATTTTGGGAATAAACAGTCAAGCTTAAGGGCAAAATGCAGCACATTAGAGAACTGTTTCATTTTTATTACGTGACAGATACGAATTTCTGAGTGAAAAAATCTAATTTAATTTCTGCATTTGTAGAATTTAAATTGGCTTTTGGTTTTGTCACTAGGGAAATTCTTTTGCAGAAACTTGGGATGGAAGATCACCAGACAGAACTGATACATTATACAATTGGGTAAGAGAATGCTGAAAGCTGATTGGCCAGTCAGCTGCATATGGAATCCCACCTTTTTGAAATCAGTTTAACCCCCAAACAGTAAAGTGGAAAAACTGCCATATTGAGTCATCACTAAACAGTGGCAGTAAAACCTCCCAAAACAAGTTGGACAGAAAAAAATGGGAAAGAAATCTCTGAAAACAGTTGACTGTCTCCAAGTGAACCTCTTTAAAAAAAATCAGTTTCACCTCAATAGATCACTGACTGACTCCTCAGTGCTTCACACCTGCTCCATCTCACCATTTTCAGATTCTTCCACTTCATTGAATGGCTCCACAATTGAAATCTGCAACCCTATGACATTGTGACATCAGGGCAAAACAAACAAACAAACAAAAAAAAATAACTTTGTTTCAATGAACCAGAAGTGAAAGAGGGTTGGGGAATGAGTGTTATACAGCACAACAGAAATGTACAGAGCCGTACGTACCTGTATGCACAATGTGCCAAAATAGATCCAGCACTCTATGCTTTTAATTGGAAACAGAGCAAATTGACAAGTCTGTCCCAGCTCCTAAAACCAAAAAAGAGCTGTGACAGCCTGAACTGGTGACATGAGGCACAGTGGTAATGGTTTCTCAGCCCCAGTAAAACCATCGGGCCAGGAATGACAAAACAGTCCTGTACCTGCACATGAAATGAAAGCCCTAGAAACCCAGGAGATTTTTTTTCTCATGGAGCAACAAATTCAATTAAAATAACTTAAAATATAAGAAAAACATGTTTTTCTTTTTTTTTTTAATCACAAAAAACAAACAAACAAGGAGGCATTGAATAATCACAATAAACCACTCCAGGGCCGGGGTTATGCTGGGATTTACTCCCTTCTGGTGTGGATTTGGTCACTAAGCCTGTGGCCTCATAACCAAACCACACCAGGCCTGGTTAAATCCCAGCATATCCCACACCCTGTTATAGTTCATTGCTTAAATTGTATCATGAAGGTACTTATTCAGAAGTCAGAATGCCTATCAGGTGAGCCGAGTAAGAAAATCCCCTCAAACAAATGGATTCACCAGGGCTGAATCTTAGTCCATACTGAATTTAATCTGTTCTTAAGCAATCTGGTTTAAAAATTTGCTGACCAGAACTTTCAAACCCTACATATGTTTAACAATGGTTTAGCATTCTATTATATGCCAATGACTTAATATTTTATTAAATCAGCAACACTAGGTAGCTAGCAAAAAAATGTCATCCTACCCTTTTTGGTAAGTAATGTGTTCAGGTTAATCTTAGATTTTTCATTCAGGTACAGTATGCTAAATTCAATTAACTATTAGATTCTTGATTCAGGTATTTAGGTAGTTTAAATTAAATCAGCTATCCAAAGACTGTATTTCTTTATGACTTTTGTAATTTGTATGGATCTACAATAAAGATGGCAGCTCCCAGAACCTTTCAAAATTCTTCTCCCCAGAAATCACACACTAATTGCACCCATTGTATTTATAATGCACATATGTCAGAGCATGGCCAGCACAAGTTTATGTTGCCCAGCAGAACACCACCACCCTGACCTGCTTACATCTATTATGTTGGACCTGGCAATGGACCAATAACTTTTAAGAACTTAAATCCTTTCTATTGCCTCAGGAATTAAATAAAGCTAAATGAAAATCAGATATATTGATGTTTTGGTTTATCTTATCTGCTAACACAATCATTTATATTTTTATTAGCTAGTACTGCTGCTTTAAGATGTAGCATGCCAAAGAATTCTCAATAAACTTCTAAACATAATAAATATCTAGAATATGTTAATTCACAATGCAGAATCAGACAATGACCTTTGGAGTTATAAAGTTCACAAATTGACACATGCTCTAAAAAACTGGATTTGTCTTCTTTCTCATACCGAAATGACAATGGCGATGTTCATGAGGTGGGGCCCAAAAAAGCCATGTTGAAGATTTGGTACAAACATATATAAAAATGCCCCAGTTACACATGGCCATTGACATTTTTCTATGCATGTGCGTAACTTTGGCAATTTGCAATATTTTCACTCCAAAAGGCACAGCTCCAAGCCAATGCAACACAGTGATACACTCTTCTAAGGTAGAGAAGTATGTCTTGCCACATGTTGCCAACACAGTTTGTTATAGCTTTCTTCATGCAAGACCCTGCAGGCCAGCGTGAAGAAAGGAGATCATGTGACATGTTGTTTGTTTTTTGGAACGGGGTGAGCATTTGGGCTGATATCCCCAAGGAAGTCAACTCCACTAATTCACCAATACTCTGGAGACCCCAAATCCTCTTTTTTTCCTTTTGCTGCTTGGGGTGGGGGGGTAGGTTTGGAAATCCTAATGCCACATTTCCCTACTTTTTTCCAATTCAGTTACCCTAACTGATGCTTTAACAATGTATTTTTTGCAAAGAATTTCCTTTCTTTTTCAGATGGTGGAATCATATCCTCATTCAGACAGGTCCCTTCAGGACCTGCATGATCAGGTGCAGATGTGCAGAGCCCTTTGGGCCCTGCACCATGGGAAGACTCCATCTGCCTACATATGTGCAGGGCCTGAAACATTCACTGTTTACACATTCATTCTTTACAGTCGCTCTTCACACTTTCACACTTCACAAATTCACTATTTTTTTAATTTAATTTTGACTCCAACTTTTCCAGATAGTCATTTTATGACTGCCCTTAAAAACATGACATGAAGCATTTACAGTATATTGGCCAAAATCACTGGGTGGGCAACCTGGAAGTGAGGGGGAGAAAGAAGTAGTACAAAGGATGAGCACCCCACTCCGCCTAAGGGAGAACTGCTTTGAATTCATGGGACTTATGTGCTTGCAGCTAAGCAGAATTGTATCTGTGTCTACTGCTAACAGTACCATAAGTTTTAACCCTCTCTTTTTAAGTTCTGAACTATGGACAAACTGCACTGGCAACATTCATTTTAGTTTAAAACTAATTAGGTAATGACACGCATCTTGATCCATTGTGAAATACAGTGATTAAGAAGTGCAGAAAGCTATTAATCCTGTCCCATTCATAATTTTCAAAAGAGTGAAACACAATTTTGTTTTTATTTATGTGAATGTCTGAGTCCTATTCATGCAAGCACACCCACTTATTCCAAATTGCAAGCAGCACAGTAAGCACTGTAATGAAGTAAATGTTAAACTGTAAGTTATCTTCCTGACTTATCCGAACTGTGATCAGTTACAGTAATGTTATATTTCATACTTACATGATTTCAATCAGTGTTTCTATTTTAATTTATAGCATACTGATGCTGGTTCATCAGTTTCAATTTAATTGACAGTCATGGTGGTTATGCATTTGAGATTCATATAATCAGCTCATGAAGCAAGCATGTTCTACTTCAGATGAATAATGCCAAAATTCAGCTTTTTTTCATTTTTTGTAACCATACTCTCATTTCACTTTGTATGGTCTTCTGCAATAATGTTAGCCTTAATGATTGTTCATTATATATAGGAAACTTACTGTTTGAGATGAGTGTCAGTGTGCGGCACAGTTTGTGTGTGTGGGGGTGCACATTTCTTGTTACTGTTTTAAGACTGTGATTGGTGCTGTTACACAGATTGTGCATACTTGATATTTGCAGCCTGTTAAGAGATGTCAAACATCTTGAGATAGTTAACAAAATGAGGATTATTTTTTCATGTTCTTAAACCAGTAGCCACTGACCACCTTCCAGACAAATTCTGGTTAAATTTAAATTAATTTAATTTAATTTCAGTAGTTCTGAGTGTGCTCAGTAGGGTATCACACATCTATTCAAAAGACCCTACTGAGCATGCTCAGAATTGAAATATCAAAGCCTTATAACATGGGAAAGGATTAATATTTTTTCAACAAATGAACGAAAGACACCTTTCAGGGGCAAACCCTTTCCATCCTAAAAAATCAAACCAAAATTCCAAACCATTTGGGCTATATGTGATGACAAAAAAAAAAAAAAGCAAAAACGTACAATATTTTCCTACAAACACACAATCTGGATCTTGGAATCCACACATCTGACTGGAATAAAACTTGGCAAATCAAGACACCTTGCCATCTAGACTGCACATTTTCAGGGTAGAAAGGGTTGCTCTATAATGGTGCCTTTCATTATTTTGGTGAAAAAATACTAATCCGTTCCCAAGTTATAATGACTTAAAATTTGGTTCTGAAGACCCTACTGAGCATGCTCAGAACTGACATTTCAAATCCTTATAACTTGGAAAGGTGTTAATATTTGTCCACCAAACCAACAGAAGGCACCACTCTGGGGCTAGCCCTTTCTACTCTGAAAATTTCAAATCAAAATTACAAACTGTCTGGGCTGTAGGCCATAACCAAAAAAAAAACAACAGATTTTTCCTAAAAATGTATTCTGTCTCAGAATCTGCACATCCAACTGGAACAAAACTAGGCAAATTAAGAGACCTTGTCCCCCCACACTGTGCATGCAAAATTTCATGGAATTCCATTGTTAAAGCTGAAGTACAAGTTTATTTGTAGGAAAGCTCCATTGAGCTAGCTCATTTACAAGGAGGTCCTGGTAGGACAATGTGGTACAAAGTATACAATAGAGTACAATGCAATGCAATACAGTTGGCATACATCAAGTTTGAACAGTTATGAGGCAGCAAACTTTATACAATGAGAGGAGAAATAATGCTTATTTTCCACAAATCCAAGTCTAAGCTAACAGGCAGGGAAGGAGGAGGAGTGGGGGAAACATAAAGAAGTTTACCATTAAAGTGCTTAAGGAGTTTGTAACAGTTTTTCTGTAAAGAGGACTGGTAGCCGTTTTGGCAGTGGCAAGTTTCCATAAGACTTTGTTGGCCAAAGTTTTAAATACATTTATGGACACCAATTCTGGGAGCTTTAGTGTGGCTTGAAGTTTATTCCAGGTGGATGGGATGATGTGGCTAAACACAGCTTTACCACAAAGTATGCAGAATTAGGGTATGTCTAGTAATATGTAAGCATTTTTCCTAAGGGAGTAGGAGCTGTGGTAATGATGAAATAGGGAGTTTGTTCTTAAGTGTTTTGAGAGCCCAGCTGCTAATGTGGAGTGTCCTTCTTGTGACCAGGGATGCCCTGCCTACTGCCCAAGAGAGGGCACAGTGATGGGCTCTGTAGGGTATGTTAGTAATAAAATGAATAGCACAGTGAAATAGAATATCCAACTTATGAAGGTAGGTTACTGTGCTACTATTATAGATGATATCCATGTAGTTGAGTAGGGGAAGAAAGGTAGCTTGATCCAACCTTTTCCTAATATCTAAGGGAAAAAAGATTTGTTTCTATTTAAAAAAAAAGTTTGTTTTAGTTTTTTAGCAAAGGATTCAATGTGATTTGTAAAGGATAGTTTATTATCTAGCCATACGTATAGGTATTTAAATTGGTCAACTGACACTAGTTATTCTTCTAGCAGAGTTGTGATAGGTGCTGATGTGGCCTGTCTGTGTAAAGATGTTGGGGGATGCTGGGGTAGAAAGTACATAACTTTAGTTTCTTGGTGTTTAACAGTTTTGATCTTAGCAGGTTTTATTGCAACCAATTAAAATCAGTCTGTAGTTCTGTGATAACATCTGACAATGAGGGGTTTGATATGTATAAGATGATATTGTCCATGAAAAAGTGGAGTCTAGAGTTATGGATGTTGCTGTTTAGGGAGCTGATGCAAATTGTGAATAAATGTGGTCCAAGGACTCCTCTTTATGATTGGTAGGGGAGAGGAAAGGATCCCATTTGTTTTTCATGCATTGGAGTCGATCAGAGAGATAGCTAGTGAACCAGTTTAGTGTGTGATTATTCAGGCCATGATCTTTGATTCTGGCTAACAGAATGTTATGGTCAACCATGTCAAAGGCTTTTCTTAGGTCTAGGGAGATAGGCTTCAGTAGAGTTTTTATTATCCAGGGCTTTGAAACAATAATTTGTCACTTTGGCTAGGGTTGACAGCGTACTATGGTTTTGCTGGAAGCTGGATTGAAAGGGGGTTAAACAAGTTTGATTTTTTGAGGCATTTCTTCAGCTGGTTATTGAGTAACTTTTCTAGAAGCTTCAATAAGATGGGCAAGATGGAAATCAGTCTGTAATTATTGAGGTCACAGGTGTCAGCCGACTTCAACAGGGGCAGTATGAAGGCTGTTTTCCATCAGGAAGGTACTGTTCCACATGTGACTGATAAGTTGAAAATATGTGCTACAGGGACAGTTAGGAAGTGGTACCCTAGTCTTAGGACAAAAGCCTCAATTCTGAATGCACCTGCACTTTTTTCACATCTAATTTTTTTTAATATGTCCTTGACTTGTTTAAAAGTCACTGGGGAGGAACAGGAGTCCTGGGTCTGAGGATCTGAGAAAACATCTTTGGGTGGGAGCAGTCAACAAGCCCAGCAGCTGGGGAGGAGTCAAATGCTAGACCCACTGTCACAAAGTGCTCATTTCATTTTTCTAGGATGGTGCTTTGGTCAGAGATCTTAGTACCTTGTGTTATAATTTTGATGGGGATTGCAGGTGGGATTCTATGACCTTTGACAATTTTGATAGTTTGCCAGATCTTGGCTGAGTTGCCTGTGGCACCCTCAAGAGTTTTCACATAATAGTTTGTTTTGGCTGCTCAGACTACCTTGGTGCAAGCATTTTTCTAGGTTCTGAAAGCCAACCAGTGTGCTGAAGCTTTAGACTGCATTGCCAAGGCCCACAATGTATCCCTCTAAGAAAGGGCTGCTTTCAGGTTGGTCGTGAATCAAGGATATGAGACCTTTTTCACCCTACATTTTGTGAATAGGGACAATGCTATTAAAGTGAAAAGTTAGGGGTTCAACATTAAACAGCCTAGTCAACCTTAACAATAGTGATGCTACTGCACCTCTATAATACTGTATGTAAATATAGAAACTGTATATAAATATATTAATGGCCTCACCCCCCCACCTTTCAGTGGAATTGCACAGAATTTTGCACGTGCAGTGTGTGTGTGTGTGGGGGGGGCAACTTTTCTATATTTGCCAAGTTTCATTGCAGTTGGATGAGCAGATTCCAAGAGTGGGGATTTTTTTTCTTTTTTTCTTGTCTTCACCTATAACCCAGATGGTTTGGAATTTTGATATGAAATTTTCAGGGTACAATGTGTTTGCCCCTAAATAGTACATTTCGCTGCTTTGGTGAAAAAACATTAATCCGTTCCCAGGTTAAAAGGATTTGAAATTTTGGTTCTGAATATGGTCACTAGGGTATCAAAGATCTATCCAAAAGGCCCTACTGAGCATGCTCAGAACTGAAATTTCAAATCCTTATAAACTTGGAAATGGATTAGTATTGTTTTGCCAAACCAATGAAAGGTGCTCTTCTGGTGCAAGTTCATTCTACTCTGAAAATTTCAGACCAAAATTTCAAACTGTCTGGGCTGCAGGTGATTACAAACAAAACCCAGAAAAAAAACACATTTTATTTTAAAAACATGCTATACAGATCTAATAATCTTCGTATCTGTTTGGAAAGAAATTTAGCAAATCAAGAGACCTTGCCCCCCAACTGCACTTGCAAAATATTAAGCTATTCCATTGAATGTGAGCAAAGCTATTAAGGTGCAAGGTTAGGATTTAACATTAAACAGACTACTCTACCTTAACTATAGTGGCACTAACACACACTATAATATATGTGTATTAGATAATTCACTACATGACATGCTTTTGTGCTCTGATATACCCATGCCTTGATGTGTGTTGTGATGCACAAGGCAACAGGCCGAGTGTGTTAAACCACCCAAGGTGTGTGTACATCAAAGCATGAACACACACCCTGTAGTGGATTATCTGCCTTGTAAAATGGCTGCAAATATTGTGGGTGTGTCATAAAGTAGTCCCTGTCTGGCACAAATTAGTGCATCATTTAGGTCATCTGGTTGATCCTGCCATTGTTCTGATAGATTTAAACAAAAAACAGTCATCTTATTGAACCTGCCATAATTTTTATAGGTAAAGAGTGATTAAAAAATGATCAGGTTGAGCCTGCCATTTTTAGGCTGTTTTAAGTGTTATGACCTTCACTTTATTGTTTTATTATAGTGTGACTGTGTGGTTTTCATCCTGCTAAACAGTATGATTCCAAAGCTGTAGAATCAGGAACGTTTTGTTGAAAAAGCATGTTAACTTTGTGGTTTCAGGTAAGTTTTGTGATTTTTTTCTAAACTAACCTGCTGACTGTAGAGTGAGGAGAGTGAGCAAGTGGGTGGCTTCAGAAGAGTAGGCCCAAGTCTGAGAAATCATTGTTATAGTAGTATGATGGAAAAAGCAACACAGCCATAGATGAGGTATAGTAAGTACAACTATTAGGGAAATGTGTTTTGAGTTTCAGGTGCAGTTGCAAACTTATGATAACTGTGCATATTTTCTCAAGGTTTCTTTTAAACGTAGGTGGAAGGGAGAATTCTGTACAGTCAATGGCAAGTAGTTTATGGCTATCCAAAGATTTTTTTTTTGATAGGGAACAAAGCGTAGTCCATGTTAAATTAAGGGTCTCAGACATATTTTGACAAGGAGACCTTGTAGTCAACCAATACTGTGTGAGAGCTCTATGTTCCACTCTGGAAAAATCTTATTACAACTGAAAAAAGAAATACTTAACTTTTTTGAAATCTCCTGAATTGTATCCCACTTTTTGCAAATTTCCCCAACTGCTGTTACTAAAGGCATCCAATAGACATTCTGATACAATTTCATCTATGCCACTGTAAATATTATGATACCAAAAACAATAAACCCTTTGTGCTAATCCGTCCATGTTATCAGTCCCTCAGTCTCTCAGGTTTCTCATTTTGGGCATATTTTCCAGAATGTTTATCTTGGTAATTAGGCTTGCCATTAAAGGCAGGCCAGGTTGTCTGATTACCCCTGCCAGGAAGGAGCACAAAAGGGGGAAGGGTGGAGGTGAGGGGGAAGGAAAGATCAGGTAGAAGGGGTGGGGCTAGTGACATAACCAAGCAGGTAGAAGGTGTAACATGACAAGGTGATGCCAGAGCCCCAGGGATTGGCTGTGGAGCGGAGCCCCAAGGAGTCCTGACTGGGGTCCTGTAGGGGTATATCAGGCCAGGACACAGGCAGGACACCTCTTTTCGCTAAGCCTTGTAGGCCATGGTGGGTCCAGGTGTCTGACTTAACTATGATTGGGGTTGCATTGTTGTGTGTAAGTTGGAAAAAGCCTGGGCTGCAAATAGCATGGCTCATTTGGCCTGATCATTTCCTTTCCTGTTTAAAAAATAAAAATGGTGTTTAATGAGCATGTGTTTTTAAAGTGATATTGTGGGTTCTCTCATTCTGTGAGATAGAAAGAAGTTCTGGTGGCTTGGCTAGCTAAGCATTGGCCTTTGGTGATGAGGGTCTGGGTTCAATACCTTCCCTTGGAAAGCTTGTGAAATGCCTTGGCAGGCTTAGCAGGGGTCACTGGTATCCTTGTTTGGCTTACTGGGTTAAGTGGCATTTGGATAAATGCAGGGCTTGTGGGGTTTGGAGAGAGTACGCTGCATTTTTAACATGAGTCAGGCCTGGCAACATAGGACGTTGTTTCACCTTGAGGGCTCAGTTAGTCATTTTGTTTCAATGTGGATGAAAATCAGAGCTCCTCATGGTGGTTTTCCACTCAGCGTTTCAGTAAAAATGGTAAGCAGTGCTCAGCTAGGCATTCATTTAAGTGGGGAGGGCAGACAGAGCTCCTTGCAGTGATTTTTTCGGCTCAGCGTGTGCTAAAATGGCAAGCAGTGCTCAGCTAGGTGTTTGCTTAAATGTGGAGAACAAGCAGAGCTCCTCACTGTAGTTTTTTGTCTCAGCGTGTTGAAAGGGAAAAGAAGATTGGGGGGGGGGGGCGAGCACAGACACTTGTTCACTCCAGAGCCCTCAGTTTTGATGTTATGTAGGGATAAGCAGGCTGAGACATCTGTGAGCTGGTGGCTTCCTGTGGCATTTTTAAATTTCAAAGAGGGGCTCGACTGGTCTGGCAAGTTGGAAACCAGGCATAGGGAGGCCACATGGTCTGGTGTGGCCTAGCGCTGAGGATGGCTTGTTTTCCTTGTGGGTGCAAAAGAAGTAGGCTGAGGCAAAGGGGAGACAAAAAAAGGATCACGGTGGTTGTTTTTGGCAGTTTCATGGTAGGTGGCCGTGCGATCTGCACACAGAACCAGTGGCACATTGAGGGCATGGAGAAGGGGACCCAGGCAGGAACAGAATGCACAGCAGCTGATGCAGTGATTTGTGACTGGGCAAGGTGCAACAGCCCTGTGGGCCAGGGGACATGATTGATAGTAGAGGCAGTAGAGGTTTGTGGCCATGGAGGGGTGGCTAGGCCATTTGGCCAAAGGCAGGCCCGCAAGAGTGGGACAGTGGGGCAGGAGCTCAGCTGATAGGAGAGCTTGGCATTGGACTGTTGCATAGGGGATCAGGGCAGCATTCCAAAAAAAAAGATAAAAAGAAATGGCAGTGACCAGCTCGTTGCAGCTATCTCAGGGGCAATGGGTGGGGGTTTTGGCAGCAGGGCAGCATCGTAGGCTCTAGAAGCTTGGAGAGAGCATGCAAGTAGATCCAGTCAGGCCCAGATTGCAAAACGGCCTAGCTCTGGGAGGCACGGTGTGCAGAGAAAGGGGCATTGGCCTGAGTGGCTGGGTGGATGCTGCTGGCCTTAACATGGGCTGTTGTTTATGGTGGAGGTAGCAGCAAGCACACTCCACAGGAGAATTCAGCTATGCTGCAGCATTGAGGGGTAGGCCAATTGTGATTCATGTGGCATAAGGTGAGCAAGGGGTCAAGAACTGCTTGAGGGGGATGAGTAGCGACATGACCCTCTAGGGGTTAGCTGATAAACAAGGGACAATTATTGGGTAGCTGCATCATAGTTTCATTTCCTGTAGCAACCCTTGTTGTGGGGTAAGCACAGGGCTCTTTAGGTCTCATACCAGTTTGGTAAGGCATTGCATTCCTGTAAGCCGGATTCCAGAAAGGTGATGTACAACGTGGATTGCATGGCCACTGTTCCCAGCAGGCAGGTGTGGTAAAAAGGGACTGGTGATTTTTGGTGCAGGACATAACATGGAGTTCTGGGGGGGTTAAAAAAAAATATGAGGGACAGAGGCCGATACGGTTCGGATGGATGAGGCCCCGGCAACCTCGGTTTCAAGGGAATGGGTTGTTTTCTGTACACAAGGCTGAGCATTTGTTTATCACCCCTCTGCATGCAGTGACAAAGGAGCAGCCATGGCACCCAAGCGAACCCTGATGTCCAGAGAAAAGATGATGCAGGAAGTGTTGAAATTGATGGGGCAGATGTCAGAGCTGGTGGCAGCAGCAAAACGGTGGGAGGCAGAGGAAGAGGCATTGAAGAAGTGGAAGAAGCAAGAGGAACACCCGGGCAGGGGGAATGGGGGAAGAGACTCAGATGGGAGGTGCCACAACCCACACCTATCCCGGCACCCCTGCCCACAGCGGAAATGGACCATGGGAGCCCGGATGGGGGTAAGAATGATGTGGACCTCATGAATGAAAATGGGTTAAAGGATTATTTAAAAGTGTTACTGGCAACACAAGGGATGCAGGGATCAAAAGGATGGAGTGGGCCATACAGGCCTTAAAAGGTAATGGGACTGAGGTTGGAAAAGGGGGGCCTAATTGACAGACAAAAAACCTGTAGGACAGGCCCCTGGGGTGCTCAATTGGGGACCATGTCCCCAACTCAATCAAGGAGAAAATGGCCACAAAGTATGAACAGAAGGAGTCAGTGGAGAAGTTGGAAATGGGTGTGGCTTTTGCAGTGGTAGGTCACAAGATGGAGGAAGTGAAATACAAAGGGGCAAGGGGATTTCATCATCTACAGCGCAATGGTGCTGGAGAAGCAGCCAGAGCTATCCATCTACTTGCTGATGTACATGTCCATCATCAGGGCCATATTAAGGCATAGACAACATAGGCACAGGCCTAGGGACTCTGACTGCCAGGGGGCCCCTAGCAATCCCTAACATATATTTACTATATATCCCTTTCTTTCTGCCTGAGCTGCATCTTTTTTGTAAAGGACTCAGCCACTGAGTAGGTCTCCCTGATTAGGTGTTAAGTGCAGCTGACAGCTTCAGGGGCCCCAGCCAGGATTTCTTTTAAGGTGTGAAAAAGCCCATTTCCTTTGCTTTGTCTCCCACACCTATTTAGAATCCCATCTTAGAATCTTACTCTTAACTATAAAAGATTAACAATGCAATTCAGTGGGTATGCTTTCTATTTTATCTTAAGTATCTGTTTTATCAGCTTGGGTAACCTTGTATCATCCTTGAAATTTGAAAGTAAGCAATAGATTAATTTGCTTGAAACCTTTGTACCACGTTTGACTCTAGATTGTTTTACCCTCCACATTCAGATTAAATACCTTTTAATGTATTGCTTGTTACCTTTGTACCATACTTAACTATGGGTTGTTTTACCATCTGCATTCATTTGTGACACGTTTCATTGTATTGTTCATTTCTCTTGTTTTGTATTTCCATGACGTGGAGCTTTTGCAAAGGAGTCTCTGACTCAAGGGTTTATAGTTCCAAAATCCCAGTAAATAAAAAATAAATACTTAATCTCACTTCTAAAATTAAGAAATCTACTATAATTTTCAATGGTACAATTAAAAATCATACTCTTTTTTTTTTTTTTTTTTTATAATTCTCTCATCATGTTCATACTCATGTTCTGACCCTGATACAGCTCTGTTTTCAGGGTGAACAAATGAATGTATTTCAAGATTCCCATCAGTAAATCTTGTCATTTATGGATCCTGGCTTACTTGTCAGTAACAGAAATGTTTGGTCCTGTGAATGACTTCAAATTCTTCCAATAATCACTCACTTTGCAGTACAATCTCTAAAGTTCATAATCCTCCCTAGTAAACCACAAACTTAACTCCTACACCACCCAGGACCTAGCCTCTTTTAAAGATCGGTCCTTACCCAACCCAACAAATCTCCCACATCCTGGTTCATACTACCTTGCAGGACAATATGATAACACCCAGTCTGCAAGTGCACACGTGTGTTTGGGATGGGGTGATTTGGAGAAGTGCAAATCATGACATTTCGCATACAAAAATTATTTTTACCAGGCCTATTAATTATTTTCCCTAAATTATCAAAACTCATGCTGTTGTTAGTTTTCCATACTGATAGTATTAGTTTCATTAATTTTTAAGCATTTTATGACACTTTTTAAGGACAGTATGAACATTGTTTTCATGTTTCAGTAACAGATATGCAATAGCCAAGAGGTGCAGTCATGGTGAAGGAGCATTGTATTTATTTATTTATTCATTCTCAGGTTAGAAATACCTTTGAGCACAAAAGGGCTCATTTACAAAGGTTCCACATCATAATGGGAGAGAGTTACAAAAACAGACAGAGGAGGAATCATATACATTCTAGTATACAGCGAAAACAAAATCATTAGACATAGCTATTAACATTTCAAAAACAGTAGTGTAAGCAAAAGTCATACAGGAGATGGAAAGGGGTAGGGGAAATAAGGGGATAGGTGGCAGGGCATAGTAGTGGAAAAGGTTGCAGCCATGAGGCATTGTCAGAAAAATGAAACAAGGTGGGAGGGGAGTATGAGGGTGGCTGGGAGGAAAGAGAGGGGGAGAGGCTGACACCAGGAGGGACAAGGGTGTCTAAATGGTAGGGTGTTAGCGAGCATTAAAGGAGGGTGAGAAAGGAGGCAGCACATGTAGCGGTCAGAGGGTAAACCAGGCAGAAACATAGAAACATAGAGTTTGACGGCAGATAAGGACCGATTGGCCCATCTAGTCTGCCCATTTCCCTACCTACAGGATAGGCCACAGATCCTAGTTAACCAACAGCCTATTTCTTCCTACCCCCCACAAGAATTGCCTTATGTCTGTCCCATGCATTCTTGAATTCTCCCACAGTTTTAGACCCCACAACCTCCTCAGGAAGGCTGTTCCATGCATCCACTACCCTCTCTGTGAAATAATACTTCCTCACATTGCCCCTGAACCGCCCTCCTTCTATCTTTAAATTGCGTCCCCTTGTTCTTGCAAGTCTCTTTTTCTGAAAGATGCTACCCTCTTGGACTTTGTTGATTCCACTGAGGTACTTAAAAGTTTCTATCATGTCCCCCTCTCCCTTCTTTCCTCAAGGGTATACATATTAAGCTCCTTTAGTCTCTCCTCATACGGCTTCTCTTGCAGACCCTGCACCATTTTAGTTGCCCTCCTCTGACTACGTCTATCCTGTCTATGTCCTTGGGGTCTCCAGAACTGGACACAGTACTCCAAATGGGGTCTCACCAACTGTCTGTACAGAGGGTTAACAACTTCCTGTTTTCTGCTGCTGATGCCTCCCTATACATTCCAGTATACCCTCAGCCCTCCTACTGCCTTCTCACATTGTTTGCTAACCTTAAGGTCATCTGATATGATTACCCCCAGGTCGCTTTCCTTTTTTGTTGTTGTTACTACCTCCCCACCCATTGTGTATTCTTCCCCTTGGTTCTTGTTTCCCAGGTGCATTATTTTGCACTTCTTTGCATTGAATCCTAGCTGCCATACTTCTGACCATTCCTCCAACCTTGCCTAGTCCCTTTTCATCCTTTCCACACCTCATTGTGTATCAACCCTATTGCAGATCTTTGTGTCATCTGCAAAAATGCATACTTTTCCTTCCAGTCCCTCTGCAATGTCACTGTTGAAGACATTAAAAAGGACTGGACCCAATACTGAACCCTGCGGTACCCCACTAGTAACCCCTCTTTCTTCAGAGTGGACTCCATTTACAATTACCTTCTGTGTCGTTATGCAGCCAATGTTTTACCCAGGCTACCACCCTGGGTCCCACTCCAAGGCTGGTTAATTTGACTATTAATCTTTTGAGGGGGACTGTGTCAAATGCCTTGCCAAAGTCTAGGTAGGCCATGTCCACAACCCCTCCCTGGTCTACTACTTTGGTCACCCAGTCCAAGAAATCTATTAGATTCATCTGACATGACCTTCCTGTTGTGAACCCATGCTGCCTTGGGTCCTGTGCTCCACTGGCCTCTAGGTACTCAACTATTCTTTCCTTCAGAAGTGACTCCATCACTTTCCCTACCACAGAGGTCAGACTGACAGGTCTGTAGTTTCCTGCCTCTGTCTTGGTCCCACTTTTGTGAAGGGGAATCACATCCGCCTTCCTCCAGTCCTCGGGTACCAAACCATCCTCCCATGATTTATTAAAAAGAGTAGCCAGTGGTTTCACTAGTTCCTCTCTTAATCTTTTAGAATTCTGGGGTGAATTCATCAGGACCCATTGCTTTGTCCACCTTCAGTTTTAGGAGTTCTTGCAGAACCCTTTCTTCTGTGAAAGGACTGGGATCGACCCCTATCAAGAGTGCTTCTGTTAATTGGATTAGGCACTTCCCTCCTCTTTTGGAATACTGAGCAGAAATATTCGTTCAGTATTCCTGCTTTTTCACTGTCCCCTCTGCCCACCCACTGCTCATTCATTCAGCAGCCTCACTATCCCTCCTTGTCTTTCTACGCCGCTGATGTACCTATAAAAGGTGTTATCCCTTCTTAACTGAGTTGGCTATCTTTTCCTCAGTTTGGGCCTTTGCTATTCTGACTTCCCTCCCTGCTTCCTTCTGCCTTAACTGGTACAGCTCTTTGTCCTGCTCCTTCTGTGTTTCCTTATACTTCCGGAATGCTATCTTTTTCTTCCTGACTTTCACAGCCACCTCTTTTGAGAACCATAGTGGCTTTTTCTTTCATTTTGATTTGCTTATTTGCTTCACACAAAGGCTTGTTGCCTCTGTGATGGCAGTTCTGATGATTGCCCATTGTTGCTCCACACCTCCTTCTAGCCTGTTTGCTAGTGCTTTTCTGAGGCACTCTCCCATCTTGCCAAAGTCAGCCCTCCTAAAGTCCAGTACCCTCACTTTTGTATGGCTTGACTCTGTAGTTGAGTTTAATGTGAACCACACTGTTTGATGGTAGAGTAGGAAGAGGGTAAGAGGTGAAAGGAAAAGGGTTGAGTGGGAGGAGGAAAGTGGTGTAATTGAAGGAGGATGCAGCCAGGGCCAGCGTCATTGTGGTAGATGTCAGCTGGGAGGTGGCAGATGGCAAGGAGTACTATTAATTGAGGCAATCACAGACAGCTTCATTCATGATGTGCTCATACCTCTCAACCTTTCTTCCCTCAAATGTGTGACAAGATGTGTGACAAATGAGCAAAATGGGTAACATATCATCAAACTTGGCACTGCAAACTCAGAACACTATCACTGTCAGTGCACTAATGTTAATGTTTGCTGATAAAAGAGCATAATAAATAATTATGAATGTCTGCTTTAAAGTCTCAATGGGAAATGTGGAATAACCCCTTCTTCATGTGGGGCACAGGATTTCTGAGGGGTAAAATGAGTGACATACCTTGTAATGTGCGACAATTGAGAGGTATGGATGTGCTAGTGCAGGAGATGCCTAAATTGGGCTATATATGGAAGATTGATCATTTGGAGGACCAGACCATTAAACCAGTTGTGGCTCTGTAGATGAAGGATCATTGGCATTGGGTAGTCCATTCTCTAGGAACAAGGAAAAGTTCAGTGTCAGAGGTCCGTGTGTGATGGGACCTGAGGGACTTAGGCAAAAGACAGGTGATGCCAGCAGGCATGACTCCAAGTAGCACTTGTTTGGCAAGCATGCATGACTGGTATTTGATCTGGTCTTGTAGTTTTAGCCAGCCAGTCAGGGTGTAGAGGTCACAAGTGTGTATGAGTTGATCAGCGTCAGTTAAAAGTTGACAGGCTTTGTTAAGGGTAGTGCTTAGCCTTTTGAAAGATGTGTCTGGGGCAGAGCAATATATTACCAAGCCATGATCAATAATGGATAGTACTGAGCTGTGAACAGCAAGTTTAATTACTTCTAGAGTCAGACTCCTTCTATGTCTGAATAGTAGACCTAGTTTAGTGTTCACATTCTTGACAACATTTTCAATGTGAGGTGCACAAGTAAGGAGATTGTCCAAAGTAAGGGGTTACAGTGAGGGGGGCCCCAGATTTATCTTGGGCCTAGGGCCCAGGTTGCCTTAATCTAGCCCTATCCATCATCAAAGATGCGTACAAGGCAAAGGTCAGGTACAGGTGGTTCAAATATGATGAGGCATTTTGGAAGAGGATGACAGCCAAATGGGACCTGAGATGGAACTGTACTCACTCAGAGTTGTGGGTAAGGACCCTCTTTGGGGAGGGGAGTGGGACTGGGGGGTGAGCAGGCAAGGAGGACCACTCCTGCCTCAGGGTCCAAGACCTGTTGGGGTTATAACAAGGCCAATTGCACATGGGGCAGCTGTAAGTTCTGGCCTGTCTGTTCCAAATGCTGGGGGTCTCACCCAATCTCCAACTGCTGATAAAATGGTGACAAAGGAGGATCCAACGGGGGACAGTACTATGAGCAATCCTTTCGGGGTGCTCGTGGGGGGCAGGGCAGGGGCTGAGGGGGCAGCCACAGGGGGCAGCATTAAGCCTCAGGAGGTTGGCATTAACAAGGTGCCCAGGGGAGGATGGTGGGGTTATGCACGGGCATGTATTCCCTTTTCCCTATTGGTGGTGGAGGAGTGGACCACAGACTACCCAAATAAGGTGGCAGCAGAGCTGCTCAGAGAAGGTTTCCAGATGGGCTTCCCACTGGGGTTTCAAGGGGGGCAGACAGAGATGTGGGCCAGGAATCTTGGGTCAGTGGAGGGGAAGGAGGGGATAGTAGGGGCCAAGATAGAAAAGAAAATCAAGGTGGGCCTAGTGGAAGGCCCATTGGGGGCCCCCCATGTGCACATTTCTGAATTTTCCCATTAGGTATCGTACCCAAGAAGGTGGAAGGAGAATTCCGCTTGATCCATCACTTAGCCTACCCCGACAGCTCGTCAGTGAATGAGGGTATACCAGATCACCTCAGGGCGGTGTCGTATGCTGCACTAGAGCAGGTCCTAACACTGATCAAGGCAATCGAGGGGGCATGGCTAGTGAACACAGACATTCAGTCGGCATTTTGACTCTTACCCATCAGGCCCATGGGCTGGGACCTGTTGGGTTTTTAATTCCAAGGGAGCATCTATTTTGACAAAGCCATGCCCATGAGGTGTTCAGTGGCTTGTTCTACCTTTGAAACATTCAGCACCTGGGTGCAATGGATATTTGGGGCCAGGTATGGGTACAGGAGGGTGATGCATTACCTCAACGATTTCCTCCTCATCAGGGAATTGAAAATGGAGGCACAGGGGATGTTGTGGGATTTTAAGGAAATATGTTGGTGGATAGGGATACCACTGGCACTGGGGTAGACAGAGGGACCCACCTGGAGATTAGAATTCTTGGGCATAGAGGTGGACATGGAGGAGGGCTGTTTCCAGCTTCTTGGGACAAAAGTGACACACCTTAAAGGCCTGCTTGCCTAGGTTACAGGGAGGAGGAGGGTGCCACTGGTACAAATGCAACAACTGTTGTGACACCTTAATTTCACCTGCAAGGCCATCAGCCCAGGCAAGGCATTTACAAGGAGGCTGGAAAGGGCAAAGGGGATGGCTAAGCTGCCGCACTACTGGGTGGATGTGTCAGAAGGGGTATGGGAGGACTTCCAGGTATGGCAGAAGTTTATCGACAGTTATAATGGGGTGACCTTCTGGCAGGATGAGTGGGAGTGGAACATGGACTTGGAGCTGTTCATAGATGTTTCAGGCACCCTGAGAATGGGGGCATACTTCAAAGGAGAATGGATGTCGGAACCTTGGCCGGCATTCATGGGCAGAAGGGGGAATACTGAAGGACATCACATTCTTGGAGATCTTCCCGATATGGATGGCCCTGGAATTGTGGGGTTGGAGGATGAAGGGGAAGCACATCCTGTTTTGGTGCAACAAAAAGGAGTAGTGGAGGTCATTAACTCATTCAGGCCTAGATATGCCTGTAGGTGGCATCTGAAAGCATAGTCACTCAGGCCAATAATGACTATAGATGTACTCAGCTGACTTTCACTCAGCTCTGGAAATGTCTATGGAAGTCTGCAGTTTTTACCTAAATATTAAACACACCGAATTGCTTAGACTTAATTGCGTAGCAATGTTAGAAAGCTAATTTTGTGCTGAACAACTTTGCCACTAATACTTTGTGTCTATCATGTATACTTAAGGAATTTTTCACATTTGTTTATGGTATGGTGTGCATGGCTGACAGTTGTCGCTCAAGCCTCACATAAACACCTTGAAAAAATCTGGAAAAAAAACACAGTTGTTTGGTATTTCAGCTAGTATAAAATTAAAACCAAATTGATTACAATTGATTGCATAGCACCATTGGAAAGATAATTATGAACTGAACAACTTTGCCGCTCGGACTTTGAGTGTAGCACTTATGGGTCAAGAGTTATACGCATTTGTTTGTGGCATGATGATTATGGCTTGATTTTGCTTAGAAAAACCCAGGATGCAGTGCTAAGAGTATAAAGGACACAAGGGGTGGAAGTCTCAAAGAGCTCTTGTGGTGTGAATGAGTTAATAGGCAAGGGGGAGGATAGAGATTGTAGGCAGGCTGCTCAGGTGCATGGTCTTGTTGGGACTGCAACTGAACCTGTCTTTCAAAGCACAGCATATCAAAGGGTTGAAGAATGAAGTAACTGACAGTCTTTCCCATTTGCAGATTGAAATATTTTGGGAGCTGAGGCCTCTGGCAGCACCACACAGGACCAGGATCCCGGACCGGTTATGGGAGGCTGGAGGGACACAGTCAGGGTGCTGTACCAGGGTTCCTAGTCAGCAAATACATTGAGACCCTATGAAGCAGGGTGGGAGAGACTTCAGGAGTTCAGAAGGAAGCACGAGTGGGACAGTGATGAACTGGTCCGGGATGAGCAGGTAAGGAGGTTTGTAGCGGAGAAGTGGGAAGACAGGCTGGCCCACTCTACAGTGGTGGTTTACCTGGCTGGCATCAGTTAGGTATGTCAGGACAGGGGCTTGCCTGATGTAACGGTCAGCAGGACGATAAAAAGGATGGTTTCACGCAGAGGGGTCAGATATCCAGGACAGATGGGAAGCACTCCATAAGAGGGAACTTGCTTGAAAAAGTCTTAGGTGCAACTCAGAAGGTATGCACCTCAGCCCAGGAGGCGGCCCTGTTCCAGGCTGTTTTTGCGGTCCTGGCAGCAGGGGCATTCTGTGTTGGGGAAGTTGTGGCCCCATGGAAGACAGCTGCTGGACAGGCTCTGCAACATGAGGAGGTCCAGTGGGGACATGACAGAGTGATCATTAACCTGGCCAGGTTTAAAACAGACCAAAGGTGTCATTGGTGAGGCAACCACAGTCTGCCAACTACACAGTGAGTGCATTGGAGGCATACAGGAGCACTCGAGGGAGGGCTGGGGGCCTTGTTCTGACATGGGGACTGTTTCAAAGTCACCAGTTTTCAGGTAGGGACATTACTCAGGAGGGCCCTGACCTTCATTGGGGAAGACCCTGGTGCATTTGCCCTGCATTCTTTTTTGGATTGGGGCAGCCATGGAGGCAGCAGAAAAAGGGGCTGCAGTAGAAGAAGTAAAGAAGGTGGGGCACTGGTAGTCCAGCTGCTATAGGAGGTATATCAGATATTGATAACAACGACTCACACTGTTTATCTTCTATCAATGACAGGTTCCAAGAGGAACGTTTGGATAGTGGGGTACTCCTTCATCTATTGGGCTGAAAGGTTTGCAGTCACCATTTCCAGAGGAGCAGAACTTTGATACAATACTGAACACACCAGGGTGCTGTGGAAAGGCATTCGGGGTATGAGGTGGGCACAACTCCTGCCACTAATGGAAGAGTTAAGGTTGCAGTGGTGCATGCCAGATTACATCATTATACACCTGGGGGGCAATGGCTTGGGGGGCCTGCCATGGGGGAAATTGGGGCGGAATATCCTGGGGGAATTTAGAAAAGCTGAAAGGATGGTGGCCAAGGGTGACAATCGACTGGTCCGACATCACCTCCCGGTGGGTTTGGAGGGGGGTTAAAGATATCAGGCTGATTGAAAAACTCAGAAAGCATCTGAATGGAAGGGTGGCAAGGGCAGTTATTGAAATGGGGAAGTGCATCTGCAGCACAAGGACATTTCCTTTGACAAGGCTGTGGTGTATAGGTCTGACAGTGTACACTTATCAGAATTTGGCATGTGCATATTCCTGAGGCCAGTTGGGGAGCTAGTGGACAAGATAGCAAAAAAGGTTTGAGATAATAGCCCACAAGGGGTAGCCCCTCCATCCATTGCAAGCTGGAGGAGGGGCAGTGGAAGAAAGAAAAGGGGTAGGGGGAAAGGGAAGGGGGATGGGGAGGATACATGGGCTGGGGACAAGGAACCCAGATGTGGTGTTAAAGCAGGGAGGAGGATAGGTCCAGGAGCTGTATTCAGAAGTGTCCAGGCCTGAAAGGTGAAAGCCTGGGTAGGTGAAACTGGTCTGGTTCTGGTGTGGATGAGGGGGCTGGATTCACAGTGTCTGGGCCCTGAAAAGTCAAGAAGGAGGAACAACCAGAAGAAGGAAGAGGCTGGAACCAAGAAAACTTTGAATTAATTATTATGTGTGGAATTTGAAGTAATAACATTGTGAATGTAAATATTATTTGTGCCAAAATAAATATTGCCAATGAGCAACCAAAAAGTAAAATAGGCGTAGCATCCATTATTCCTGAGAGGGGTTCAGGGGACAATTAGGCTTGCCACTAAAAGGAAGGCCAGGTTGTCTGATGACCCCTGCCAGGAAGGAACACAAAAGGGGGAGAGGTAGGGGGAGGGGAGAGGGAAAGATCAGGTAGAAGGGGTGGGGCTAGTGACATCACCAAGCAAGTAGAAGATACAATATGACAAGGCGATGCCAGAGCCCCAGGGATTGGCTGGGGGCAGAGCCCCAAGGGATCCTGACCAAGGGTCCTGTAGGGATATATCAGGCCTGGACACAGGCAGGACACCCTCTTTTAGCTGGGAATTTTCCCACCCATCCACCCTTATTAAGGAAGGCTCTGGGGGGGGGACATGGTTGGCTCAAAGATAGGTGGAGGGAAGGTTTGAGTATCCTAGAGGCCCTGGGAAAGGGGGCCGATATGTTTGCAGTGGGGAAGCAGCTGCAGGCCCATGGGGTTGGGTCATAGTCCCCTGGGAAGGGGGCAGAGAGGCCCAAAAAAATGGCAAGTAGGAAATGAGTTGGAAGAAAGAAAAGGTGGAGCAGGGAGGGAAGGGGGGAGGATACATGGGCTGGGGACAAGGAACCTAAGTGTCTGGGCCTGGAGGCAACAGCCGAATAGATGGAACCGGCCTGGTTCTGGTGTGGAGGAGGGGGTCAGATTCACAGTGTCCAGGCCCTGAAAAGTCAAGATGGAGGAACAACCAGAAGAAGGAAGAGGCCAGAACCAAGAAAACTTTGAATGAATTATTATGTGTGAAATTTGAAGTAGTAACATTGTGGATGTAAACATTATTTGTGCCAAAATAAATATTGCCAACGAGCGACTAAAAAGTAAAATAAGTGTTCACTAAGTTCTGCAGGAGCAAAAAAACCATAAGCCCATAATAGCTCAAATTTAGGACAAATTATAATAATTAAGGGTCCCATAATTAGAAATATAAATATCAAGATTTTTTTTTGAAATTTTCCTTTGAGCTACTTAAAATAACTTTTACGGGCAATCTATTCCAAAGCAAAACTGTTCGTAAAGTGTAAAAGTATTTTCTATCTTTGGTTTTAAATCTCTCATTCTTAATCTGTAATGGATGTCCCCATGTATTTACCTGGTCATTTTTAAATTCAGTATCTAGGTTCAGTATTAATAATGGATTATTTAGTATATCAAAAAAGAACAGTAGATCACCTCTCAGTCTTCTGATCTCCAAACTATACAATCCTAATCTGTCCAATCTGTCTTTGTAAGAATATTGATTCGTCCTGGTTATTGATTTGGTATATCTTCTCTGTGTTTTTTCAACTTTATCAATTTCTGTTATTTTATAAGGAGACCATATATGGGATCCATAATCCAAGATAGGTCTCACATATGAAAGATATAAAGCCAACAATACTTCAGATGTTCTACTTTTGATATTTCTTTTAATTGATAATATTACCCTATTTGCTTTTGCAAAAACATATGTTTTTTGTGCTTTAAAGTTCAACTTGTTATCAATAAGTATCACAAGATCTTTTTCACTAACTTTAGATTCAATCAGTGCCTCATCCAAATAGTTAACCAGATTTGGATTATGTTTACCTATATGTAAAACACTACATTTTTTGTAATTAAATTGCATCCCCCATTGCTTTACACGTAAGCATATTGCATTGATATCACTTTGGGTGTTCTGAATTTGGTCAGCATTCTGACATGGGCTGTAAATTTTGGTGTCATCAGCATATTTTGAAATAATGCTCCTGATGCTATCATCCAGATCTGCAATAAAGATTTGGAAAATCAAGGGTCCTAACACAGACCCCTATGAAACTCCACTTGTCACCTGGCCCTCAGTGGAGTGGTGGCCCCGAACTAACACTACTTGGGAACCCTTGTAAAGCCAATCATCTATCCATCTAGCAATAGTATTATTTATTCCATACTTTTTCAATTTTTGGTGAATTGCCCAATGAGAAACTCGATCGAAGGCTTTACTAAGGTCAAATAGGAGTATATCAACAGGAACACCATTATCCCTCATTTTGCTAACCTAAATGTAAAAAGTAACCATATTTGTTGCACAGGGATACCCCTTCTTAAAGCCATGCTGATTCTGATCAAACAATGGATCATTATTGAAATGTTGACTTATTCTATCTTTTATAAGGGTTTTCATTATTTTACATGGTACGGGTGTTAGACTTATTGGTCTGTAAATGGAAACAAGTATTTTGCTGCCACTTTTGTGAACAGGGGTAACCTTAGATTTTTTCCACTCTTTGGGTGATTTCCCAGAGTTAAGTGATTTTCTTGTACAATAATTTCAATGGCAACCAGATATTGTCTTTCATAAGTTTAAGCATAGTAGAGGTTATATTGTCCATTCCAGGAGCACTATGTTCTTTCAGTTTATCAATTACTGCAATTATTTCTTCTTTGGAAAAACTATGGTATCCTTCCAATATCCCATACTCATTCTGAATATTATACACAGTCAGTTCTGCATATACGGAGGAAAAATAACTGTCAAATGAATTTGCAATTTCTATTGGTTCTGTAACTACTACGTCATCGACTGTAATTGAAAATAACTCTCCTTTGTTCTTTTTAGTGA
This sequence comes from Neoceratodus forsteri, assembly GCA_016271365.2. Taxonomy (NCBI): domain Eukaryota; kingdom Metazoa; phylum Chordata; order Ceratodontiformes; family Ceratodontidae; genus Neoceratodus; species Neoceratodus forsteri. The sequence goes on along the minus strand of CM057453.1, from coordinate 19,426,882 downwards.
GTTAATACAGCTAAAACACTGTTTACAGTTAGATTTTGAAGCTGCTTTAGCTAAATGCAGTTCATACTCTTTTTTTAGCTTTATCTTATTCTTACATTTTTTTAATATGTTTAAATTGTGACCAATTTAATTAAGTTTTCTTTTTGATGTATTGCCTGTACATTTTATTTTTAATTTGGTTAAGCTTTTATTTAACCATTTAGGTTTTCTTCCAGATTTATTGTATTTGTTGACTTGTTTAACATAGGTGTTCATAATATTATGAATGGTAGTTTTAATTAAACTCCATGCCTCTTCAACAGATTTTCCTGATAAGATATCCTCCCATTGTATGCTGCTTAATTCTTTGTATATATCATCCTTATTTGTGGTATTATATAAATATATCTTAGTACACCCCAAAATAATTGTTTTTTCATAATCCAGGGTAAACAGAAAAGAAGAATGATCACTATTAACAAATTGGAGATGCTGTCTTGCAGTCAACAAGATTAATAGCCTCAGTTGTCAATACTAAATCAAGTATATTATTAAGTCTTGTAGTTTGTTTTACAGCCTGAGTTGAGTTATTTTCATTACAGAAGTCCAAAAAATCTTTGCTCTGAATGTTAACAGCAAACTTTTTGTCCCAATCTATGTCTGGGAAATTAAAATCGCCTGTCAATACTACTTGTCCAAGTTCTAATGCTGTTAAAATTCTGTCCATCATTATTTCTGTTATGTGGGATTTAGTATTAGGTGGTCTATAACAGAGACCCAACATGAATTCTGTTTTATTTTCCTTTAAAATTTGAATCCATGATGTTTCAGTGTGACTGCTTACACCATTTTTAATTTTATCTGTAATATTCACATATTTTAGGTTCATTGATAAATAGTGGAAATAGAGAATAATGGATGATTTCCACTTTCAGTATCAATTTTATAATTTATATTTTATTTTCCTCACACAAACAGAAGGCAACAGCTTCGTGGTAAACCACTTCATCAGGCCACAGTTGCTAAAATAAAAAAGATTAAAAGAAAAACTTTTTTATTATAGTATAATGGTATTAATTACCAGATGGTATAGACTCATTTGTGTTTACAAGGATATCAATATGCTGCATCATAATTTGTTAACATCTTCATTCATTAAAAGTTAATTTTCTAAAGTTATACTGCGAATAAATATTTCACTATGAAACAACCCTTAAAATATAGGTCACTCATTGAATAATGGTATAAATGATTTCATAACTTTTAATTAGTAAAAATTACCTCAATTAAGTATCATTTATTGTCCAATGAAGGCCAGGTCCTAATTAGATCAACTAGGGCTAATAATTACCCTAAAGAAACACAAAATTCGTATTTAATGTATTATCATGTGTTGTTATTTTTAAGTTATCATCTCTTATAAAGCACGATTGTTTTGCTTGCTTGTGATTTTCAATATGCCAATTATAATTCAATATGTTTTCCTAAGTGCGAAGATGTAGCTACAAAAAAGGAAAAAAGTTTAAAATAAAGTGTTGATTCAATTGATTAACTGCGTCAAAATATGCCACAATTTGTTTACCGCTGTTAAACTAATTTAAAACGTAAATTCAGCCATTGAAAATATAATCCATATTTGGTTAAGTGGGTATTATAAAACATACCTAAACTTCAATAATGTCCTTATCCCATTCACAATAACTTGGTAATCGCACTCTCTTAAATATAAACGTTAGATGAATATGTTTTTCAATTCTGGAAATCAAATACAAAAGACGATTTTTCCAAAAGAAAGTTTTCTAGAGTGAAGAATATATATGAAGAAGACTTGTTTAACAAAATAAGGTTTACTAGCTAGAGTATGACTTCTCAAGTGTATTTTTTCCTTTTCTTACGGGTAATACATTTTCAATCGGTAGCGTCTCTGCGCTCTTGAAAAAGAAAACCGGAGTCATTTACTCTTAAACTTAAATGAAGATATCACACTGGTAACTGAAATGAAAATGTAGAAACTTACTGAAACGGGTTATCCAGCTTGCTGTGTCTCGCTCGTTACTAGCATTAGTGGTGAACTGTTTGTGATTCTGCATTTAAATCTCGCTGCTTGTGGGGGGAGAAAAATACATCAAAAGTGACGTAAGCTACCTGACTTCAGGTATTCGGGTAGCCTCTGATCATAGAGTGATAAATTGAGAGTACACCTGTTAGAGTAGTGGAGATGGACATGACCTGAGATGAACACAACTGCGCTGTCTCTCGAAGTCAGGGGTTCTCACCCCACAACAGGATATATTCCTGATATAGATTTAAATATCTAAATTCGAACATTTTGAAAACTCTGAATACTAAATTAATTTCCTAATATAACAGACTCATAAATATACCATTAAAACAACGACAGACTCAAAAGTAATTTGATGAATACTTACTTCATTTTATAAAAACCATTAAACAGACCTATCACAACTGTGAAAAATGAATTGTATAATAATTGTATCTAATGTAAGATACATTTATTACCACATTTTAAACTGTGATTATTGGGGGGAGAAAATATACGTGAAAAGTGACGTTAGCTGCCTGAAATTAGATTAACAGGCAGCCTCTGAACATTAGAATGTTAAAGTGAGAGAGCAGGTAGAGCAATTGAGATCTACGTGACCTGAAACATCCTTGCTCACACTGTCTCTCTAGGTCAGGGGTTCTCTCCCCACCACAGGGATATGTCCCTGAACTATCTTTTGATATATAATGGAGCTAATTAAATTCTAGCTGAGTAAGTTATAAATACCAAACACTTCGGTATCAATTTTAAACTTAAATCTTATGAATTTTATATGACAAAATGCAGCACTGATGATCCAAGGACTATGGTTAGGAAACATGGGGGGAGAATGCAGGAAACATTTGTCTATACAATCCAGACAACCAATATGTTAAAAATAAAGGTTCCAATCACATTCATCATTTTTTTTTCTCAGAAGAAGCCAGAAGGGGAAGGAAGGAAACATATTCAATTCAGTGCTTTAGAGTAACTGGTAATTGCTATTTTTCTTTTAAACTTAGATTGTGGGCTTTTAGTGACACTATACTTTCTTTGTTGTCTTTATTTATAATTGTTTTTGGGCTGTTGAAAATTTAAAACATAGTATTGTGTAATTCTGTGCTGTCTTTAATTGCTGCAAATTTTCACCCCCCCTCCCCTTCCCCCAACTCTTAATTATAATCCCTGATAAATCTGATTGACAGGAGCTAAACACAGGGTATAGTAAGGGGTGTGAAGTAGGAGGGGCTTAAGGGGGAAGAAGCCCACCCTCAGCACGACAAGTGTTTTGACTCATTTATTTATTTATTGGTTTCTTTTTCTTTAAAAAAAAAATCTGAGGATCAGTGACAGGATTTTTAGTACAGTAAATTAATAAAAAGGGAACTAGGAGAGCTTCAGCAGCAGGCAAGTAGTGGAATTGCAGTATAATGTGGGGAGTGGTGCAATGCAGTGGCTGTGGGGCAGCCATATTCAGGCAGAACTTCTGGACACTGAGGTGCTGCCCTATCTGCATGCATCTCTCCGGACTGTGGGATGAGGTAGCCAGACTCAGAGCAGAAGTAAACTGGGTCAGGAGTACCATCACCCCTATCCAGGGACCACCCAGTCCAATGCCACTTCCTCAAAGGATGCCGAGAACGAGGAGCACTTGGATGACAGTGGGCTCAGGGAGGTTAGAGCAGTCAGGCAGGCACATCCCAGATCCTATTCCACTCAAGAACTCATATGCCACACTGGCAAATGAGGACAACCAATAGAGGTACCCAGAAGTGGAAGGAAAGGATGGAGGTTAGCCAAAGAGGTGACCTCAGCAGGGAAAGCAGTGGACCCCAGAGGAGGAGGAAGCAAATCCTGGTGAGGGACTCCATCATAAGAGGGATCCAGCTAGGAACACAGGAGGGGGAGGACAGGGAGGTGAGGTGCCTACCAGGTGCCAAGGCATGGAGGGATGGAAGGAAGATCCTGGGGATCACTGGGAAGGCAAAACAGAAGGGTGAGCTGCATGTCATTATCCACCTAGGTACTAATGACCTGGCAAATGGGGAGCCAAAGGAAGTTCAGGAAGAGTTTAGGAAACTGGGGAGGGGTCTCAAGCAAGTAGCTACTTCTGTCACTTTCAGAAGTACTACCTGTGAGAGGCAAGGGAGAGTAGGAGTGCATGCACCAGGAACTTTAACTCATGGTTGAAGAACTGGTGCTGTGAGGAAGGGTTTGATTCATTGGTGACTGGGGACCCACCTGGAGGGATGGAGGTTTGTTCAAGCCTGACGGCCTGCATCCATCCTGGGAGGGAATCCAAGCACTCAATGATCAAGTTTAAATGCTACATTGACAAGCATTTAAACTAGCAAAGGGGTGGCAGCCAGCAAGGAGGGTATCTACTTGCTCACTCCCAGCTAGCAGTGGAACCAGTGAACCAGAGGAGTGGCTATCTCTGCAAAGCAGTGTAAAGATGGAGATTAGTGCCCAAGAGGTGGATAAGAGAAAATGGGCAAAATTCAGCAGAAGGGCAGACAGCAAGGCGAACCAGGGATAATGACAACCAAGGAAGGGCTGGAGTAGGACAGTGAAGCAGTCTAGGGAGGTCAAATCATGGAAAGCCATGTGTCAAATGCCAGGAGCCTTAGCAACAAGATGGAAGATCTGAGGCTGTCATTGTACAGTCAGACCTGGACATTGTGGCCATCACTGAAACTTGGTGTAATGATAACCATGACTGGGGAGATGGCCATACCTGGCTACAACATATTCAGAAGAGACAGAGCAGGCAGGAAGCGAGGAGGGTGGCACTGTGGCGAAAAATGACATAAAGGGCCACAGAGATCCAGGAGGAACAAAATGGGGAGAGATACTGTGGGTTAAGCTGGAAAGGAAAATGGTGACAGCCATCCGCACAGGTGTGGTCTTTAGACCACCAGCCCAGGAGGAAGAACAGATGAGGGAGCTGATGCTAGCCATCCAAAGGATGGCAGACAAGGTGAGGTAGTACTGTATGGAGACTGCAATATTCCAGACGTGGACTGAGCATCCCAGCAGCAGCATCAACTAGGAGCAGATTTATCCTGGACCCTTCAGGGTGCCTTCCTCAAGCAACTGGTCATGGAACCAACTCGGCAGAAGGCAATACTGGACCTTGTGCTCACAAACAGGGACAGTGTGATGGGGTAACAGTGGGGAGCACCTGGAAAACAGTGACCACCAGTCATTGTGGTTTGAAATCACAGAAAGAGCAGAACCAAACCACACAAAACACGTATCCTGGATTTTAGGGGGCAGACTTTGGGAAAATGGGAGAACTTGAATAGAGGCATTAAGGGAATGGGACAGGAATCAGGGGTTGAGGAACAGTGGGCAGTATTTAAAAAATGACGATTACAAGAACAACAGAATTATGCATTACAGGTTAGCAAGAGGAAAGGAAGAGGAGATCATTATGGTTTTCCAAAGAGGTAGCAAAGAAAGTGAAAGCCAAAAAGATTGCATTCAGGCAATACAAAAGACACAGGCAGAAGGGAGATAGGGAGAAGTACCAGGAGAAGCAAAGGGAGGCAGGGAGGTCAGTAAGGGAAGCCAAAGCTCAGACAGAAGAACACATTGCAAAATCAATGAGTAGAGGGGACAAAACCTTTTACAGGTACATAAGTGAAAAAAGAAAGACAAAGGGAGGGATAGTGAGACTGAAGGGTGAGGATGGGAGCCACGTGGAGGATGACAACAGTAAAGCTGACATATTGAACAGGTATTTCTGCTCAGTCTTTACTGAGGAAGAGGAGGGTAATGGGTCTGAAGGGAGTACAAGGGGTGAGAATGGTGCAGAAATGGACACAATTCCCTTTACACAAGAAAGGGTCCTGAAGGAACTGGAAGTAATAAGACTTGATAAAGCAATGGAGCCAGACAGGGTGCACCCCAGGGTCCTTAAAGAACTAAGAGAGGTGGTGGCTGAACCTCTGGCTATCCTGTTTAGCCGATCACTGGAAACAGGGGAGGTACCCAAAGACTGGAGGACAGCAGATGTAGTCCTCTTATACAAAAGTGGGAACAAAGAGGAAGCAGGGAACTACAGACCAGTCAGCCTCACCTCGGTATTGGGGAATATCATGGAAGCACTACTGAAGGAAAGATTGGTGGAACATCTGGTTATCAATGGACTACAGGACCCAAGACAGCATGGTTTCACCAGGGGGAGGTCATGTCAGACCAACCTCATTGAATTTTTTGACTGGGTGACTAGGGAGGTGGATCAGGGGAGGGCAGTGACATGGCCTATCTGGACTTCAGTAAGGCCTTGACACTGTGCCACATAGAAGACTATTACACAAACTGGAGAATATGGGTGTGGGCAGGACAGTAGTGTGGTGGGTAGGTAACTGGCTGGGTGGCAGGACACAGAGGGTGGTGGTAAATGGCTGTCACTCCACAGAGGGAAGAGTGACCAGTGGGGTACCACAGGGATCAGTGCTGGACTGGTCCTATTCAACATCTTCATCAGTGACATTGCACAGGATCTAGAAGGCAGAATTTCACTGTTCACTGATGACACAAAGCTCTGTAACAGAGTAGACACACAGAGGGTGTAGACAGAATGAGAAGTGACCTGCAGAAACTTGAAGAATGGTCAGGGTTTGGCAGTTGAAATTCAATGCAAAGAGGTGCAAGATAATGCATATGGGGCACAAAACCCTAGCACAATATATCAGTTGGGGGTGAGGATATAGCATGCAACAAGCAGGAAAGGATCTTGGGGTTGTCATCTCTGATGACCTCAAGGTAGGGAAACAGTGTGACAAGGCAGCAGGTAAAGCAAATAGATGCTGGGATGCATGAGGCAGGGGCATCACCAGCAGGAAAAGGGAGGTCATAATTCCTCTATACAAGACACTAGTGAGGCCCCACCTGGAGTACAGTGTACAGTTCTGGAGACCATACCTATGTAGGACATGAACAGGGTAGAAGGTTCAGAGGAGGGCAACAAAGATGGTGCATGGATTGCATCACAAGTCCTATGAAGACAGGTTGAAGGAACTGAACATGTACTCCCTGGAGGAGAGGAGGGAGAGAGGGGATATGATAGAGACATACAAGTATCATACAGGGAGGAACAGGGTGCAGGAATACACTATTTTTAAGTGAAAAATATTTTCCAGGACTAGAGGGCATGGGATGAAGTTGGAGGGAGGATGATTCAGAGGAAACATGAGGAAGAATTTCTTCACAGAACAGTTGGTGGACAAGTGGAACACCCTGCTAGAGGAAGTGGTGGGGGCTGAAACAATCACGGGATTTAAGAATGCATGGGATAGACATAAAGGAATTTTGGAGGTCAGGGGTAAGGGGCAACATACTTCTAGGAAAACAAACTGAACTTACAAGCTCAAATGGGCAGACTGGGTGGGCCAAAGGCCCTTATCTGCCGACACTGTCTATGTATCTATGTAAGGTTGCACCCTTGTGGGACCAGGCACATGGTATTATGCACAACATCCTATATGTCACCCTTCCATTCACTCCACTGGAGTTTATGCTTGGGGCAGACTCATGAATGAACAGCAGGCCAATCCTTAGATAGGTTGTGGGATCTGGCTTTAGTTAATGCTAGAAAAACTGTAGCCCAACAATGGGTGAGTACTACTATACCCAGTATAGCACACTGGCTCAATAATTTAGCCTTATGTATGAAGCTTGAAATATATCAGTTAAATGCTAATAGGCAGAAGAAATTATTCAACAAGATTTGGAATCCCCTTAAGAACGCAGTGAAGAAGAGTATTATAAACTTGTGAAGAAATCAGGCGGAGGGGCAGAAAAGTAGACAATACTAGGATATATGGAGAAGACATCCTATGTATAAAATGTATTCCTCTTATTTTATACCTTCCAAGTAACATTTTTTCAGCCATATGATGAAGTCTATATGAATATACTGTATGTAAATAACCAATGACTATGGATGTACACCTGTAAAATACATGATTAATGGTATATTTGTATGTAATGCAAGTATGAGGTGTTCTAATAAAATATGTTTACAAATATATATATATATATATATATATATATTTATACAACGTATGTTGTCAGATAAATAGAGTATAAAACATGATATCTCACATGGGCCGTGAAGATAACATTGTTATCTTCATGTTCCTATCGTCATATGTATCTCTCGTTCCTATACATCATATCGAAAACTTATCTGGTTGATCCTGCCACTGAGATTTTCTTCCTGATCTGACCGGCGCTATAGTCAGTGATTATTTTATATTGGTAAATGTTTTTAGAATGTCGAAGTTGATTTCTGTAATTTTCTGTAGTTGGTCAAAGTTAACCGTACAGTGCAGCAGTGACCGCCGGGTATTACCGCACGAAGCGCCAGCCTGCTGCCTGGCAAACAGATGCTCAAGGCTTCATTTTACTGTTGAAAAGCCACGGCTCAGTCACTGCTGCACTCTGTGTGCAGTTTGAAGCTTTTTTACAATGAACTACAGAAAAATTACAGGAAATTCTAACTTACTGAACTCGGGGCACATTCTAAAAAACATTTACCAATGTACAAATCGTCACTGTCTATAGCGCTCGGTCACGCTACAATTCTAGGGAAAGTGAAACTACTCAGAGTGGCAGGATCAACCAGATAACCATGTAAATGTCACTTTTTCCCAAAATAATAGCAGGATCAACCAGATATTTTTACTAACTTTAAACTGACAGGATCAACCAGATATTTAAAAACCCTATATAATCTATTATGTTGGGGAAGCATGTGGAGCCCTGTGTGTGTGTGTGTGGGGCATGGCATGATAAACCAGATAATGCTTCTTAAAACTAACCATAAATAGCAGAATCCACCAAATATTTCTTAAGCAATAAATGACATCTGCTGTTTTGGCAGCGTTTCTGTAAAGGGGGGTTGTATTGCTAGGGCCATCACCTTTATGTCACCCATTGCATTGAGAGGGGCACATAGTGAGTTGTGTTGGGGTGAAAGGCAAAGCATCGTTGTATAAATCGGACAGATGAAGATATCATATTTATTCTTCACTGAGGCCAGTGACATCAAGATATCTCACTCGTGGCTTCGCCACTTGTGAGATATCATGATATCACTGGCCTCTCGTGAAGATAAATATGATATCTTCAGTCGGGCCATGTCATACATATATATATATATATATATACACACATACAGTATGAAGTATATTTTGTGCCAGATCTGTAGGAGGTCTAATATACATGCAGTTTGTGCACTGCTGGCCAGTGCAGCTCCAACCCTGAGGGCACTCCACATTGGATAGCATCTTCAGCCCTAGCTGCCCTTGTCCACAAGAATGTAGCTTTGCACTGAAGGAACAGTTGTTGGGGTACAGCTGAGCCAAATGCAGGACATCCAGTAGAAAGTTCAGTTTAGCTGTCTAGTGGGTCCCTGCTCCACACAAGCAATAGACAGGGGATTCAGTAGCCCACTTCAGAAAGTCTGCCAATGGGAGAAAATACTTGATGGACCAGTGATCTTCATTTTTTCTTAAAGTTGTATGTTCACACCAACTTTTCAATGATTCTAACATTCTTTCTATCTCATCCTTCTATAAACAAAAATTGCCTCTATGCTTCTCAGCTATTCCTGCTGCTAAGGTCTCAAATTAGGACTGTCAAAAATACAACCACCTATGTAGCTTTGCAGATTTGGTTGGAGGACAGATCCAGAATGCACAGAGTGAGTCATGTTCCAGAAAATTTGCTAACAGTGAGACACACAGTATGCAGCTATCTGACGTGCATACAGGACAGAAGCACTTCTACTCTCTAAATTAAATTCATGGGATTACATTCTGTCACCCACATTGGTCTTAAAGCTGCAGGTAAAACCCCCAAAATGTGTATGTTAATTTTTGAGGATAAAAAATGCAGTAGTCGTATTTTTGTACACACGCAGCAATGGCTATTCACATATTTACTTTTTTTTAATTTGTTTAACTCTGCAGATCCTTGCCAGACTCCCAATCCTTTGCTGTACAAAGGATAAGCAACTGAAAACATCACCTTTTGTCGCCTCTGATCTTTCCTGAGATCCTCTCTCATTGGAAACATGCTGCAGAAGGTCAGAGTATGGGGTCAGGTTAATTTATTTCTAAACTTTCTAGACTCTCTTATCTTGCTAAGAGTTTCTGTCATGATGGCAGCTTCAAAATTGTGCAGTCTGATGTATTTTTAAATTTTACTTACTTTTGCTTAAATGTGGGTGTCTTTTTTCTCTGTTGAATAAATTGTTTTAGTCTGAAATTAAACCTGTTTCATTCACACAAAATCATTGAAAGGACATATCCTATTTTCAAAACTGGACCATATTTTTCTAAAGCACAGTCCTCATACTGCCCAGTTGCTAAGATGGGTGACTAGCAGAGGTGTCTGATTCATGTAACTTAAGCCCTTACAGTAATTAGGTTCCTTCTGCCCCATTTTCTAATGTAATGTGGATTTCTACAGTGTTGTGGTGTTGTGATGTAGGAAAGAATGATTTTGAGTCCCTCTTCAAATTTTTCCATGGTCATTCTTAACTTTGGTAATATTGATGTTTTGACTCCAAACTTTCAACATAGCCATTGTTCACACTATCTCATAAATGTGACTGGTGTCATTTTTCAAATCCTGGATGAAACATGTTTTTTTACATGTGTGGCAGGAAATGAGATTTTGGATGCTATTCTATAAATGCCACATGTCAAATTTATAAGGCAGAGTCAAAAAATTACAATCTTGAACATTTGTGGTCAAAATAAAAAAAAAATATTAGGAAACGTGTGTGGTGTCAGCCTTTACCTCAGTGGGTTGAGTTTTATGATTCTGTGCCTGTGAGCAGAGTTTGGGGTGAGCTCAGTGAGCCTGTTGTATGTGTTGAAGCTGGGGATATCACTGCAATGCAGTACCACCCCCAGACTGGGAAGGGAAGGTGCAGGATTGCCCACATACAGCCAAGTAAGATATAATGAAGAATACTCTTCTCTTTGCAAAGGGCCATGTGCCTCTACATCTATGGATGCCACAGAGCATTGCATTTCAGCTGACAGATAGAATGTTTGCCATGTGCATCTGTATCTTTTGCCACATGGAATCACAGGTCCCAGAGGGCCCTGTGCTTCTGCAGCCCACCAGACAACCCCACAAATTCTTGGCATCCATAGGCAGATGGACTCATCCCTTAACAATAGGTCCAGCATCTATTCATGTAGGTACTGAAGGGACCTGTGTAAATGAGGATATGACTCCACTATTTCAAAAAGAAAGATCATCGTAAAACTACATCAACAACATCATACAATAACCTACAACATTATAAAACTGTTTCCATATAACAGAAGTGCAGTAGCACTGATGTGCTGCCTTGGTGGTTTTGTATCTGCAGCTGCAGAAGTACATGCCCCACATGGGCCTGCTGTTCTGCAACCAAAGCTGTGTGTGTATGTCATACAGTATGCATGAGTACTTCTGTCTGCAGAAGTGTGGGGCCTGTGCTTCTGCAAATGAAAGTACTGTTGCAATGTTGGTACAATTGATTCAGCAGTAGATCTCAAAATGTTTCAAGGGAGAAGCAGTTTTGCCTAGTTGGTGGCACTTTCCCAGAAAAAAGTCAAATGTTAACTTTTAAAGTTCAGATTAGGTTAAACAGCTACTTTTTTCTGCTGGGGGGCAGCAAATGTTACCTCCCTACATAGCTGGATCCACTAGTGCATGGTTTTGTATTTGCAGTTGCGTAAGTGCAAGGCCCACAGGGGCCTGTGCTTCTGCATCCAGAAGCTGGCATGTTTGTCTTACAGATGTGGCAGAAGAGGTGCTGGCCCTCAGGGGCCTGCACTTCTGCAGATAGGAGTACTGTTGCAATTTTGGTATCATGGATTTCATGGTGCCTGCACTTCTACACTCAAAGGTCAGTGCATATGTTTTACATCTGTGGCCCCAGAAACACAGGCCTCTCAGGGGCCTGTGCTTCTGAAGACAGAACTGTGCAGAGATCTTGCAGTGTGGATGAGTACCTGTGGCTACAGAAGCACTGATCCCATAGGGGCCTTTGCTTCTGCAGAGAAAATAACTCTTGTCATTTGGGTGTCATGGATTTGGGCTAGCAGTATAGCCTAGAGGTTACAGGAATGAGGTGTGAACCATCTTGGTACATCCAGCAGACTAGACCTGAGTTTAATTCTCACAACCTCCACTTGTATACTGTGTGACTCTGAGCAAGTCACTTAACTGTCCAGTGCTCCTAGGTTGCCCCTGAAAACAGGCACTTGTGCCTAGTGGGCCTTACCCGGTTACCAAAGACTAAAATAAAAAAAAAATTAAAAAAATGTATCAGAGGCTGTGGGGGTCTATGCTTTTGTACACAGAAATAAGGCTGAGATGTTAGTATTGTAGATATCTAACTGCAGCCAGAAGTGAGTGTGCATGTTTTGCAGTGTGCATACCACAGCTACAAATCCACAAAGATTGCACATCACTGCTACTGCATGTGTGTCAACTGGAAACAGTGGTATGTTGTTTGTCTTACCTGATGATGGCTGTCTGTGACTGTTGCATGATCTTGCATTTCTGCTGTTTTGGGTGGAGGTGGAGAGTTAGTGTTGGGAACCCTAACACCACAATTCCCTACTTTTGTGGCATTAAGTTGAACCTTAACTGGTGCATTAATGCAGTTTTCTTTGCAAAAAACATGTTTGTATGTGTGTGTGTGTGTCTGAGTGTATACACACACACATATAAATATGTATGTGTATATATATATATATATATATATATATATATATATATATATATATTCTATCAAAACACTTTGTTAATGCATCAGTTAGGGTTATTCTACAGTGAAAAAGTAAGGAAGTTCGATTTTAGGGTTCCCACCCTTGCACCCCACCCCACTCCGCCCCCACCAACAGGCATTGGGATGTGCATTGGGGTCATCGGCCCTAACTCTCACCCCATTCTCCTACACTGCACCACCTCAGCTTGTTTACATATGGGATGGGGTGAGAGTTAGGGCCGATGACCCTAACGCACACCCCGATGCCTGTTGGTGGGAACCCTAATATCAAATTTCCTTGCTTTTTCTCTGTAGAATAACCCTAACTGATGCATTAACTAAGTTTGCATAGAATTTCCTTACTTTTTTAGAAAGAATAGAAAAGTAGAAAGTTGTGCAAGTTGGTGGGAGCGTGGGGCCCTCCACCAACTTGTAAGTGTCAGGCCACGTTACACACCCAATGACTGAAAAGTACATTCACAACAGCAAGGCCAGCCACCAAACAAATGTTAATCTAGTAGAACAATAGAAAACGCTGTCCATGAAATGTAAACTGCCCCACACAATATGCCCACAAAAAATATATTGTCCAATATGTAAACACCTCTATTAACATCTACAGGGCATGTCATCAGCACCCTCCAAATTTCAAATGAAAAGACCAAACCTCGTCCTAGATATAACATTTTAATGTATGAGATTTTCATTCATCAGACTGGCACAGTTCCGCACCTGTTGACATTTAACACACACAATAACTGAAAACTACATCCACGATACTAAGGCTAGGTATCCTATCAATTTCAAGCCACCACCACAAGCAAAACACTGTCCACAACACGTAAAGTGTGTCACACAATATCTCCGCAAAATAAATTTTCTCTTACACGTAAACAACATAATTCACATCTACAGGACATGCTGTAAACATCCTCCAAATTTCAAGTAAAAAGAGCAAACCACTCCAAGATATTCAATGTTAAAGATTGGTAAAATGTCCCTATCTATTCCATTATAAAAAATCTGGCCATCTTGTCCTTCCCTCATGATCAAAGATGGCAATTAAAGAATCTCATGATCAAAGAATTTGCACGCTCATGAACAAAGACTTAAAAATCATATAAATCAAAGAACTGATGGAATTGTGGTATACCACCATCATGGTTCAACAGAACAAAGCCCCCTGAGTAAAACCCATCTTCATTTGACTTCCTAGGACCCCCTGGACTGAGAAAATTTATTTTTAAATTGGGCCATCTCGTCCCTTGCTCACGATGCATAATCATGAGCAAAGAATCTCATGATCAAAGAATTTGCAGACTCATGAACAAAGAATTTAAAATATTAATCAAAAATTGAAGGAATTGCAGTAAACCACCAACATGGTTCGACAGAAAGAAGCCCCGTGAGTAAAACCCACCCTCATTTGACTTCCTAGGACACCCCTGGGCTGAGAAAATTGATTTTTAAATTGGGACATCTTTTCCCTTGCTCACGATGCATGATCGCGATCAAAGAATCTCACAATCAAAGAATTTGCAGGCTCGTGATCAAAGAATTTGCAGGCTTATGAACAAAGAATTAAAAATGTTGAAACGTGAATTTTTTCACTGATTTGAACTCAATCAATGGTATGCCTCAATAGAATGGAACCTCCTGAGCAAAACCCACCCTCATTTATGTCCCTAGCTCACCCCTGAGCTGAGATATTAGTATTTTTAGGTTTCGAGGCAAGATCGCAATCAAAGAATCTCACAATCAAAGAATTTATAGACTCGTGATCAAAGATCGTTAGAGAGCCACAAATTAAGATTTTAAAAGCTTATAACTCTACTTTTTGACCAATTTTGATGAAAATAAAGGCATGGCTCAATAGATCAGAGCCCCCTGAGCAAAACCCATTAAAGTTTTACTTCAGAAGTGACCCCTGAGCCAAGATATTTGTTTTTGTGCAATCAGAAAACTGAAAACAAGATGGCGGACCTCGCGATCAAAACATTTTTGAAATTCCTCAGGGACAAAGATTCCTGAACTGTGAGGCTGCAAATTCTTTTATCACCAGGCAGGACAAGATGGCCAGAAGTCCATTACTTGATCACAAGATATACATATAAATGTTCCCATTGACTTATAATGGGAACTTAAAAGTGCCATAACTTTTGAATGCCTTAATATTTTTTCATTAAATAAAAAGCGGCATGTTTGGCCACCAAATCTCTTTCAAATGAGCCATCTTGCAGAGTGGCATGCCACACAATGGCTGTGCAGGACCACATTCAGAATGCCAAAAGGTGCCTCCAAACATGGACAATTTTGCATTATTCAGTGCTTTCATACACAAAGACCGGCACTCCGACTGAACGCAGTTTGGCAAATCAAGAGATGTACCATGCCCCAATGTGTGAACCAAATTTCAGGCAAATCCACTGAATGGGTCCAAAGTTATTAACACCCAAACGTTTGACTTTAGTATGTAACTGACTGCTGAACCCTAACCTAGTATGGGGCATGACCGCGCCACTATAATATATATATATATATTATAGTGGCACGGTCGCCTACTATAGTTAGGCTGATGCGCCTTAGGTTGAGCGTGAGTACATACTAAAGTCAAAAGTTTGGACGTTAATAACTTTGGACCTGTTCAGTGGATTTGCCTGACATTTGGTACACACATTGGGGCACAATAGATCTCTTGATTTGCCAAATTGTGTTTCTGTCACAGTGCTGGTCTTCGTGTACAAAAGTGCTGAAAAATGCAAAATTATCCATTTTTGGAGGCACCTTTTGGCATTCTTAATGTGGTCCTGCACAGCTGTTGTGTGGTGTGCTGCTCTGCAAGATGGCTTGTTTGAAAGAGCTTTGGTGGCTGAACATGTCGCTTCTTGTTTGGTGAAAAAATATTAAGGCATTCAAAAGTTATGGCACTTTTAAGTTCCCTTTATAAGTCAATGGGAAAATGTATATGCATATCTTGCAATCAAAGAATGGGGGTTCTGGCCATCTGGTCTCGCCTGGCTATCAAAGAATTTGTAGCCTCACAGTTCAAGAATCTTTGTTCCTGAGGAATTTTCAAAATTCTTTGACTGTGAGGTCCGCCATCTTGTTTTCAGTTTTCTAATCACACAAACACAAATATCTCAGCTCAGGGGTCACTTCTGAAGTAAAACTTTGATGGATTTTACTCAGGGGAACCTGATCTATCAAGCCATGGCTTTGGTTCCATCGAAATCGGTCAAAAAATAGAGTTATTAGCTTTCAAAATCTTAATTCTCGGCTCACTAACGATCTTTGATCATGAGCCTGCAAATTCTTTGATCGCGAGATTCTTTGATCATGATCTTGCATTGTGACCTAAAACACTAATATCTCAGTTCAGGGGTGGGCTAGGGACAAAAATGAGGGCTTGTTTTGCTCAGGAGGGTCCGTTCTGTCGAACCATGCCATTGGTTTGGTTCAAATTGGTGAATAAGTCATGTTTCATCATTGTTTATTCTTTGATCATGAGCCTGCAAATTTTTTGATCATAAGGCTGCAAATTCTTTGATCGTGAGATTCTTTGATCGCGATCTTGCATCGTGAGAGAGGGACGAGATGGCTGAATTTAAAAGTCATTTTTCTCAGCCCATGGGTGCCCTAGGAAGTCAAATGAGGGTGGGGTTTACTCACGGGGTTTCATTCTGTCAAACCATGGTGGTGGTTTACTGCAATTCCTTCAATTTGTTGATTTATTACATTTTTTATTCTTTGTTCGTGAGCCTCCAAATTGTTTGATCGTGAGGCTGCAAATTCTTTGATTGTGAGATTCTTTGATCGCTATCTTGCATCACGAGCGAGTGACAAGATTGTCCAATTTAAAATGAAAGTTTCTCAGCCCATGTGTGTCCTAGGAAGTTAAATGAGGGTGGGTTTTACTTAGGGGGCTTCGTTCTGTTGAACCATGGTGGTGGTTTACTGCAATTACTTCTATTTTTTGATTTATTAAATTTTTTATTCTTTGTTCATGAGTCTGCAAATTCTTTGATCGTGAGGCTGCAAATTCTTTGATCATGAGATTCTTTGATCGTGATCTTTGATAGCAAAATAGGGACAAGATGGCCAGATTTTTTATAATGGAATAGATAGGGAAATTTTACCAATCTTTGGCATTGAATATCTCGGAAATGGTTTGGTCTTTTCACTTGAAATTTGGAAGGAAGAAAGACAACATCCCACAGATGTGCCTTTCAGTGGATTGGTCAAAAAATATTGCAGGGCAGCAAAGTTATGGCACTACAAATTTGGCACTTTTTCCCATAGGATAACATTACGGCATCCACAATATTCTTTGCCGCTCTGCTGAAAAATAACGGTTTGGTCTTTTGGGCTGAAATTTGGAAGGAAGGAAGAAAGCCAACATCCTACAAATGTGCCTTTTGGTAGTTTGGAGAAAAATATTATAGGGTGGCAAAGTGACAGTATTCCGAAGTTGACGGTTTTTCCCATAGGATAACATTATGGCATCCGTCGCATCTTCCAGGGCCCATATCTCTGAAACAGTGTAAGATACGGACTTTTTGTCAAAACTATGCATAGCCCCCCAAATGGGGTCTAAGCTCAAAACTAACCAGGAAAGTAACAATTCATACACAATTTTAATTTTTTTCCTACGTCGTACGGTTCCTGAGATATAAACAATTTAATATTGCAAGTTGTACTTTTCTGCTCTGAAGTCAATTATAATGCATACATTCTTTGTTTTCAATTTGTTTTTCAATGCAGTTTTTGGGGAAAAGAAGGGTGTGCATTTTGTTACTGTGACAGTTAGCATTTCCAGTTGCACTTCTGTTACCATTCGAATCACCGTTCCCGTCTACGCCACCATGTGCATAACGGTTTGCGTTTTCGTATGTGCTTGCATTTCTGTTTCTGTTGGCTTTACTGTTGTTGTTACTGTTACCATTTACATTTACCATTGCGGTAGTATGGCCTTATGTGTAACAGTTTGCTTTTTTGTATGCGCTAGCATTTCTGTTTTTATTGGCTTTATTGTTGCTGTTACTGTAACCATTTGCATTTACAACTGTGGTTCCATGAGTGTGTGCGTTATGGTTTGTGTTTTTGTATGTGCTTGTGTTTCTGTTTACTTTGGTGTTATTGTTGGTGTTACTGTTACCATCTGCGTTTACAACTGTGGTACTGTGAATGTGTGTATCAGTTGCGTTCTGTATGCACTTCTGTTTGATGTTTCTGTTTACGTAACTGTTTGCTTCGGTGTCACTTTACACTTGTGTTTATATTAACATTTGCTTTGCCATTTACATTTGCTTTGCCATGTGCATTACGGTTGCTGCTTGCATTTGCTTTGCAGTTCCTGTTATTGTGTAACAAGACATCACGTGGTGGGAGCGTGGGGCCCGAAGGGCCCCGCACTGCTGCTACTGCATTCCTTTCATTATTTATCATCCTCATTCTCAAAAAGAAGAGAAATTAGAGCAAAAACTCCATTTAATGCATCAGTTAGAGGTTGTTCACAGCAAAAAAAGCTAGGAAATTCGGGGTTGAGGTTTGGCCCCTGACATCTTGTGCCCCCCACCCACTAATCACCACCCTCATAGCACCCCTCCATATAAAAATAATATGCTAATTTCCTGGTATCTAGTGACCCCCCACCCACCAATCACCAGCCCCAAACAAAAACATGTCAGTGTCCATTCAATCTCCCCACCCACCCACCGATCACCCCTCCATATGAAAAAAATATACACGCACTCTCTGGTGTCTAGCAGCCACCCACTTGCTGATTGCTGGCCTCATAGAAAAATAAAATGTTATTGTCCAATCCCCCTCCACCCACCCATTGATTGCCTCTCCATATAAAAAACATTAATGTTGTGCTATCATTCTCTGGTGTCTAGTGGACACTCCCCCCCCACCCTGGCAGGTAATCAATCACCACCCCACCCCCATCCCAACCCCAAGTGGGAGAACAGAACAGCCCTCCTCTCTCCTCCACAGCTGGCCACCCACTGAGCTAAATGAATGAGAGCATGCTTGTACAAGCATGTGCTCATTCATTGCAGCTTCTGATCATGTTTCAGTACGGTTTTCCAGTGGTAAAGAAGGGGAAGGAGCTGTTCTGTCCTCTCACAGGGTGGCAGAATGGTGGGGGATAACACTGTGGACACCATTCTCTCCATCCCACCCACCCTGCTGGTGACCGGAACAACTTCCTCAACTTCTCTATCCTCAGAAAACTGTACTGAAAGATGACCGGAAGCTGCAAAGAATGAGTGCGTGCACTCATTCATTCAGCTCAGAAGATGGCCAGCCACAGAGGAGAGAGGAGGGCTGTGCTGATTGCCTGCTCTGGGTTGGAATGGGGGAAGCAGGGTGGTGATGGATTACATGCCAGGGTGGGGGAGTGGGGGTCCGCGAGACAACAAGGAATGTGGAAACAATACTAATATTTTTTATATGGTGGGGTGATCAATGAGTGGGGGGGAGGGAGACTGGACACTAACATTTTATTTTTCTATGGGGCCAGCAATGGGCAGGTGGAGGGGAGGCACTAGACACCAGAGAGTAAGGGTATTTTAGTTTGATAGGGAGGGGTGACTACCAGGTGGGTGGGGTGACCAGATGGATACTAACTTTTTTATATGGGGCCTGCGATCGGTGGGTGGGGAGCGACTAACCACCAGGGAACAACCATATTATTTTTTTTATATGGAGGGGTGATATGGGGCCTGCAATCAACTAGGGGGGTGCACAAGACACCAGGGACAAGTGATTTGTGGGGAGGGGGCTGTATCATTAAATAATACATTAAACTACAGATGGAATAAATTCTGCAGTTTAATTTATTATTGTGCAGTTAAACCCAAAAATTTCTGTGAAAAACAGCAAAAATCTGTGAAAATTGGGCGGAAGTTTCCGATCTCGCCATAGGTGAAAGTGCGAAAACTTTTGCAGAATTTCCAAAATTCCACAAACGTTCAGCCAAGGCAGAATTCGCAACTTTCAACCAGCGATAGCCACTGCAGGTTACTGCAGGTGCTAACAGCTTTTTGAAATTTTTGATGCAAACATACAGTAGTGGTGGTGATTAGAGAGGCATTGAGATAAGTGTGAGAGCTGGGTGAAGAGGAGGAGAGCCGGGTCTGTTAGATCTGAGAAGGTGCAGACTTGAAGTAGGTAAATTTTTTCAATGCCAACTTTTATAGTGCAGAGCAAGTAAAGGAGGCATGTGTGTCATCCTGAGCAAGTGGAGTGGGACCAGTCTGGCAGTCCAGGATTTGTACTGATTTTGGCCGGTAGGCAGGAAGTAGAGAAATGCTGTGGTTGCAAGAGATTGCAAAAAGGAAAAAAAAATTAATGAAATACTGTATAATGAATGCTTTTGATATTGTTTGAGCTAATTATGTGACTGCTACTGAAGAAGGTGCTGGGAACAGTGGTGAAAGAGTGATGGAGAGATAAATGCTTGCAATTTAGGTTTTCAAATTGAAAGTAATGTTGGCTGACTGGTAAGAGGGTGGCAGTGACATATGTATTGTGTACATAGTGCTACAGGACATAGCTACTATGTACATAAACCTTGATGGCGTAGATCACTCACTTCTCAGTTCCACTCTTCTATCCCATGGACTCTCACCCCCTGCCCATGCTTGGTTCCTCAATTACCTCACTGGTAGGAAGCAGTACACCAGCTTTAACCAGACCCTCTCCAACCCCACACCTGTCCACTGCGGGGTCCCTCAGGGGTCTGTCCTTGGCCCTTCTCTCTTCTCCTTTTTCATCAACGAACTGCTGTCCATCATCAACCATGGGCATACCACCCTGTATGTGGATGACCTTGTCATCATGGCCAGTGCCCAGGACATTGCCACCATTAATTACCAATTAAATTCCAACTTCAAGCGGATCCAATCCTGGCTGGTGGAACACAGACTTACCACCAACCTCAAGAAAACCCAAGCCATGCTCTTTGGTTCCCTGAAAAAAACTAAATCCTGCCCAGTGCCCGTACAAATCTATGGGGTTGATGGCTCCCATCTGCAGATGGTGGCTGCTGTCAAGTATCTAGGAGTCACTCAGGATCCACAGCTGGACCTCACCTTACACATCCGGAACATCTGCAAGGCTACGAATGGTAAGCTAGGTCTTGCCTACAGAGCCAAAAACTTCTTGACTTCGGCTGCTTGTATGGCCCTAGCCAGGGGGGTCCTCCTCCCATCTCTCTGCAATGGGATAGTAACCTTTGCCCCGTGCCTAAATCCAGCCTATTGAAATGGGACATGGCCTACAACAACATCTGCTGCTTTGCGCTTTCTGCCCCTCCCTTAACGCACTGCTGTGACCTCTACACGTGCCTAGAGTGGCTCCCTCCTGAGAAGCACTGCATCTTTGTAGTTGGGAACTTCATCGACAACATCATCAGATCGGCCACCCCTGCTGCCCTCGCCCTTCCCCTCAACTCTGACACCACTTCCTACTAGCTTAGGTCGAGGGCAACGCTTGATCACCTGGTCCCCAGAACTCGCACCCTTGCGGGCGATCGGGCCTTCGCCAACTATGCCCCAAAAATATGGAACTCACTCCCTGCCCTAACACGGTCCTCCCCCTCCCATCCTGGCTTTAAAGCCTCCCTTTAGAACTACCCGAAAGGATCCTCCACTTGTCCATGTACTTTGTAGCACACTAGCACCAGATATGCTGGGGTGGGAGGTCTCCACGCTCTCAGCGTCCACTGCACTTACCCTCCTGTCAACTGGTCGAGTAACTATTAAATGCTCTTATGTTACTTCCTGCCCTCCTCCCCCAACAGTTCACACTGCCCTCTGTGTCCCTCCCCCTGACTGCTCCCTTCTCATTGTAACCCCCCCAGTGCCCCCACCCTATTTGCTGGCACTTACTTCTGCTTGCATATAACTGAACTGGTCTTTTTATGAAATTTTGCTGTCTCTGCTGAAATCACCAAGTATGTACCCTACTGTATCTTGTGCTAATCATCTTGAAGGCTGTTAGCTATCTACTCAACCCATGTATAAGCCTGTCATTTCTCTGGTTGTCAAATTTTGTTGTTTGCCTGTTTATCTCATTGTATGTAAAGTGTGCTTCTAGTCTGTAACCTTCCTGGGTCGCACCTGAAAATAGGCACTTGGCTGTCTAGTGTGCCTTACCCAGTTAACAAAAGCAAATAAATAAATAGATAATAAATAGATACTATGTACATAAATGAAATTTATTTACACAGTAGTTCAAACAACAGAATTTATGTAATGGCTTTTATGTCCACATCTATTGCATAAATAAATAGATGAGATAGATACAGATATAGATACAGATGTAGATGTAGATGTAGCTATAGCTGTAGATAAAATACAGATGCAGATGCAGATATAGATACAGATATATGAGATATACAGTGGGATCAGTGTGATACCTTTTTATCTTCATGAAAGCTGTTTATCCTTGGGTAACCTAATAAGTAGTGTGAGCCAAGGGTGATGTGCCCAAGGTCAAACGGCAGGTTATCACACTGGGGATTTCATTGCATATCAATTTATGAAATACGGAGCATTTAAACTGTGGAAGTATGTTTTCTTTTAATCGTTTTTTTTTCTTTAGATTTAGTTAAAAATGTGGTGGAACTTTTTTGTGATGCACTGCATAGTCTTTTGTTTTTACCACAGGTTACTATGGGTAGCCATGGATGCTCTGATGTCTTGATACTCCAGCATCGGTGTTTATTGGTAGAGTGAGTTTTCCCTCTGAAAATTTCAGCAAAAAATATTGGCTGTTCTTAGCAAGCAGTTGGAGTGACTGCAGGGGAGGAGTCTCAACAGGAGCTGTGTTTAACTTAATGTGAGAGTTGTTAAAACTTTTAAAAATGTTTCTGTAGAAAGGATGTCCCACAGGTAAGTTTGTTTTACAGTGAGGGAGTGAGTGCATTAACATGTGATCACAGTTACAGCAAATGGCATGCTCAGTGATATGTGAAACAAGCTGATCAAGTATCACAGGAGTTCAACGGTTTTGAAAGCAGATTAAAAAGAAAAGTATGTACATTATCTTCTCTGTCAGTTTCAGCATCGGGGTGGGGATGTGAGTCTTGAAGAAGAAAGGAACTGAAATGGCAGTCAGTGTGCTGTTAATGAAATGAGGAGCTAGAACCACAGTAATGTAATTTAGTAATTGTGAGGCACAGAGTAATATAGTGGAAAAAGCAATTTGGACATGTTTAAAAAGCTTTATTTTTGTTGTGTTTAAAGTGATGTTTTCTTAAATACTGGGTAATATTTGAGTAATCTGGGAAAGTGGAAGGTAACTACAGATGAGGAAGTTCTGCTGGAGGTTAGAAGTGGGGTAGCTGGCAATGATAAAGAACTAACTATATATGAAGCAGTGACAATGTACTTACTATATGTATAGTATAAATCATTGATCTCCAATTCATACTTACAGTTACTCGGATAAGAGATTTTATCAGTTACCATTTCTGTCTGTATTTCTGTCTATTTAGCTGCCTGTCTGTCTGTCTATCTATCTATAAGGGACATCAGTGGGGACCAATGTAATACTTTGTTTATCTTCACTAGATCAGTTTGACCCTGAGTAACCTCACGAGTGGTGTAAGCCACAAGTGAGATGCCCAAGATCAAACTGGTTAAGTGACAATAAATAGGGTATCACATCGGTACCCAATACATGTTTCATTTATGCAGTAGAGTAGGAATTTTTGTGATAATTCTTTTTCCTTTTTGTTAAATTGTTAAGTATGTGGGACTTCTTGGTGAAGTAATCCTACTCCATTTCTTGTGTGTCATTACCATGGCCACTGCAATGGAAATGCTGTCATGATGCCGATAGCCACACTGCAGCTCATTGGTGGAGCAACTTAGAGTTCAAAACATTTTGAGGCAAAATGCAGCCCGTTTAGCATGTGGCAACATTGGGATTGCGATTGGGTGTCTGAAAGCAGGAGTACAGTTGCAGTTTGGCAGTTCGATTTTTTTTTTTTTAAATGAAATGCATTCTTGTGTCACAACTATGCCAGGAAAACTAAACAAGTGCAGCTTCAGTAATCCCCCTTAGCTACCTAGTGGAAATGCAACTATGCAAGGATGCACAGGAAAGTGCTGTTAGCGACAGAACAAAAAACCAAAAATGATAGCATGGTCATTTACAGAGATGGAAAGCATAAAACTGATACTTTTTTTTTTTGTACACTTTCGGGACGTGTATTATGAACATATGAAAATGCCAGCAGAACAAGGCCTCATGGTCTGTCGAGCCTGCTCAATTATGCAGCTCGCCCCTCATCTCACAGCTGCCTCTCCCACTCCTCTGCTCCTTAGATTTACCCTCACCCTCACCCTCTTCCTGTCCCATCCCCTCTTGAAACTGCCCACCATCTTACAGGCAACCACCTCCTGTGGTAGAGTGTTCCACTTGCATACCACCCTTTCCAAGAAGAACTGTCTTCTTACCTCTCTCCTGAATCTTCCCCCTCCAGTCTGAGACTGTGCCCTCTCATGTCCCTTCCTCTTCTTTTTTTTTTAATATTTTGTCTTCTTTTTCCCTGGGAGTTCCCACATGAATCTCTGCCCTGGTCAGGGCCCCTGGAGCTTCCACCAAGTGCCTATTACCTGCATACTCCTGGCTACCCCCAGCTTACTCCCAGACGGTGGGGCCATGGCACCAGTTCCCCTAATTCTGGTGCAGCTGGAACAGTATCTGGTTGGAAGTGCAGTGGCAGTGACTAATTGAAGCCCAGGGAGGGCTTCATGTAGACAGAGGCTCTCCCCTCCATTTTTTCTTGGTTTTTCCTCCTCTGGGAGGCAGGGACGTGCAATGATGTCTAGTGTCCACCCCACCTCCAGTAGTTGCGAGCACCGGTAGCTGCTAGACCTCCGGCCTCTGCCATCCGTCCATCTCGTAATGACACTTCCCCACCCTCCCCCAGAGAAGGTGAGCAGTCCATAGGATGCTCTTTCCTTTTCTCCCCGGCCGACCCTCTGGCTACCCGGGTCCATTCCCGAACTCGGGTCACCGGAGTCGCAAGTGGAAATCCAACTGTGTCCCTTCCTCTTCTTAATTGGAAGATCCTCTCTGTTTGAGTCTTGTTTATCCCTTTCAGGTACGTAAAGGTCTCAATCATGTCCCCCCTATCCCGCCTCTCCTCCAAGGAATACATATCTAGCTCACTCAGCCTTTCCTTGTAGGTCTTGCCCTCCAATCCCTGGATCTTTGTTGCTCTACACTGCACCCCATCCAACAATCTGACATCCTTCCTCAGGTACGAGTGCCAGAGCTGCACGCAGTACTGCAGGTGCGGCCTGACCAGTGACCTATATAGGGGGAGGACTACCTCCCTACTTCTGGAGGAGAGTCCCCTCACTATGCAGCCCAGCATCTTGTTGGCCTTCACTACCACCTTCCTACACTGAGCAGAGTTGTTCATGCTCCCTGTTATAAGTACCCCTAGGTCCTTTTTCTCCACAGTACTACCCAACTCTACCCCTCCCAGCTGACAGTCCATCCCCTGGTTCTTTGCTTTGAAGTGCATTACCTTGAACTTCTTTGCATTGAACCCCAGCTGCCATGTTTCTGACCATTCTTGCAGTTTGGTTAGGTCATCCTGTAGTCCTTTCCATCCCTCAATGTCATCAATCACTGCCCCCATTTTAGTGTCTTCTGCAAAAAGATTGATCTTACTTCAGATCCCATGTGAGATACCAGCTATGAATAACCTGAACAACACTGTCCCCAGCACCATGCCCTGTGGCACCCAAGCTTGTCACTGCCCTCAGCACTGAGAGTTCCTCTCCCACTGCCACCCTCTGCTGCCTACCCCTTAGCCAATTCGTTATCCATTTCACCATCTTCACTCCTGCCCCCACAGCTTCCAGCTTTTCCCCAGCTTCCCATGCGGCACAGACTCAATGCCTTGCTGAAATCCAAATGCAGGACATCCATTGCATGGTCCTTGTCTAGTTCACTTGTCACCTAATTGTAGTACTCAATGAG
Source organism: Neoceratodus forsteri (assembly GCA_016271365.2). Lineage (NCBI taxonomy): Eukaryota > Metazoa > Chordata > Ceratodontiformes > Ceratodontidae > Neoceratodus > Neoceratodus forsteri. The sequence continues at coordinate 19,401,053 of CM057453.1, read as the reverse complement.
GTTGGTCTGGCATGATCTGCCAAAGACAAACCCGTGCTGATGCCCATTCTGGAGTTCATTGTCCTCCAAAAAGGTCACCGATCTCTCTTTCAGGATTCTTTACATGAGCTTCCCCAAGATTGATGTGAGTCTCACTGGCCTGTAGTTTCCCAGTTCATCCTTTGGGACACCTTTGTGGATGGGCACCACATGGGTCATCCTCCAGTCCTGTTGTACGCGTCCTGTGTCCATGGAGGTATTGAACAGATCAGCCAGTGTTGCTGCCAGAATCTCAGCCAGCTAGAGTACCCTAGGGTGAATGCCATCTGGCTCTGGTGTCTTGTCTAACCTCAGTGCCCTCATTCCTTCCAGTAGGCTGTCCTCAGTAATCCTCACATCTGTCACCCCTCCCCCCGCCTAATCCACCCCTCCCCTGTAGAACCTGCCCTGCTTTCTCTTGCGTGAATACAGAACAGAAGTATTCATTTAATGCCGCTGCATGATCCTCCCCGCTCTCCCCCCATCCTTTTTTATCCTCACTATTAGGTCCTTGTTGTTCCTTCTTTCCATTATGTATCTGAAGAAATCCTTTTCTCCATTTTTAATACTCTGTGTTAGACTCAGCTTCCTGGAAGCCTTGGCTGCTCTGACTAGTTTGGTGGCCCCTCTGGATTTCTTCATGTACATCTCCTTGTCGTCTCCCCTTCCTGACTTTTTGAACCTCCAGAATGCCTATTTTTGTGCCCTCATCTCCTCCCTGACCTCCTGAGTGATCCAACCAAGCTTCTTTGCCCTCCCTTTCTTGCTCTGTGTTCTATTGCATGCCCCTGTAGCCTCCACTAGTCCCTTTTTCATGACATCTCACTCCTGACTTGTGGCCCAGCCTGACTGAATCACTTCCAGGTGCCCCATCAGAATTTCCCCCATGTTTTTAAAGTCCACCCACTAAAGCCAATCACCTTGGTACCTGTACCCTCAACTTACCTCCCCATGTTGAGTGTGAACCACACCGAGTAATGATTGCTCCCCGCCAATGGGTCCTTCTCCCCCAGATCCCTTACCATCTCCCTATTGGACAGTACAAGATACAGAGTGTTTCCTATCTGAGTTGGCCAGTGAACCAACTACATCAACAAGCTGTCCTGAAATGCTTCTAACAGGGCTTGCTCCCTTGCCTTGTGGTGGTTGGGGTACTCCAACCCACCCAAGGTAGGCTGAAGTTCCCCTCCACCACTGTGTTACCCTTTCTGCAGACCCTTCAGATTTTCTCAGCTAACTCCCTGTCTAGGTGCTCCAGTTGAGCAGGTGGTCTATAAACTACCCCCACCCTCAGTGTCCTGCCTTTGGAATGTTGGAGAAAAAAACAGAAAGGTGGCATGGCACACTGAGAGTTTAAGTGAGCAAGTGAACAGATCAGAGGGCAGGGAGTAAAGAGAACATCTAGAATGTTGTTGGAATCTGGAAAAATAACATTTTATTTTGGTGTGTGTTCAGCCAGAGTTTGGTGAATGCTGCAGAGAAGACTTGCAAGCAAGTCTGAGTTTCTGCAGGGATAAAGAGCACAAGTGTGCTAAAGAGGGAGAAGGATGCAGCTTCGCCAACATGAGAATAATCAGTGGCACTGTATGTAGTGCCTGTCATTATGAGCTCTAGTGAAGGTGGGGGGAGCTGATGACATGGTAGCTATTTAGATAAATGCAACTGTTTAGATAAATGCATTAATCTCTCTGCTCACTGTTTTTCAGTAAGATAAATGATTTATCTAAACTGATTAGTGTCCACCCATTGCTTATCTATCTATCTATCTATCTATCTATCCTAGATATACATCTACTAGCTACCGTTTGGGGGTGTGTGTGTGTGTATATACATATACATGCTCATATACATATATGTCTACATGGATGAGACTTGAGTCCCATTGAAAAGCCTGTCATTTATTTCCCTTTATATCACACCAATGAAAGTCATATATGATGGATGGCCATCATATATGACTTCAACACCATACTATATGACTTTCATTGGCAGCATCCACCTGGCAAGCTTGTTGCCATCTGTCCCACCATTTTGAATATGGTGCCCTTTCCTGCCCTACCTGGCCCAAAAAGAGGGTCTACACCTTGTAGTCCCCCCACCCCCCACCCACCATCTGCTGGCCCATCCTCTGTAACTTGCTTCTCTATGCCTGTGTACTCCTGTGGGTATTGTTGACTTTACCCACAGGCATTTGTCATCCTTGCTGTTATCTACCTCTTGATGAAATCTATGAGCCTGACAATCTTGTATGTACCTAGCTAGCTTAATGTCTGACGTAATGCACCTTTGTTAAACTCCCTATACCTGTATGAAGTTGCTTTTCTATCTCTAGTTCAAATCATTGTTTCTATTGGTTTTGTATGTGATGCTTATGATGCACCTCTAGATGTAATCTATGCTCTGATGCTTTGTATGCACCCTGTTCTGCCAGACGCTGTTGTATGTACAACTGTAATCCTCCCGGGTCACACCTGAAAATAAGCACTTGTCTGTCTAGTGTGCTTACCTGGTTAACAAAAGCAAATAAATTAATGATACATGGCTTAAGACCTGCAGCTATACTCTTGATCCTCCCCAAAAAATGAAGACCAAACACAGCCCCAGCCATCTCTTAAAAAATTCCCTCCTTTAACCAAACACTCTTCTCCCTTGACAGTAGCTCTTGCTGCTCGCCTATTCCCTCCATGCTCTTACTGCTGCCTCCAATGTGATCCAACATGCTGAGCCACCTCTCAGGACTACTGCTTCACTGTGCTGCACTGCCACTCCCCTCAGCTGAACTGCCTCTCCAAGCTGCTGAACCACTGCACTGGACTGTGTAATTGCAACAAGAAGCATCATGCTGACCCAGCTGCATGCCATTCTCGCTTCTCATAAAAACACTGTAAGTGACAGACCGTCCTAAGTGTACCTCCTTATATAGGAGGACACTGCACTACAGAAAACCAGAACAGCCAAATGACATCAAGGCACACCCAGAAATGATCGCAAATGCAATCTAAAACAAAAGTTAATTAGCATCCTAATGTATTATTTATTTATTTTTTATTTATTTAGCTTTTGTTGACCGGGTAAGTGCACTAGACAAATCCTGCCTATTTTCAGGCATGACCCGGGGGAGGGGGGGATACAGATGCATGCCAACTGACCTTGAACCAAATTAAGCTGTTGGTGGTATTTTTAGTGAATGAGGGAATTTGGCCAGGACACCAGGAAATTCCCTGCTCTTTCGATAAGTGCCATGGGATCTTTAACATCCACCTGAACTACCACCAATCCAGGCAGATGGGACCTCGGTTTAACGTCTCATCCGAAAGACAGCACCTCAGAAATGCAGCACCCCTCTCATGCTGCATTACAGTGTCAGTACTGGGATATTAACCCAAGTGCCAGATGTGGGAACTGAACCCACAGCCCTCTGATCTCCCGGCCGCCTCAGAGGCGAGTGTGCTACCAACTGAGCCACTGACACTGCTTATATAAGACAAATGCTAGGAAAGTGTAGTATAAATGGTTATATTGGCATCTCAGGGGCTAATTAGCTCAATAATACCACTCACCTTTCAGGTGTGTGGGTTATTGACTAATTAGCCCCTGAGATGGCATTATATCCTCATATATTACACTTTTCTAGAATTTATTCTCTCTCTCTCTCTCTCTCTCTCTCCCCTCTCTAGATATATATAGATATATACACACACACACACACACACACACACACATATCAAATATAAATACATGTTGCCTTTTTATGTTATTATACATATCTTTACATAAAACCCACTGCCTGCCCATATATACAAATAGTTACTTAGGATATAAAGTTGACCTGATATGCAACTGCCTGTAATTAACTACAATAATATTTCTCATATTGCCAATAAATGGGGAATTGATGGATTGATTGATTGCCTGATTCATTAATTCATTTCATTTAAAGTTATTTTCTTTTCTTTGGAAAAAAGATTGCTACAATTTGGCTTCTCACAAAGATCTGTTTATGCACCCATCACATCTTCTTTTGATGCCCAACCGTCTATTGTTTGCACATTATTAAAAACCCCTTGAACCTAAACCAGATGCTTTAACACATGCATTTCCTTTTGTGTCAAAACAGATCTGGGCAATGCAACTGAAGCGTTACAGCTTGACTGAAACATTTCTTTTCGCACTGCAGACTACATCCCTGAAAGTGCTATCTGTAAAATGAATGCTAGTATACTTGGACCACTAATTTGCTAAAGGCTGGCAATATGCAATTTTTACGAGAGCAAAACTTGTCAAAATACTTCACAGATGCAGTAATAAGACTCATTCTGTGCTTCAAAGTTTTGTGGAAAATACAGGCCTTTTGAATCTCATGAATCTAAAGTACAGAACTTGAAGAAAGTTACTAGTAGAATTTCACTATGATGTACCTTCAAAACACAATTGCCCTGTGCATAGCTTGATATCCTAACATGTGCTGGCAACTAGAATCCCCACAGCAATGTCTTGTCAACTTTCCTGAAGTTCTTCGAGGAAGATGCTCTTACAGCTGAGGTCTAGCTAGAGATAACCGTTCACATACAGTAGGGCAGCAATACAGCCAAGAGGTTAGATCAACAATCTCTGAATCCTGAAGACTTAGCAGACCTGGGTTTGAATTCCACAACTGCCACTTAAATACTGTGTAATTCTGCACAAGTCTCTTAACCTTCCTTTTCACCCAGATTTGGCAATGAAATGAGCTTTAGCTCAGTGTGCTTTTTACAGGTAAAAATTCTAAACTAAAAAAATAAATAAAAATAGATTTTAAAAGGATTACAATTGCAGTTTGTTTGCATATATTTTGTTATCAAAGCCAGTTATTACTATACTGTATACCGTATATAAATATGATCTTGTATGTAGAGATGAGATGAGATCAAGTTAAACTTCAATAGCAAAGTTGTTGTGAAGTTGCAAAACTCATAAAATCTCTGTAGTCATCACTAACTTTGAGTTCACCAGATTTGCAATGTTTTTTTTTTTCTGGCAAAGTTGCACTTTCTCCCATGAAGTTGCAACTTAGAAAGGGGCACAAAAATGTTGGAAAGTTGACACTTCAAATTTTGCAAAGTTCTGTTGAAGCAAATGTTTCTTAACTTCGCACAGCTCTACTTATGTGAGTCTTTCTTGTTAGAATTAAAGGAATAAAGATTATTATAACAATAAAACAATAGTTCTCATTTTGTCTCCCAAAAACGTAATGTTAATTCATGTCCAACAGAACCTCTAATCACCTTTCAAATGCTTAATGCTGACATCCCTGGAAGTAACATTTTCCTGTGTGTAAAATAGCAAGACACTGTAATTTGCATTAATTTTTCTTTCTTTGTTCTTTTGTTTCAGAAAGGCAGTCATGTCCATGGGTATAGAGGGGAACATTCCCCCCATTTCTATCTAAGTACTACTTTTTGGGCTGAATTTCACTTATTGTTCCCCCTTGATTCATTTTTCATTGTGTGCCCCCTTGAAATTTTGCTAGCTTCGTGTTCCTTCCAGCAATCAGCTTGAAACGTTGTGTGCTTATAACTTTCCTGCCATCTAGTTACTGAAACATAAGTGTTCTTATAACTTTCCTTCCCACCTTTTTAAATAAAAATAAACTTCTCCAATTAAACACACACAGGGTAGTAGGGTGCAGTATATACATGAGTGAAACGAATTTTACTATGTTTACTACTTACTTCATTGCTTTCAGAGTAATACATTAATTCTTTTCAGAATAGCACACATAAATTGCAATGGGAGTTACTCCCTTTTGTTATGCAGGAAACGGTGACACTGCTTCATCCTGGCAGGCTTCACTGTATATAGCTGTTCTAATAGCCTAACACCATTCAGGGAACCATAGTTAAATTCTTGAGTCAGCCATCCCTATTGCAGTGATAGAGAGATGGAGCAGCTGTCTGTCAGATGCTCTTTTCTCCTTGGTAGGAGTCTCTCACACTCTTCACTGAACAGTTGCCCCCCAGGTGGCCCTGAGGACAGGGGATCCATTCCAGAATGAGCTATCCTTATTTCTGCCTTATCTGGCTTGACACTAACCTAAAGGAAGCTCTATTGCCGGGACAGCAAGAATGCCATAATACCAAGGCTCAACTCTGGTAACAGGTGGGCATTACAATGCCCCAGCATGGTAGAAAACAGCAACAATGGCCACCTCACTCTCTTCCCTGGTGAAATGTGAGGTAGTTATGATATCACTGCTGTTCTAGTCAAACATCTAGTTCCTAAGAATGCCAGAGCAGCAGGAATGATCTCCTCATGCTTGACCAGTAAGGAGTGTCCTCTTTTCCCCGATCTGACACCAGTCAACACAAATCCACAGAGATGGAGCTGACAAGGAAGGACTGAGTGCTATTCAATAGATTTAGTGACAATGTGGAATGCCAGGTAGCTGACCCATTAGCTTTAGAGGACAGGATGCACAAAGAGAACAGATTTTCAGAGGACCCTGGCAGGATGCCATAAAGGCAGACTAGGATTGCAAAGGTTTGGTGGAATCATGGTAGAACAGTAGAAAAGTTAGAAGAAACAGTAATAATAACAAAATAGCACAAATCCAGTATGTCGTACCACAGAGGGAATATGAAATATGGGTAGTCCTGGTGACAAACATACGTACTTGTCTATTTTATTTTAAATACAAATCTGCTTTGACTTCAGAAACAGAATGGGCCAAATTTTTAAAGCCCCTGTTGCACTGATCATATGGTGCACAGGACTTGTGGTATTTGCCCAGCTGTTAATCAGGATGTTCACTACCGTGCACCAAGCACCCCAAATTAGACCAGCTCCCCCTGGTCTAGCTTGTGCCAATCAGTGGACTGTTTTTAAGAGGTTTTCAACAAAGACTGGGTGCAAGCTACTGTAAAGTGAGGAAAGTGTCACAACTGTGCCCGAGTATGGAAAATCAGGTGCAGCTGCGGCAAAGGTGTTAGGCACAGCTGTACCAAACAACATGTTTGACACAAGGCTTGATGCAAGCCCTCCATTGCCCTTTGAATATCTCACCCAATATGCATGAAACAGCAAAGTGTTATTAGGACTGCTAAAGAGAGCACTAATGAAAAGATGGTGAAAAAAGTTCAAATTCCATGTGAAAAACAGCTTTGGTACTAGAGATATGTATGTAAAGATTATCAGATGGCTGGATATTAACAAATGTACTGTATGTTTGGTAACTTAAAACAAGTAAAACAAAGAATGTAAAATAACACCGTAGCCCTCTAGAAAAAAATTTAACATCTACACCAATTTATTTTTGGTTATATGCCTATGATGCTTTTTACAAAACTAGAAAGAGCAGGGTTGCCAGAGGGGCGATACAAATATTTAAAATCTCACTGAAATGCTATATACAGTAAATGAGTTGAATAGAATGCTTAGAATGGAATGTTTCCTCATGAAATATTTGGCATAGAATACAAATTCCGAAAAATTCTACCGTATGTACAAAATCTATGCGCATTGCACATTCTTATTACTTAAAGGTAGTTGTTTTTGTTGGAAATGGTCATTATACTGTACAGTATACTAATCATCACAGGTAGAAATGTACAAGGGTATCATTAGTATGCTTTTAATTTGCAGAAATTAGGATTCCAATGGTACTGGCCAATTATTTGCATAGCACTTATAATTAATTGATTCTGTGTCAGCACCAGGTGTCAAAATGATTCTCAAACTAATTATAATTAACTCTTCTATTCATTGATCTAATTTTTGGAAAGTATCCCCATGACTGGAGCAAATTGTACCATCTTATGCTTTTTGCGTGATCTGTTGACTGGGATATTACACAACTGGGAAGAAATTCACCTTGCTAACACTTATCCTAGTGTGTGGTTCATGCTTTTTATGAAAATGCTGATGAAAAAAATAAAGCAAAATGCTCAGATAATTAATTATTTAAACATTGCTGACAAAATCAAAGCAATGCTTTTCTCTCCTCTGGTATATACAGCAGTTCCAGTGTACACAGGTTTAGTACTGCAAATTTCTACAATTCATGGAGACAAATTGGAATTCATTGCAAAATTCAAATACCTGGAGTGTGGCTGGGCATAGGCTCTCCTTTACAGATGATATAGAGGATCTTCTATAACTACTATGACAAAGATTGAGCCTCTTCTTCTGGATCAGCCACTTTCTAACAAGAGATGCTAAACTACAACTGGTCCAAACAATGTTCCTCTCTCTGATAGACTACGAAGATTTTCTGTACAGTCATTGTCCTGCCTCCTACCTCACAAAAATTGGACATGCTGTACCACAGATCTCTGAGATTCATCACAGGACTCCCCATTACTACATACCACTGCTCCCTATATTCAGCTGTGGGTTGGACTTCCTTCCAGTACAGGTGGAATAGAAATGCTGCTATATGGACCCTCATAACAATTTCAAAACAAACTTCCACAGTACATCACTGACTACCTCCCTTTAAACCAGATAGGCAAGTATGCCCTGAGAAGCCTCAACTCCATCTCGTTGATAGTCCCCAAAGTCAAATCTTGCTTTGGTAGGGTGGCAATTAGCATTGTGCCGCCCTCTCTATGGAACAGACTTCAGAAAACACTGAAGTTGAGCACTCCTGTCAGTGTAACTACCTTCAAGACCCTTTACTGTCATCCAAGTAAGGAGCCTTGCAACTGTTATCCATGATCCCAGCCTTGTATTTGCCTGCTACATCTTCTTTTGTCTTCCCTGCAATGTTAGGTTCCTTTTATCCTACTCTCTTCTAACCCACAATCTTCAGTAAACTCATTCATCATGTAAATTTCATTCCTGTCTTCTGCCTTCATTTCTGACTTCATGGCTCCTTGCCATCCTGCTGTCCTTACTCCTACCTCTCAAAGTCCCTTAGTATCCATTTAGTTTCCCTCCCTCTGTAGTCCTTCTTCTGCAATCCTGTCTTCATCCCAGCACCTCTACCACCCTTTACTTTCTTACCATGATCCCCAAAAAAGAGATCCCTGGGACTCTAACACTATACACTTAATCTGGGTTCCTACCCTCCCCTCTGGTTCTTCCCTTCCCTGATCTCTGATGTACTTGTTTTTTGGCAGTATTTAGAAAATGGTTCCTCCAGGTTAAGCTCCAGTGCTATAACTGCACATGGGGACTGCAACGTGTATATGGTTCTCCTATAATATGTTCTCTAGTGTAAGGCTTATCACCTATCGTATTGCAACTTGTATATGGTTCTCCTGTAACATGCTCTCCTGTTTATAGCCTTCATGTATTGCACCATATTCCTTATGTATTATTATTGCTCGTGTGCATATATATATATATATATATATATATATATATATATATTATGGTAGCACGGTAGTGCTACCATAGTTAGGGTTGAGGAGCCATTTCCATGTTAAACCCAAAATTTTGAACCTTAATAACTTTGCAACCATTTGATGGATTTGCCTGAAATTTGGAATGCATGATCAAGACCCATAGGCCTTGGGATCTGCCAAGTTTTGTACCGATCAGATATACAGTTGCGGAGTTATTAAGCGTGATCTGTGCGCACATTTACGCTTTTCTGGAATTCTATGGTCGGGAGTACAGGTCGTACGGTTTGTGTGACCAGCCCAAAATCTTCAGGGAATGTGCAGGCGGGGTCCCCGATGTGCCTTTCAAAGATTTGGTGAAAAAATATTAAACGGTTCAAAAGTTATTCAAAAAACAGTTTCCCATTATAAGTCAATGGGAAAAAGTTAACAAAAAGTTCGACAGTGTCGCAAATGCATTTTTACTTTCGCAAATGGGCCTGTTACTTTCGCAAATCCGCCATTTTGTTTTCAGTTGGTGATTAGAAAAATGGTTGGCATTTAAATTTGAGACCCTCTAGCAACGTAATTCTTTTTGTATTTAGCTATTCGGGCCCTGAGGATGCTTGCCATGTCTTTATTTTGTGGTAAAACACCCCAGAAATATGTTTTTCAAATTTCTGGAAAAAGTACTTTTGCAAATTACTTCGGTGTCACGAAATTAATAGAACTTTCAGCTTTCATAGTGCTGTACAGTAATTTTCTAGTCTGTGGGAAAATGACAGCAATTCTTTGGCACTTCACTGCAAAATAACCGTTGGGAGTTTTGGGCTGAAATTTGAGGGAACGAGTCGACATCTCACAGATGTGCCTTTCAGTGTTGTATTGAAAAAAATATTACACAGCCGCAAAGTTACAGCACTCCAAATTTGATGGGTTTTCCCATAGATAACATTACGGTGCCCGACGATTATACAGAAATCCTTTGGCACCCTGCTGCAAAATAACGGTTTGGTCTTTTTTCCTGAAATTTGGAGGGAAGACAGCCAACAGTACACAGATGTGCCTTTCAGTAGTTTGGTGAAAAAATATCACATGGCGGCAAAGTTACGGCACTCCAAAATTGACGGTTTTTCCCATAGGATAACATTATGGCGCCCGACACCTAACAGAAATCATTTGGAGCCCTGCTGCAAAATAACGGTTTGGTCTTTTTTCCTGAAATTTGGAGGGAAGACAGCCAAAAGCCCACAGATGTGCCTTTCAGTAGTTTGGTGAAAAAACATTACAGGGAGGCAAAGTTATGGTGCTCCGAACTTTTCTTTTTTTCCCATAGGATAACATTACGGCGTTCGCCGCACCTTTCAGGGCCCGTATCTCGGAAACGGTGCGAGATACGGACTTTCGTTGGAAATTTCTTAGCCCACAATGGGCTAAGATACAAATTAGCCAGGACAGTTGTAAATAATATGACTTTTAAATTTTTTTTCTACATTGTACGGTTCCTGAGATATAATGTATTTAGTATTCCAAGATCTCATTTTCTGCGCCGATACTCATTATTTTGCATACATTATTTGTACTCACTGTCTTTCTCAATGCAGGTTTTGGGAAAACCAGCCTGTGCGCTTACATTACTGTTACTGTTGCCCTTTCCCGCTTGCAGTTCAGTACTCGTTTCACTTACCATTGGCGTCCGCGCCACCATGTGCGCTATCCTTTGCTTCATTTGCGCTTGCCTTGCTATTTTTTGCCATTTCTGTCTACAGTACTGTTTATCTTACTGTTTCACTTTACATCACCATGCCCATTGACATTTCTGTTTGCAGGCACCATGTTACTATGTGACAACACATCCCGTGGCAGACCATTTCCGTCTCGCGCACCATATGCGTTACACTTTCTGTTCTCATTCGTGCTTGTGTTACCATGTGCGCCACTGTTAGCATTTCTGTTTTGCGTTGCTGTCCCTGTTAGTATGCCACAACACATCATGGGCGGGAGCCCGCAGCGCATTATACAGTGGCCCCAGCGCCCACCACTGCATTACATTCACTATTTCTTTATCATTCTCAAAAGAAGGAAATTAGAGGCAAAAACTCTTTTAATGCATTAGTTAGGGTTGTTCCACAGCGACAAAAGTGAGGAAGTCGCTGTAGGGTTGAAAACCCCCTTGGACCCTCCGCCCACCCCCAACCGGCATTGGCGTGCGCATTGGGATGGTGGTCCCTAACTCCCAGGGGTTTCAACCTAACCAGTGAATTTCCTCACTTTTGTCGCAGAACAACCCTAACTAATGCATTAACGGAGTTTTTGCCTCTAATATATATATATATATATATATATATATATATATATATATATATTTATTAAGGTAGCACGGTAGTGTTACCATAGTTAAGGTTGTGGAGCCATTTACATGTTAAACCCAAAATTTTGCACCTTAATAACTTTGCAACCGTTTAATGGATTTGCCTGAAATTTGGAATACATGATCAAGACCCATACACCTTGGGATGTGCCAAGGTTCGTACTGGTCAGCTACACAGCTGTGGAGTTATTAAGCATGATCTGCGCGTGCGTTTACGCTTTTTCTGGAATTCTACGGTTGCACCTACAGGTCGCACGGTTTGTGCAACTGGCCCAAAATCTTCAAGGAACGTGTGGCCGGGGTCCCCGATGTGCCTTTTGAAGATTTTGTGAAAAAATATTAAACGGTTCAAAAGTTATTTTAAAAACAAGTTCCCATTATAAGTCAATGGGAAAAGTTAACAAAAAGTTTGACAGTGTCGCGAATGCATTTTTACTTTCGCAAATGGCCCTCTTACTTTCGCAAATCCACCATTTTGTTTTCAGTTAGTGATCAGAAAAATGCTTGGCATTTAAATTTGGGACCCTCTAGCAACCTAATTCTTTTTGTATTCACCTAGTCGGACCCTGAGGATGCTAGCCATGTCTTTATTTTGGGGTAAAACACCCCAAAAATATGTTTTCAAATTTCTGGAAAAAGTACTTCATAAAAAGTACTTTCGTGCTCACGAAAGTGTCATGGGGTATTTCTGCAGCTTTGCATAATTGCCACAGTACTTTTCTAGTCTTTGCACTCCGCTGCCAAAAGAACGGTTTGGAGTTTGGGGCTGAAATTTGGAGAGAATGCAGCCGACATCTCACAGATGTGCCTTTCACTGTTTCATTGAAAATATATTACATGGCAGCAATGTTACAGTACTCCAAAGTTGATGCTTTTTCCCATAGGATAACATTACGGCGTAAGATGCATTGCAGCAATCGTTTGGCGCCCTGCTGCAAAATAACGGTTTGGTCTTTTGGGGTGAAAATTGCAGGGAACACAGGCAACATCCCACAGATGTGCCTTTAAGTGGTTTGGTGAGAAAATATTACAGGGAGGCAAAGTTATGGAAGTCCGAACTTCTGTTTTTTTCCCATAGAATAACATTACTGCATTCGCCGCGCCGTTCAGGGCCCGTATCTCGAAAATGGTGCGAGATACGGACTTTTTGTCAAAAAATTTCTTAACCCCCTTACAGGGGCTAAGTGCAAAACCCAGGAAAGTGATAATTCATATGACTTTTAAATTTTTTTTCTGTGTCATACGGTTACTGAGATATAAGCAATTTACTATTCCAAGTCCTCATTTTTGTGTTCCAAGAGTCATTATTTTGCATACATTCTTTGTACTCACTGTCTTTCGCTATACAGCTTTTGGGTAAAACCAGCCTGTGCGCTTACATTACTGTTACCATTACCGTTTCTGCTTGCGGTTCCGTACAAGTTTCATTTACCGTTCACGTTTACGCCACCATGTGAGTTACCCTTTGTGGTTGCGTTTGCGTTGTTTTTAACATTTCTGTCTACAGTACTGTTTCTCTTTCTGTTTCACTTTGCATCACCATGCACATTACGATTTGCATTTGTGGGTACAATGTTACTATGTAACAAGACATCACGTGGCGGGAGCTTGGGGCCTCCCGCCACCGCATTCCATTCACTATTTCTCATTATCATTCTCAAAATGAAGGGAAATTAGCGGCAAAAAACTCCATTTAATGCATCAGTTAGGGTTTTTCCACAGTGACAAAAGCAAGGAAATTTGATGTTAGGATTGAAACCCCCTTTGCACCCCTTCAGTCCACCCCCCCAAATGGAATTGGGGCGTGCATTGGGGTCATCGGTCCTAACTGTCACCCCATTCTCCTATTCCTCAGCTTCTTTCCACATGTGACAGGGTGACACTTAGGGCTGATGACCCCAATGCGCACCCCGATTCCATTTTGGGAGGTGGGCTGGAGGGGTGCAATGCGGTTTCAACCCTAACATCGAATTTCCTCGCTTTTATCGCTGTGGAACAACCCTAACTGATGCATTAAACAGAGTTTTTTGCCTCTAAATATATATATATATATATATATATTAATATTATAATATGCAGTATATGATGTTTTCCTTGCTGTACCTGACCTCGTTATACCCAGGTCCGTCTTGCAAATTTTCCTTGCTCAATGATGTCAGCCTGGATAAATAACGATTTTGATTGATTGATTGAAACAGCACATCAGATGAATTAATGCATGAAATTTAATGTTGCATTTTGGGTACTTCTGATAAACTATTGCCCTTGAGGTAAATAGCAAATCTGAATGGTTACACCATAATGTTTACAACCTTCAGCTCTGGGCTTTATGTCAAAATCCAAATTACTTTTTAAACCTTTGAGCAATTGTTCACTCCCATTGCCCACAAAAACTGTTCATTTTGATAGACTAAAAAAATATTCTTAATGACACTTCTTAAAATATTGCTTAATATCTGTTGAAATATGCCAACAGATACAAGGCAACATCTGTTGAAATGTGTCATTCAGAATATTATCTAATAAATGATAATATAATACTGCTTTTATGCTGGGGGTTGACTGTCATGTAAAAGTCATATGATGTATTATTTAAAATAACTCAGACATAGTTGAACTTATAGCTAATATACTGTTCCCTCCTCTAATATGCACTATTAATCTTTTACTAAGGACTGAATAAATACATTCTGATGCTAAAAACAAAACAAAAACAGCTCTGGTCTTCTAGGTACACAAAAGTGGCCAAACAAATACATTTCAATGCATTACCTATGTTCTGGATAACAAGATAAAAGTTTGCATATTCAAAATTGAAAATGTTGATAGGCCTCATCTAGACTATGGAGTTCTGTACTGGTACCCACACCTCAAAAAGGACATTAACCTGCTGGAGATGGTCCAGAGGAGGGTTACAAAGGAAATTGCCAGTCAGCAGGGTAAGGCATATGAGGAGAGGTTGAGCGCACTGAACATGTACTCCCTGGAAGACAGAAGAGAGAGAGGGGACATGGTTTGGACCTTCAAGTACTTGAAAAGGATAAATAAGGTTGATAAAGAGAGTCTCTTTAAGCTGAATTGCAACCATAACACAAGGGGTACAGTCTTAAGCTGGAGGGTGGGAGGTTTTGGAGGGAGGTCAGGAAACAATTCTTTACAGAGAGGGTGGTAGACACTTGGACTGTGCTACCAGAAGAGGTCATCTTGTTGAAGAGAGTGGGCAGCTTTATGAGAGGCTGGGATAGGCATGGGGGAAGGTAAGGATCATGGATAGGGAGGATGGGAGGAGTGGGGGAAGGGCAGGGACATTAGCTCAAGCTGTGGACCCTGCAGTATGAGCAGGCCTGATAGACCAAACAGCCGTCTTCTGCTGACTTCTTCGTATGTTCATATGAAAATAAGTTGTTCACCCTATCAGTTTACTTATAGGAAAGGTCACTTTCCTAAAATTAAATTGGCAAAGCTGATAGGTGATATAACTTTGACACATGCTATAATTTAGCAGATTAAGAGACATTTTTTTTTTCCCTGAAAGTACTGTGTCATTGTTTACAACATGTTTTACTTATTCAAATCTAGACAGACTAGTAAAGTTGGGAAAGAGTCAGATCATGTATAAGACAAATAATGGGAGTTCCAGAGATTTTTTTTTGTTGAATTTATTTATGCTCCCTTGTCCTCCCGATTGGCCACTGCTTCGAGCCACCTAGTACCACTCCTACCCATGGATCACCTCCACCGCCATCCCACTGTCCTTTAATCGTGGCCCCAGTTCACCCAACATATCCCTTCAAGGTGCCCACCTGCATGGGACACTGGGGAAGGGAGAGATTTGCCTGAAGGCATAGAGAATTCACCTGGGGTGCACGGGGGGGGACAGTCATAGGAACTCCCAATCTGTGTGGTGGGTGGGGGGACAGGCTGCCATCACCCAGCAGGCTGAGAGGACAATTTCCTGTTTTCTCACCACCCACCCCCTCCTAACATGGCTACATGCCTGTGGTGTCCTGGAAAGATGCACTGCAACCAGCCACCAGGAGCCATACAAGGGTGGTGCAGGCTCCACCCCACCACCTCAGGGAGGAGAGTGTCCCATGGATGCTCAAAACCCTCCTCACCAGCCTCCATTCCTGTTGTTCAGTGTTCGGGTGTGAACCTAGGTCACCAGAGTGCCAGGAGTCCCCTATCACCCGGCACCACAAAACCGGCTCTACAGATGTTTATTTTTGCCCCCCCCCATTCTCACTCTACAGTAGCAGTGTTGCAATAGTGTGTTGGATAGATGTACTTTACTGTTGTATGCCTATATCATTAAGGCTCAGCAATTAACCATTCTGACTTGAAATGCTGCAACAATGCTGCCGCAAGTGAGCTAAGCCTGATGCAGCAACTGTGATGTAAGAGCCGCACTCTGTGGTACAGTATGGGTTCTCAGTGACAAAACTTAAAGCCATATCCAGATCAGTCACAGAACACACTACCCAAGCAAACAGTTAAAACTGAAGTCCAGACGTAGTCTTGTGGGAAAAAAAACTAAGTTTATTACAATGCAGGAATAGGAGCTCCTTATGGTAGCTGGTGAACAAACAAACTGATGTGTCCCCCGGAAAGACTGTTCTGGACATGCTGCAGCTACTAACTGCCTTTCTAAATGCAATTAACTTTAGGAACCTTAAGATATACTGCAGGCACACTGTAGTGTATATCAACATTTTCATGACTACCATTGTATAAACATTGTCTGTCCACCAAAGCTGCCCAAAACACCTTTAATGACCCAGTATCTGATTGTTTGTGATTTGCACTTGCCACACAGCTGTTTTTACCATCATTCCAACCAGTTTCATTATCTACAGTATTAACACACAGTTTTGTTTTGAATGGCACACGTAGATAACATGAGTCCAACATTACTACCTGTCCCTATTAATCCACTGGGTGACATTGTCTTGTCCCTTGAGAAGAGAAGTAACCAGCTGTGGGCAGGGAGTTGCCAGCCAAAAAAACAAAGAGTTCTCAAATGAGAACCAGAGTAGCACCTCACAACAGAACCCCAGTGTGAACCATCTATCTTTTACTGTACCTCATTGCAAACCAAAACTCTTCATTGCCTAGGCACAAACGAGTGCCAGTCTGTCACTTTCAATATGCAAAAAGGAGGCCTTCCCAAGCCGGTCCCCAACTTGGCCTTCATGAGTGGGCTGCTGAGTCCATGGCCATGGCTACCTACAGTCTCAACTGGGCCCACACTCTCCCACATCTCTGAATGCCACTAGCCAACCTCCAGCTCTAATGATAGGAGGTTAGTGCATAAAAGTAGTACAGTTCTGGGAAAATGAGTGGTGCAGAAGGGAGAGGCCAGCCCCCAAATATCCCAGACAAGTAAAATTTGCACTCAAGTGTGTATACAAATAACTCAGGCACTAAAAATCAAGCAACAGGATTTATCTGTGAAAGCTGGAGGATCACTAGTGATGGGAGGTTGACTTCTACCCTAAGCACCACTCTAGATTGTCCTTACTCCACAGCAAGCAAAAATCTAAGCCCACATCTGATAGATGTACCATATTTGACAGATGAGGCCCAGTGAAATCTAAAGTGACAGTAGTAGCCACAGACATTGTCAGCTATTTCCCAAAATTTCTGTGATATTTCTTGAGAAATCTCCAGCTTTTTGCATTTCCACAGTAGGGGCAGCAAAGAAAAACTCTCTAGAAATTTTGAAAAATATCTGAAAGTAGCTGGCAATGTCTGTGGCTACTACTGTGAGGTCCTCATGCTGTAGGACCTGCCTGCCCCCTGGCTTTGAAGGCTGCCAACACCTTACAGTTAAACTGCTTTCAAACTTTATTCACAACTGTCACAACAGGCATGGTACCACTGTCTCCTAGGAACAACAGCTGACCACATGAACAAAGAGTGTGAACACCCACATGCTGCTTCTAAGGCTTCTCAGGTCATCCTGCACCTGGAGTCACACTCCCTGCCAAGGTCGAGTTGCCAAATCATTCATCCTGAGGTTGAGGAGTAATATGTCTGATGCTTCCTTTCTCCTATGGTATTGTCATAAAGTGGGCAGGAGTTGGATCCACCTCATTCCTCTTGCATCCAGTCACACCACCCTTGTGGGTGATTGCCCAGCTATCTCATTCTTGGGGGCACTGCAGCTCTGATCCCTGCCCAATGCATTAAGGAGTGAGTGCAGAAAAAGTTTGGATTATGCCATCCAAAAGCCGGGGAAGGGAACAAGAGAGTAGTATGTTCAGTAATTGCTAAGTTTCCTGATGTACGATCTGAACTGGGTAGACTGCATCTACCAATTTCCTTTATACTGAGCTCCCTAGGCCTACAGCCACCAACTTTGAATGAAAAGGGCACCAAACCATATAGGGCCTTCACTTAGGACTACAAATGCCCACTTGGTGACATGCAACACCTGGTACCATTTCTGCAGCCTACTGTGTCCATGTATGAGAACGGGGGCATGCCAGGTAGTCAAGATGCAGAAGAAGGTGTCCACTGCCCTGCACAGGCACAGGAGTCCCTCCTGCCTTCCAATATAAACCTACAGCCAGCCCCAGTCTCGTCAGCCTTGTACTTCTGGAGGTTGATGGTCTGGACTTCCAGGCCCACCCTTACATCCCCATCCCCGGGGCTTCCCCAAATTATGGGAGGTGTTGGATTCAAACACCACATACCCAAACTTCAAAGTATCATAAAACAGCAACAAGAAAGTCACCCTGCAGATAGCAGCTTCTTGAGCTGAAAGGAATATGCTGCCTAGGCAGTCCACCATGCATCCCAAATAGATACAGCTGGGCAAGTGGGCTTTGGCAGCCCTGTACCCTCTTTGGTCCAACCCTGCATGATCCTTTTGACCACAAAGGACTGGCCCAGGTCCAGGACACCTTTTAATCTGCTCAGGAGTGCGATGACCAGGAGGTGTAGCACTCCTGTTGTGTAGGCCATGCCCTCACCCTCCAGTTGGACAAGCAATCTCCTTACAAATCTTTTTCCATGTGGATTCTGAATTACCCAGTATAGACCAGAGGTTGCCTGCCTCCTGAGTTACACGGGGGCCCTGATACCATAGCTGAAACCCCTGAATAAAGCTTTGATTTAAATCTGTTACTACTTTTCAGTCCAGTTATGCAGCCAACACATCATCACATTAATTCTATTTGAACAGAGAGACTACCAGTGCTCCACTAAAAACTCCCTGGGCAAGGAATCCCCTTCCCCACTGACTTCCCACTGTTCCTTGAAAATACCATTTGCCTTCTTCCTTTAATGGGGAAGATCTGCATGGCACTGCTTGGTGTAGGCCCCTACATGTGAAGCAACAAACTTGTGGATGCTGCATTTGAAAGAGCTCTTTCTCACATTGCAGCCACCTATATGGAATTTCAACTTCTCTGAACCCAGTCCACCCATTCAGTTAAGCACCACCTGCATGGCTCAGCTACTAAATTGAGTGCCATCTTAGTGCCCCAATGCCCTGCTACCCCAGATCCCAGTCAATGGGGTATTGGGTGACATTGATGACATCAGTATGAAACCTCTGTAAGGAGAAGTTCAGTAATCCCCAACTGTTTTGGAAGAGGCTGGAGCCTCCCTGGCTTCTTTTTACTGTCACAGGTGTATACTTCAGTAGCAATAGGGGATGAAAAGAGCCCACTAAGGTAAACAACAGTGTCTGGACTGTCTGTTTTTTTTTTTTTTTTTTTGTCCCAGCCAAGCCTTGGGTGCTGTGTAGAACCAGACAATGTGGTACTGCCTTCAGTGCCTGAAGCTTAGATTGCAATTTAATATTAATAAAATACAGCTCTTAGGCCGGCCCAGTAGTGCTGAGGGTTGAGGTACTGGATGCCACACCTCGTGCCACACCGGCGACCTGGGTTCGGGAGCATGCTTGGGCACTGAGGGTCAGCAAGAGGAGGGAAAGGATTGAGCATCCGATGGGCTGCTCTCCTCTCGCAGGGGGAGGGTAGTGGGATTGCCCAGCATCCCAGCAACCCACGGTGGAGACTGGAGGTGCTGCAGGATGTGGACCAGCATGTGGGTGATCGTGGCTGATGCAGGCAGGGTTGCAATGCACCATGAAATCATTGCATACCACACTCAGGGGGAGGAAGGAAGCTCATGGGAAAAAACAAAAGAACCACCCCCCTCCAGGCCGGATAGGTGATGGCCCTCCCAGTGCCGTACCACCACATGCCCAACACTGGATCCCTGCCTCTGCCTCTTTGGTCTCCTAGGGCCCTTTCCCCTCTGGTGTCCAAGGGGAAAATAATGTCCTTGAAGAAGGCAGGGATCACAGTGGGTGGTAGAGTGGCATAGGCGAGTGGAGTGACCAAAGAGAGTTCAGGATCTGTGGGGTGACAAAATAAGTTGAAAAAAAATTAAATAAATACAGGTCTGGCTGAGTGCTAGCAGCTTATATCTCAATGCCAACAAAACAGAATATATACTTCTCAGTAACAGAATGAAATGATTTGAGAATCAAGGATAAATTGAGCAAAGTGAGAATCAGTTTCAGTCTTTTACTATCTTGTAATATATAGTAGCACAGTAATTTATAAACAACAAGGACTCTAGGCCCATCATATCTGCCCCCACTTCATAAGAAGTGATGAATAAATATTTTGTGCAAACATTAAATACAGTTGCAGCAAAGTACTTTGTCAGACATTTCCTGAAATCATTCATCCAAAGCATGGCACATCCCATCAGTACAGCACCTGTCAGCATTGCACAAGGGTTCCAGCATTTATGGTATGAGCCCAGCCCCAGAGTAGGGCAAGAACCCACAAACTTTTTCCCCAGAGGCTGATATGCTACCAATGGAGCCACACTGACACCTAGTGAAATACCTATACTATGTACTGTAATACATACATCTTGTACAGTAGTGAGGGTTATCATATGCTTTTTTATAGACATGTATGCGATATGTGGTAAAATGGATACAATACATTATCTACTGAAAACATACATTACATAGCACAGAGTATCAGACACATTCAATTAGCTCCATCTACTGTTATGGACTGCCCCTGCATGCATTCCCTGCTGTATGAAGGAAAATTGTGGCCTGGTGAGAGGCTGTCTCTCAAGCTGCAAAGCAGAAGGTAATCAATGCAGGCACTACTCACACAAAACATTCAGTAGTCAAAAACTTTTTTGTTTATTACATAGCCAATATTAAAAGTGCAGCACACTGATGAGCTAGATGTGGGTGACCTGATCAAACAACAGCTAAACATTTTGCCCCAGTCAATCATGTGCTTCATCAGAAACATTAAGCTGCCTGTTGCTCAGTGCACCGACATCTAACTCACTGATATGCTGCACTTGTAATATTGGCTATGTAATAAATAGAAATGATTTTTCAGGACTGAACATTTTATGTGACTAGTTCCTTGAAGTGAGGGATGAGTGGTCTCTTTTATTCAATGACTGTGTGTGAGAGAAGCACCACTGTCCCAGTGCGTACCAACAGTTGTCTCCAGTGTAATCAAACCAGGGTTGTATTTTACACTTCTAATCAAATCTTATATAGAAAATGAGAGTAACAAACTGGGCATAATAGGCATAGATCAACATGACTTCAAACAAGATAGATGTGTCAACTCTTCTACCTTTTATAAGCCAAATAGTGAAACTTTAGACAAACATCTCTTACAAGACATTGCTTATGTAGATTTTAATAAGGTTTTTGACCTTGTGTCTCATGATCTTCTAGTAATGAAACTTACCACCACGGGTCTTAGTAGAAACCTGATTCAATGGGTAAGTAATTGGCTCTCTAACGGTTCTATGTCATAACAGCAAAACTTTAATGGCGACTTACATAAGAGCGAGTACATTTTGTCAAACACAAAATTGACTCTGCAGCCACCACAGCAATTCCCAACACAGTGACTGCTCTACACAGTTCAAGAGGGGGACAATAAAAAGTAACATTTAATGAGGGGGGCTATGCCCCCACACTCCCTTACCAGGGGGCGAGCCTCCTGCACCACCAGTGTTATTATAATCAACTCCAGAGGGGACGGACACTGGGAGGCAGGATAATACATGGGAGGGAAGGCCACAGTATGTATGTGGGATAACTCGGCTGGGACTACACAGTTGGGGAACCAGTGGACAGAATAAAAAAAAAAAAAGTACAATAGCCAAAACAGTTAAAAAACATGTACCTGCAGGCAGCCCCAAACCCAGGACAATTGTCACTCCAGGCATTGAACATATCCACCACTCCAGGTGGCCAGCTCGGCAGCAGCAGGCTGCACTCCTCCATTTAGCCCATAGCACTATACAATTCCTCCCCATCATTCGCCATCACTATTCTGTTCTTCCACACTCTCTATTCCCTTCCCTCACCATACCTTCAAAGTCACTACTCCTTTGGGAGCGTACATTGAGTTGCTCAAATATGAGTCGCTCAATTTGATTCACCCATATCATTGGATACCATCTCTAACAGAACCCAGAAAGTTAGGATTAATGGCTTCTTATCTGAATCTGGATAATTTTCAAGTAGTGTCCATCAGGAGTTAATCTTAGGACCAACCCAGTTCAATATATACATATATGATTTCAAGAAAGGTACCATCAACAAATGCAGCAAGTTAGCTGCTGATGACAAGAAAGGTGGACCAATAAATAATTTCTGAAAGCAGTAACCTTCCAACAGGATTTGGATATGGGAATCAGTGATCAGGTGAAGTATGTGTTTCAACACTGATAAATGCACATTTATGCACTTAGGAAAGTATAGTATTCAATTTAACTCTTTTCTTAGTGGTAACAAACTTTGTACTACCACTGGTGAAAAAAAACTTGGTACAGAGAGGATCTTTAAATTCAGACTTTTCAAAATGGCAACATTATGATACTATATTTAACAGAGTCAATCATCTATTACTTACAATCAGTAGACATTTCATACAACACATCAAATATACCCTCTTACCTATCAGTTACTCATTTCAGACCATTGACTGACCATGCTTCTCAATTCTGTAGGAATTAATAAAGACCAAACTCATAAACGTTAAAGTATTCAAACAAAAGCTACCAGGATGATGTCAGATATGAAAAGCAAAGGGCAAAAAGACAGGTTTAAAGACCTAAATGTACATAGCTGGCAAACCAAAAAAAAAACTAAGAGGGAACTTACTTCATTTCGATTAAATACAAAAATTATCATAGCCTATTGAATCAGGTAAATTTAAAGATTCTTCACCTTGAGATAAACATAGGAGCCACAACTTGCTTCTTAGAGGAAAAAACTTCAAAACAAATAAATAAAAACTATTTTAACTCAACAGGTAATTGATATTTGGAGTACACTGCCACTATCTATTTATTACAAATGTACCCCTGATTCCTTTAAGTGAAATTTGGATAAGTATATTTTATTTATTTATTTATTTAAAAGTTTGGTAACCGGGAAAGACACACTGAGTTGAGGCTCGTTTCCAGGTACGACCCAGTCGAGAGCAACAAAAAAACACAGATACAGAGGGATGAAAAAATACATAGGTATACAGGAGCTGAGAACAATTAAATGTAAGGCTACTACATAGAACTAATATGCATTGAGTAGGTAAATATTTATAATACAAATTATGTAAAAAATAACAATTTTAAATTAAATATACAAAATAAATGTGTAAAGGTGGACAGTTTGGAATCCAAGGCTGGATTAGAGGAGTGAAAGAAAGATTGTACTTTGTAGAGAGAGAGAGAGAGAGAGAAAGCGATATAGTGGGATTATAATGAGGGTGAATTGAGGGGAGAGGCAAGGGATGTGAGGAGGGAGGTAGGAGCAACACAAGGAATGGTGAGGAAAGGGGTGGAAGTGGAGACAGGTGCAGGTGGATGGGGAAGATAGCTGTAAGTTGGCATTTGAAGGCAAGGAGGGAATTAAAATCCTGGGAGGGAAGCAGGCAGTTAATTCCAGAGCTGGGGGAGGAGGTAAGAGAAAGCAGAGATGCTGGCTGAAGAACACCAGAGAAGGATGGCGAAAGAGCAGATATGCCAGGATCTTAGGGAGTAGGTGGGGATGGGACTGGGGAGAGGAGAGGTATAGGGGGAGAAGGTTTAACCAGAATTTTGCTGTGAAAGTAAGTGAATGAATGTGCCGACTATGGGAGAGGGATATGAAAGTCAGTAAGGAAAGAAGTGCACAGTGGTGGGTACACGGAGGGGAGTTTGTGGTTAATCTGCAGAAGGAGTTGAGTGAGCTGTCAAGCATGGAGAGAGTGGAGGAAGAGGCTGTTGCATAGATAATGTCCCTATAGTTAAAGATAGTCTTGTGAACTAAGTCACAGGGAATGTGTAGAGGGATAGAGTGTTTATTATGAAAGAGCATGCCTAGCTTTGGGCATAGCTTTGAACAAACAGAGTCTATATGGGCACCGAGGTTGAGGTGTTGGTCTAGACAGAGGCAGAGTTATTTGTGCGAGGTGACGGTGTTGAGGGAGGAGGTATCTGAAATGATGAACGTGGGGAGAGGGCCTATCCATTTTTTGGGGGGAAGCTGTGAATCATGGAGTCATTTTTTTTTGGAGTTCAATTTTAGGGAGTTGTATTTGAACCATGATAGCATGTGGTTTAAGTCGGACTGGAGAGGTGGCTGGACTGAGTCAGTGGTGGGGCCAGATGCATATAGGATGGTGTAATCTGCATAGAGGTGTATTTTAAATTGGGAGCAGGCAGAGGGAGGTCATTGATAAATATTTTAAAAAGGATGGGGCTGAGGATGGTGTCCTAGGGGTCACCAGATAGAATGGGGAGGGGGAGGATGTAGAGTTGTCTAGTATGATGAACCTACACAGGTCACCAAGGTAGGATTTGAACAGGAGGACAGTGGAGGAAGTGACGATAGTACAGTCCAATTTCTGGAGGAGGAGCAGATGGGAGATGGAATCAAAGGTGGTGGCAAGGTCAATTAATATTGTTGATGTGAGGAGGTCTTTGTCCATTGCTGCAAGGATGGAGTCTGTGAAGCAGAGAAGGAAGGAAGTTGTGGAATGTTTTTTCCTGAAAACAGACCGGTAGTCTGAGAAAAAGTTTGCTGAGGTGAGGAACTTTGTCAGTCTTGGGAGGACTAAGTTTTCCTGGAGTTTAGCCAGGGAGGGGAGCAGGGAAATTGGCAATAATTTCCAGGGGATAAGGGGTCACTCCCTTTGTGGAGTGGGATAACATTAACCAATTTCCGCTGATTTGGGACTGAGCTGGTAAGGAAAGAGAGATTTATTATGTGAGAGAGAGGGAAGGCAATGGCAGGTGTAGAGAGGCGCAGAAGCATAGCTTAAAAACTAGCTGGACTGGATTTGTGCAGATCAAGAATGCAAAGGGCTTGATAGACTTCCAGGGTGGTTGTGGGGTAGAAGCTAAGCTCGTAGAAGGGTGAAGGGAAGTACAGAGGGACTAGACTGTAGGGTAATGTACAGGATGTGAAGAAGTTGTTAAAGATATTCGGGACTGAGATGGGGTTCGAGACAGAGGACCCATTTTGACAGAGTATGGGGGTGTTTACTTGGCTGGTGGGGTTGATAAGGGATTTGACTGTGCTCCAAAAGGATGAGGGTTCAGGGCAGGATGAAAGATTTGATCTGAAGTACTCTGACAGATTGGTGTATTTCCTTTGTATGTTTCCATGTGATAACGGTGACCATGTAATAGCTGGACAATTGGATTTTTCGTTTTATGCAGGGGGATGCACCCTCACATCCCCCTACTAAAGGATTCGCAACTCTAGGGGGGTGCATGTCAGAGGAGGTGCAAAAAAGATGGAAAAATAGTATTTCCTGGACCGGCACAAAAAAATGAGCATGCACCCAGAAACAAACATGGCACCTTCCCAACCCTAGCCTGCCACCAACCCACCATGCCACACAGCCAGTTCGGAAGCCCACCACCACACTACACCCCACAAACCATCCCTTCCCTCCTGCTGTAATTGCCAAACCTCCTATCCTGTCACCCTCCCTGCCTTGAAGCCCCGTGCAAAAGCACCATGACTGAGTCGCCCTTTTTGAAAGCGCTCAATTGCAGTCGCTGAATACATGGGCTACCCCTTCATGCAGGTGTTTCTGAGCTTGCGATAGTGATGGTGGTTTAAGATGGCATTGGAGGATTTAAATTGTATCTAATCTTTGTTGTGAGCCTTGCAGAGGTAGAGAAAATGGGGGGATATCCAGGGAAACTGGTGATGTTTGACCCTAGTGGTGCGGAGAGGGGCATATTAGTTTCAGATACCACTCAGGATAGAGGAGAAGTGCATATCTAACTACTGCCACATCACCCCAGTGCTGCACGAGGTGCACTGGCTACCGGTCAGGTGGAGGGTCCTCTTTAAGGTAGGCTTGCTCATCTTTAAGGCCTTACATGGCCTGGGCCCTGGTTACCTGGTGGACCTTCTCACATCTGCTGTCTCGGTCCGCTCCCTCCGCTCCTCCTCCTCCTCCTCAAGGGGCCTCCTCGCAATTCCCAGGTTGAGTTTAAAAACAGCCAGTGACAGAGCTTTTATTGTCACCTGCTCTGTCCTGTGGAGTTTGCTACCTCCAGCTATGAGAGAGGCTCCTTCAGTAGAGGTATTGAAAGCCCACCTCAAGGCCTTCCTGTACAATCAGGATTTCCCAGAGTTTGTTTTATAATTTTGCCATGGCCTGATTTCTATGATTCAGTTCTTTTCCTGGTCACTTATTTAGTTATTTTTAGTTATTTTTCTATCTTATTTATTTAAATTTTTATAATTGTGTGATTTAATCTAGTCGTATTTTTTTTCCCTTTCTCTTTATACTCCCCCCTACTATCTGCACTCCACTCTTTGGGAAACGCTTATGCCTGTACATCCTTGCTCTCCTACCTGACCATTCTGAGCAGTCTCATCCACCATGGAGCCTTGATTTACCCCCCCAGGAGGGGTTGAGGTGGGGCCCTTACACTCCATCTTATTCCTGTCTCATTGGGATCTTGGTTCGACGGCAGGTAGGAGGCACTGGGGATTGGGGCTAGTGGCCATCTACCAGAGATGCTGTGGCAATTTTTTCCTGCTTTTCTGTGCCCTGTGGTGTGTGCCCTGATGTCATGGTGCATAGCGCTGATGTCTACCACATGGCCCTCCTCCATCTGGCTGGGATTGCTGTACCTCGGATCTCCACCTGGGGTCAGTCAAGCACCAGGCCGTGATCCCCCCTCCCTCCCGGAGAAGGCGAGCAGTCCCTAGGATGCTCGAGCCCTATCACCCCTCCCGGCTGGGCTTTCAGCTGCCCTGGCTCATTCCTGAACCCAGGTCGTTGGCATCACAAATGATAGTGCTACTGTTGTGCCAGCAGTCCGGTACCTAGTCATATTTTTTATAATGTTTACTGTATTGTTGATTTTATTATTGCAATTGATTTGATTGTGTACAGCACCCAGAGCATCTGGGATTGGGCATCTTTTAAATAAAATTTGCCTTGCCTTGCCATGTGAGCCTGGTTTACATCAGTGACTCAGAAGATGGAGGACCAGTCTCCCAAGGTTAGGTCAGCTTGGAGAAGGTGGGGGGTTAGATTGCAGGTAGAGCAATAGTTGAGATATTTGGGGCAGGATTTGGGAAGGAGAACCTTCCTGATACAACAAGTAAAACAGTGGTCACTAATAGATTCATTCAGGACACTAAAGGCAGATATACGATGGGGGTGAGAGGAGAGAATCCAGTTAAAGAGGGTATGATTGGTGGATTGTGGGTTGTAATGGGTTGGTTTGTTTAGCAGCTCAGAGAGGTTTATTTGGCTCAACAGAGGTTCTGGTATGAGAAGAGGTCAGTCAACGTTGAAATGCCCCATCATGAGTAACTCACCATCAGAGGAGAGGGAGAGAATTGAGTTGAGGCACAATTGGAGGGAATCAAGGGTTAGCTAAAGGGCAGCGTAGAGTGTACCGATGTAAATGGGGGCTGAGGAAGGGAGGGAGAGATGAACAAGGATGGTCTCTTAGGATTTGGGGACTGTTATTTGGAGGGAGAGGGAGCTGGGGAGGGAGCTGTATATATACATGGCAACTCCTCTGCCCCACTCACCATGGTCCTGGTTGTAGAGTGTGAAGTTCAGAAGTGCGAGTTGTGATTTGGGGGTATGAGAGGAGAGCCTGGACTCTGAGACACAGAGAACATATAATGGGTGCTGGGTTATAGCCAGACTTTAAGGGCATTCATTTTTGGTAGGAAACTTGGGCATTTATGTTGAAAATTTGAAGACCCTTTTTGGGGGAGGGGGCATCTGGATGGATTAAGTTCGACATCTTCTGAGACCAGCAGGAGAAAAAAGTACAGTAGATGCTTCTTGGAAGAGAACAATAAAGTGAGGCGGTAGGGGGCTCTTGGTGGTGTTGAAGGGAAAGAAGGAGGTGGATATTGTTTTTTTTTATTTATTTATTAGAGTCTAGGATTACAATTACCTTTGAGCCAAGGCTCTTTTACAAAGGTTCCATGTCAGGATGAGAACAAACAAGCAGGACATTAATTATTACAGGATAACAGGTTACAGATGTTTATCATCACATGAGTATATACAGATTTGGCGGTACTAGGGGCATGCACAGGACAGGCATAACATTGATAACAAGAACTTGGTGAGACACAAAAAGAAGATGCTGCCAGAGGCAATTGTCAAAACACACAGGAAATGCAAGTGGAAAGTGCAAGTAAGAGGAGGAGGAGGAGGAGTTGGGAAGGTAGAGGGGGAGAGTTGGGGGTGGATGAGAAGGGACAAGTGCCAAAAAGATATGTTTAGTTAGAGGTGGACCGGGAGAAGACCAGGGTAGATGGGGTGGCTGGTGGTGGTAGGGAGGGCATGTGGAAAGGGGAGTAGAGGGGAGGGTGATAAGGGGTGAGTGATTATGGGGGGGAGTCCTTTGAGGGGATGTGGAGGGGGTATGGGATACAAGAAGGATGAGCAGTAGGCATGTGGTGGAAGGCATCATACTGAGGAACTGGACTGGGCTGAAATACTAGAAGAGCAGAAGGTGCCAGAGCAGGAAGCAAGTAGTTTGTTTGAGAGGGGGTGACAATATTGGCACCAGGGAAGTAAAATACTGATGACACCTAGTGGTTGGAGCTGAGAAGAAACTAATGAGAATCCAGGGAGATAGCCAAAAATCACATGATCAACAGTTACTATAAATTTAGAGATCATCAATGGTGAGTGGGGCAGCCACCACACTAGCAGGTCAGAACAGGAGAAGGGAGCTCTGTCTGTTCTGTTCCTGGCAGCTCTGCGCATACCTGGTTAAGCAGATGAACAGGCGAGGAGCATCTCCAGTGGCTACAGCCACAGAAAAGTTGGCCTGGGAGAGGGAGGGTATCTGAGGAGGAGAAGGGGACAACAGTAAAAACAAATAGCAGGTGGGGGGAGGGATAGCTCAGCGGTAGCTCAGGTTACTTTACAGAACAAAGAAGCAAGAAGGAGCAAATTAATTAAACTTAAACAAGGAGCAAGTTAAATTAAACAAAGAAGGAGTAAGTTACTTAAACTTTGAGGGAAAGAGCAGAACAAGAACCAAGTAAATTAAGCAGAAATACACTATCATATGATTTCAACTAAGCTTTCTGTATAACAAGGGCATTTGAACAGAGATTTTAAAATAAGGAAAGCATATTGAACTTATTATATGAAAAATGGCAATACAGTGCTGAATAGATAAGTCCTGGACAAACTGAAATTAAGTGTTTTTCAGCAGGCAGTCCCAAAGTTAAATTAAAGCAGAGGAGCACAAATTCAGGAAAAGGTGCCAAAATTCAAACAGGAGAAGATTGCTGTGTTCATTCTGTTCCTGGCAGCTGTGTGCACACCTGGTTAAGCAGATGGATGGTGGAGGATCAGCTCCAGTGGCTATGGCCACAGAAAGGATAGCCCAGGGGAGAGAGGGTGTCTGGTTTAGCAGGTGGGTGGGTGAGGAGCAGCTCCAGCAGCAACCACTACAGAAAGGTTAGCCCAGGGGGATGGAGGGTGGAAACTTCTATTCTAAACTATTTAAATTAGAATGAGACTGTGATTATGGATCAATGTCTTGCACAGCCTCAAATGTTCCTAGTATTATTCTTGTATTTATGTTTTTTCCATCTTGTTTTGCTTGAACAAGTTTAGTCAAATTTCAGAACAAGGTGATGGACAAAACCTTGTATAACAAATATAATATACTTTTTTTAGCCAAGTCACAATGTTTAAAAATTTGATTTAAGTTGTACAAGCATAAGCCAGCCCAGTGGTGGTGAGGGTTGAGGCGCTGGACACCACACCTCACACCGTGCTGGTGACCCATGTTCGGAAATGAGCATGGGCTGCCATGGATTGGCAGGGAAGAGATGGATCGAGCTTCTGATGGATGGCTCTCCATCTCCAGGGAAGGAGCAGACAACCGGCCAGTAAACACCTAACCCCTGGTACAGGCTGGGACTCAACTGCATGAAACCACAAGAATATGGGGTGGCAGAGTGGCAGATACTTGATGTGGGCATGCAAAGGAGTGTGCATGACTCCTGTCATAGGCGTCATTGTGATTGGTTGGCATCCATGGCACTCCAAACATTACCTCATGGGTTACAGCCCACCTGATAGGCTAGTGATGCACATGACCCAGATCAGATTTCCAGTATATCCAGGTCCCAGAAACCCCTGCTCTCCAGTTTTGAATCATGCATCTGAATAGGCAAGAAGCACACCAGGAATCCCTGTCTGCTCTAGCAAGGTAGGAACTAGCTTTTTTCTTTCTGTCTGTTGATTTATCCTGCCTGCTCTGTTCTTCTATCGAAGCCAATCTTAAATGCTTGAATGTTTAATTTGTGTGACTAAAAGAGACTGAGCTCCATGCTCTATTTCCCTCCCTATGAAGGATTAGCAGGGCTGTGTTGTAGCCTCCTGGCGTCCTCATGGCTCCAGCATGGGTCTACCTGAGCCTGCTCAGGGCAGAGTAGTCGCATGGCGCTTCCCACGCTGCTCCCCTGACCCTCATCTCGCCCCACGCTGTTCGCGGTGGTGCTGTACCTCAGCCGAGCGCCTTTCTGTTTTTCCTCGGCCCGCTGAGCTCAGGGAAGTCGCGGCAGGCAGGTAGGCCTACCTTTTCATCCTCCACCCATTCGGGTGCGCGTAGGTCCGCGAGGCCGCCAGAGGCCTCCCGCTTCCATCCCCGCTTGCTGCGTCTTCTCGGCCCTTCCGCTCCTTCTCTCACACCCACGGTCTCTCCCCTGCCGCGGGCTAGGAAGGCGGAAGGCGAGTTCTCACGCTCCGGTTAGCAGTAGGCCTCGTTTGGGGCCTTCTCCTCGCGGAGGAGTATCCACGCCTCGGCGTGCGCCTCTCGGCTCAGGGCCGCTTCCGCCCGTCTCCCGGCCTCCCGCCAGCTGTTCCTCCCTCCCACCGCTTACAGGACCTACGGAGAGGGGGAGCAGCATCTCGCATTCGCTGTTCGGCGCAGTCTGACGGAGGCGGGCGGCACACAGTAGGAGAGCGGCTCTCTCTCTCAGGGCCTGGAGCATGAGGGCAACGTCTCTCTCTTTCTCGCTGGGGGGGGGCCGTTTGCCTTCTCCGAGTCTGCAGCTCCTCAAAACTCCCCCGGTATCCTCATGGGGCCTTGGGCTCTCTCCTGAGCGCTCCTGCTGGATGTGGGCTGCTAAGGCCATCCATGTCTCCGTGACCCCCCCTACCGGAATTCTCCCCGCAGGCCTCCTAGTCAGGCCGCCAGGCACGAGCAGCCACCGACCAGCTTCAGGATGCGGGGGGATCAGGCCTTGTTTTTTCCTTGCTCAAAAAAAAAACAAAAAAAACAGGGGAGCTAAAAAGAGTATGTCCCTGGTCAACCTTCCACTCGGATCCCTCCCATAGCGACTCCAGTAGGTTGTTGTCTGGGTTTTTTCCTTCCCATGGTTTCCCCGGCCCCCTCCCACAGCGGGCCTCGGCACCAAATATCTCTGCCCTTTTTTCCTGTTGTAGGGGTCCTCCCACAGCACCCCTCCACTCAGGCGCTCCCCCCGTCCCCCCAACCCCTCCCCCCACTCAGATGGGGACAAAAAAAGGGGGAGAGAGAGAGGGGATCAGGGTGTGGTCAGCTTTTAAGTGTACCTCTCTCTAATTTCAGATGGTAAAGGCCAAGAAGTGTTCCGCGTGCAGCGCTAATCTCCTCCCCCAAACCCCAGGGCCCCTATGAGCTGCCTGCCTCCTGGACGATGACCTTTCTTCGCTGGAGAGGACACTGCCTCTGGCCCCCACCAATCCCGGACCCAGCAACTCGACATGGATGGACCCGGGTTCCCTCTTGATCCAGAACCAACAAGCAGCGGTGGCCATGATGGAGAGCCAACAGAACTTCATGCTCAAGATCATGGAGAAACTGGAAGCCCTCACCCAGAACAGGGCAAGGCCTCCCAGCCCAGAACCCGCAAGACAGGGGACCTACCAGAGGAACCGCCCATTCCTGAGGACACCGCCCAGTCGCTGCCCCCGCGCACGCCGAGGAAGGGAGAGAGATGACGAGGAGAAGAAGAGGAGGAATGAGGCGAATCGGACTCAGAGGACATGGAACCACAGGCAGCTCCTTCCCTGACCTCTAAACTATGCTCATTGAGCCACGATCCAGGGCTCATGAAGATGATCAAAAGCCATATGGGGTTAGGCACCGAGGACCCCGAGAGAGCAAGCCTGGCCAAGCTCGATCCAATGATCCAGCTTAGACCCACAACCACAGAGACCTCTCAGTATGTCCAGCCATTGAGGACATTTTCAGCATGGAATGGCAGTCCCCCGATCCGGGCAGGATGCCGAACCGTAGAAACCTGGACAGAATGTACCCTGTTCAGGGTGAGAAATCGGACATTTGGTGCAAGGCACCTACCATTGACCCTCAAGTGGCGGCCCTGAGCAAGAAAACTGTGCTTCCGTGCGGCATCATAGCCCTCAAGGACCCAACAGATAAGAGGATCGAGGATATGCTCAAGAAGACTTTTGAGATCGAGGGAACCACCGCCAAGACAATGACCACCGCCATCTACACAACTCGGGCACAGATCCGCTGGCTCGAGGAGCTCCAGGAGCAGGCCACCCCTAAATCTAGAAAGGCAGAGCTGCTGGAGTGCACCTTGGATGCAGCCAAATATCTGGCTGATATGGCGGTGGACTCGCTACGTCTCCAGGCGAGGGCCACCGCCATCATCAACCGGGCCCGTAGGGTGCTGTGGTTGAAACTCTGGGACGCTGACATGGAATCTAAGACTTTATTACAGAATTTACCTCTGAAGGGAAAGCATGTCTTTGGGGAGGGACTTCAGGACTACCTAAAGCAAAAGGAGGAGGGCAGGGACCTCCTCAGGAATAGGACCAAGCTCTCTTATCTGCCTTCCTCCAGATGGAGGTTTCAGGGTGGGAACAAGCTTGGCCAACCCCGCAGGGACTCCCTTCAGCAGGGCCACCCCTTTTGAGGTAGAGGCCCCCCTCCAGCTCCTGCGGCGCATTCCTTCAGAACTACCAGCCCACTTCCTTCAGATCCCAGGGACAAAGATCCAGAAGTCGAAGTCGAGGCTTCAGGGGAAAACAGTGACTGCCCACTGCCGGAAACTCACAGTCAGGCCCTGTACCCACCTGTGGGGCAAAGGCTAGCCCTGTTTGCCCACCGCTGGACATCCACCACATCGGACAGGTGGGTACGAGACGTAGTGTCCAAGGGATACGCCATCGAGCTATCCCAGGCTCATATGCCGCACAGATTCGTGTAGTCTCCCATGTCCAGAAGGAGAGCCTCCCCCCATCAGGTCCAGCAGATTCTAGCAGAGCTAATACAGAACAGGGCCATTCAGCCCGTCCGGTTCAGAACAGGAATGGGCATGTACTCCATTTTTCCTGGTACCCAAGAAGTCGGGAGCTCAGACCCATTCTAGACCTAAAGCAGCTGAACCGACACGTGGTCCCACACGGTTCAAAATGGAGACCATTCGATCCACCCTCCAATGCATCAGGGTAGGCGACTTCATGACATCCATCGACCTGAAGGACGCCTAAATCCACATCCCCATTATCAGAAAACACAGGCAGTTCCTTCGCTTTCAAATCCTAGGCCATCACTTCCAGTACAAGGCACTTCCTTTCGGACTGTCATCTGCCCCCAGAGTCTTCACCAAGGTTTCTATAACCCTGGTGGCCAGACTCAGGGAACAGGGATTAGACATTATTCCGTACCTGGACGACTGGCTCATCCGCGCCAGCTCCGAGGACCAGGTGCGAGCACACACGGAACTCGCCTTACAGGCCCTCGAGGACCACGGCTGGGTGGTGAATCGAGAAAAGAGCCACCTCAGCCCCACCCAACAGATCGAACATCTGGGGGCCCTCATCAACTCGGCCGGAGGCTGGGCAAAGCTGTCTCCGAGCCGAGTCCACAACCTAAGGGAGCTGGCGTGCGAAATGAAAACACGCAGCCACACCACGATGGGGAAGATGGCCCAACTACTGGGTTGCATAGCCTCCTGCATCAACCTCGTGCCCTGGGCCAGGTGGTGCATGCATCCACTCCAGAACTACGTCCTGTCTCGGGGGGCACCGAGCGAACACAACCTCCAGTGCGTGGTGCCACTGCCCATAGCGGTAAGATCATCCCTGGCATGGTGGACAACAGAAAGGAACCTGTCCAGGGGAGTCCCACTGGAACTTCCTCACCTGGTCCCCATAGAGACAGATGCCAGTCTCTCTCTGGCTGGGGTGTCTGCCTGGGGGACACAACAGCACAGGGAATGTGGTCCCCAGCACAGACGCAACTCTCCATCAACATCCTGGAGATGAGAGCCGTGTCCCACACCCTGAGGGCGTTCAGGCGTCTAATACTGGGTCGCTCGGTCCTGATTCGGTCCGACAACCGGGTGGCGGTGGCTTACATCGCAAAGCAAGGGGGAACCAGAAGCAGGGCCATGTTGAAGGAAATGGCAACGGTGCTCAACTGGGCACAGACACACCTCTCACATCTGGGAGCAGTCCACCTTGCAGGAAAACTGAATGTCCGAGCAGATTGGCTCAGCAGACAACAAGTTCACCCGGGAGAATGGAAGTTGCACCCGACGATCCAGGTGATGTGGGGGCCCATGTCCATGGACCTCATGGCATCACGGGACAACGCCCAAGTCGACAGGTACTACTCGCGGTTCAGGGACGCCCGCTCCCAGGGAACGGACGCCCTGTCGCAAACCTGGAGGCGGGAGTACGCCTACGTTTTTCCGCCACTCCCCCTAATCCCACAGGTCCTGACCAAGATCCGGGAGTCAGGCGTCAGGATCATCCTGGTGGCCCCCTACTGGCCACGCAGGTCCTGGTTCACGACAGTCAGAGAGATGTCGCTAGCCAGCTTCCGGATACCCTATCGCGCGGACACGCTGACACAGGGGCCGGTCCTCCACCCGTTCCCGTGGACCCTAAAACTCACGGCTTGGCTCCTGAAAGGAGGAGACTGAGGGCAACGGGGTATCACAAATCAGTCATCGGTACCCTACTTCAATCCAGACGGACTTCCACCACGTCCACATCACGAGGCAATGGGCCATCTTCCGCAGTGGTGCCAGAGAGAAGGGTGAGTGCCGGAACAGTCCGAC
Source organism: Neoceratodus forsteri (assembly GCA_016271365.2). NCBI lineage: Eukaryota > Metazoa > Chordata > Ceratodontiformes > Ceratodontidae > Neoceratodus > Neoceratodus forsteri. The sequence continues at coordinate 19,365,742 of CM057453.1, read as the reverse complement.
CTGGCCACCATACTCCTATTTCTCCAGCAAGGAGTGGCCAAGGGTCTGGCCCCTCATCCTCTAGGGTACAACTGTCGGCCATAGGGGCGCATAGCCCTCGAACGGTATCCACCGGGAGCGCACCGACGCCATATGTTTCGCGTGAGGCGGTAGAGCTCCTCCGACCGAGGACCAGACCAGTCATCGCCCCGTGGGACCTACCTCTGGTACTGGGATCCCTCAAATCGGCCCCATACGAACCACTCCTAGAGGCAGACCTCTTCTGGGTTGGCCTCAAAACCACCTTTCTGGTGGCCATCTGCTCGGCCAGAAGAATCGGGGAACTTGGCGCCGTATCTTGCGCTGAGCCATATACTGTCTTCACCCCGCAGGGGGTCAGACTGAGAACAGTGCCAGCCTTCCAACCCAAGGTCTCAACCAAGTTTCACAGGGAGCAGCCCATCGAGCTGCCCACCTTTTCATGTGACCCTGCACAGGGCCATGGCGGGGTCCCCCATCACCTGGACGTTGGGTCGGTTCTCTCGGTCTACTTGGCCAGAACCCGCCACATCCGCAAGACTGAGATGCTGTTCGTCATCTCAAAAGGGAAGAGGCAAGGTTTTGCAGCCTCCAAAACCACAATTGCCGGCTGGCTAAGACGGGTCATCCAGAATGCCTACACGACAAACCTGATGACCCCACCGCAGGGGATCAAGGCCCACTCCACCAGGGCGGTTGCCACCTTTTGGGCAGAGAGAGCCTCTGTCTCCTCGGAAGACATTTGTAGAGCGGCCACCTGGAGTTCCTTGCACACTTTCACCAGACACTACACGCTGGAGCAGCTCCAGGACACCCGGCCCTCCTTCGCAACTCAGGTTCTGACAGCAGCTTCTACGACCGGCCACTCCGACTCACTCGTCTCCCACCCGGAGTGCTAACTGCTTCTTATCTCCCATGAGGTAATGTCTGGAGTGCCATGGATGCCAACCAATCACAATGGGTGTTTACTCACCTGGTAAAGGTGACTGTGTTGGTTGGCATCCATGGCACTCCAAGGCCATCCCTCAGGAGTGACCGGAGCGTCCGGTCCAGGGACAAGAAAGGGGTCCTCACCAAGCACCCTAGGGGGTGACAAGTGAAGGTTTTTGTCTACTATCATTATCAGTCGAACTCCTAGGCTCGAGATTAGTCTGTAAATAATAGGAAATAAATACAGGCCCCAGGCCTTTCTTTACACCACGTCGTGGTAGGCCTCCTTTGTGTATACTGGCTGTATCCATACTGTACGTTTCTTCTCTCTTGTACTAACTAACCTTATTTCAGCTATGGAAGATTCAAACTGGAGAGCAGGGGTTTCTGGGACCTGGATATACTGGAAATGTGATCTGGGTCATGTGCATCACTAGCCTATCAGGTGGGCTGTAACCCATGAGGTAATGTCTGGAGTGCCATGGATGCCAACCAACACAATCACCTTTACCAGGTGAGTAAACACCCATTGCATGCCGTGCTCCGGCAAGGGGAGAAAAAATTAAAAACAGTGACAGCCAGGTCATGTGACTTGATGGGCTTCTGCCAGCATGTGCTGACTCCACAGGCACCACCTGATCTGGATCCATGCCTGGTGGGGGAGTTGGGGACTCCCTTGCCTCCCCACCACAGGGGGTAAGCCATGGGGGAGTACAAGGTGGTGAACTGAAAGGAGTTCAGAGCAGGTGGATGGTGGCCGGAGTAGGAGGGGAGAGAAGTATGAGCTGACCAGGGGCCGCAAGGAGAAAAAGTAAGAAAAAAAAAGTTGTACAAGCGTAACAAGAAGGAAAAAAACATTAGGAGGTAGAGCAGCTGTCCTTTTTTGTTTGCCTTCTGCAGCTTCAGAGACATTAGTCAGGGGTTTTAGTCTGCTAGCAGAATGCTAACGTGAATATCACCACTATAATTGTGATTAGCATGGCTGACAGCCTGTTAGTATGGCCTGTGCTAGTTTATCAAGCATTTGTCAATGCTGAATGTTTACTTGCTTGCATTTGTTATGTAGGTGTTTGGCATTGATTGTGCAGAGGAGATAATTAACAAATTAATAATACAAGTTAATAGTGAAATTGTCACAATTGGGAAGTGCTGAGGTTCACACGCAATATTGTCATTTTCTTCTTTCTATGACCCTGAATTTTCAAAATACTAGTTTTTTTGCTTCAGCATATGAACATGCAGGTCTCATTTATGAAATGTGACCTAAAACATTGTTTCATAGAACATCCACAAACACAAGCTTTGGAGAGAAATTTGATAGTGACACCTGCCATTTTCATTTGATGGTTGTGAGAAACATCAGCATGTTAACAATGTGGGCTCAGAAATAAAAATATTGCAAACTGTGTGTTTTGTTTTCCAGTTCTGACCACAAATTCTCAATATGGTGTTTTCATTATACCACCTTATGAACATGATATATTTCATTTATGAAAGCCTGCCCCAAATGTCACATTGCAGCAAAAGTGTAAAAAAAATGTTTTGGGCAGGATTTGAAAAGTCACACATGTAATATTCATAATGTGGGGTAAAGAATGGCTATGTTGAAAATGAGGGGTCACAGTCTGGTAAAATAACAAAGCTTTGACTAAATGTTGAAAAATGTCAGTGTTTCTTAATAGAGTGTTTTTTGTTTGGTGGGTGGGGGATTTTGATCTCAAATTTTCAACATAGTCTTGCTATAAACCCACCTTATAATTGAGACAAGTGGAATTTATTAAACCCTCTCTGAAAGGCGATTTCATGGAGCAACTTTGAAAACATTTTTTGGAGGGGATTTGAAAAAACTACATCTCCCTTGTTCATGAGATGGGTAAAAAAAGGCTATTTTTTTAAATCTGGGGCCAAAATCAGGAAAATAGTGAAGTTTTCAATGTTGAAGAACTTGAATGTTGCTTCATAACTTTACAAACAAAAAAACATGCACTCCAAAGGTGGGAAGACCCATAGAACCAACCAAATGAATGATGATCCAAAACGTTGTTGAAGTGTATGGCTATTTATTTGTACCAAATTTGCCAGTTCCACACAGTCTTCACAGTAAGACACAGATCAAAACCAGGTATGATGTACCCAGCAGCCTCAGTGCTTCACTCAAATGAGCTTCATGAGGAAACCTCCTGGCACAAATAAATAGCCATACACTTCAACAACATTTTGGGTCATCTATTTGATTTAGTTCTATGGGTCTTCCCACCTTTGGGTGCATTTTTTCTTTGTTTGTCTGTGCTGCTTGTGAGCCTGCCGAGCTCTGGATGTGCACCCCTCCCCAATCCCCAGTGAGCACAGTATGAACTGGTTCTTAATGTTGCTTCATAACATTGTTGTTTTCTGAGATTTTACTCCAAGTTTTCAACATAGTCTTTTTTTTAACCCCACCTTATTTTTTATCACTTCCATATTTGTTGCCTTTCTGTGATGAGACTGGCTTGGGGCATCCAAGCACCGGCTCTGCCCACCCGGAGAGCTGGGTGGCTCATACTGCACCCAGATGGGTCCAGGACTGCCGTCATGCTGTCCCACTGGAGGGTCCCCTCTGCCACTCCTAGCCAGGACAGCCCCAGATCCTCCCCGACAGGACTCCTCACAAGTCCTCTGGGCAGTGCAGGGCACGGCCATCAAGCTGCATGGTCACGCCCAGCCATTTTCCTCCAATTTTTTTGGTCCTCAGGGATGTGGATGTGCAATGATATCAGGCACTGCTTTCCAACGTCTGCCACATTCCCCCCCCAGCTGCCATCACACTGGCAGTACCTCCAGGCACCCCCAGAGGTCGCTGCTGTGTGATGGTATTCCCCAACCCACCCCAGGACAAGGAGAGCAGTCAATGGATGCTCAATCCTAGTCCTCCCCTGCCAGCCCCCGACGACCCAGGCTTATTCCCGAACCCATGTCGCTGGTGTGATGTGAGGTGTGGCATCCAGTGCCTCAACCCTCAGCACCACCAGGCTGGTCTTTACCCCCACCTTATGATCAACACAGGTATTTTTTTTTAAATCCAGTCCATAACATGATTTTGCAAAATGACTATGAAAACATGTTTTGTGGGGATTTAGAAAATTTCACCTACCTGGTAAATGAGGTGGTCTTATAAAAGACTATGTTGAAAGTGTGGGGTGCAAATAGTAAGAAATGACAAAGTTATCAGTAAAAGTTAAAAACACATTAAAAGGTAAGTAACAAAACTTACTTTGTTTTCAGTCATTTCCTGGTGGAGCTCTGTAAAAGCAAAACATTAGAGGAGTAGCACTAGACCAGATAGGTAAGTATGGGATTGGGGGTTCAGTGGAGGGTTGTGGTGGGAGGTTGCAGACATGGGATGCAGAAGTCTTCACTAGACCGTTTGCTTGTTTTACTGGTTTATGCACAGGGCACAAGGAAGGATCAGGAGGTGGGCAAGATACTTGTCATTGGGAGGGTTTTTCATTCTATGGACAGCATGGGGGAGCATTGGGAAGTGGGTGAGTTACTTGGCAGTGGAAGGATTTTTCTTTTTTTTATGTACAGGCAGAAGGTGATGGTTCAGGTGGTGGTTTGGATATCTGATAGTTGGAGACTTTTTTTATGGGCAGGACATGGGGAAGGATTGGAAGGTAGTACAGACAACATAGCATTAGGGTTACTACCAACTCTTTGGCAGGGGAAGAGTAATATCAGTATTACAAATAAATTATGCCTCTGTGGTTCTAAGCACCATGGGAGGCAGGGACTGAGGAGCACATGTACTGACTGGGTTGCTTGACCAGCAAAGGGCTCAAATCATAGCAGCCTTTTGTGTACAGTGAATACTTATGGGGTTAATTTCTGCTTCTTTGCACAGGGAAGGACTGATATCAGTGTCACAAATAAATTGTGTACTATGAAGGACAGAAGCACAGGATACCATCAATGGTATATAAAGATGCTGGCCAACTGCTTGCTTGGTGGTGTCATGCAGATGAAAGAGTTGAGCCACACTGTGATAGGAGCAGCTCACATTTTCAACTACACAAAGTTTTCAGCTGGTAGGCAGTGAACACTGTTTTTATCAGCCTTGCCGATTATTGGCCTGTCACTTTTGAGCCCCTTGCAGTCTGAGCTACATTGGACGTAACAGTGAACCATCTCTGAAACCCATTATTATGACAACATGTTTGCTTCACGCATGTGTGCATGCAGACACATAAAGCAGTTAGTGCAGTGTAAATGAGGTTTGCCCCAATCCACATGTGTGCAGATGATGCAGTTTTCATTTCCAGTCTGTCTACTGCAGCAGCAGAAGACTTGCTTCAACAGGACTTCGACAACATTCAGCCCTGGGTTCATCCCACCAACTCTGTATCAACACTGAAAAATGGTCTCCATGACCTTTGGTACAAGTCAGAAAATGGCCAGACCCCCATCCCTCACAGTTTTTGCCATACTGGATTGCACCCCCTTGACGATGTGTAGTCCTTTAAGTATCTAGATGTGTGGCTTCACAGCAAGCTTGAATTCTCTGCCCACATTGATGCCATCCATTCAAAACTCCACCTCAAGCTCAGTGCTGTGTGCCACAACAAATGCTGCTTATCTGTGCAAGACTGCAGGGAACTTGTTACCAAAATGTTGCACTGTCTTTGACTATGCGGATGTGGTCTATGGCACTGACCCCTCCACTTCCCTTGCCAGACTAGACACCATCTGAACTGACCTTTGCCACGTTGCTACAGATCGCTCCCTCCTACTCACCACTGCTCCTTATATTCTTCCCTAGCAATCTCCACCCTATGCTCACCAGATTCACTGTACCTTCTTCATTTGCAAATACTGGTTTGCTTCCTTTCCCTGTAACATCTCCTCACTCCTCTCCCAATCTCCAGTGCCTCTTGCTCCCTAAACTCTAGGGATCATAGTATTTTCATCACTTCTCATCCCAGTTCCTCAGCTGGGCAATCTGCTTTCTCAAATTGACTTCTTACACTCAGGAATCTGCTTCCCTTCTCTCTCCACCTCTACTTCTTCCCTGGATCCCTCCAGCACCAGCTGAAACTCCTCTCCCACCTCATCTGATTTTGTTACCCATCCTCCTGATTCCTCATCAGCTTGGAGCCCCTGGCATCCAAGTTCAGGCCTTCAGTTGGGTTTCCCTTGCATGCCTACTGACTTCATTTCCTCACTATCTCTGCACTTTCGCCGACAATGGTGACAGGTTTACACCCACCTTACAGATCTCTCAGCTAATACAGATTTGTTTCTTTATATGTTGAGCCTTGATGCTGTTTTTATTTGTTCTTGTAGAGATTTTTCACATTATACTGTGACCGCACTTTATTTTTGTTCCATTTCTTTATACCAAATTTTTGGTACAAATGATATATTATATAGTGTACTTCTGCTTACCTGGTTTCCTTCCCAGGTTTTTTTCTAGAAATGACCCTTGGCTCAGTGTGCCTTTTCCAGTTACCAATTTGAAAATAAATAATTAAATAAATGAATGAATAAATAAATAATTAGATGCATACAGTATACACTGGTATCTTAAATGCTTCCTGGAAGTGCCAACAGGCTGTCTGTGCAATACTATTTAATGCTTCCAGGAATTATGTTTTAACTGCACACAAACAGACTCCCAGCATCACACCAATGCTCTCTGTCCCAGTCACACTCCCCATCAGATACTGGTAGAAATAGAACATTTATCACTTGTAGTCTAGTTGTACTCCATCCCTTACCCAGTCCTTGTAAATGTAAAACATATATGCCTGGTAGTCTAGTGGTCACCCTCCCTCGTTTGATACCAGGAGAGATGAAGTGTTTAACTGTGGTAGTCTAGTGATCTGGCAAATTCACATTTATCCATGGTAGTTTAGCAGTTCCCTCTCCAGTTATGGATTTCCTACCCTCATGGTATCAAGTAACATCTTCTCCAATATCCCATGACAACCTCCCAGACACAGTACCCCAGCCCTGAGACTGTCGCCACCACTTACTCTTCACTAACAACCATGGCTGTCTGCTGAAAAATGAGCTAGAGCAGTCAATGGAGTTCACTGTTTGGTAGACAGTGGTCAGCTATGGCAGTGAGCTGGGAGGTTAAATGCCAGCCACCACCTTAAATCTAGGGGACTGGGATATTTTCTGTGGGTAGCAGGGTTTGTTGCCAGATACCTTGGGTGGTGGGGTAGGCACTGGATACTGAAGGTTGAACCAGCTAAAATTAGTGGACGGGGGAACCACTAAACTATCAGGGATAAATGCCCCAATTTGTCAGATTCAGGTGTAGAGAGGGGGGCACTAGTGTACCAAAGGTAAGTGTTCTGTTTTTGCTAGGATCCAGAGAGGAAGGAGGGCTACTAGAATACTGCAGAAAAAATGTTTTGAATGCTTATTTAACTTAATTTTACTTAATTATTATTTTACTAATTTATTTTTTATATGGTGAAGGAGGGGGACACTGGACTACTCAGGATTTTTTTTTCATTTTGTAATAAGGAACAAGATCTCCACCATGGCACTTTGTCAAGGGGCTGGGCCCAGACCTTGAATCACTTAATTTATATTGCTCTCTTAAAATTGCAGTACATCTATCTATCTATCTATCTATCTATCTATCTATCTATCGATACATACATACATACAGAGATACACAGATCATCATCAGCTCTAACTCCCACCCCACTCCATGTGTAAGGAAGCAGAGATGGTACAGTATAGGAGAATGGAGTGAGAGTTAGGCCCAATGACCCCAAAGCAAACCCTGATGCCTGTTGGTGTATGGAGAGTGGGGGTGGGGGTGATGTGGGGTGGTAGGGTTGGAACCCTAACACTGAATTTCTATATTTTTGTCACTGTAACAAACAGTTGTGGTCTCAGGAAAAACTTCTTCAATCAGAAATGTCAAAAGAGGTGTATCTCAGGGGTCCATTTTTGGGACCCCTGTTATTTCTGTTATTTAGTAACAACCTACCACAAATTGTGAGGGACTCACAGGTAAGACTATATGCCAAAGACACTGCAATTATAGCATCTGTTTCAAATATTCAAGATTTGCAACAAAAATTGCAGACAGATTTTGACAACTTGAGGGAGTGGTTCACCAGATCAGGACTTATTATAAACATAAAGAAGACAAGATTATTACATTTTGTATCAAAATAAAATGAAAAATGTCAAATTAAAATGGATGATAAAGAATTTCTACAGCAGGTAGGTCAGTATACGTACTTGGGTTTAATTTTGATGCCCAAATGTCCTTTAACATACATGTGAATACTTTGATAAACTTAATAAAAGAATAGGCGTGCTTCATAGGACTACAAAGTGTTTAGGGAAAAGTGCTAGCAAAATAGTGGCTGAGCAGTTTACTATGCCTGTAATAACATATGGAGAACTTGTGTACCATACAACAAACAAACAACTATTGACTAAATTAGACAATGTACACTACAATTTGGCAAGATACAGTGGCGTGAAAAAGTATTTGCCCCCTTCCTGATTTTCTCTATTATTGCATATTTGTCACACTGGATGTTTTCAGGTATTTAGACAAAATATAATATTAGATAAAGGGAACCTGAGTGGACAAATAACACTTTTTTTTTTTTACTTATTTCATTTATTTAATGAAAAAAGTTAACCAACACCAACTGGCACTGTGTGAAAAAGTAATTCCCCCTAGTTAAATCAACCCAATTAAAGGGATAATTAGAGTCAGCTGATTGAACACAGCCAGGCTTGATTACAGCCAGCCCTGCTCAATATAAACCTCACTTATTTTGACCCTTACCATCAGAGTCACGTTGCCAGCACAAAGATTCAACAAGCACATTATGCCATGATCAAAGGAAGTTCCTGAAAAGATCAGAAAACAATTTGTTGCCCTCTATCAGTCTGGAAAGGGTTACAAAGCTATTTCTAAGGCTCTGGGACTCCATCGAACCACAGTGAGAGCCATAATCTCCAAATGGAGAACACTTGGAACAGTAGTGAACCTTCCCAGGAGTGGGCGGCCTGCCAAAATTACTCAAGGGGCGCAGTGTAAAATCATCCAAGAAGTCTCAAAGGATCCTAAAACAACATCCAAAGAACTGCAGGCTTCTCTTGCCTCAGCTAAGGTCAGTGTTCATGACTCCACAATCAGAAAGAGACTGGGCAAAATGGGCTTCATGTGAGAGTAGCAAGGAAACCACTGCTAACCAAGAAGAACATAAATGCTCGTCTCTCATTTGCCAAGAAGCACCTGGATGATCCACAAGCCTTTGGGAAAATGTTCTATGGACAGATGAGTCCAAAGTGGAACTTTTGGACAACATGGATCCCATAATGTCTGCGTAAAGCAAACACAGCATTCCACAGTAAGAACACCATACCAACAGTCAAACATGGTGGTGGTAGTGTGATGGTGTGGGGATGCTTGCTACCCTAAGGACCTGGATGACTTGCCATAATTAAAGGAACCATGAATTCTGCTCTGTACCAGAAAATTCTTAAGGAGGATGTCCAGTCATCCTTCCGTCAGCTGAAGCTGAAGCGTAGTTGGGTCATGCAGCAAGACAATGATCCAAAACACAAAAGCAAGTCCACATCAGAATGGCTAAAAAGAAGTAAAATTAAAGTTCTGGAGTGGCCTAGTCAAAGTCCAGACTTAAACCCAATAGAGATGCTGTGGCAGGACCTGAAACGAGCAGTTCATGCTCAAAAACCTACCAAATGTTACTGAATTAAAGCAGTTCTGCGAGGAAGAGTGGGTTAAAATTCCTCCACAGCAATATGAAGACTGATATTGAATTATAGGAAGTGTTTGGTTGCAGTCATTGCAGCTAAATGTGGCGTAACCAGTTATTAAGTGTAAGGGGGCAATTACTTTTTCACACAGTGCCAATTGGTGTTGGTTAACTTTTTTTCATTAAATAAGTGAAATAAAAAAAAAACAAGTGTTATTTGTTCACTCAGGTTCCCTTTATCTAATATTACAGTTTGTCTAAAGACCTGAAAACATCCAGTGTGACAAATATGCAATAATAGAGAAAATCAGGAAGGGGGCAAATACTTTTTCACACCACTGTATGTACCACAATATAACTTTAGAACACACCACTGTACATTGTTGTCCAAACTACAGTGGCAATCTTTGGACATAAAGGCCCAGAAATTCAAAAGGATTGCGCATGGTGCAACAGTTTTGTGCCATGCGCAACCCACTGATGTGCCCCGGCACGATATTCAAAAGGGAAAAGTGCGCCACACAAATCCCGATGCGCTGGAGCACATCAATAATGTATGCAGGAACAGGTGGGGGGGGCGTGCCCATACATAACCTGCACAGCCCTATATTCAGCCCGGGACGTGCAGAGTCATGCATGCACAACCCCTACCTGCGCCTCAACAAAGTTAAGCCCCAAAAAAAAGGAACAAGTGATGGCCACCCACAGGTGAGCTGCCACATTTCAGGGTGCAACACGGCAGCTACCATCTGTGGGTGGCAACCCGAGTTCCTGCCGCACCTGGCGGCGCCCCCCCATGCCCCATCACTGGCATCCCTGGAGTGAAATCCCCCATCCAATATCCTGGTGGTCCAGTGGACCAATTGCTGCCCAATCACGGGCATCCGTAACACAACAGACCCCTACCACCCTGGTGGTCTAGTGTACCCCCTCCCCACCACCCACTGGCCCCCGCCCGCTCCCCATCAGCTGGCGGGTGGCAGCACCCACCACCTGCCGCCCGCTGCCCGCCGACTGACAGCTCGGTATAGCTGCAAGCCCATTGGTTCACAGCATGACCCAATGGGCGTGCGCCTACTGTACTACTCGGTCCAGATGTGAATGATTCATTCACATATTTGGACTGAGTAGTACGGTATGGGCTGCACCCCCATTGGCTAATGCTGTGAACCAATGGGAGTGCAGCCCTACCAAGCTGTCAGTTGGTGGGTGGCGGGGTGGCAGGTGGGTGGGGTGCTGCTGTCCACTGGCTGATGGGGGGAGCGGGGCAGTGGGGCTCAGTGGGTGGGTGAGGAGGGGGTACAGTAGACCACCAGGGTGGTAGGGTTCTGTTATGTGTTACGGATGCCCGCAATCAGGCACATAGAGGTCCACTGGACCACCAGGGATATTGGACATGGGGGGACTATACTGATGCCCACCATCGGGCGCTTAGAGGTCCACTGGACCACCAGGGATATTGGACGGGGTTTTTTTTTATATTACAGGAATGCCCATGATTGGGCTGCAAGAGGCGTCGGTCCCCAACAACTGCTGCCTGACAGGGCGCCAGGCGCAAGTCATCGGGGATCGGCACACCTGCATGCTAATGGAATGCAAATGGGGCCATAATGAGATGCAAATGGCTCCCTGTGCACCTTGTATAAATTATGGCCCCATTTGCTTGTCCCCTTTTGAATATCGCAGGTGCTGTGCATGGCTCAATGGCACTTGTGCCAGCGCATCTCCATGCTCCACTATGGCCACTTGTGCTGGCACAGTGCCACTGTGCCATGCACAGTGGGGGTGGCCAGGGTGCGATATTCAAAGTTGCTGCACCATAGTGCAGCTCCGTTGAATATCACCCAGGCCACACCTCTGCGCAACAAAGTTGAGCTGCGCCCAGGCTTGTGCCACAGCCTGGCATAGTTTGAATATCCGGGCCAAATTGTATTAGGTCGTGGCAGAAACTTATTTAAAATATCATACATTTTACCCACATCATTACATTGATATTACGTTATTTAATAAACAAAATACAACTGAAAAATTTAGAAGGTCAGTCCATATGGAAAAAATGTATTTTCCAAATATCCGAAATAAACATGGAGAATGAACTTTGGGTTACCAAGCATCAAAATACTGGAACATTTTACCATTCTCACTTCATACATCAATATCTCATAATTTTTTCATTCAACAAATAAATGACATTAGTAAATTTAGCTGTGTCTGCATTTAGTGGGTTTCAAATATTTCCAAATATAGGGATTTGGAGGATGGGATGGCATTAGAACTATTGCACAATTATTTACAAGTGACAATTTGACAATAATGTACTGATAGTCTTGATCAAACTTTTACAGAGTTTTAGGGTCAATCACTGTGATTTTAAATTTGAAAAATTTATATGTGTAGAAGATTGCTTTTAATGATCTGTCTAAGTAGTAACTTTAAGTGATGACGTGATGTTTATTGGGCTGTTCAAAACTTGTGTGTTTCTATGTGTAGATAGATGTCTTTGTGTACATGTTTAGTTGGAATGATAAATAACAGGTCTGTCTTGTAAACTGGGTTATCAACCCAAACAACATGTAATCCTGTATAAAAATAAAACATTTTTTACTACTACTACTAATAGGAACCCTAACTGATACATTAACAGAGTTTTTTGCAATGGATTTCTGTACTTTTGAGATAGTATAATAGTATCCTTATTTTACTGTGGTGGGAGCACAGGGTCCTTCATTCCCTGTGCTCCAGTCCCTCTGTAGATGTACATATGTATGTAGGTGTAGAAGTGCAGAGTCCTCTGGACCCTGTGCTTCCATGTGTCAAACAGCAGTGACCAAACTGTTAGCATAGCCAATGTTATTACCCCACCTCATGTACCCCGGTACAGAGAAATTGTGAAACAGAAACATAGAAACATAGAAGATGATGGCAGAAGGGGACCTGTGGTCCATAGAGTCTGCCCAAGCAAGGTATTCCAGAACCTGTTGTGCACCGGTGTTCTGTCTTCCTAGACACCCAGCCTAGCCCTTGCAAGTGCCATGTGTTTGTTCCTAATCCTTGTCCCACCTGTGCTTAAAGCTTGATACTGACTTTGCAGCCACCACCTCAGAAGGTAATCTATTCCAAGGTTCCACCACCCTCTCTGAGAAGTAATAGTTTCTGATGCCCCTTTTGAACACTCCCTTCAATTTCTACTTGTGCATCTTGTAGTATAATTGATGTTCCCGATAAAATCATGCACTTCTGGCACCTTGCTGATGTCTTTAAGGAACTTGAAGGTCTCAGTCATATCCCCCCACTCCCTGCTAGTTCCTAGCGAGTACAATTTCAGAGCCCTAAGCTTCTCTTCATAGGTGATTTCCTGAAGGCCATGTGTCATTTTAGTTGCCCTTCACTGGACCACTTCCAATCTATCAATGTCCTTTTTTAGGTGAGGCTTCCAGAATTGTACATAGTACTCCAGATTAGGCCTCACTAATGATCGGTAAAGTGGTTGCATTACCTCCATGCCCCTGCTGTCTAGCCCTCTGTCAATGCATCCTAACACCCTGCTAGCCCTGCTGTAAGCCTTATTTCACTGACTTTGCTGCTTGAGGTCATCTCTAATGATGACTCCCAGATCATGTTCCTCAGCAGAGGAGCTCCGCTGGACTCAGTTTAGCCAGTATTCTTCCTTGGGGTTGGCTCTACCCAGGTGCATCAGCTTACATATCTTAGCATTAAAGTTTAATTCAAATATTTCTGACCACCTCTCAAACTTCTTAATGTGCTCCTTTGCATGGTAAATTGTAATTATGTACAACTGCAATGCCATTCTATGCCATGGGCATTAAAACAGATTCCAGGCAGGACTCAAAAAATGATAGCTGTTGCATTAATGGAGTTTTTTGCAATGAATGTCCTTACTTTTTGAGATAGTGTAATCATAGCCTTATCTGTCTGTGGAAGTGGAAGGCCCTCTGGGCCTTGCCCTCCCACCCATCTACAGTTGTTGAGATAGAGTAATCAAATCCTCATTTGTCTGTGGAATAGCAGGGCCCTTTGGGCCCTGCACTCCCATCCATCCATAGATGTGCATATGTATGAGCTGAGGAAGGGCTCTGTGCTTCTATTTATAGGACAACAGTGGACAAATTGTCAGCATAACCATCTTATTACCCCACCTCATGTACCAGGTTAAGAATGTTTTTGAATCCCCATCAAAATGTAATTCCACTCAACTGCAACGCCATTCTGTGCCACAGGTGTGAAATCACATTTGGCCAGGATTTGAAAAATCACAGCCATAACATACTGTACATGAGGTGGAGTAATAAGAAGACTATGTTGAAAATGTGGGGTCAAAATATTTAAAATGTCCAATGTTACACGTGTGCATAGCAAAATTACAATAAATGGGGATAACTTTGCTATTTTTACATATTTTGACTCCAAATTTTCAACATAGCCTTCTTATGACCCCACCTCATGAACAAGGTCAGGACAAATTTTCAAATCCCTCCCCAAAAATGAATTTGCCAACTGACCGCGAAATCACCTTTTGGGTGGGAGTTGAGTAATGACAGTCATATTGTTCGTGCAGTGGGGTCCCCAAAAGGCCATGCTGAAAATTTGATGTCAACATCTGAAAACAAAAGCTGAGTTATGCATAAAAGCTGAAACTCCCATTGAAATATACTGAACTGCATTTACCTTAGTTTATCATATTGCATTCCCTGATTCCAGCAGCAAGACGTGTATTAGACCGGAGAGTAGATCTCAAACCTGAGACCTGTTCAGGTGAGTGATGGTGTATGTGGGTGTACTAGGGAGTGTGGGGTGGTACGTGTTGAGTGGGAGGTGGGGATGGAAGGCTGATCAGTGAGGGACCATTATTTTTTTTTCTGACTGCAAAAAACTAAAAATCGGGGATGTTCATCAGAGAACGGGGAAGTGGAGAGGGACCACTGGGCTACCAGGAAATAAAATTCAAACATGGGGACAGCAATTGGAGAATGAGGAAGGGGGGAAGGACCACTGGACTACCAGGGAATACAAGTCATACATTGGGATGGCGATTGAAGAATGGGGAAGGGGAGGGACTACTGGACTACAAAGGAAAATGTGTTTGACATGAGGATGGTGATCAGAGAATGAGGGAGAGAGATGGATAACTAAACTATCAGGTAATATTATTTTCACTACAGATACAGAGATTGGAGAATTGGGGAGGGACCATTGGAAAACCAGTGACACATTATTTTATCTTCAGGAACAGAAATTGGTGGGTAGGAGGTGCCACTAGATACCTGGGTGTTATGACAGTTCCAACTGTCATAAACCTCTACTATTCATAGTCTTTTCAGTTCAAGCAGTAAAATTCAAACTGTAAAGAGCTGTGAATAATTTTCCAATCAATTGATCCTTTCTTAACTGAGTGATGGGCGATATGATTCTTGACCCAAAAAAGACATACTTGTTCTCAAATTTTGTAATTAAATCATACAATAATGGAAATATGTATCTGACAGAGACCTAAATACAGGTCTTGGTCATTCCTAACCAAGCAATGTTTCTTCACAAATCAATTCTTAAAAGGCAAACAAAAAACATCACAAGATGGTGGACAGCTCAAACAGTATGTCCCTAAGCATGAACAGTAAATCCTTAACAGTTAACAGTTCAAATGGTTTTCATTTACCTGCCTGTCTGGTGGCGATCACAAAAACTGTTATAATTCAAAAATGGTAACATATTTTTTCACCAAACCATCCAAAGGCACATCCTTGGCACAGATTCCATCATCCCTGAAAATTTCAGGGAAGAATTTCATTCAATCTGTACTGTAGATGATGGCAAAAATCAATTTCAACCAATGGGGAAAAAAAGTTTTTTCTGTTTTTACCACTTTATATCTCATCATGCATTTGTCAATGCCAAACATTGGCCTCTCATTAAACATTTTTTTAATTCTAACCCCAAATTTTGAAGATAGTTGTTTTAGGATTCATCTTATGGGCATGATAAGTGCCATTTATAGTATATTTGTGTGAAAACACATCTCATCCAGGATTTTAAAATGACATGTCATATTTATGAGGTGGTGTGGAAAAATGGCTATGTTGAAAGGTTGAGTCAGAATATTGAAAATGAGTGAAGTTATGAGTGAACATTGAAATGGTGTAGCGTTCAGTCATAACATGGGCATTTTACTGTATTTGTACACCAAATGTTCAACATAGCCTTCCTATTAGCCCATCTAATGAATGCAATAGGTAAAACTGTTGAATTTCCATCAAAACATCATTTCATGCCACGGGTATGAAAACACATTTAGCCAGGATTTGAATACTGACAGCTTTCATGTTCATGAGGTTCTGTGAAGAAGTGGCTGTGTTTGAAAATTTGGGATCAGAATACAGAAAATGATCAAAGGTATGAGGCTGCATTCACAAACTTCAGTGTAGGTTCATAACTTTATTGCTTTTTAAAATTTTTACATCAGATTTTCAACATAGCCTTCCTATGACTCCACCTCATGAGCAACAGTGGGAGAAATTGTCAACTCCTGCCCAAAAGTTGATTTCATGCAGCAACTGCAAAATCACCATTTGGGATGTGAAAACACCTATCACATTCATGAGTTGCTGTGAGGAAATGGCCATGTTGAACATTTGGGGCCAAACTATTGCAAATTAGCACAGTTACAAGCCTGCATTTGTAAATTCCAGCACAGACTCATGACTTTGTTTTTTAAACATTTGTGCCCTACATTTTCAACATAGCTTTCTTCTGACCCAACCTCATGAATAATAGTGGAGAAATTGTCATTTCCTGCCTGAAAAGTGTTTTCCTGCAGTGACTGCAAAATTACCTTTCAGGATGCAAAATATATTTTGGCCAGGATTTGAAAAATGACAGCTGTCATATTCATGAGGTGCTGTGAAGAAATTACTGTGTTATATTTGGGATCAAAATATTGAAAATTACCAATGTTACAAATCTGCATTCACAAACGTCAGTGTAGGTTCATAACTTTGTTGCTTTTTAATATTTTTATGCCAAATGTTCAACATAATCTTCTTATGGCCCCTTTTCATGAACAATCATGGAGAAAATTTCACCTCCTGCCCAAAAGGTGATTTCACACAGTGACCACAAAATCACCCTTCAGGACAGGTTTACCTAATGTCACTTGTGTTGTTCGTGAGGTGGTGTTCCAAAAAAGATATATTAAGAATTTCTGGCATAAATATTAAAAAATTACTAAGTTATGCTGCTAAGTTCAAAACCCCATTGAAATACACTGAATCGCATACCTGATTTCCTCAGTTTGCAGTCCATATTTGAAAAATGAAGACATCTCTGTGGTCCAGAGAAGATCATGGTGTCGGACCCCCATTTGGTATGTAAGGGCTTAGGGGGGTTGATGGGTGCTGAGTCGGAGGGTCAGGTGAGGGGACTAATGGTGCAAGAGGCAACAATGGACAGTTTTCTGTTTCACAGGGTTCAGAAAAGCATGTCATCTGTCTCCAATACTTGCCAGCATCCATCATGTGGATTGCTTGTCCTCTCTTATATCCCTAACCTCCACAAATCAAGAAGTTTCAAAAAGCTAGGGACATATGGCAAAGATCAGGGAAGGAATATTAAAAATGATAATACAGCAAACTGTACCGATAAGTGATGTAGTGTAAGAGTACACAGAAGGACCACTATGGACTAACTTGTTTGACATTACTGTGTTCCATTAAATGTACATCCCATCAATTTTAGAAAGGACATATGACATTCTCAGTCAAAATCAAGGACATCTCTGAGATTCACATAGAGATGAGAGAGAATTGGGTTACTCTGGCCTTATTTGCTGCTTGTCAGCCGACTAAGCAGAGAGGCATTGTACATCCATTTTGCCCAACCATTTCTCTCCCAGCACACTTGGACACAAGTCTAGAACTGGGTCTTTTCTTCAGTACCACATTTGTTTTCCAAAGATATCCCAAAGCTGTAGTTTCACTCAGCGAGGAGAGTGTGTGGTCATTGGCTGCTGGCCAGTATCTGCCAATCAACATATATACAGCATTAACACTAAGACATAACACCACGTTCAGAATTGGAAGATTACTAAATAAATATGAGGATTGTACAAATGCTAAACTGAGTGGAAAACACAGCCTTTCTTAGGTAAGGCTTTATTGTTGTCTTTTTGATGAAATGAGATGCAGGAAGCTTTTGTTGTGAATATCTGTGATGAAGTGTTTGTTGGTGACTTACGGTGGCAGCAGAGGTTTGCCGCAAACTCAGCAAAAGGCCCTGTCTGGAGCCACTAATAAACAGAATGTTACATAAATGTACTACCGCATGATAAAGGCAGGTCTAATTTAAGGATATTTATAGGCATTATGAGAAATAAAACACATCCCGTGTACACATTTTGGGCTGGTATCTGTTGAATGTTAAATATATAGCTGTCAAGTTCAATTTTATATGAAACCTAATTTATGTAGTGTTTCTGTTGTGTTAATGCAAAGTTATTTTGGTATTAGCAAGTGATGCGCACTAGGTTATGCTGCATGGTATATGAAATATTTTGTACATTTTATAGATGCATACACTGCAGATCTGAAATATGCTTTTACTGTAGCATTTCAAAGGTTAGGGTTCTGTTTTTTTAAAGTTGCTCAGTTGTTGCTGACAGCTTCACAGAAATCAAAGGATCAAAGCCCTCTCTGATTGGGTGGCTTCAGTTCTTTGAAAACGCCTGGTTTCAGCCAGCAAGCAGAGAGTGATGTCAGGACCACAGCCCATGGTCATTGGTGTAGACTGCCGAGCCCTTGCTTTTCTGAACTGCAATGGGCTGACCAGTGACACACCCACAAAATCCTCTATCATTGCCACAAAATGTTGGGTGCACAAGTGCAGCCAAAATAAAACTCATACAATATGTTATCACAAAACTTTTCACATCTTGAGTGTGGGAGAATGACCTACATGCCAAATTTTGTGCTGTTTTGTCAAAGTACAGAGACATTATTAAGGTGCACAGTTTCAGATTTAACACTGAAGTGCTGTACCAACCCTTACTATATGGGCTTGACAGCACCCCTATAGTATATATATATATATATATATATATATATACACATACATAGATACATAGTTATACAATGGAGTGAGGAATAAATGAGTGAGGTAACATGTTATTTTCACTGCAGTGGAATAACCACTGTGATGGCATCACCACTGTGAGAATATTTACCGATATACACATAGTGCCTACATCACTAGCAAAATGTTGTCACAGTGGTGATGTCACCAGAGTGAGAATATCTTCACTGCAGCCTGCATTCTAAATGTAACAGTTTCACAGTTTTTGTTTCTCACTGTATCCTGCAACTAACGCATTTAGCCTTGCAAAGGACAGTCACCTGTCTCCCATAGTTTTTCTGACACTCCTATCCCATTACTGTGCTGCTCTAATCTTCAAACCAGCCTCCTTCATAAAGCAGTTTCTCTTTCTGAGTGCTGCCTGCAACAGTTTCTGCGTCTCACTGAAGTTGACAACTTACTCAATTAGCATTGTAAAACACACACGCCACACACACACACACACACACACACACACACCTATGTCCTATAGTATTTCTAGAATTTCCAATCCATTACTATGCTACTCTCAACTTCAAAAATGCCTCCATTGTAAATGATAGTCCTTCACCACACAGTTTCTGTTTCTCACTCTTAGGGTGACAACCTAATGAAGACTGCACCACTAAAGCCACATTTCCCTACTATTGTGGTTTTAGTCTTAACCTAAATGGTGCATTAACAGAGTTTTTTGCAAAGAATACATACATATATATATATATTATTTACAGACACACACACACACACACATATATGTAAATATGTATACATACATATACACTGATCACACCATCATAATATCACAGTAGCTAATGCAGGATGCCGTTAAAGTAGTAAAAGTGAAAGTCCTTGTGCCCTGAAAAAGTGAAAATGACAGGATCAACCAGATACTTTTAAATTACATTTTATTGAAATAATAGGGCAGGACCAACCAGATAAGTATTACCTACAACTTAAATCCATACCAATTACGACAGGATCAACCAGATCATCTACTGATGATCCACTTATTTCTGCCACACAGGGACTCCTCCCCCACAAAAAAAAATTGTGGTCATTTTATAAGATAGATAACCCACTCTAGGGTGTGCAGTCATGCTCTGATATATGTATGCCTGGGGTTGTTGAACACATGTGGATGGGCATACCAAGGTGTGCGTATATCACAGCATGACTGCACACTAAGTAGGGATCATCTAATATATATATATATATATATATATATATATATATATATATATTAGTGGCATTTAAGGTTAAAGTGTGAAATTTGGCAGCTTAATAACTTTGCCACCGTGATGACAACTTTCCTGAAATTTGGCATGCACAGAGCGGTGCCATAGATCTTTGGATCTGCCAGGTTTCATAATGGTCAGTTGTGGAGCTACATAGCATGGAGGAATGTGGTATTTATGCTTTTTTTTTTGTGCATACTTTGCTTGCACCTACAGGTCCTGCAGCCGGGGTACCCAGTGTGTGTTTTGAAGATTTCGTGAAAAAATATTAAACAGTTCAAAAGCTAGTCAAAAAACAAGTTTCCCATTATAGTCATTGGGAAAAGTTAACAAAACGTTTGACAGTGTATCAAATGCAGTTTTTAGTGTCACAAATTACCCCGTAGTGTTGCAAATCCACCATTTTGTTTTCAGCTGGTGGTCACGGACATGCTTGGCATTTAAAATTGGGACCCTCTAGGGACACAATTCTTTTTGTGTTCACCTAGTTGAGCCCTGAGGATGCTAGCCATGTCTTTTTTTGGGGGGGTTAAACACCACAGAAACATGTTTTTATTTTTTTTTAAACTGTAGTGTCGCAAAGTAGTGTCCCACATTCAATACTTTCGTGCTTTTTTTTGCGAAACTGTCGCAAATCATGACACTACTTTGCGACACTGTGGCCAAAAGATTAGGAAATCTTTGCCACCCTGCTGCAAAAGAACGGTTTGGTCTTTTGGGATGAAATTTGGAAGGAGGGAAGTCAATTTCCCACAGATGTGCCTTTTGTGGTTTGGTGACAAAATATTAGAGGGCTGCAAAGATACGGTACTCCAAAGTTCACAATTTTTCCCATAGACTAACATTACAGCATCCGTCGCACCTTTCCGGGCCCGTATCTCTGAAATGCTTCGAGATATGGACTCTTTGTAAGACAAATGCTTAGCCCCTATGGGGCTAAGTGCAAAACTAGCCAGGAAAGTAATAAATTATATGAAATTTAAATGTTTTTGCTATGTCATAAGCTTCCTGAGGTATAAGCAATTTAGTATTCCAAGTGTTCATTTTCTGCTTTGAGGCCCATTATTATGCATACATTCTTTGTATTTACTGTGTTTCTCAGTGCAGCTTTTGGAGGAAAAAAGGGTGTGCATTTTCTTTACTGTTACAGTTAGTGTTTCCACTTGCATTTCCGTAACCGTTTGCATTACCATTGCATTTCCATATGTGCTTCTGTTTGCATTTCTGTTTCTGTTTGTGTTTCCTTTGGCATCATCATTGCTGTTCCCGTAAGTGTTTGCGTTTCCAATTGCATTACCGTGACCGTACATGTTATGATTTTTGTTTCTGTACATGCTTGCGTTTCCATTTCTATTTTCATTAGCATTTGCCCTTGCATTTCTATTACCGTTTGCATTATCGTTTACATTTGTGTCACCATGTGCTTTACCATTTGTGCTTGCATTTGTGTTATCGTTATTTCACAATTTATTGTGTACATTCTCAAAAAGAAGGGAAATTCATGGCAAAAAACTCTGTTTAATGCATCAGTAAGGGTTTTTCCACAGTGACAAAAGTGAGGAAATTCAATGTTAGGGTTCACACCCTTTGCACACCACGCCCACCCCGCTCCCACCAACAGGCATCAGGGTGTGCGTTGGGGTCATCGGTCCAATCTCTTACCAGATTCTTCTGTACTGCACCACCTCAGATTGTTTACACATGGGATGGGGTGAGAGTTAGGCTGACAACCCCAATGAACACACCCGATGTCTGTTGAAGTGAGCAATGAGCGTGGGGTACAACTGGAATGGAACCTATCATCAAGCCCTTGCTTTTGTTGAAGTGGAACAACTTTAACTGATGCAGTAAATGGATTTTGCCATAAAAAAAAAAATATATATATATATATATAGTAGTGGCACGGTGGTGCCACTATAATAGATTGAGGAGCCACTTTCATACGGCACCTCAAATTGTGCACCTTTATAACTTTTCCACCATACAACAGATTTGCCGGAAATTTGTCATGTGCTGTCTGGCATCATAGATCTCTGAATCTGCCAAGCTGTGTAATGGTCGGATGTACGATGGCTGAGCTACAGAATGTCAAAAATGCAAAAAAATTGACTTTTTGCACATTTCTTTGCTCACACCCACAGGCCACATGGTTTGTGAGTTCAGTCTGAAAACTTCAAGAAAGATGCAGCTGGGGTCACTGATGTACCTTTTGAAGATTTCGTGAAAAAATTTTAAACGGTTCAAAAGTTATTCAGAAAACAAATTTTCCATTAAAGTAAATGGGAAAGTTTAGAAAAATCATGAAATTGTTGCAAATAGCTGTTTTTCGTGTCACAAATGGCCCTTTTACTTTCATGAGTCAGCCATTTTTTCAGTTACAGCTCAGAAAAATGCCTGCCACTTAAAATTGGGACCCTCTAGGAATACAATTATTTTTGTGTTTACCTAGTTGAGTCCTGAGGATGCTAGCCATGTATTTTTTGGGAGGTTAAACCCCGAGAAATTTATTTTCAAATTTTTTTGAAAAGTGCTTTTGCAAAATGCTTTCACAAATGTAAAAGTTTTGTGATTTTTACCATGAATGTGTCATAATTTGTGAAAGTACTTTAAGACACTATGGCCAAAATAACAGGAAATCTTTGCCACCCTCGTGCAACAAAACAGTTTGGTCTATTGGGCTGAAATTTGGAGGTTAGAAAGCCAAAACCCCACAGTTGTGTCTTTTGGTGATTTTGTGCCAAAGCACTCAAGGGCATTCCAAAGCTGCACAATTTCCCCATAGGATAACATTGTGGCATCCGTTGTTGCTTTTCGGAGCCCGTATCTCGAAAAAACAGTTCGAGTTATGGACTTTTCATTACAAAAATACTTAGTCCACCACTGGGGGGCTAAGTACAGAACTAGCCTTGAGAGCCACAAATAACATGAAATTTACATTTTTTTCCTACGTTGTACGGTTCATGAGATATTAGCAATTTAGTCTTCCGATTGCTCATTTTCATGTCCGAGGCCCACTATAATGGGTTCATTCTTTGTATTCACTTCCCCTTTTGATGCACCTGTCTCTCACACAATGAGTGTTATGGATTTGCATTTGCTTTACCAATTGCGCTACTGTTAGTGTTTGCGTTACCATTAGTGTTAGCATTACCGTTTGCATTTGCATTTACGTTACCATTCTCATTACCATTTGCTTTTGCATTCTTCAGGAAATATTTAAAAGAGAAAAAAGCAAAAATCAATTTTTAATTTTATTTTCTGTTTTCAGCATGCATTTAATATTACCATTTTGTTTTTCTTTCAGACCACATGCTGACTCAGCACCTTATGTTGTACACATGCACAAGAAACACATTACATCAACTCCCTTTACTAGTGGGTTGTGGAAGTGCGGCAGTGTTTTGCCAATGCAGGCAGTCCATTTTGGGGCTGGTCTGTGTGGCACGAATAGAGGATCATGCTGTCCATGACAGCACTAATGTAGTTTGCCACTATGCACGAAGAGATTCGCCACTGCAATTAGGGAGCACCCCATCATGAAGCAATCAGCTGTGTTTGCTTGTGAATTAGAGCTGCATTGTCTGGTGTCCCATTTCAAACAAACATGGCAGTGGCTTCTCTGTTGGCCTCTCACAGTCCCCCCAGAAGCCAATGTACAACCGTCGCCTCTCACAGTCCCCATTACAGATGATGGGGGTGCCCAATCCCCCTGTCAGCATGCTGCCTCCTCAGTTCATTTGCTGATGGGGTAGCCCAATCCCCATCATCACGATAACCTCTCCATCTGTTGTGTGTAGAGGGGGTGCCCAGTTCCTGTTGGCTACAGACCCCCCCAAAGAAACACTCAGGTGGTATGCTGGGAGCCCACCCCAGCATGCCAAAGTAACTGCAAAAAGCAGAAAACCTTCCCGCATTGTTTTTTTTAAATTTTTTTGTTTCCTGTAAAAGAAAAACAGTCCCTCATTGAGTCTGGTGCCCCTCCCCCAACCCACAGCCACACTTTCAATACCCCTCCCACCCCTTACCCCATACCTACCTCCAGAGCCTGGCATGATAATCTTCAGTGGATTGGGAACATGTCTGCACTCTTCAAAGCTGACCAAGAACGGAAGAAATCCCAGTAAGCTGTATAATGGCATAATTTCTTTTTTCAACTTATGTGGCTATCTCGGTCATTTTTCTGAATTTTTGCACCAAATTTTCAACATGGGGTTCTTGGGACCCCATCTCATGAATTCAGGGACTGTCATCTGGTTATTCAGTCCCAAAGGTGATTTCATGGTCACTGCATGGAATCACCATTTGGGACTGAGTAACAAAATGACAGTGTCACTGTTCATGAGGTGGGCTCTCAAAAGCCTGTGTTGAAAATTTGGTGAAAAGATTCCTAAAAATGACTGTGTTATGAGTATGTGTTATGCAGTTTCCACACACACTCATATTTCCACTCCAGATTTTCAACACTGTCATTTTTCCAGCTCTCCTTAGAACAGTACAGCTGTCATTTTTCACATCCTGGCCGAAATGTGTTTTCACACTTCTGGCACAGAATAGCACAGTTGCCATGGGAAATCAACATTCAGGACATATTAAGAAAATTACAGTGCCACTGTTCATGAGAGGAGGTCCCAAAATGCCTATGTTGATTCTCAATAGTAGTGCTCATGCCATTCCATACCCACCCCCACCCTGCAGCCAGTGGCAGGCATCGAGGTGTACCTTGGACTCCTTGGCCCCAAAGTTTACCCCATTCTCCTATACTATACCCATTTCAGTGTATTTCCTTATGGAATGTGGTGAGTGTAAAGCCCAAACACCCTAAGGCACACTTCGACACTTGTTGGTATCTGCAGGCTCGGGTGAGGTGAAATGGTGTGGGTGTTATGGGCGATGACCCAGAGGCACACCCCAAAGCTTGTCCATCTCTGCAGGGTAGGGGTGGGATTGGCATCAGTTTAATACTTCTCTGCCATTCCTATTCTGCATCTGTCTAACTCTTGCACTTTCAATGCTAATGCCAGCAAGCAAACATTCTGCATTGACAAATGCTTGTTTTTGGTTTTTATTTGACTAACTGTTATCCCAGATGAACAAAACAGTATACTTTGCTAATTTAATGTCAAGGTCTGCATGGCTTCAAATGAGCAGCACTCAGTGTTTGGCTTCGGTGGTTTGTGCAAGGAATTTAATCAACACTTAAAGAACAGTGGACACCATTGGGAACACCTTGGAAACAATATATATAGATAAAATATAGCTTGTATTTCATATATCTTATATAGATTCTGGATTACCATTATTATTGAAAAGATCCAGAAACAAATGATTTGATACCTTTTATTGGACCAACATAGACGTAACAAAAAAAACAAAGTGCTTTAGCTTTCAGACTACCCAGTCCTTCCTCTGAAGCTTAATTAAGCTTCTGAGGAAGGACTGGAGTTATCTGAGCTAAAACACTGTTCTTTTATTACATCAATATTGTTACATCTATGTTTGTCCAATAAGCGGTACCACATCATTTGCTTTGATATCCGTTCTTACAAGGATCAATACAGCAAAGACTAAATCATTATTATTTAAGAAATTCCCACAAAAATAATATATTTTTCCCTTAGAGTTCATCTGTCACTATAGCTTGTTCCTTGTTTGACATTATAATGATGTGTTGTGATATCAGAATCTGTTGCCCTGGGAATAACTGTGATGTGTCAAAATATTATGCTTTTCAAAGTTCTTCTTAAGGCATCGGTGGTCCTTTAAACAGCTTGGCTTCTGCATTAAAGGTGAACTTAATTATTGAACTTGCTCTTAAATTGGAAAACAACTTCTTGAAGTCAGTCCTAAAGTAGTATCCAATGGATGGTAAAGGCCAGTCCAACCATTACTCTCTGATTACTCCCATTGACTTACAGAAAGTCTAATCAACACCAACTATATCCTCTGACACACATCTGGCCACATCAAAAAGGTATGGTTTGACATCCCGATATACATGGCTAGACATGGTTGGGAGGAACTAAGAGATCTGCCTTTGGAATAAAATGCGACCACAATGATAAAGAATACATGAGGCTCAGCCATAATTCTGACATCAAAAAACATAAAGACCCTCAAGAGAATAAAAAGTAGACTAACAGGGTTTCATGCCTGCACTAAACCACTGTGCCAGTGCAATCCTAAACAACTCCCATACAATGTGCCAGCTCTTTACTTACATCCCCTGCATCTTTCTCCAGCTTTCCACAACAAAGCTCCAATCTGGTATATTCTGGAGCACACGAGAAAAATTATTTAAGCTCGATGATGTCTCTTTTGAGTGCAGAGGCAAAGCAGAATATGTGGAATACTAATCATGGTATAAGTATGACTGCTGTTCAGTTTTTGATGAACAGGTGGTCTGCATAGAAGAGGAAATATGATTGTAACTAGTCACATGTGTGAGTCAAGTCTTAGACGTTATAGGTCGGTATCAACTGAAGCTTGCCAACACTGAAGTAAATGGCTTTCTGCCCAAAAGAGAAAATCATTCAGAAGAACTGAAAAAATGAACAGCAGCTCAATGAGAACAACTGAAAGAACTGGATGCCAGGAACTCTTTGACTCTGACTCTGCTAGCATACTGCAGTTTTAAGCACTTTTGTCTGTGAATCTCAACAGCTGCATTTTTTCTGTACTTGTCCATCAGTGAGCACTCCACAAAAAATGGCAAGAGAAATCTCCAAGGTTAAAGTAAATGCAAAATAGTGTTTTATTCACAAATAACATCAGACATATAGCCAGATCCTGGAAGAACTAATAAACGCATGCGATAACAGGCAAACAGCATTCACTGGAGACCTGAATTACAGTGGCTTAAATTTGAAAAATGAGACAGCACATAATGAACAAAATACTGATTTCCTAGTGACAGGCAGAGAAAATAACTTGTAGCAACTTGTGAATAACACAACACGGGATGATAATCACTTAGATATAGTCATAGCTACTGACACCATTAAAGTACAAAAATGTGAAGTCACCTGCCCCCTTCAAAACAGTGAACATGCAAGGATACCTTTTAATATACAGAATAAACTGCATACACCAAAAGGGTGTACCGAAATTTACATATATAAAAATATGAACAAGGAACTTATGAATAGGTACACAGAACTTACAAACTGAGCCACAGTCTTTGAGGGAAAAACAGTAGAAGAAAACTGGAACTATTTCAAAAACAAAATCAAATCTATTGTAAATAAACATTTAAGGGAAATTAAAAAATACAATAACAAAGGCATGAAACCAAAATGGTTTACCAAGGACCTCAGAAAAATTATAAAAAATTAAAACAAACAATATGCAATATATAAAAGGGAAAAAAGAGTAGCAAACTAGGAAAGGTAAAAAAAAACTTGCAAGAATGCTATAAACTCAGCAAAAAGGAAACTCTGAGTTAGATTTGCCAACACTGCTACTAAGTAAAACAGCAACCAGCTTTACAGTTATATTAACTCACTTATAAAATCTGAATCAGGTATTACTACTATTATTAATGATATAAAAACAATTAGTGAGTCTAAAGAAATTACAAACATCTTTAACAAACACTTTTATAAAATATATACAGAACCAAAATATGTTTACTGCCCCAAAACTGGTCAGGAAGGAAAAAATATAATCACCATTGATGAAATTAAAAAGAAAAGAGAGGGATTAAAACCATTTGGAGTCCATTGGTTGGATGACATTGCCCCACAAATGTTAAAACTGATGAAAACACTATTTGTCACCCTCTGAAAATCATATATGAGAAATCCCTAAATACAGGATAAATTCTGCAGGCTGGAGGATAGCCTGAATTATAACTATCTTTTAGAAGGTAATAGACAACAAGTTGAAAATAGTCATCCAATAAGCCGTACATCCGTCTCTGGAAAAATCTTAAAGTCTATAATAAAGGACAGAATACAGGATCACATTTCTACAAATAATAAACAAGACTATAGTTAACACAGATTTAACAAGGAAAGATTCTGTGTTACAAATTTAGTGTGTTTTTATAATTAAATCAGTAGATTACTTGACAATGGGGAATCAGTGCGTAATCCTGATTGAATTCAGCAAGGCCTTTGATACTGTCCCTCACTGAGCAATCACTGAAAACTGTTAAAATATGAAATAGATAACATTGTAAGGTGGACTACTAACTGGCTCGCTAGAAAAGGCAGATAGTTGCAATAAATGGTCACATGTCAAGTGAGGGATTAGTGACAAGCGGTGTGCCTCAGGGTCAGTCCAGGGCCCCATAATCTTCCAGTTACTTATTACTGATCTAAGTAATGACATCAGAACAATATTGAAAAATATGCAGATGATGTCAAGATAGGTGGACCAACTACCAACATTGATCAAGTTAGGAAAATACAATCAGACCTAGATAAAATAACTGAATGGGCATACACTTGGGGCATGACATTTAACTTGGACAAAAGCCATGTTTTGCATATAGGAAAAAAACACACCAGAACAGAACTACCTTCTTACTAACACCATTCTGAGATCAGTGGGTTAAGAAAAAGATCTTGGTGTAGAAAAAGATCTTATTGTAGTCACAGATGCAAGTTTACTTTTAAAGAGCAGTGTACTGCAGCTATAGCAAAAGCAAACCAAGTCGTGGGTTCTAGTAGAAGAAATATCAAGGACCAGACAGCAAAGGTTTTGGATGCCCCCATACACTTCATAAGTTAGTCCACATTTGGATTTTGGTGAGCAGCTGTGGTTTTCATGCAAAAAAAAAAATAAAAACAGAAATAGCAAGAGTCGAAAAAGTCCAACATAAAATGAAAAATTAAATTAAAAAATTTCATAGACCTACAGTATAATGAGAGACTTAATAAATTACATTTGCACTCCTTAGAGGTTAGGAGAAAAAGAGATCTTTTATTTTTGTATGATCGTTTGCATGACAACACACTCAGAAATTATCTGAACTTGGAATTTAAAAATACTAACTCAATTAGAAGAGGACACAATTTACAGCTTAAGGTGACTAGGTTCATATCGATCAAGAAGAAATATGTCTTTACACAAACAGTGGTCAATTTGTGCAATGGATTACCAAATGAAATTGTATTAAGTAATACCAAGGACTTGTTTAAAAATAGGTTGGACAAGTACATTGAACAAGGTGGTATCATTAATTATTACATGGAAATATGAGGAGCTATTTGTGGGCATCATGCTCTTTCAGGTCTGTTAACACATTTCGTGATGTTTAGCGACATTTTCACCAAATCAGCAAAAGGCATATCTATGCGGGAAGTCCTTTGTACCCTGAAAATTTCAGCTGAACATTCCAAACAGTTTCTTAGCTCTGAAGAGACAAAGAAACAGCTATATAAAAAATCATTTTTCTCAAATTGCAAAAAAGGACCCTGGTTCACAGTAAAAGAGAATCCTTAAGGATATTGTTTCACAGTAAAAGATTTCTGCGATTTGCGGTTTAAGATTTTCCATGAATGAGATAAACACATTTCTGGACCTTTTTAAAAAAAAAAAAAACTGACCCCGGAATTCGATTCCTTGGGCCCTGATTAGGTAAACATGGCTATTGGTGTTTACTAAATGCCTCAATTATTTTAAAAATGTAAGTGTTTGCCTCACTAAGCAAAAACAAAATGGTGGCAGCACGAATGCGGATTACACATTTGCAGAATAGGATTGCTCATTTACATACTAGGATTCTGCATTTGTGATCAAGAATTCTAATGCAAGTCTCACATCTAACTTTCCAGTGACACATTATTTTATCTTCAGGAACAGAAATTGGTGGGTAGGAGGTGCCACTAGATACCTGGGTGTTATGACAGTTCCAACTGTCATAAACCTCTACTATTCATAGTCTTTTCAGTTCAAGCAGTAAAATTCAAACTGTAAAGAGCTGTGAATAATTTTCCAATCAATTGATCCTTTCTTAACTGAGTGATGGGCGATATGATTCTTGACCCAAAAAAGACATACTTGTTCTCAAATTTTGTAATTAAATCATACAATAATGGAAATATGTATCTGACAGAGACCTAAATACAGGTCTTGGTCATTCCTAACCAAGCAATGTTTCTTCACAAATCAATTCTTAAAAGGCAAACAAAAAACATCACAAGATGGTGGACAGCTCAAACAGTATGTCCCTAAGCATGAACAGTAAATCCTTAACAGTTAACAGTTCAAATGGTTTTCATTTACCTGCCTGTCTGGTGGCGATCACAAAAACTGTTATAATTCAAAAATGGTAACATATTTTTTCACCAAACCATCCAAAGGCACATCCTTGGCACAGATTCCATCATCCCTGAAAATTTCAGGGAAGAATTTCATTCAATCTGTACTGTAGATGATGGCAAAAAATCCAATTTCGACCAATGGGGGAAAAAAAAGTTTTTTTTTCTGTTTTTTACCACTTTATATCTCATCATGCATTTGTCAATGCCAAACATTGGCCTCTCATTAAACATTTTTTTTTTAATTCTAACCCCAAATTTTGAAGATAGTTGTTTTAGGATTCATCTTATGGGCATGATAAGTGCCATTTATAGTATATTTGTGTGAAAACACATCTCATCCAGGATTTTAAAAATGACATGTCATATTTATGAGGTGGTGTGGAAAAATGGCTATGTTGAAAGGTTGGAGTCAGAATATTGAAAATGAGTGAAGTTATGAGTGAACATTGAAATGGTGTAGCGTTCAGTCATAACATGGGCATTTTACTGTATTTGTACACCAAATGTTCAACATAGCCTTCCTATTAGCCCATCTAATGAATGCAATAGGTAAAACTGTTGAATTTCCCATCAAAACATCATTTCATGCCACGGGTATGAAAACACATTTTGGCCAGGATTTGAATACTGACAGCTTTCATGTTCATGAGGTTCTGTGAAGAAGTGGCTGTGTTTGAAAATTTGGGATCAGAATACAGAAAATGATCAAAGGTATGAGGCTGCATTCACAAACTTCAGTGTAGGTTCATAACTTTATTGCTTTTTAAAATTTTTACATCAGATTTTCAACATAGCCTTCCTATGACTCCACCTCATGAGCAACAGTGGGAGAAATTGTCAACTCCTGCCCAAAAGTTGATTTCATGCAGCAACTGCAAAATCACCATTTGGGATGTGAAAACACCTATCACATTCATGAGTTGCTGTGAGGAAATGGCCATGTTGAACATTTGGGGCCAAACTATTGCAAATTAGCACAGTTACAAGCCTGCATTTGTAAATTCCAGCACAGACTCATGACTTTGTTTTTTAAACATTTGTGCCCTACATTTTCAACATAGCTTTCTTCTGACCCAACCTCATGAATAATAGTGGAGAAATTGTCATTTCCTGCCTGAAAAGTGTTTTCCTGCAGTGACTGCAAAATTACCTTTCAGGATGCAAAAATATATTTTGGCCAGGATTTGAAAAATGACAGCTGTCATATTCATGAGGTGCTGTGAAGAAATTACTGTGTTATATTTGGGATCAAAATATTGAAAATTACCAATGTTACAAATCTGCATTCACAAACGTCAGTGTAGGTTCATAACTTTGTTGCTTTTTAATATTTTTATGCCAAATGTTCAACATAATCTTCTTATGGCCCCTTTTCATGAACAATCATGGAGAAAATTTCACCTCCTGCCCAAAAGGTGATTTCACACAGTGACCACAAAATCACCCTTCGGGACAGGTTTACCTAATGTCACTTGTGTTGTTCGTGAGGTGGTGTTCCAAAAAAGATATATTAAGAATTTCTGGCATAAATATTAAAAAATTACTAAGTTATGCTGCTAAGTTCAAAACCCCATTGAAATACACTGAATCGCATACCTGATTTCCTCAGTTTGCAGTCCATATTTGAAAAATGAAGACATCTCTGTGGTCCAGAGAAGATCATGGTGTCGGACCCCCATTTGGTATGTAAGGGCTTAGGGGGGTTGATGGGTGCTGAGTCGGAGGGTCAGGTGAGGGGACTAATGGTGCAAGAGGCAACAATGGACAGTTTTCTGTTTCACAGGGTTCAGAAAAGCATGTCATCTGTCTCCAATACTTGCCAGCATCCATCATGTGGATTGCTTGTCCTCTCTTATCCCTAACCTCCACAAATCAAGAAGTTTCAAAAGCTAGGACATATGGCAAAGATCAGGAGGGAATATTAAAATGATAATACAGCAAACTGTACCGATAGTGATGTAGTGTAAGAGTACACAGAAGGACCACTATGGACTAACTTGTTTGACATTACTGTGTTCCATTAAATGTACATCCCATCAATTTTAGAAAGGACATATGACATTCTCAGTCAAAATCAAGGACATCTCTGAGATTCACATAGAGAGAGAGAATTGGTTACTCTGGCCTTATTTGCTGCTTGTCAGCCGACTAAACAGAGGCATTGTACATCCATTTTGCCCAACCATTTCTCTCCCAGCACACTTGGACACAAGTCTAGAACTGGGTCTTTTCTTCAGTACCATTTGTTTTCCAAAGATATCCCAAAGCTGTAGTTTCACTCAGCGAGGAGAGTGTGTGGTCATTGGCTGCTGGCCAGTATCTGCCAATCAACATATATACAGCATTAACACTAAGACATAACACCACGTTCAGAATTGGAAGATTACTAAATAAATATGAGGATTGTACAAATGCTAAACTGAGTGGAAAACACAGCCTTTCTTAGGTAAGGCTTTATTGTTGTCTTTTTGATGAAATGAGATGCAGGAAGCTTTTGTTGTGAATATCTGTGATGAAGTGTTTGTTGGTGACTTACGGTGGCAGCAGAGGTTTGCCGCAAACTCAGCAAAAGGCCCTGTCTGGAGCCACTAATAAACCGAATGTTACATAAATGTACTACCGCATGATAAAGGCAGGTCTAATTTAAGGATATTTATAGGCATTATGAGAAATAAAAACACATCCCGGTGTACACATTTTGGGCTGGTATCTGTTGAATGTTAAATATATAGCTGTCAAGTTCAATTTTTATATGAAACCTAATTTATGTAGTGTTTCTGTTGTGTTAATGCAAAGTTATTTTGGTATTAGCAAGTGATGCGCACTAGGTTATGCTGCATGGTATATGAAATATTTTGTACATTTTATAGATGCATACACTGCAGATCTGAAATATGCTTTTTACTGTAGCATTTCAAAAGGTTAGGGTTCTGTTTTTTTTTTAAAGTTGCTCAGTTGTTCGCTGACAGCTTCACAGAAATCAAAGGATCAAAGCCCTCTCTGATTGGAGTGGCTTCAGTTCTTTGAAAAACGCCTGGTTTCAGCCCAGCAAGCAGAGAGTGATGTCAGGACCACAGCCCATGGTCATTGGTGTAGACTGCCGAGCCCTTGCTTTTCTGAACTGCAATGGGCTGACCAGTGACACACCCACAAAATCCTCTATCATTGCCACAAAATGTTGGGTGCACAAGTGCAGCCAAAATAAAAACCATACAATATGTTATCACAAAACTTTTCACATCTTGAGAGTGTGGGAGAATGACCGCACATGCCAAATTTTGTGCTGTTTTGTCAAAGTACAGAGACATTATTAAGGTGCACAGTTTCAGATTTAACACTGAAGTGCTGTACCAACCCTTACTATATGGGCTTGACAGCACCCTATAGTATTATATATATATATATATATATATATACACATACATAGATACATAGTTATACAATGGAGTGAGGAATAAATGAGTGAGGTAACATGTTATTTTCACTGCAGTGGAATAACCACTGTGATGGCATCACCACTGTGAGAATATTTACCGATATACACATAGTGCCTACATCACTAGCAAAATGTTGTCACAGTGGTGATGTCACCAGAGTGAGAATATCTTCACTGCAGCCTGCATTCTAAATGTAACAGTTTCACAGTTTTGTTTCTCACTGTATCCTGCAACTAACATTAGCCTTGCAAAGGACAGTCACCTGTCTCCCATAGTTTTTCTGACACTCCTATCCCATTACTGTGCTGCTCTAATCTTCAAACCAGCCTCCTTCATAAAGCAGTTTCTCTTTCTGAGTGCTGCCTGCAACAGTTTCTGAGTCTCACTGAAGTTGACAACTTACTCAATTAGCATTGTAAAACACGCACGCACACACACACACACACACACACACACACACACCCTATGTCCTATAGTATTTCTAGAATTTCCAATCCATTACTATGCTACTCTCAACTTCAAAAATGCCTCCATTGTAAATGATAGTCCTTCACCACACAGTTTCTGTTTCTCACTCTTAGGGTGACAACCCTAATGAAGACTGCACCACTAAAGCCACATTTCCCTACTATTGTGGTTTTAGTCTTAACCCTAAATGGTGCATTAACAGAGTTTTTTTTTTGCAAAGAATACATACATATATATATATATTATTTACAGACACACACACACACACACATATATATGTAAATATGTATACATACATATACACTGATCACACCATCATAATATCACAGTAGCTAATGCAGGATGCCGTTAAAGTAGTAAAAGTGAAAGTCCTTGTGCCCTGAAAAAGTGAAAATGACAGGATCAACCAGATACTTTTAAATTACATTTTATTGAAATAATAGGGCAGGACCAACCAGATAAGTATTACCTACAACTTAAATCCATACCAATTACGACAGGATCAACCAGATCATCTACTGATGATCCACTTATTTCTGCCACACAGGGACTCCTCCCCCACAAAAAAAAATTGTGGTCATTTTATAAGATAGATAACCCACTCTAGGGTGTGCAGTCATGCTCTGATATATGTATGCCTGGGGTTGTTGAACACATGTGGATGGGCATACCAAGGTGTGCGTATATCACAGCATGACTGCACACCCTAGAGTGGGTTATCTCTTACAATATACTATATATATATATATATATATATATATATATATATATATATTAGTGGCATTTAAGGTTAAAGTGTGAAATTTGGCAGCTTAATAACTTTGCCACCGTATGACAACTTTGCCTGAAATTTGGCATGCACAGAGCGGTGCCATAGATCTTTGGATCTGCCAGGTTTCATAATGGTCAGTTGTGGAGCTACATAGCATGGAGGAATGTGGTATTTATGCTTTTTTTTTTGTGCATACTTTGCTTGCACCTACAGGTCCTGCAGCCGGGGTACCCAGTGTGTGTTTTGAAGATTTCGTGAAAAAATATTAAACAGTTCAAAAGCTAGTCAAAAAACAAGTTTCCCATTATAGTCATTGGGAAAAGTTAACAAAACGTTTGACAGTGTATCAAATGCAGTTTTTAGTGTCACAAATTACCCCGTAGTGTTGCAAATCCACCATTTTGTTTTCAGCTGGTGGTCACGGACATGCTTGGCATTTAAAATTGGGACCCTCTAGGGACACAATTCTTTTTGTGTTCACCTAGTTGAGCCCTGAGGATGCTAGCCATGTCTTTTTTTGGGGGGGTTAAACACCACAGAAACATGTTTTTATTTTTTTTTAAACTGTAGTGTCGCAAAGTAGTGTCCCACATTCAATACTTTCGTGCTTTTTTTTGCGAAACTGTCGCAAATCATGACACTACTTTGCGACACTGTGGCCAAAAGATTAGGAAATCTTTGCCACCCTGCTGCAAAAGAACGGTTTGGTCTTTTGGGATGAAATTTGGAAGGAGGGAAGTCAATTTCCCACAGATGTGCCTTTTGTGGTTTGGTGACAAAATATTAGAGGGCTGCAAAGATACGGTACTCCAAAGTTCACAATTTTTCCCATAGACTAACATTACAGCATCCGTCGCACCTTTCGGGGCCCGTATCTCTGAAATGCTTCGAGATATGGACTCTTTGTAAGACAAATGCTTAGCCCCTATGGGGCTAAGTGCAAAACTAGCCAGGAAAGTAATAAATTATATGAAATTTAAATGTTTTTGCTATGTCATAAGCTTCCTGAGGTATAAGCAATTTAGTATTCCAAGTGTTCATTTTCTGCTTTGAGGCCCATTATTATGCATACATTCTTTGTATTTACTGTGTTTCTCAGTGCAGCTTTTGGAGGAAAAAGGGTGTGCATTTTCTTTACTGTTACAGTTAGTGTTTCCACTTGCATTTCGTAACCGTTGCATTACCATTGCATTTCCATATGTGCTTCTGTTTGCATTTCTGTTTCTGTTTGTGTTTCCTTTGGCATCATCATTGCTGTTCCGTAAGTGTTTAGTTTCCAATTGCATTACCGTGACCGTACATGTTATGATTTTTGTTTCTGTACATGCTTGCTTCCATTTCTATTTTCATTAGCATTTGCCCTTGCATTTCTATTACCGTTTGCATTATCGTTACATTTGTGTCACCATGTGCTTTACCATTTGTGCTTGCATTTGTGTTATCGTTATTTCACAATTTATTGTGTACATTCTCAAAAAAGAAGGAAATTCATGGCAAAAACTCTGTTTAATGCATCAGTAAGGGTTTTCCACAGTGACAAAGTGAGGAAATTCAATGTTAGGGTTCACACCCTTTGCACACCACGCCCACCCCGCTCCCACCAACAGGCATCAGGGTGTGCGTTGGGGTCATCGGTCCAATCTCTTACCAGATTCTTCTGTACTGCACCACCTCAGATTGTTTACACATGGGATGGGGTGAGAGTTAGGCTGACAACCCCAATGAACACACCCCGATGTCTGTTGGTGGGCTGTGGGCTTGGGGTGCAACGGGTGGGAACCCTATCATCAAATTTCCTTGCTTTTGTTGAAGTGGAACAACTTTAACTGATGCAGTAAATGGATTTTTTTGCCATAAAAAAAGAAAAAAAAAAATATATATATATATATATAGTAGTGGCACGGTAGTGCCACTATAGTTAAGGTTGAGGAGCCACTTTCATACGGCACCTCAAATTGTGCACCTTTATAACTTTTCCACCATACAACAGATTTGCCGGAAATTTGTCATGTGCTGTCTGGCATCATAGATCTCTGAATCTGCCAAGCTGTGTAATGGTCGGATGTACGATGGCTGAGCTACAGAATGTCAAAAATGCAAAAAAATTGACTTTTTGCACATTTCTTTGCTCACACCCACAGGCCACATGGTTTGTGAGTTCAGTCTGAAAACTTCAAGAAAGATGCAGCTGGGGTCACTGATGTACCTTTTGAAGATTTCGTGAAAAAATTTTAAACGGTTCAAAAGTTATTCAGAAAACAAATTTTCCATTAAAGTAAATGGGAAAGTTTAGAAAAATCATGAAATTGTTGCAAATAGCTGTTTTTCGTGTCACAAATGGCCCTTTTACTTTCATGAGTCAGCCATTTTTTTTCAGTTACAGCTCAGAAAAATGCCTGCCACTTAAAATTGGGACCCTCTAGGAATACAATTATTTTTGTGTTTACCTAGTTGAGTCCTGAGGATGCTAGCCATGTATTTTTTGGGAGGTTAAACCCCGAGAAATTTATTTTCAAATTTTTTTGAAAAGTGCTTTTGCAAAATGCTTTCACAAATGTAAAAGTTTTGTGATTTTTACCATGAATGTGTCATAATTTGTGAAAGTACTTTAAGACACTATGACAAAATAACAGGAAATCTTTTACCCCTCGTGCAACAAAACAGTTTGGTCTATTGGGCTGAAATTTGGAGGTTAGAAAGCCAAAACCCCACAGTTGTGTCTTTTGGTGATTTTGTGCCAAAGCACTCAAGGGCATTCCAAAGCTGCACAATTTCCCCATAGGATAACATTGTGGCATCCGTTGTTGCTTTTCGGAGCCCGTATCTCGAAAAAACAGTTCGAGTTATGGACTTTTCATTACAAAAATACTTAGTCCACCACTGGGGGGCTAAGTACAGAACTAGCCTTGAGAGCCACAAATAACATGAAATTTACATTTTTTTCCTACGTTGTACGGTTCATGAGATATTAGCAATTTAGTCTTCCGATTGCTCATTTTCATGTCCGAGGCCCACTATAATGGGTTCATTCTTTGTATTCACTTCCCT
Organism: Neoceratodus forsteri; assembly: GCA_016271365.2. Classification (NCBI taxonomy): domain Eukaryota; kingdom Metazoa; phylum Chordata; order Ceratodontiformes; family Ceratodontidae; genus Neoceratodus; species Neoceratodus forsteri. The sequence goes on along the minus strand of CM057453.1, from coordinate 19,327,702 downwards.
TTTGATGCACCTGTCTCTCACACAATGAGTGTTATGGATTTGCATTTGCTTTACCAATTGCGCTACTGTTAGTGTTTGAGTTACCATTAGTGTTAGCATTACCGTTTGCATTTGCATTTACGTTACCATTCTCATTACCATTTGCTTTTGCATTCTTCAGGAAATATTTAAAAGAGAAAAAAGCAAAAATCAATTTTTAATTTTATTTTCTGTTTTCAGCATGCATTTAATATTACCATTTTGTTTTTCTTTCAGACCACATGCTGACTCAGCACCTTATGTTTGCTTGTGCACATGCACAAGAAACACATTGCATCAGCTCCCTTTACTAGTGGGTTGTGGAGGTGCGGCAGTGTTTTTGCCAATGCAGGCAGTCCATTTTGGGGCTGGTCTGTGTGGCACGAATAGAGGATCATGCTGTCCATGACAGCACTAATGTAGTTTGCCACTATGCACGAAGAGATTCGCCACTGCAATTAGGGAGCACCCCATCATGAAGCAATCAGCTGTGTTTGCTTGTGAATTAGAGCTGCATTGTCTGGTGTCCCATTTCAAACAAACATGGCAGTGGCTTCTCTGTTGGCCTCTCACAGTCCCCCCAGAAGCCAATGTACAACCGTCGCCTCTCACAGTCCCCATTACAGATGATGGGGGTGCCCAATCCCCCTGTCAGCATGCTGCCTCCTCAGTTCATTTGCTGATGGGGTAGCCCAATCCCCATCATCACGATAACCTCTCCATCTGTTGTGTGTAGAGGGGGTGCCCAGTTCCTGTTGGCTACAGACCCCCCCAAAGAAACACTCAGGTGGTATGCTGGGAACCCACCCCAGCATGCCAAAGTAACTGCAAAAGCAGAAAACCTTCCCGCATTGTTTTTTTTTAAATTTTTGTTTCCTGTAAAAGAAAACAGTCCTCATTGAGTCTGGTGCCCTCCCCAACCCACAGCCACACTTTCAATACCCCACCTCCCCACACCCCCTTACCCCATACCTACCTCCAGAGCCTGGCATGATAATCTTCAGTGGATTGGGAACATGTCTGCACTCTTCAAAGCTGACCAAGAACGGAAGAAATCCCAGTAAGCTGTATAATGGCATAATTTCTTTTTTCAACTTATGTGGCTATCTCGGTCATTTTTCTGAATTTTTGCACCAAATTTTCAACATGGGGTTCTTGGGACCCCATCTCATGAATTCAGGGACTGTCATCTGGTTATTCAGTCCCAAAAGGTGATTTCATGGTCACTGCATGGAATCACCATTTGGGACTGAGTAACAAAATGACAGTGTCACTGTTCATGAGGTGGGCTCTCAAAAAGCCTGTGTTGCAAATTTGGTGAAAAGATTCCTAAAAATGACTGTGTTATGAGTATGTGTTATGCAGTTTCCACACACACTCATATTTCCACTCCAGATTTTCAACACTGTCATTTTTCCAGCTCTCCTTAGAACAGTACAGCTGTCATTTTTCACATCCTGGCCGAAATGTGTTTTCACACTTCTGGCACAGAATAGCACAGTTGCCATGGAAATCAACATTCAGGACATATTAAGAAAATTACAGTGCCACTGTTCATGAGAGGAGGTCCCAAAATGCCTATGTTGATTCTCAATAGTAGTGCTCATGCCATTCCATACCCACCCCCACCCTGCAGCCAGTGGCAGGCATCGAGGTGTACCTTGGACTCCTTGGCCCCAAAGTTTACCCCATTCTCCTATACTATACCCATTTCAGTGTATTTCCTTATGGAATGTGGTGAGTGTAAAGCCCAAACACCCTAAGGCACACTTCGACACTTGTTGGTATCTGCAGGCTCGGGTGAGGTGAAATGGTGTGGGTGTTATGGGCGATGACCCAGAGGCACACCCCAAAGCTTGTCCATCTCTGCAGGGTAGGGGTGGGATTGGCATCAGTTTAATACTTCTCTGCCATTCCTATTCTGCATCTGTCTAACTCTTGCACTTTCAATGCTAATGCCAGCAAGCAAACATTCTGCATTGACAAATGCTTGTTTTTGGTTTTTATTTGACTAACTGTTATCCCAGATGAACAAAACAGTATACTTTGCTAATTTAATGTCAAGGTCTGCATGGCTTCAAATGAGCAGCACTCAGTGTTTGGCTTCGGTGGTTTGTGCAAGGAATTTAATCAACACTTAAAGAACAGTGGACACCATTGGGAACACCTTGGAAACAATATATATAGATAAAATATAGCTTGTATTTCATATATCTTATATAGATTCTGGATTACCATTATTATTGAAAAGATCCAGAAACAAATGATTTGATACCTTTTATTGGACCAACATAGACGTAACAAAAAAAACAAAGTGCTTTAGCTTTCAGACTACCCAGTCCTTCCTCTGAAGCTTAATTAAGCTTCTGAGGAAGGACTGGGTTGGTCTGAAAGCTAAAACATTTTGTTCTTTTTGTTACATCAATGTTGTTACATCTATGTTTGTCCAATAAACGGTACCACATCATTTGCTTTGATATCCGTTCTTACAAGGATCAATACAGCAAAGACTAAATCATTATTATTTAAGAAATTCCCACAAAAATAATATATTTTTCCCTTAGAGTTCATCTGTCACTATAGCTTGTTCCTTGTTTGACATTATAATGATGTGTTGTGATATCAGAATCTGTTGCCCTGGGAATAACTGTGATGTGTCAAAATATTATGCTTTTCAAAGTTCTTCTTAAGGCATCGGTGGTCCTTTAAACAGCTTGGCTTCTGCATTAAAGGTGAACTTAATTATTGAACTTGCTCTTAAATTGGAAAACAACTTCTTGAAGTCAGTCCTAAAGTAGTATCCAATGGATGGTAAAGGCCAGTCCAACCATTACTCTCTGATTACTCCCATTGACTTACAGAAAGTCTAATCAACACCAACTATATCCTCTGACACACATCTGGCCACATCAAAAAGGTATGGTTTGACATCCCGATATACATGGCTAGACATGGTTGGGAGGAACTAAGAGATCTGCCTTTGGAATAAAATGCGACCACAATGATAAAGAATACATGAGGCTCAGCCATAATTCTGACATCAAAAAACATAAAGACCCTCAAGAGAATAAAAAGTAGACTAACAGGGTTTCATGCCTGCAGCACTCACTAAACCACTGTGCCAGTGCAATCCTAAACAACTCCCATACAATGTGCCAGCTCTTTACTTACATCCCCTGCATCTTTCTCCAGCTTTCCACAACAAAGCTCCAATCTGGTATATTCTGGAGCACACGAGAAAAATTATTTAAGCTCGATGATGTCTCTTTTGAGTGCAGAGGCAAAGCAGAATATGTGGAATACTAATCATGGTATAAGTATGACTGCTGTTCAGTTTTTGATGAACAGGTGGTCTGCATAGAAGAGGAAATATGATTGTAACTAGTCACATGTGTGAGTCAAGTCTTAGACGTTATAGGTCGGTATCAACTGAAGCTTGCCAACACTGAAGTAAATGGCTTTCTGCCCAAAGAGAAAATCATTCAGAAGAACTGAAAAAATGAACAGCAGCTCAATGAGAACAACTGAAAGAACTGGATGCCAGGAACTCTTTGACTCTGACTCTGCTAGCATACTGCAGTTTTAAGCACTTTTGTCTGTGAATCTCAACAGCTGCATTTTTTCTGTACTTGTCCATCAGTGAGCACTCCAAAAAATGGCAAGAGAAATCTCCAAGGTTAAAGTAAATGCAAAATAGTGTTTTATTCACAAATAACATCAGACATATAGCCAGATCCTGAAGAACTAATAAACGATGCGATAACAGGCAAACAGCATTCACTGGAGACCTGAATTACAGTGGCTTAAATTTGAAAAATGAGACAGCACATAATGAACAAAATACTGATTTCCTAGTGACAGGCAGAGAAAATAACTTGTAGCAACTTGTGAATAACACAACAGGATGATAATCACTTAGATATAGTCATAGCTACTGACACCATTAAAGTACAAAATGTGAAGTCACCTGCCCCCTTCAAAACAGTGAACATGCAAGGATACCTTTTAATATACAGAATAAACTGCATACACCAAAAGGGTGTACCGAAATTTACATATATAAAAATATGAACAAGGAACTTATGAATAGGTACACAGAACTTACAAACTGAGCCACAGTCTTTGAGGGAAAAACAGTAGAAGAAAACTGGAACTATTTCAAAAACAAAATCAAATCTATTGTAAATAAACATTTAAGGGAAATTAAAAAATACAATAACAAAGGCATGAAACCAAAATGGTTTACCAAGGACCTCAGAAAAATTATAAAAATAAAACAAAAACAAACAATATGCAATATATAAAAGGGAAAAGAGTAGCAAACTAGGAAAGGTAAAAAACTTGCAAGAATGCTATAAACTCAGCAAAAGGAAACTCTGAGTTAGATTTGCCAACACTGCTACTAAGTAAAACAGCAACCAGCTTTACAGTTATATTAACTCACTTATAAAATCTGAATCAGGTATTACTACTATTATTAATGATATAAAAACAATTAGTGAGTCTAAAGAAATTACAAACATCTTTAACAAACACTTTTATAAAATATATACAGAACTAAAATATGTTTACTGCCCCAAACTGGTCAGGAAGGAAAAATATAATCACCATTGATGAAATTAAAAAGAAAAGAGAGGGATTAAAACCATTTGGAGTCCATTGGTTGGATGACATTGCCCCACAAATGTTAAAACTGATGAAAACACTATTTGTCACCCTCTGAAAATCATATATGAGAAATCCCTAAATACAGGATAAATTCTGCAGGCTGGAGGATAGCCTGAATTATAACTATCTTTTAGAAGGTAATAGACAACAAGTTGAAAATAGTCATCCAATAAGCCGTACATCCGTCTCTGGAAAAATCTTAAAGTCTATAATAAAGGACAGAATACAGGATCACATTTCTACAAATAATAAACAAGACTATAGTTAACACAGATTTAACAAGGAAAGATTCTGTGTTACAAATTTAGTGTGTTTTTTATAATTAAATCAGTAGATTACTTGACAATGGGGAATCAGTGACGTAATCCTGATTGAATTCAGCAAGGCCTTTGATACTGTCCCTCACTGAGCAATCACTGAAAAACTGTTAAAATATGAAATAGATAACATTGTAAGGTGGACTACTAACTGGCTCGCTAAGAAAAGGCAGATAGTTGCAATAAATGGTCACATGTCAAGTGAGGGATTAGTGACAAGCGGTGTGCCTCAGGGTCAGTCCAGGGCCCCATAATCTTCCAGTTACTTATTACTGATCTAAGTAATGACATGCAGAACAATATTGAAAAATATGCAGATGATGTCAAGATAGGTGGACCAACTACCAACATTGATCAAGTTAGGAAAATACAATCAGACCTAGATAAAATAACTGAATGGGCATACACTTGGGGCATGACATTTAACTTGGACAAAAGCCATGTTTTGCATATAGGAAAAAAACACACCAGAACAGAACTACCTTCTTACTAACACCATTCTGAGATCAGTGGGTTAAGAAAAAGATCTTGGTGTAGAAAAAGATCTTATTGTAGTCACAGATGCAAGTTTACTTTTAAAGAGCAGTGTACTGCAGCTATAGCAAAAGCAAACCAAGTCGTGGGTTCTAGTAGAAGAAATATCAAGGACCAGACAGCAAAGGTTTTGATGCCCCATACACTTCATAAGTTAGTCCACATTTGGATTTTGGTGAGCAGCTGTGGTTTTCATGCAAAAAAAAAAATTAAAACAGAAATAGCAAGAGTCGAAAAAGTCCAACATAAAATGAAAAATTAAATTAAAAAATTTCATAGACCTACAGTATAATGAGAGACTTAATAAATTACATTTGCACTCCTTAGAGGTTAGGAGAAAAAGAGATCTTTTATTTTTGTATGATCGTTTGCATGACAACACACTCAGAAATTATCTGAACTTGGAATTTAAAAATACTAACTCAATTAGAAGAGGACACAATTTACAGCTTAAGGTGACTAGGTTCATATCGATCAAGAAGAAATATGTCTTTACACAAACAGTGGTCAATTTGTGCAATGGATTACCAAATGAAATTGTATTAAGTAATACCAAGGACTTGTTTAAAAATAGGTTGGACAAGTACATTGAACAAGGTGGTATCATTAATTATTACATGGAAATATGAGGAGCTATTTGTGGGCATCATGCTCTTTCAGGTCTGTTAACACATTTCTGATGTTTAGCGACATTTTCACCAAATCAGCAAAGGCATATCTATGCGGGAAGTCCTTTGTACCCTGAAAATTTCAGCTGAACATTCCAAACAGTTTCTTAGCTCTGAAGAGACAAAGAAACAGCTATATAAAAATCATTTTCTCAAATTGCAAAAGGACCCTGGTTCACAGTAAAAGAGAATCCTTAAGGATATTGTTTCACAGTAAAAGATTTCATGATTTGGGTTTAAGATTTTCCATGAATGAGATAAACACATTTCTGGACCTTTTAAAAAACTGACCCCGGAATTCGATTCCTTGGGCCCTGATTAGGTAAACATGGCTATTGGTGTTTACTAAATGCCTCAATTATTTTAAAAATGTAAGTGTTTGCCTCACTAAGCAAAAACAAAATGGTGGCAGCACGAATGCGGATTACACATTTGCAGAATAGGATTGCTCATTTACATACTAGGATTCTGCATTTGTGATCAAGAATTCTAATGCAAGTCTCACATCTAACTTTCCCATAGGAAATAATGGGAAACTTTAAAATATAGTAACTTTGGAATGGTTTAAGTAAGCAATAATACCTGACAGGGTGGGCGGTATTGTGATATACCGGACCGCCCAGGGGCGTAATGAGGCCTGACGCCACAGGAGGAAGGCCTTATAGCCCCTGGAAGGTCTGGTATATCACAATACCACCCACCCTGGAGGGTTTTATTGCACTTAGAAATGGGCTTGTGAATAAATTTTAAATAAGTAATAAAATAACATAAGAAATCACTTTCAGGAGGAATACAAAGACTAAAAACTAAGCTTCTTTTTGGATAAATAATCCCTCCTGTTTGTATGCTGTTCCCTCCCTTGTGAACACCCCCCATGGTCACAGAGCCATTCTCATCTGTTAACAACCCCCAGCAGCTTCTGAAGAAGACAGAAGTTTTTATAATCCCCCCGCCCAGCAGTCTCTTGCCATCTTATTTTTTCTTTAAAAATCAGTTCCATTCTGCTGCTCCCTTTCTTCAAGATGTTTTTTTGTCTCAGGAGATGCAGCTGTGAGGTGTGACCTTGCCATGCAAAACCAGGAAGTGAAGATTTACAAATAGGATCATAGAAAGCAGCACTCCAAATTACTTTATTTTTCAAAACCTTGGCAGCTCTCTTAGATTTTTTTATTTTGGGGGTAACTAAACGTGTGGGTAGACAGTTCATTTTGTGGCACCTCATTTTGCCTGTCTTTGTAGGTCAACTGGCTTTGGGGCCATGTGCCAGTGTTCTCTCCCTCTTGGTCATTTTACCCAATTTCCTGATCAATGCCTTACTATTTTAAAACAAAACAGGCACAGTTCAGAACTCTTCTTTCAATCAGTACTAGTTACTACAGAGAAGTCCCTTGCTCAGGATTACAAGTGGGACTTAATGCTGACTGAAGCAGTAACCATAGGGACCATGAGAGCCAACAAACAGCTGGCTGGATGAGGGGCACAACAGTGTACTCAGCTGTCAGACAGTCATGCTGCCAGCAATTAGGCAACAACATGGGTCATTAAGGTACATTAAAAAAATAAAACAATGTAAAATTAGCACAGGGGGAGGTTGGCATGTGGTTTTGGACAGATGGCACTGAACTGGGGTGTGGTGGGAGGGGCAGTAGTACCTCTCACTAAGCGAGAGAAAAAAATGGTGGTTCCAGTAAACTGAACATTCTAAGGGCATAATGATTTTCCCAGGTAGAAGATGGGGCTCATTATTTCCTGGTCTCTGTTGACTGATACTGAACTGGGCACTTGGCAGTTTTAGCCAATCAAGAAGGAGAATGCTCCCTGCCCATTTTCTAATATTTTTTCATCAAACCTTCAAAAGGCACCACAGTGACCCAAGACCTATATACCCTAAAAATTTCAGATAAACATTCCACACAGTTTTTGTGCAATACAGTGACAAAGAATTTGACAAAACATGGTAATTTACATAGTTTTGGACACTCCATATCTCTGCACCCAAATAGCCAACCAAAATGAAATTTGCCACATCAAGAGATCTTTGGTCTCTGACAGTGCATGCAAAACTTCATGCAAATTGCTTGAACAGTTGTGAAGTTCTCTTTAATGTGGAAGTAGCAAAGAGCTAACCCTAAAATAGGGGCGCTATCACATCCCTAATATAGGTATTGCATAACATTATGCAAAAATGGGCAGCATGAAGGGAGTGCAGAGCCCCCAGAACCATATACCAGTTGCCAGTTACATTACACTTTCTGAAATTTAAGGGAAATTCATTGCATAAAAACTATATTAGGGTTGATTGTAGAGTGAAAAAAGTTTGGAAATTCAATGTCAGGCTTCCAACCCCATCACCTCACACACCCCTACCCTTCACACACCAATAGGCATCAGGGTGTGTCATGGGGTCATCAGGCCTAACTCTCACCCCATTCTCCTATACTGTACCATGTCAGCTTGTTTACACATGGGAAGGGGTAAGAGTTAAGCCTGACAACACCATGGCACACCCCGATGCCTGTTGGTGTGAGGAGGTTGGGGAGTGATTGGGGTTGGAACCCTACCATTAAAATTTCCAAACTTTTGTCACTGAACAACCAACCCTAACTGATGCATTAATGTGTTTTTTTTGCAATATATATATATATATATATATATATATATATATATATATATATTCATTCATAGCAAAAAACTTTGTTTAATGCATCAGTTAGGGTTGTTCCACAGCAGCAAAATCAAGGAAATTTGGTGTTAGGGTTGCCACCCCTTGAAACCCACACCCACTCCACCAACAGGCATCAGGGTGTCAGTTAGGGTCGTCTGTCTTCTCACCCCATTCCATGTGTAAATAAGCTGAGGTGGTGCAGGATAGGAGAATGGGGTGAGAGTTAGGACTGATGACCCAAATGCCCACACTGATACCTGTTGGTAAGGGCAGAGTGGGTATGGGGTGTAAGGGTTGTCAACTCTAACACCGAATTTTCTCACTTTTGTCACTGTGGAAAAACCCTAACTGATGCATTAAATGGATTTTTTTGCCATGAATGTCCCTTCCTTTTGAGAATGTGCACTATAAATAGTCAATGGTATGTGGTGGTGGGAGCATGTGGCACTTTGGGCCCCACGCTCCCAAAATGCATCCCATTTTGTGTAATAACCCTTACAGTAATGGTAACACTAACAGTAACGGTAATAGTAATTCTAATGGGAACGTTAACACTAACAGTAATGCCAATGCTAACAGCAACAGTAACAAGAATAGTAACGATAATGAAAACACACATGCAAATGGTAATGAAAATGCAAATGGTAATGGTAACGCAAACACAAGCGGAAACAGTACAGCCAATGGTGATGCAGAAGGAAGCAGTAACACAAATGGTAACTCAAATGCAAATGATAATGAACATGCAAATGGTAAAGCAATTAGAAACACAAATGTTTATGGTAACACCAACGATGATGCCAAAGGAAACAGTAACACAAACGAAAATGCAAACACAAGCGCAAATGGTAATGCACACGGTGATGCAAATGGAAACAACAATGCGAATGGTAAAAGAAACACAAGCGCAAACATAAATGAATACAGAAATGGTAATGCAAATGGCAAAGCAAATGCTAATGGCAACAGAAATGCAAACAGTAATGAAAATGGTAATGCAAATGCTAATGGCAATTGAAACGTAAAGGTAACGAAAATGCAAACGTTTACACAAACTGAAACAGAAATGCAAATGGTAATAGCAACGGCAATGCAGAAGGAAACAGTAATGCACTTGACAACAGAAATGCTACTGAAAATGCAAACGCTAAGACCAATGCAAACGCAAACAGTAACGAACACACAACTGGTAATTAATGGTAATGCAATTGGAAATGTAAACAGTTATGGTAACTCCAACGATGACGCCAAAGGAAACAGAAACACAAATGGAAATGCAAATGCAAGCATGTATGCAAACTCAAATGGTAATGCACATGTTCATAGTAACGCAATTAGAAATGCAAATGTTTATGGTAACAGCAACAATGACACCAAAGGAAACACAAACAGAAATGCATACGCAAATGCAAATGGTAACGAACACGGTGACGCAAAAGTAAATGCAAACAAAAACAGCAATGGAGATGCAAATGGTAACAGTAAAGCAAATGGAAACACAAAAGGTAATGCACACAGTGATGTAAATGGAAATGCTAATGCAAATGGTTATGGAAACACACATGGTAACAGTAATGCAAACACAAGAACAAATGGAAATGCAAAGGGTAACGTACATGGTGACACAAAATTAAATGCAAACAAAAACAGTAACAGAAATGCAAACAGTAACAGTAACAGAAACGCAAACGCAAGTGCAAACGCAAAGGGTAATGCACACGGTGACATAAATGGAAATGCTAATGCAAATGGTAATGAAAATGCAAGCGGAAATGCTAACGGTAACAGTAATGCAAATGCACATGCTTTTTTTTCCATAAAAATGTGGATTCAAAAGCAAAGTGAATACAAAAAATGTATGCATAATAATGGCACTCAGAGCAGAAAATCAGCCTTGGAATACTAAATTCCTTGTATCTCAAGAACCGTATGACATAGAAAAAAAATTAAAATCTCATATTATGTATGACTTTCCAGGTAGGTTTGCAGTTAGTCCCCTAGTGGGGGACTAAGCATTCTTCCGATGAAACGACTGTATCTTGAACCTTTTTCGAGATACGGGCCCCGAAAGGCACAACGGAAGCCTATGGGAAAAACCATCAAATTTGAAGTGCTGCAACTTTGCAGCCCTCTAATATTTTAGCACAGAATCACAAAAAGGCAGATCTGTGGGATCTTGGCTTTCTTCCTTCCAAATTTAAGTCCAAAAGACCAATCTGTTCTTTTACAGCAGGATGGCAAAGATTCCCTATTGTTTTGGCCATAGTATCGCAAAGTAGTGTCACAAATCATGACACTTTTGCAAATAAAATCATGAAAGTGTCACATATGCAAAAGTACTTTGTAATGCTACTTTTTACAACAATTTTAAAAAACATATTTCTGGGGTGTTTAACCCCCCAAAAAAGATATGGCTAGCATCCGCAGGACTCGACTAGGTAAACATGGCAAGAATTGTTTCCCTAGAGGGTCCCACATTTAAATGCCAGGCATTTCTGTGACAACCAACTGAAAACAAGATGGCTGATTTGCAACACTAGAAGGGTCATTTGCGAAAGTAAAAAGTGCATTTGCAACACTTTCACATATTTTGTTGACTTTTCCCATTGACTATAATGGGAAAATTGTTTTTTGAATAACTTTTGAACCGTTTAATATTTTTTCATAAAATCTTTGAAAGGCATATCGGGTACCCTGGCCACATGTTTCCTGAAGGTTTTGGACCAGTTTCACAAATTGTGCAACCTGTAGGCATGAGCAAAGAATGTGCAAAAATGCGTAATTTGTGCATTTTTTTTGTGCACTGTAGCTCCTCAACTGTACATCTGACCATAACAAAACATGGCAGATCTAGAGATCTATGGTACCAAACTGTGTAGACCAAATTTCAGGCAGATATGTCATATGGTGGCAAAGTTATTAAGCTGCCAAATTTCAGATTTAACCTTAAATGGGGTACTCAACCCTAACTATAGTGGCACTGCCATACCACAATTTTATATATATATATATATATATATATATATTCTATACAAAAACTATTTAATGCATCATTTAGGGTTAGAGTATAAAAGTCAGGAAATGAGACCTTTAGGGTTGCCCTCCCCGGACCCACCCATCATTCCAAGATTGACAGCTAACGGGGTGTGTCATTGGGGTTGTGAGGCCTAAATATCACCCTATTCCATCTGAAATTACATTCACAAACTACAGTAAATAAGAATGGGATGACATTCAGGCCTCACAACCCCAATGACACACCCCATCAGCTGTCAATCTTGGGATGATGGGTGGGTACGAGGATGAGGGGCAACACTAAAGTTCTCATTTCCTGACTTTTTATGCTTTAACCCTAAATGATGCAATAACACAGTTTTTTGCATAGAATTTCCTTAATTTTTGAGAAAGAATACAAAACTAAGAACTTGAGCAAGTTGGTGGGAGCATGGGCCCTTTGGACCCTGTGTTCCCACCAACTTCTAAACATGTGTGTACCATCAACAGCCTCCAAATTTCAATGTAAAACACCAAACCATGTCCAAGATATAACATGTTGAAGTTTGAGATTTTCATTCATCAGAGATGCAGAATTCCACCCCTGTTAACATTTTACAGGCACAACTGAAAACTACATCCATGACACTAAGGCTAGGTACTCTATCAATTTAAAACCACAAGCACAATGCAAAACACTGTCCGCAACATGTAAATTGAGCCATGCAATATCTCCGCAAAAGCATTTTTCTCTGACACATAAACTCTGTAATTCACATCTACAGGACATGCCGAGAAAACCCTCCAAATTTCAAGTAAAAAGACCAAACCATTTCCAAGATATTTAAACTTAAAGATTGGTGAAATTGCCCTGCCTAATGCATTATAAAATCTAGCAATCTTGTCCCTATTTCACAATCAAAGAATCTCGTGATCAAAGAATTTGTAGGCTCATGATCAAAGAATAAAAAATGCTGAAACTCAACTTTTAGGCAGAATTAAACGAAACTTCCACCATGGTTTGATAGAGCGAAGCCCCCTGAACAAAACCCACCCTCATTTGTGTTCCTATGCCACCCCTGAGCTGAGAAATTTGCATTTTTCAAAGGGCCATCTCATCCCTCGCTCGCGATGCAAGATCACGATCAATGAATCTTACAAGCAAAGAATTTGCAGGCTCGTGATCAAATAAATTGCATGCTTGTGATCAAAGAATAAAAAATGGTAAAACATAAGAGTTTGGAAGATTTAGATGAAACCACTGCCATGCCTCGATAGAACAAAGCCCCCTGATGAAAACCCACTCTCATTTGTATTCCTAGGCCATCCCTGAGCTGAGAAAATTGTATTTTTACCTCACAATGCAAGATCGCGATCAAAGAATCTTGTGATCAAATAATTCACAGGCTCGCGATCAAAGATCGTTAGTGAGTCATAAACAAAGAATTTAAAACATTATAACTCTATTTTTTGACCATTTTACATCAAACCAAAGGCATGACTCAATAGATCGAAGCCACCTGAGTAAAACACATTTAAGTTTTACTTCAGGAGTGATCTCAGAGCCAAGATATTTGATTTGCTACAATTGAAATTTAAAAACAAGATGGCGGACCTCGCGATCAAATAATTCTCAGGGGCAAAGATTGTTGAACCACGAGGCTGCAAATTCTTTGACCACCAGGCAGACCGAGATGGCCCAAACCCCATTCTTTGTTCACAAAACAACCATATAAATTTTCCCATTGACTTATAATGGGAACTTAAAAGTGGCATAACTTTTGAATGCCTTAATATTTTTCACCAAACAAAAAGCAGCATGTTCAGCCAGCCACACTCTTTCAGATGAGCCCCCCACAGAGTGGCACACACTGTGATGGCCACACAGGGCCATGGACAAAATCCCAAAAACTGCCTCCAAAACTGGCTAATTTTCTAGCTTTTTTGTGTGAAACCGTAACAGAATTTGGCAAATAAAGAGATCTACCATGCCTCACCATGCATACCAAATTTCAGGCAAATCCGTTGAATGAGTCCAAAGTTATTAACATGCAAAATTTTGACTTTAACATAGAAGTGCCTTCATAACCCTAAATATAGTGGTGCCATTATATATATATATATATATATATATATATATATATATAGGTGTGTGGACAGTATTCAAGAGACTTGGGTGTGCACTTAAAATAAGGTCTGTATTTTACTCATAATTTATTAAAAATACAGAATTTGTGCTCTGTACTGTTGCTAATATGGTTGAGAGATAGTGTGCATAAAAAAGGGTTGCCTTTCTTGATGTAAGATTATAAACGAGCATCATTGTATTGGCACACTGAACTAGGGGATCAGGTGTGGGTGGTGGCATAATATATTGGAACTGTTTGAAAACAAAAAAAAAAAACTACAGCAATGGGACCTACCTCAAAAATGCTTCTTATGGCATTGGTCAGATCATTTGAGGTTATGGGGGGTTACCACGTGTAGGAATGAGACTGCTTCTAAACTAGACATCAAGTGGCAGCATAATATGTTGGAACTGTTTAAAAATAAAAGATTACAGCACATAGGCCTACCTCAAAATGGCTGCTTATGGCATGGGGGGTACTATGTGTAATAACTGGGTCATTGCCTGGGTGTACTAGTGCCTGTAGGGCAACATCATTGTTTTGAATTCATCTGGCAAAAACATTTTCCTGATTTATTTTTAATAAGACTGTTTCTAAATTAGATGTCAAGTGATGGCACAATATGTTGGAACTGTTTAAAAATAAAAAAAATACAGCACTTGGGCTCACCTCAGAAAGGCTGCTCATGGCATTACTTAGTACATTCAGGGGTATGGGAGGGATACCATGTGTAGTACTGGAATCTGGTCATTGCCTGGTGTACTAGTGCCCATTGGGCTACATCAGTGGCTTGGATTCATCTGACAAAAATGTTTAGCAGATTTATTTATAATGAGACTGCCCATAAATTAAATGTCAAGTGCTAGCATAATATCTTGGAACTGTTTGAAAATAAAAAAAATGCATCATCTGGACCTGACTCAAGCAATTTGGATATGGCATTCCATGTGCAGTACAAGAACCCCGGCAGCAGCAGTGTCCCTGTGATGCACATGGTGGTGAGCAGAGGGTAGGCCTGTGTGATATTTTGGCATCATTTTCCCCATAATGGCTGGCACTGGGTTGCCAGGGGATGCCATGCAGTGCCTGCATCTATAGTTATCAAAACAAAACAGCTTGCCTGGGTGCTTTCTGGTTGGTAACTGTGGTTGGGCCTGCCTTCAGTTTGACTCTGTGAAGGTACAGTGATGTCAAAATGGCCCCTGATGTGGCTCAGGCCCACCATGTAACATCCAGCTGTCTCTTGCCATGCCTTTGCTTGTTCATGGGGAACTTTAGTGTATTAGTCTGACTTGTACAGTAGTTTGGATGTGGCATTCCACGTGCAGAACAAGAACCCTGCTGCAGTGGCATCCCTGTGATGCACGAGGAGATGAGCTTAGGGTGGGCCTGTGTGATATTTTGGCATAATTTTCCCCTGATAGGCTGGCATGGGGGTTGCCAGGGAGCATCATGTGGCATCCTCATCTATAGTTATCAATACCAAACAGCTTGTCTGGGTGCTTTCTGGTTGTTAACTGTGGTTGGGCCTCTACTCATTCTGGCTCTGCGGAACTACAGTGATGTCAAAATGGCCCCTGATGTGGCATGGTACTTATCAATGTGTACTGGCTGTTTGGTTGATAATAAACCATTACTAAAAGTTGTACCATGTATTTCAAATGTTGCTTTGCTACTGTGGTGTCCGCGTTACCCACAGTAGTTTTATGCAACAGAGATGGACACATAATAAATCAACTACAACCAAGTGATTTGTTTGTTTCTACTTAATTTCCAGCTTAACTGTGAAAGGCATGTAGACTGGACATAAACAGTATAAGCATGAAGTAATTAAACTTTGGTAACCTCCTGTTTGTATTTTTAGTGCTGTCTACATTGGAGGATAGATAGCAAAACATAGGTATGGAAGAACATCAGATCATTAGATGTTGCAAATGAATACACTTAAATAGAAGACAGAGACACTGCACTTGAAAATGTTATTTATTACTAGAAATGGGAAATAATACATAATGGACACCGAGTTACCCATGAAAGTAGTTTACATGTCATAAATAACTGCCATTTTTCCAAACTTAGAAAAACAGAACTAACTTTATATTATGCAACTACCACATATACAAATTAAAATTAAAGTTGAGTCATGCCTAATTATAAAACTTTTTTTGAGTGTATGAATGTCACACTTTGTCTCCTGAATACTGTCCACACAGCTATATATATTAATATTATAGTGGCACAGTAGTGCCACTGTAGTTAGTATTGAGTACCCCATTTAAGGTTTAGTCTGAAATTTGGCAGCTTAATAACTTTGGCACCATATGACAGATATGCCTGAAATTTGGAAGGCATGGTCTGGTACCACATATCTCTCTGCATCTGTCGCGTTTCATAATGGTCAGATATACAGTTGCAGAGGTACAGAGCACCAAAAAACACACAAATGACGCATTTTTTTGCACATTCTTTGCTCACACCTACAGGTCACACGGTTTGCACGACTGGTCCAAAACCTTGAGGGAACATCCAGTCAAGGTCCCCGATGTGCCTTCCAAAGATTCTGTGAAAAAATATTAAATGGTTCAAAAGTTATTCAAAAAACATTTCCCATTATAGTCAATGAGAAAAGTTAACAAAAAGTGTGAAAGTGTGGCAAATGACTCTTGTAGTGTCACAAATCCGCCATCTTGTTTTCAGTTGGTGGGCACAGAAATGCTTGGCATTGAAATTTGGGACCCTCTAGGGACACAATTCTTGCCATGTTCACCTAGCCGAGTCCTGCAGATGCTAGCCATGTCTTTTTTGGGGGGTTACATACCCCAGAAATATGTTTTTTAAATTTTGTAAAAAGTGGTGTCGCAAAGTAGTGTCACACATGCAACGCTTTCGTGATTTTCTTTGTGAAAGTGTCATGATTTGCGACACTACTTTGTGACACTATGGCGAAAATAGTAGGAAATCTTTGCCACCCTGCTGCAAAAGAACAGTTTGATCTTTTGGGCTGAAATTTGGAGGGAAGAAAGCCAAGATTTCACAGATGTGCCTTTTGGTGGTTTGGTGACAAAGTATTTGAGGGCTGCAAAGTTACGGCACTCCAAATTTGCTGATTTTTTCCCATAGGCTAACATTATGGAATCCGCTTTGCCTTTCGGGGCCCATATCTCAAAAACAGTTTGAGAGATGGACTTTTTGTCAGAATAATGCTTAGTGGCTAGGGGCTAAGTGCAAAACTAGCCTTGAAAGTCATAAATAATATGAGATTTGTTAATTTTTTTTCTACGTCATGCAGTTCCTGGGATACAAGGACATTAGTATTCCAGTGCTGATTTTCTGCTCTGAGGGGCCATTATTATGCATACATTCTTTATATTCACTGTGCTTTTGAATGCACCTTTCTGGGGAAAAAATGGTGTGCGTTTGTGTTACTGTTACCGTTAGCATTTCCATTTGCGTTTCCATAACTGTTTGCAATAGTGTTTCCGTTTCCATCACCATGTGCGTTACCCTATACATTTGCACACGCGTTTGCATTACTGTTATTGTTTTTGTTTGTGTTAACTTTTGCATCACCATGTACGTCACCATTTGCATTTCCATTTGCGTTTGCATTACTGTTACCATCTGCGTTTCATTAACCATTTGCATTAGCGTTTACGTCACCGTGTGCATTACCCTTTGCATTTGCATTTCCATAACTGTTTTTGTCTGCATTTTCTTTTGCATCACCGTGTGCATTACCATATGCTTTTGCATACGAGCTTCCGTTTGCATTTCCATTTGCATTTGTGATTCCTTTGGTATCGTCATTGGTGTTACCATAAGCGTTTCTGTTTCCAATTGCATTACCGTGACCGTGCGTGTTACCATTTACGTTTGTGTATGCGCTTGCGTTTGTATTTCTGTTTGTGTTCGTGTTTCCTTTGGCATCATCATTGGTGTCACCGTAACCATTTGCATTTCCAATTGTGTTACCATTACTGTTTGCATGTTCTTTACCATTTGTGTTTGCATTTCTGTTGGCCTTAGCATTTGCATTTTCGGTAGCATTTCCATTGTTGATTGCATTACTGTTTCTTTCTGCATAGCTGTTGCCATTACCATTTGCATTTCTGTTTGCGTTTGTGTTACCATTTGCATTTTTGTTACCATTTGCATTTCTGTTGGCGTTAGCATTTGCATTACTGTTTTCATTAACATTTGCATTTCTGTTGCTGTTAGCATTTGCATTACCATTTGTGTTACCATTTCTGTTTTCAGTAACGTTTGCGCTTGCGTGTTCGATACCATGTGCGTTACCATTTCTATTTTATTTTATCTCATTGTTTCCATTACCGTTTGTGTTAACATTACCATTTGTGTTTTTCCGTTTGCATACTGCAGTGCAAAACATGTTTTTGCTATCTTTCTGCACTGTCTTTATGCAATGTATAGCACAGTCAGTGTGTGGTTGATTGGTCTGAAACTTGGCAGGTAGGCAGACCTTTGTTCAAAGAACATGGCAGTTTTTTGTTTGGTGAAATAATGTTGTTCCATTCCAGAGTTACGGCCATTTGAAGTTGTCCCACTTTGCAGTTACTTATTTTCTGGCCAAAAGGTCTGCCATTTTAATGCATTTTTGGCTGTGATTTCTGCCATTTTGTGGTGGAAGACTTCTTAAAGGTACAGAAACATAAAAATTGAATATCTCTGGAATGGTGTGGTCTTTTCACATGACATTTTGAGGGTTTTGAGTGGATGTCCTGCAGATGTGAATTTATGCTGTTTACATGTTTGAGAAATAATTTGCTGCAGATATACTGTGTGACACAATTAACATTTTGTGCATAGCATTCTGCATGGTGCTACTGCCTTTAAATTTATAGTGTAGGTAGCCCTAGTGGCACGGAGTTGCCTTACAGTGGTTTCGTGTATAAAACATTAAGAGGTGTGGAATTATGCCACTCTGATGAATGAAAATTTGGTTTATTATGGTTCAATAACTTCTGAATGGTATGTCTTATTTTCATGGCATTTGTAATGTATAAAGATTTAGAATTCATCCTTCACTGTGCCAATTTTCAGGTTGCTGGCACTTACAGTTGCTGAATTGTGCATGTTATATTGTTTGCTCATGGCACTGTGTGACCATTGAATGGATGTACACACAATTCTGGACACACAGTTTGCCATGGTACATGTCTTCATTTAACAATTTTCATTTCAGTCAGTCATACAGTTTTTCCACAGTGAAGTGACAGGACCCCACGCTCCCACCATCACATTCCATTCACTATTTATAGTGCACATTCTCAAAAAGAAGGGAAATTCATGGCAAAAAATTCTGTTTAATGCATCAGTTAGGGTTGCTCCACAGTGACAAAAGCAATTAAATTCAGTGTTAGGGTTGCCACCCCTTGCACCTCACACCCACCCCTCCCCCTCCAACAGGCATCGGGGAGTATGTTGGGGTCATTGGTCCTAACTGTCTCCCCATTCTCTTATGCTGCACCACCTCAGCTTGTTTACACATGGAATGGGTGATAGGGCTGATGACCCCAACACACACCCCGATGCCTGCTGGTGGAATGGGGTGGCATAGTGGGAGGTGGCAACCCTAACACCAAATTTACTTGCTTTTGCCACTGTGGAACAACCCTAACTGATGCATTAAACAGAGTTTTTGCCATGAATATATATATATATATATATATATATATATATATATATATATATATATATATATCTAACCTCCTCCCACTGGTCCCCTTTTATCTCTGTCAGTGGGGCTGCTCCTCTCACATCTAGATGCCTCTGAGAGGGGTGGGGTAGTCACTATTAAATTATCTTTTGCAGAAACTGTGTGGTGTGGACCCATTACTTCTACTACGGAGCCTGCCATCCTTCAGACAGGGAAACCAAGTGTGGCAACTACCTGGCTCACACCTGGTGGGACCATTTAGCATGGCCATAAACCTGGGTCCTTGGGAGAAAGTGGTTGCTCAGCATTGTGCTAGATTTGTACTTCTGGACAGGGGCACCCAAGAAAATCCTGACACTGGAAGTAATAACTGAAATGTCCAAACCAGGAATGGGATTCTAGAGTGTGACTTTTATTCACATAACACAGAGAATAAACAAAGCAAAGATGGACTCTCATGGGGCTACACTCACTGACAATGCAGATTACGGAGGTACAGAGCACACTTCCTCACAATCGCACCCATAGGTTCTGAATGGATCTGGGCACACATAACCCAAACTGGTACACTTCTCTTGGTTTCCTTGACTTGGCCACCCAGCCAGTACTAGGACACTTTTCCATATGGCATGGAGATTGATGGTGGCTCCCTGAACTACCCATGAGCACTTTCTAGCTCTAATGGGAAACATTCAACAATCCCACTTATGGGTGCTTTCTTCAGGCACTGGCAAGTGCCTGAGAGAAAACCAAAGGTGCACAGACTGAACCCGGAGAGGTAAACCTGGTCACTACAAATTCTATACTTAGCCATTCATTTGGATACAACACCTTTCTTCAAACTACTGGTTGCAGATGCTATCTTGAAATGTTTAGCAGATTTAACATTCTACATCTCTAGAGGTGTCCTAAATTTAAAAGTACTGTAAGTGGCTCTGTCTTTAACCTAGACCCCCACTGTTGCAGATGCTTCTAAGCCATACACAAATTAAAAGTTCTGTACTTGGCAAGACTTCCTGAAACCCCACAGTAGTCAGATACTTTTACACTAAACTCTGTCTTGATGAACATTGTCTCTATATCAGAGTAGAACTCACCCAAGGTATGCAAGTGCCCCAGGGCTTCTTCTCACAAGTGTCTCAGGTACTCACAAACAAATTGATTCTCAGGTAGCTTCCCCTTGTCTAGGCTGGCACAGGGGAGTGCCCCTGAATTCATGGAATTCCCCCATCCCTCCGGGGATGGGGCACTGTAACAACTCTAGAAACAGTCTCTACAACTTTCTTCTGGTCTCTTCTGTGTTCCTTTCTAGGGTGAGGACACACAACCCACTTGTCTGAAGTAGCTTTATATCAGAGCTAGGCTCTGAGGGGCTGCCAACTGCAGCACTGCTCTCCCTCTTTAGTCTCTCCCCAGACTGCCTCCTGAAGACTGACTTGAATTCCCCAAAGTTCTACAGCTAATCCCTACAGCCAGTATTCCATTGCAGCTTAGGCTGCTGCGAGAATTCTGTGGTGACATCATCACTCCTGCTCAGCTGAAACTGAGAACAGAGTGAGACAGTGTGAAACCCATTTAACTGGTATCCTACAAGGTGCCTTTCCCTGCCTGCCGCTGGTTCTAAGTGGGATTCTAGTAACCCATGGGAACAAGTGGGTTACACCCACCCTCAGCTAGGAAAATGACTGTCCACAGCCATTACATATCCAGCCCCAGGCCATCCTACCCTATGTGCTACCTAAAGAGAGGGGTGATCAGGCCCTCTCCTACCATGTGCCAAGCACAGGCAGGCAGCACTAAGGGCCCAGAGGCCATCGGCTGATGCATCAGCCTCTACACTATGATCTTATGGTAACCAGTGGACCTGGAAGAACTGTCCAGAGCATAGCCCTAATAGACCAGTACTGTGGCCCCTTTGGCCAGTCAGGACCACAGCCTGTCTATCCCCCTAACCATCTAGGGAAACCTATCTGATCAGAGACAAACTACCCAAAAACAGGGGAACTTCCCCCCATCCCTGGTCACCTGCAACCCAAACCAAAGAGCTAACACTACACCTACACATTACACTCCCACACTCTCCCCCACATCTACACCTGTAAAAGGAAAAGTTAACAAATGTTAACAACAACACTACAACAGTACTTTAAGCACAACTACTTTAACGCATGTAAGGAACTCCGATGAGTCCCTCCACTCCTCTTCTTGTCTTCTCTTCTGTCTTTGTCAGGGACCACCTGAAAGAGAAAAGACAAACACACCCCAAATCTGTGAACACAGAATACTATCATAACCCTTATCTTCAAAACACTGGAGAATCCCAAAACATATTTTTTAGAAAAGTAAGAAACAATAGAAAACAGTAGAAAAACATTAACATTACATACAATACACATTTTGGGGATGGAATGCATCTAGTGACAACAGTGCCTCAGGGCAAGTCCAAGAAAGAGTATCTCATGGGCTGGAGCCCACTGAAGCACAGTTCTTGTAGGACTGTAGTCCCGAAGGGGAGCATCTTTGTGGACAGTTTATACAGTCTGTGGTCTGCCAGGTGTAGGATGTGTATAGCAAAGTCAATAAGATAAGAAAGTCTCAACCTTCCAGTCCCTTGAAGAACAAAAATTGATATGCCACCTGGGTCTCCAGCTGAAGACTCTCCCTGGCAGTATTTTTTGGATACAGCTGGGCAGAAATCTTTCAGAAACGACAAGATGGCACATCTGGAAACTGCTGGGTGGATGTCATCTAGGAGATGGAACCTTGGAACAGGAAAGAACAGCTGGTCTGAAGTCATCCGGAATCCCAGGAGATGAATCCAGAAACAGCTGGGTTGGTGTCCTCCCTGGATGATGTCATCTGGAAGGCCAGGTGATGGAACTGGAAGGAACACTGCAAGGTTGACTAATCTGGGGCACCTTTGGATCCTGGAATACCAGACTGGCAGAACAACATAGTTACCGCAATGGCCGGATGGCAGCACTGGCTACCACTGCTCTGCTTTCCACTTGGTAGGCATGGGCACATTCGCAGGAAGTTGGTTGCACTGAGGTTAATACCACAATGGGTCAGGTGCAAGAATTATTACCCCATCTGGGCACTCATAATTCACATTGTAAAAAGTCTCATGGCCCTTTCCATCCACAATGCATACAGTGTCTATGAACAGTGTCCTGCCCACTTTCCAGTACTTGAATCTGTCTTTAACAGCTTTGTCTCTGAAAAATGGAGATGCACCTAGATGTAGGTCTTTTGTTGCTTCTTCCACTATCCAGGCTGTCCTGTTTCTTTCTATTTCCTCCCAGACTCTCTGAGGAAAGGTAGGAAAGGATATCCCATAGATCTCATTTGTCTTCCTATGAACCAGTCTTTCCTCTTTACTACACTTGGTCAGTTCAAGACCACTGGCCTGGCTTGGGGACAGTCAGTCCTGGTTCTGCCAGTGATGCATACTCAATGCTATGTAAAATGGATCTCTGACTCCTCCTTGTGGGGACAGGGCTGTGGAGTCACTAATCTCTTTTTCTTGCTCCTCCGAGGCAAGAGCCTGTGGCTGTGGACTAACACCTTCTTTGTAAGGATGCCTAGCTTCCCCCTCCTCCTCTTCCTTGCTGAGAACCTGAGCCGAGGAGTGAGTAGTCCTCCCTCCTGAGGCTGTCCACTCTTCACTGGGTGTGGAGGTCAACACCTCCCATTCAAGAGTCTCTCTCATCTCATCTTCCCCTATGAGACTAGGGCTTGGCCCCTCTCTCCACAGATCTGCTGATGCTCCCTCCACACTGTCCATCTGTGATCTGGACTCATAGACATCAGCACAACTTTGCTCTTCCTGTACATCCACACCCTCTTCCTTTGTGCCACACTCTACTGGGCTTCCCCCAACAGGCTCCACCTGGTGCTGTATGCTGCCACCTGCAGAATCTTGAGGCTTTGTCCACGTGGGAGCAAACCGAATCTTGGGTGCATTAGTTAGGCTTTGCTTCTCAAGGCATATAGAACAGTGAGGAATCATGAAAACATCCCTTCTAGCCTTTAAGCACAATAGGCATACTCAAACTGGATATCCAGGAATCACCACATGAGGAGGCAAATGTCCCCCGTAGTAACATCTCTCAGTGTCTTTCAACTTGTTAACTTCTTCCACTATCATAGCCCGGGCATGATCCGGGTAACGAGATGATCCCTATATCATGACTGCAGAGAAAAAACAAAAGTTCACTGTTATCTCAGATATCACTTTGGTTGGAAAGTCGCACAAAATGGTTGCCCTGCTGCTGTGTTTACTTTACTACCCCACCCTGTCATGGTGGTGGCAGCACTCCTGGTGCATCAACATTCTATTTATGACTCAAGCCACTACACATCTGATTTATACACTTCACTGATAAAGTTCACTCAAACTGCACTGACTGCACTGTTTTGTTCTCTCAGCACATCTATATGATTTTTTTCAGGACTTTTCATTCTCTTTAAATCACTTATTCTTGCTTAAAGTCCCAAAAGCCACAGTATTTCATGCACAGGATTGCCTGTTTTAGTTGTGTCTCTCATACAACCCACAGCCTCTCACTTTGCTTAGAAAAATCACACGTTGTTGAACCCATAGTTGTGCTCACAGTCTAATGCTCATAATTCTTTTTTTTTTAATTTCTTTTTTCCCTCCTGTCCCACAGAGCCGCTAGCCTAGGGAATCAC
This sequence comes from Neoceratodus forsteri, assembly GCA_016271365.2. Taxonomy (NCBI): domain Eukaryota; kingdom Metazoa; phylum Chordata; order Ceratodontiformes; family Ceratodontidae; genus Neoceratodus; species Neoceratodus forsteri. Next base: position 19,303,337 of record CM057453.1, on the reverse strand, counting down.
ACATTAAGCCTGCCCCTGTCAGCATCTACCTTGCAACCTCTGGTTCCTCCATCTAGCCATGGAAACTCCCCAGGCAGGGTCGGAGTCAGACAACCCCCAGAATCTTAAATTTTTCATCAGGCTCCTGGGTCACAGGTAGGTGCTGGCACATCGGTGCCCAGCTCCGTGTTCCATCATCCTCGGCTCTGTGGGGTTTTTTCCATGTTCCTCATGGGATGCTACGTGCTCATGTGTCCAAGGTGTCTCCTGGCAATCATAGCGTCCCCCCCTCCTTCCGCAAAGGAGCAGCCCCCAAGGCTGATTGGCTGCCGGCCTACGCCTACAACCAATCATACCCCAGGGACACCAGCTTGCTGTTGCTTCCCCCAGCCTCAACCAGGAGTCGCCGCTCACTGAACTGGAAGTCCCCCTCCCCCCAGAGAAGGTGAGCTGTCTCTGGATGCTCCAGCCTATTTCCCCCCCGGCCAGCCCTCAACAACCCAAGCTCACTCCCAAACCCAGGTCGCCAGCACGGTGAGAGGTGTGGCGTCCAGCGCCTCAACCCTCCGTACCACGGGGCCATCTCTAATGCTCAGAATTCTTGCTTAGTTGATTAACTTGACACAGTCCGTATTTGCAAATATGATCACACTGTTTACACATAGATTCAGCTGGCTTTAGTAAAAATCACACACAGTTTGAGCTGTTTCTCTGGATGGTATTCTCTGAATCAGTAGCTAGATTTGCGATGGAAATTTTGGCCTACAGCTGATCCTGGAGGCCTCTGTATTGAAACAGGCTGGCAGTCCTGCCAATTGTCCTTGCGAACACCACGATCTCTCCCTAGTCAATCGAAATGTGGGTTGAGCCTGATTTTAAACAGAAAAGTCTGATTTTATTACTTTTTACAATGTTTTCAGTCACTGCAAAGCTCCTTCTGGCAAGCCAGCTCGCACACCACTCTGTCTCTCCCTCTCGAACACTGTGCATCACTCTGAAGCTGGCTTGGGGGCGGGACTGATTGCAGTCTCACCAATCACTAGAAGCCATGCAAATGAGCCTCTCTCTTCTCATGCTCTTCTCCTCCATGGCGATCGTCGAGCAGGCAAAATTTACTCTGCAAGCAAATTATTTTTTCAACTGTAACTCCTCAGTGGGAGCACCATTTTATCCATTTTTCATGGCACTTTCCTTAGCGACTCCCCCAGTCCACACAACAAGCACTTTAAACTTCTAGGGCGCAAATCTCTCTTTGTTTCCCACAGTTTTCCATACTTTTTCTTGTCACACTTGACATTTAAAAGCTGGCAAATGCTATATTTGATGCAGGACAAGGGGCATACAAAATCTGGCTTTACTGCTCCTTGGTAAACTGTTGGCACAATTACAGCAACACATGAACAGCAGCACACAGCGGCACATTTAGATGGCTATGCTTCCAATTTTTTGGGATACCTACTGCCAGACAGACAAAACGCTAGCCACAATCAGAGCAAGCTTTTCTGGTGTTTTCTCCCCAAATCCAAACAAATCCTCAGTGGTGCCTCCATTTTGTAACCTCCCCCCCACCAGTCCCCCTTTTATCTCTGTCAGCAGGGCTGTTCCTCTCACATCTTAGCACCACCGAGAAATGTGGGGGTAGTCACTATTAAATTATCTTTTGCAGAAACTGTGTGGTATGGATCCATTACTTCTACTACTGAGCCTACCATCCGTTAGACAGGCAAAAAAAGTGTGGCAAGTACCTGGCTCACACCTGGGGGGGACCATTTAGCATGGCCATAAACCTGGGTCCTTGGGAGAAAGTGGTTACTCAGCATTGTGCTAGGTTTGTACTTCTGGACAGGGGCACCCAAGTAAATCTGGACACTGGAATCAATAACTGAAATGTCCAAACCAGGAATGGGATTCTTGAATGTGGCTTTTATTCACATGGCAGTATAGCCTAGAGGTTAGAGGAATGAGGTGTGAATGACCTTGATACATTCAGCAGAACATACCTGAGTTTGATTCTCACAACCTCCAGTTACATACTGTGTGACTCTGAGCAAATCACTTAACCGCCCAGTGCTCCCTGGTCACCCCTGAAAACAGGCACTTGTGCCTAGTGGGCCTTATCCGGTTACCAAAGACTAAAATAAAAAATAAATAAATGAATAAATAAAGCAAAGATGAATCCTCACGGGGCTACACTCACTGGCAATGCAGATTACGGAGGTACAGAGCACACTTCCTCACAATCGAACATTCAGGTTTGGAACAGATCTGGGCACACATGACCTGGACTGGTACACTTCTCTTGGTTTCCTTGACTTGGCATCCTGGCCAGTACTAGGACACTTGACATTTGTTAAAAAAAGAACACCAGAATGTAGCTAAACAGTCCTGTTTAGCAACGTTCAGGTGTTTTTTAAATGCAGAATTTGTTTTTACTTTTACTGTTTGCAAGTTTAAAATGGTAAAAAGAAAATGGCTGCCATCTCGATTTTTTTTCTCACCATGACAAGTAAATCATACAAATAGTCACTCACAATGTGTTTTTTACCTTTTGCAATAGTTTTTTTTTACCTTTCCTGATATGTTACTTTGACCAATTGCACCAGAATGTTATCTCAAAAACCGTTATCACTTTAAAATGGAATAATATTTTTTCACCAAACTTTGCAATGGTATACCCTTGGCATGCCCCCCTTCAACCCCACATGATCTAGGCTGTAGGTGAGAGCAACAGATTCACAATGCTAAGTATAGGGAAACCAGACATACTTTTATTCTTATTTTTTGGCAGTCCATATCTAGAAAACCACACAAGATGCCATCACAAAACATTCCTGGTCTTGAAATTCTGGAAGGACTGCACAGGACACATTCTGGGCTATTTCATCAAAGAATGCAAATTTTATTAAGGTGCAAAAATGAGGTTTAACATTAAACAGGCTACTGAACCCTAACTATACAGGCACAACCACACCCCTATAATATATAAAAACTAGAAGCGAAGTTAAATAGCAATCTTGTTTGGCAACAAAATAAAATATATTTGCTAGTCAATAACTATCTCAGAAAGATAGCACATTTTCTTTATAGATACAACCAATGGAACCCGGGACTTTTTTATTAATTAGACTGGGTGAGGGAAGTGGTGCTACTTGCACCTGGGATGTGCATGATCTCAAACATCAGCAGAACTAAATACTTACTGTCTGACCTTGAGCAAGTCAAGTCAACTCTCAGAGCTTCAGTCCGCACAGCTTTGGAAATGGGTAGAAGCAGGAGATGTAGGACACCACTGAAAATGGAGTCTTGCATTTCATCTGGACTGTTCTGCATACACATGTTTGCAGACTTGCACAAAGTAGATGTAATGTATGCGTTTCACTATATGATGTTTGCATTTCACTGCACAGAGTATGCATTCATTTCACTGTATGATGTATGCATTTCACTACACAGTATATGCAATTAGGCAATGTTTATTATAAACATCATTATGTAATGTAAGTATTTCAATAGATAAGATGTGTTTCACTGTATAATACATTTAACTATATGATATACATATTTCAATATGATATATGCTGTTCACTTAACAGCATATATGTTTTGTTATATGGTGTTTATAGCCAAAGGTTATGAAATATTTATTTATGTACAGTATGTAGTTTTTGTAGACCAGGAAAGAGGGCTGCTCAATACAGCCTATTTTTAGGTTCATCTCAGGGGGAGGAGGATACAGGTGTGAGCCAAAATTGAAACTGATTGAGTTGTTGGTAATATTTTAAAGGGAAATAATGGAGATTGCTGAAACCTCCCTGCCACATCCCAAGACCCCAATTTGCATTTTCTTCTCAAGTTAAAATCATAAAAATATCTCCTGCTGTAGTTTTTAAGTATATTGTGTTCATCCTTGGCTTCCCATTTAAAAGAGTGTCTACAGCCATCTCACAGCTGCCACATACATTCCTCACTAGCTCTATGCTAATACACCCTTCTGACTCTGCCTTTGGTCAGCACTGTATGTTAGCATACAGAAATCAAGGAATGCATGCAGCAACCACAAGATGGCTATGGACACTTTTTTTAAACCAGAAGCCATGGATGAAAATAATAAACTTGAAAACTACAGCAGGAAATATTTTTATGATTTTAATTTCAGGTGAAAATTCAGATTGAGGTTTTGTGATGTGGCAGGGGAGGTTTAGTAATATCAATTCTTTTCCTTTAAATGAATGTGGGAAATTTGTCCATGACAACAGATATATTCCCCTACTCTTTTCTAGGAATGTCATTTGATCTTTAATTCCACCTGGACAACTACCAAAGAAGGAAAATGGGGCCTCAGTTTAATATCTCATGATAAGTTGGGCACATCCAGACAGTACAGACTCCCACTAGTACTGCATTCAGCTGCCAGCAATTATGGCACTGTATGAGCCCAATACCTGCATGTGGCTATAGTATTATCACTATTATTAGCAGCATTGTTTCAGTATTATTATTGCTGTTTCATGCAGGTAAGAAAAAATGTGACTCAAGTCCTACAGTTTTACTGTGGTTCTCTATACCAGCATTGAGAGTTATATCTCTCCTACAGTGATTTTTTTATTTATTCTCTAGGACTACTGAATGAAGGAAAGCTGATTTGCCCCTAAACTGACATGGTACTAGTGACAAGAGCTTTTACACACCAACACATTATCAGAAACAAAGCCAATCTTCACCCCATATAAATGTGTTTACTTGAACTGTGTTAAATCAGTTGCAGATCACTATGTGGGGTGAAATAAATGTGCAAGTGTTACAGCTCATTTTTATAATTCATTTGAGATCAGATTACGAAATATCTGTATATGTAATTCGGTTAGTTTAGCAAGATTTTAACCTATTTTGGCTTGCAAACACCTTCAGTTCCCAGAATTACTAGTGAAATCAACAGAATTTATAACAACTGATATAAAAATTCTAAAACTCTCAATAAAGATTTGGCAGTTCTTTTTAAACAAGAAACCATAATGTTTGCCTAAATGGAAATGTTTTGAAAATGTTTGCTAAATTGCTACCTCCCCAGACTTGGGCAAAAATTGTCAATTGACAAGATATTTTTTGTTTTCCTGGTTGGTAGAGAATATTAATGAACTGTGTCCTTCAAAGTTTAAAAACCCAAGAAAAACTATTCTAAATGAAGTAATTTGCTTCCCTATAACTGGTATAAGTCCAGAAAATATCATAAACTCAGCCTGTCCCATTAGTACTTTGCTGTCAACATTTTTGGAAGCTTGTGACATTCTGGAGGGTGAAACTGTGCGTAACTACAATGTGGATATGCATAACTTCTCCATGCATGACATAAAAAGGTATAAAAAATGATGGCACAGTCACAATAACATTGGGCAGACATAATCATTGATATCTCTGGACTGTGGCTAGCTACTGGTAAGCCAAATTACTTCATCTGAAAGAGATTTGTATGGGATTTCAAATTATGAAGGAAACATTTCATAAATGTTTCTATTTAACACAATGTATTAAATACGTGTGACTATATGAGGATAAGTGTTTACATAAAGGCAGGAAAATATGAGAAGTATGAAAGTTTTGTTTACCTCTTTGCTAAATGTATCCTGCCTTTATCTTTTCTGAAAGATGCAGTTGTATGTAAATATAAACATGATTAATTCTAGAGAAAAGATCTATACTTACAGAATAGCATTGTGAAGAATATTCTCAGCACCAAGCACTTTACTAATCTTAATTCATTTAACAAATGTCTTACTGTGTCATTTGTTTGTGTCATAACTCAGACCATTTTCGAATATAACCTCATTGATAATAGCACTAACTGGAAAGCATCTCATCAAATATGTGGCATGCCCACTGCTCTCCTACTTTCATTTCAGCCTCAGTTAATGTTAAGGTATTGTGCATTTTTAAATTGGATGACAAATATGTTTCAGCACTGGAAACGCGAAATGTATAACCTGCCTTCCAGAAAAAATGACAGTTCAGCTCTTTGTCATCTTGGTAACTGCAAAGAAGGAAAAAAACTACCCTTCAGAGTCTCCAGTGTCACAAATTGCTCTGTATATCTTTCTTTTTTAAAGTTGAAAACTGGTAATTTTTATCAGTTACTGGAACCTTCTGAACATATTCTTCAGTGGAAGGTTTTTATTGGGGGTTTTAAAAGAAATGGACATTTATTTGACAAGACCAATTTTTAATGAGCTTTCAAATTTATGCAGTAGGTAGCTGTTCCCAACCACACATGAAAAGAAAAGGAAACATCCCCATCCAGACCATACTTATCAACTTATTTTACCATCAAGGTGTGGTAGGGAAATAGTTCCAAAAATGTTGGAAAATGTGGCAACTTTGGTACACATTGAAATCTAGAAACAAAAACCGTTCAGAATATTATTTGTTATATTTTACATTTTACATGCTAAGTTTAACACAGCACTCTCTGATTGGCATAAAATAGGAGTGCTAAAGAGAAAGCCATCTTATATACAGTAATGATGACTGGGTTTGTGAAAAGATGAAAAAAAAACTGGTGTTGAAATTTTAGTGCTAGGATTTACACTGCGATAATGACCTGTCATAGTTGGTTAATATTCAACTGAAGTATGGTACATTGCTACTATTAATGTAGAAGTCTGCTTATATTAGCAAACTTTAGCAGAGGGAGACAATTGTTTGTGTAACCAGTCAGAGTAGGGCATTTAGGAAAGGGAGAACATTCCAAAATAGAGTTAAGTTCCAGTTCAAACTGTGAACTGTTAATACAGAATCTTGTTTTGAAACCTGTCTTTAAAAGGTAGATTTAGTTAAGAAGATTACAACCAGATCAGGGGTTTCACATCTTTTTTTAATCAGTTTCCTCATGTCTTTAATGAACTATCTAGAGTCACCTTTAAGAACACTTTAGAAAACATAATACTGTATTTTGACACAATTCAGCTTGTGATGCACATACTGTGTATAGAGTTCACCTCACCTTTGTTTATTGGTGAGAAACTACACAAAAATAGGATCATTTCTCTTTGATTTTGTCCACTTTTGCAAATTATTCCACACTTGAAGTCATACACATCTAATGTGACATCACTGTCTGTTGCCATGGGAATGACTTTGATGCCACATGCTGACTATTATGATACTGAATGAGGAATAAGAAGTTGAAGCTGATGAACTCTTAAGGAATAAATATCCTGTTTTCTGCATATGACATCAGTGACAAATAACGAAGTACTGTTAATGCAAAACATCAGCTGCATTGTGTCCAAGTATTGTTATTCACAGTTTTGCTGAATACATTGCCATTCTTAAACAGTTATGCTCTGAAATTCCATAGATTTATAGCTAGAACTGGAAAGCAATTTGGTTTATATTATACCATTTGAACATAAGAGGCGGTATTTTCAAAGTCTTGAATCTGTTTTTGCAAGTGAGTGCCTAAATCTGCCTGAGAAGTTAGAAAAAAAGACAGTTGGTCTAAATTCCTAGATGAATTTACTCATGTGCATCATAAAATGGACGTGAGTCCAACAGTTGAAGCAAAAATCACAGTTGTGCATCCAGATATCTGTGAATAGGATGTAGAAATCAGGATACATCTGTGTGAATGCAGCATTCATCTGACATAGGGATGGAAGTGCTACATCCAGCCCTTTGAAAATCCTGTCCTAGGTTTCTATTAACACTTCACACACATGTATGTTTGATACCAGTAGCATGTGTGTGTGTGTGGGGGGGGATACTGTTTGTACACAAACACATCTTCCATGAAAGATTGAGCTGTATCTATATCTAGCCATTGACACAAACAGATCCTGTCTTGCTGAGATAGGAGACATTGGTCAGGATACATTTTACTCTTTACAGAAAGTGTCAAGAGATCTCTTAACTTTCATGTGGGCAACTACCTGGTGAAACTGGGGTGAAGTAAGTGGTCCTTTTCTGCCTACAATTTGTTATGGTTCTATGTGTCTATCAGAGAGAGTGCAGATGAACTTTAACTTAGTATCACATCTTCAGATTAGCACATCCAGTAAAGTGGCTTATTCCTAGTTCTGCATTGCAAAACAGAATTTGTGGACCAGTATGGTCCCCATATTAGACTGGTTATGTTCAAATTGTGTTCTGTTTACAAAATATGTAAAGAATGCTTAGGACATTTAACCATATTGTAAAACATTCAGTGAATCACAATCAACATAAAATAGCTATGCTTTCCCTAATGGGGAATGTTTTACAATATCACAATAATTTCAGTATAGAAAAACACTGGTAAGATTGATTCATGGCTGTATTTTCTTCTCAGTCCTTATATCTTGTTTGTTTTATTTCATGGGTTAACTGTTCTGTGATGTTTTTATCAGTGCACCATCAGTTACATTAAGGGCATTGTTAGGTTTCAGTGCAGGTTGCTTATGTCAGAATGGCAGATGTTCATCTGGACAGATGGACTCACAGCACAGACTTCATTATCTGCCACACAATTCACTGAATGGCAGCTGATAGTCTCACAGAAAAATGCTTATGGATTCCTCAAAAGATTTTTAGCATAGAAATAAATGGAAATTATAGTCAGCAATCCAGCCTTTAAAAACCTGCACAGTGTGTTGCCTCCTCATGCCAGAGTTCTATAATAAAAACTAAGCACCAGTTAGCAACATAAAGGAAATGTGAAAGAGACTGATGCTAGTTGTTATAGGCTTTCAGTCCCTGTAGATAACAATATTAGCATGCTGAATAAAAAGGAATGAAGGCTTTATGACTGCCAGTGTTATTTTTAATGCAGAACAAGGTGCATATGGCAAGGAAAATAAAGCTCACCTCACAATGATTTAACTCATCTCTTTCACAATATTTCTTTTACAGAAGATGTAAGTAACTGGAGGAGGAAACCTGCATGCGGTACATTTTTCATGAAAATCACAAAATGCACCAACAAAAAAGCTTTCATTACAAAAAAGCCCATGAACCACAAAGGAGAGTGCCCCATACTGGCATCTAACAGTCATCTAATTTGTAAAAAGCACTCAAATAACTAAGTTGCATGTGGGTTATTGGCCCATTTAATCTTGTGTATTAATTCAGGTAATGCACCACTTCCACTATGTTCTATTTAATTATTTTTATTTATGTGCCATTAAGTCCTGTTTCCATTACGTTTGTAGTATAAAGAGGATGAATCCATTGAAACCGTGCACTTTCATCTCATTTGCAATCCTCAAAAGGCTGTTTCACACTTTAGAATTCAAATGGCAGAGTTTTTGACATTCTTTAAAAGCTGTTTTTATTTCTTTAATTAGTAGGTTGAAGCAGGACCTCCTTCTTGAACTGTAACACTCTAATATACTTTTTGCTTCACTACTCTGGCTGATGGTTTCAGAGTTTGTGCAGATCACATTCCTGACTGGTGAAAAGGCAGCTTTCAAGTGCTTTTGTATGCTGCTTTAATCCCATGGCAATTATGAAGCATCTCTGCAACAACAGAACAACCTTAAAAGGGTTTCTGCACTGCTCGTCACACATAAAAAAGTATTTAAAAAACTGCAGCTAAGTGTGCCTCCCAAGACCTCAGACTCTGAAGAAATAAAACAGTTAGTAATATTTAAACAGAAAAGTATGAGTTACTACAAGTGTCAGTGCTGGCTGTTCAAATGTTTGTAAAGTAGTAGTGAAAGAAACAAAATGATGATAATATTTATTTTAATATTTTTATTAGTATTGGTTTTCATATATCTAACTTAATGAAGGAAAACAACAAAAGATACTTGACATCACACAGACACACACATACTGTACACTCACATCTCTGTGGCTGAGCAAGTACTGATTAGTTATTCTATACAATTTTTTGTTTGCTGTATAAATTAGTATATTTGCATAGCCTACATATTAATGCCTGTTAATAAGCATGGGTTGGGGTGGATCTGATGGACGTAGAGTTCCTGTTGCCATTATTTTTATCATGTTATTCTTATTGGACGTCACAATATGTATTCTAGAAAAAAAAACAGTTTATTATAAAATAAGGTTACAAAATCATGTAACCTGATTGCACGACTGGGATCTTTATCTGTGAGTAAATCCACCATCATGCAAGGATAAAGTTCCAGCTATCTCTGCCAACCAATGCACAAAAGAAGAAATCTATAAATATTTTTCACTTTTGGAATGTCTGTTGCAGCCAACATCTTATTTGTCAAAACCTGCATACAAAAAAACTACAATTGCCTACAGAAATAAGTAAAATATAAGTTTAAAAAATCCATTTACATCACTTTGTATTGCACAATACCTTTGTTTCTGAAGTCACACAATTGAACAATTCCCATCTGACTACTTGCTCCCCCAGCTCCTCTCCCTCCCAGCTCTCTTGCTGTGATTGTGTGCTCCAGCCTCCATCACAGCAGCTCGCTTCCATGCTGCCCAATCTCAAAAACAAATCTAGAACAAAAAAAAGGAAACCATATCTATGCTCTGGATTGAGCCGCTACATTGGCAGTGCTCATAATAATTAAGTTGACACTCATGTAGGCAATTGTAGTTTTTTTGTATGCAGGTTTTGACAAATAAGATGTTGGTTGCAACAAACATTTTTGTTTTCTCAGAAGAAGCCAGAAGGGGAAGGAAACATATTCATTTCAATGCTTTACAGTAACTGGTAATTGCTATTTTTCTTTTAAACTTAGATTGTGGGCTTTTAGTGACATTGTAATTTCTTTGCTGTCTTTACTTAGAATTGTTTTTGGGCTGTTGACATTTTAAAATGTAGAGGTGATGTATTTCTTTGTTGTCTTTAATTGCTGCAAAATGTCACCCCCCTCCCCTTCCCCCAACTCTTAATTATATGCCCTGTTACATCTGATTGCAGGAGCTAAACACAAGGGATAGTAGGGGATGTGGCGTAGGAGGGGCATAAGGGGAAAGAAGCCCACCCTCAGCACGACAAGTGTTTTGATTCATTTATTTATTTTATTTTTTGAAAAGAAAAGTATCTGAGGATCAGTGGCAGGATTTTTAAGACAGTAAATTAATAAAAAGGGAACTAGGAGAGCTTCAGTAACAGACAAGTAGTGGAATAGCAGTATAATTGCAGTATAATGTGGGTAGTGGTGTAGTGCAGTGGCTGCAGGGCAGCCATATTCAGGCAGACCTTCTGGACACTGAGGTGCTGCCCTATCTGCATGCATCTCTCTGGACTGCAGAATGAGGTAGCCAGACTCAGAGCAGAAGTAAACTGCATCAGGAGTACCATCACACCTATCCAGAGACCACCCGGTCCAATGCCACTGCCTCAAAGGATGCTGAGAATGAGGAGCACTTGGATGACAGTGGGTGCAGAGAGGGTTAGGGCAGTCAGGCAGAGGCACATCTCAGATCCTATTCCACTCAAGAACTCATATGCCAACTGGGAAATGGGTACAACCAAAAAGAAGTACCCAGAGAAGTGAAAGGAAAGGATGTGGAGGTTAGCCAAGGAGGTGACCTCAGCGAGAAGAGCAGTGGACCCCATAGGAGTAGCAAGTGCATCCTGGTGGGGGACTCCATCATAACAAGGATCCAGCTAGGATCACAGGAGGGGGAGGCAGGGAAGTGAGGTGCTACCAGGTGCAAGGGCATGGAGGGATGGAAGGAAGTTCCTGGGGGATCACTGGGAAAGCAAGATGGGAGGGTGAGCTGGATGTCATTATTCACCTAGGTATTAATGACCTGGCAAATGGGGAGCCAAAGAGAGTTCAGGAAGAGTTTAGGAAATTGGGGAGGGGTCTCAAACACTTAGCTACTTCTGTCACCTTCTCAGAAGTACTACCTGCGAGAGACAAGGGAGAGCATAGGGGTGCATGCACCAGGAACCTTAACTCATGGTTGAAGAACTGGTGCTGTGAGGAAGACTTTGGATTCATTGGTGACTGGGGACCCACCTGGAGAGATGGAGGTTTGTTCAAGCCTGATGGTCTGCATCCATCCTGGAGGGGAATCCAAGCACTCAATGATAAGTTTAAATGCTACACTGACAAGCATTTAAACTAGCAAAGGGGGGGGCAGCAAGGAGGGTACCTACTTGCTTACCCCCCACAGCTAGCAGTGGAACCAGTGAACTGGAGGAGTCGCTATCTCTATAAAGCAGTGTGCAAAAGATGCAGATTAGTGCCCAAGAGGTGGATAGGCAGAAAAGGGGCAAAATTCAGCAGAAGGGCAGACAGCAAGGAGAACCAGGGATAAAAGGCAACCAGGGAAGGGGCTGGAGTAGAACAGTGAAACAGTCTAGTGCAGTCAAATCATGGAAAGCCATGTGTGCCAACGACAGGAGCCTTAGCAACAAGATAGAAGATCTGGAGGCTGTCATGGTGCAGTTAGACCTGGACATTGTAGCCATCATTGAAACCTGGTGTAATGATAACCTGACTGGGAGATGGCCATATCTGGCTACAACATATTCAGAAGAGACAGGGCAGGTAGGAAGGGAGAAGGAGTGGTACTATATGTGAAAAATGACATAAGGGCCACAGAGATCCAGGAGGAATAAAATGGGGGAGAGATACTGTGGGTTAAGCTGGAAAGGAAAATGGGGCCAGCCATCCACACAGGTGTGTTCTATAGACCACCAGCCCAGAAGGAAGAAACAGATAGGGGCTGATGCTAGTCATCCAAAGGATGGAAGACCAGGGTGAGGTAGTACTGGTTGGAGACCTCAGTATTCCAGACGTGGACTGGAGCATCCCAGCAGCAGCATCAACTAGGAGCAGATTTATCCTGGAATCCCTTCAGGGTGCCTTCCTCAAGCAACTGGCCATGGAACCAACTCGGCAGAAGGCAATGCTGGACCTTGTGCTCACAAACAGGGACAGTGTGATAGGGGTAACAGTGGGGGAGCACCTGGGGAACAGTGACCACCAGTCATTGTGGTTTGAAATCACAAAAGGAGCAGCACCAAACCACACAAAAACATGTATCCTGGATTTTAGGGGGGCAGACTTTGGGAAAATGGGGAGATACTTGAAAGAGGCATTAAGGGGAATGGGGCAGGAATCAGGGGTTGAGGAACAGTGGGCAGTATTTAAAACGGGGATTACAAGAGTAACAGAATTATGCATTAAACAGGTTAGCAAGAGGAAAAGGAAGAGGAGACCATTATGGTTTTCCAAAGAGATAGCAAAGAAAGTGAAAGCCAAAAAATTGCATTCAGGCAATACAAAAAGACACAGGCAGAAGGGATAGGGAGAAGTACCAGGAGAAGCAAAGGGAGGCAGGGAGGTCAGTAAGGGAAGCCAAAGCTCAGACAGAAGAACACATTGCAAAATTAGTGGGTAGAGGGGACAAAACCTTTTACAGGTACATAAGTGAAAAAAGAAAAGCAAAGGGAGCGATAGTGAGACTGAAGGGAGAAGATGGGGGCCACGTGGAGGATGATAATAGTAAAGCTGACATACTGAGCAGGTAGTTCTGCTCAGCCTTTACTGAGGAAGAGGAGGGTAATGGGTCTGAAGGTGGTACAAGGGATGAGAATGGCTCAGAAATGGACACAAGTCCCTTTATATGAGAAAGGGTCCTGAAGGAACTGGAATAAGAGTTGATAAAGCAATGGGGCCAGATGGGGTGCAAGGTCTTTGACACTGTGCCACACAGAAGACTATTACACAAACTGGGGCATATTGGTGTGGGCAGGACAGTAGTGAAATGGATAGGTAATTGGCTGGGCAGCAGCACACTCCACAGAGGTAACAGTGACCAGTGAGGTACCACAGGGATCAGTGCTGGGACTGGTCCTATTCAACATCTTCATCAGTGACATTGCGCAGGACCTAGAAGGCAGAATTTCACTGTTCGCTGATGACACAAAGCTTTGTAACAGAGTAGACACACCAGAGGGTGTAGACAGAATGAGAAGGGACCTGCAGAAACTTGAAGAGTGGTCTGAGATGTGGCAGTTGAAATTCAATGCAAAGAAGTGCAAGATAATGCATATGGGGCACAAAAACCCTGGCACAATATATCAGTTGGGGGGGTGAAGATATAGCATGCACCAAGCAGGAAAGGGATCTTGGGATTATCTTCTCTGATGACCTCAAGGTAGGGAAACAGTGTGACAAGGCAGCAGGAAAGGCAAATAGGATGTTGGGATGCATAGGCAGGGGCATCACCAGCTGAAAAGGGAGGTCATAATTCCACTATACAAGACACTTCTGAGGCCCTGCCTGGAGTACAGTGTACAGTTCTGGAGACCTTACCTATGTAAGGACATAGACAGGGTAGAGAAGGTTCAGAGGAGGGAAACAAAGATGGTACATAGATTGCATCACAAGTCCTATGAGGACAGGTTGAAGAAATTGAATATGTACTTCATAGAGGAGAGAAGGGAGAGAGGGGACATGATAGAGACATATAAGTATCTTAAAGGGAGGAACAGGGTGCAGGAATACACTATTTGTAAGTGAAAATGATGTTCCAGGACTAGAGGAAAAGGGATGAAGTTGGAGGGAGGACAATTGAGAGGAAACATGAGGAAGAATTTCTTCACAGAATGGGTGGTGGACAATTGGAACTCCCTGCCAGAGGAAGTGGTGGGGCTGAAACAATCACAGGATTTAAGAATGCATGGGATGGACATAAAAGAATTCTGGGGGTCAGGGGTGAGGGGCAACAGACTTCTAGGAAAACATAAACTGAGCTTACAAGCTCAAATAGGCAGACTGAGTGGGCCATAGGCCCTTATCTGCCGACACTGTCTATGTATCTATGTATGCTGCCTCTCTCTCTCTCTCTTTCTCTCAGACCTTGCTCTCCAAGGCTCCCCCTTTTGCTTTGCCATCAACTAGTCCTTGCCAGTACCACTGCATCCTCTCTCCCAGTCAGCACTAAAAGTAAAACAGAGAAAAAAAAAAAAACACTAAAGGGCAGTGCCACACAACAAAACACCACCAGAAGGGAACCTCATTCAAAAATGGACATGCTGTAGGAGAGCTCAATGAACCATATTCTACATAGCATCAAGGTATTATTTCATATATGGTGGAAGAATATTTTTATAAAAAGTCAAAAAAATAATATACAACAAATTATATATATATTTTTTTTACTTTATCTGATTTTACATTGTATAATCATAATAATGCACTCCAGGACATGTGTTATGTTGGGAGTTTTCCACTTCTAGTGAGATTAAAGTCACCCAGCCTTCAGACTCAAGGCACACCACACCAGGTAAGAGTAAATCCCACCATAATCAATGCCCTGGCATGCATTATTGCTTGAATATAAAGTGCTGCTTAAGAAAGAATGGAACATTTCATGGAGAGCAGCAACTTTGATTCTGTTGGGTAATCAAACACCGTTATCTTTTTGTGTTCAGTTTTCATAAACTCTTGCAAACATCACACACACACACGTTTCTATGCAGCCCACCCTCCTCCAAAGCCCAATCTCTCTCTCCAGTCCACAAAATTTCAGTATTAGCCAGTGGGGCCACTCATTCTCTCCCAGTCCATGACTTGGTGGCAAAAGGATTGAAAAACAAGACTGAATCCATTGTCCCCCCTTTTTTAACAAACAGATTGCAGTTCCCTATTCCCCTAATGCAGTTATATGACTGTAGGTAGGTAATGGATGTATTATTAAATCATAATAGAAGAGCATTACAAATTGCAAATAGCATCAAGACATACAGTTATACAATAAAAGTACATTAAAATTAGCTAATAAAAGATGACAGAAATATCCCCTAGGACAGCAGATGGCCAGCAATGAAAAGCATAAAAATGAAAAGGCAAAGATAATTCATTTTAAGTTTTTTCACACAAATTGAATGGTCATTTATTTTATACATTCACTTTCTCACTTTTTGAATTATGAGTAAATAATATGCTACTCTGCAAAGAATGTAATCATCCTTTACAGTAAATAACATTTTTAAAGTTCATTCTCTTCAGAACAATTCAATGAGTTAAATATGGGGGCTATTCAATATTCCCTAGCCCTATTGTATCAATGACATTTCAGCATAACATAAAGCAGATCTTCCCTAGCTTTATTTTTACATCTGCATAGTTTGTCTTTGGGATTGGAGGATTTGTTAAATCTAGCTAGTAGAACATTAGAAGCAAACGTGACAGTTTTATATTTTGCATATGTTTTTCTCTGACTAGGATACTCTAACATTTCCAAATAAAACATAAAGTTATGTCTGCAATCATTGCTACTATACCACCTAGAAAATTTAGACTGCTGAATGGCATTTATCATGCTTCCCCTTGTGCCAATCTTCAATTTTCTTAGAGACAAATAATTTATATATATAATAAGAACAATATTTTTGTTAACATACCTAGCTAGAAAGTTGATTCCAAAAACTTGCAAAAGTGACAGGAAATGTCCTAACCAGTAGGAAAAAAAAATGTTGTAGGTGCTCTATTGGTGCTTTTACGAACAGATCCAGACACAAATGATTTGATACTTTTTATTGGACCAACATGGATGTTACACAAAAGAACAAAGTGCTCTAGTTTTTGAAACAACCAGGTCCTTCCTCAGAAACACTTTGTTCTTTTGTGTAACATCCCTGTTGGTCCAATAAGCAAGCAATAATACCCGACAGGGTGGGCAGTATTGGGCAATACCAGACTGCCCAGGGGCATAATGAGGCCCGACGCCACAGGTGGAGGGCCTTATAGCCCCTGGGCAGTCCGGTATTGCCCATACCGCCCACCCTGGAGGGTATTATTGCACTTAGAAAATGGGCATCTGTGTAAATTTTAATTAGGTTATTGAATAAAAGAGGACATTATTTTGAAATTGGATAGAAACAGCAGAAAACTATTTTTTGTGGTAAAATAGTCCTTTGTTTTTGTGCTGTGAAATTGGATAGAAACAGCAGAAAACTATTTTTTGTGGTAAAATAGTCCTTTGTTTTTGTGCTGTTCCATCTGCTGTTGCACCCCCCCAGCTATTCTGTTGTGAATATCCCCACCCCCCCCACACCACTGTTTATGGAAGCACAGAAGGAGTATTTTTTGAAGTTTCCCCCAAACAGTTCCTTTTGGTACAGTAACCCCTCGCTGTAATGAATGCCTTGGGAGCCATGACCGCCATTCGTTATGGCTTCTTGTTTGTTACAGTGAGGGATGCCAATACAGGACATGAAGCGGGGGAGTGTTGCTCTGTTAAGTGTTAATACTGATGCAGGAGGGGTAAATACCATAAGTAAATACTGCAAGGGCCACTTATTACTGCATTGTTGTTCCCCCAGTAAGATATTCTCTGTCCTTCTTCCCCAAGTAATCTACAGTATTCTCTATCTTCTTGTGGTACAGTAGTTAGGTAGCTGATGCCCGCACACTGCCCCGAAACTCGCCTCAAACAACACACTGCCTTCAATCACAAATACAGTAAAGAAAAGACAAGCATACATTGTTTTTCAAATGTTAATGTGCTTCCACTTTATTGCAACTACAAGGAGTGCACGGCTTGAAGCAAACATCACACCAATGCACAGGTACTGGGAGCAGATTTGTTTTGTAAGCTGCAGTACCATATGGGGATCAGATTTGTTGAAACAGGTGCAGTACGATGGTACAAGGAGAGCTCTGTTAAAAAAGTTGCAGTACAAGAAAATCTGTCTTAAAAAGTGTCAGTAGGGGGAACAACAATATTTGTTTAAAAAAGTACTAGTACAGGAGCAGATTTGTTAAGTGGCAGTATGGGGAGCAGATTTGTTAAGTGGCAGTATGGGGAGCAGATTTGTTATAGCAGTATTGGGCTCAGTATTGGTTTGCTTTAAACGTGGCACTGCAGAAGAGGGGTTCATTTTAAAAGTTGTAGCAGTACGGGAGAGGGCTTGTTTTAAATTTGGCAATATAGGAGTGGGTTTGTTTAAAGAGTTTTTTTATGAGTTCCTGATCCTCGCTGCCTTCCATGAGGACTGGGAGTGTGACGAGCAGTGTCCGGTTTGTCCAGCGAGAGCGAGTGAGCCTGCATGAGATATCGAACCAGAGAAGCTGTAAGTTAAACAAACCAGTCAGCGACAAGAATGAGCTGCATGCTGTGGGCATGTTAGGAGGGGTTTGTATTCTGTGGCAATGTTTTCTCTTTTTTTTGGTCAGCTGGGGAGAATGAGGGAGTAGCACAGTGGTGAATGATCATACAATGGAGGTGGCATGCTTGGTTGTTCTCTCTATAAGCGAGCGGAAAAAAAAAATGTTATTCTCTAATCACTGTATGTTTAAACATTAGGGTATGGGAGGCTGTTTGATTAATTTTGTGTAACTGGGTGACTGCTGTTACTTCCATTGTACATGGTGACAGGAGTGTGGTCTGCTCACTCGCTAAGTGACATAAAAACAATGGTGGTAGTATGACATTTTCCAGGGTTCTTTCACCCAGTGAGGAAGCAAGGTGGGCACCTGGATATCAGAGAGGGTGTAGGGGCCAGTTGGGTTGGGACTTTTTATTTGGTGGGCATCTACTGAAAAATAGATGCCCACCTCAGCCATGTTGTCAGCCAATCAGCTTCCAGGATTATTCTTTGCCATTTTCTAAAAGGTATCAAATCGTTTATGTTGGGATCTGACCAGTAGGGTGATATAAAACCAAGCTTGTTCCAAATCTTTTCCTGTAGACACATTTTACCAGTCTATTTTCTGCATGTCTATTAATTCTAAGCCAGTAATTGACTATTTTATTGTCAACAATTGCTTGAATACCAGTTAGCCCCAATTCAGCTCTCACAAAACAGCTTGGGTAGATCTATTAAATCCCAAAGCAGAGCATAGAATTTGTAAAACTGGCTTTTCCAGTCCCTTAACTAGAGATATGGCCCAGACTTCAATGCTTTAGAGAACCTGCATATTATATTTAGGTGTTATGGCCTCCACTAATGGGCAGACTGAATGTCCCCATATAGGTGGTTAAACCTTTTAAAACCAATAATAGATGATTTTGCCTTAGTTAAAATATAATCCACATGACATTTCCATAAACGATTCCGAGAAAACATGCTCAGATACAAAATTATTTAACTGTGTCCAGTGGGGTATTGTCCAGTTTTCACTGGTATTTATTATTATAAGCACCAAATGCTGTAATCTTGCTTTTTGAAATATTATCTGTAAGGGATATGCTCTTAGAATCCTTATTTAAAATACCAAGTTTCTTCTGTAACCCACTACAAGAGAATGAGAACTGAACCAAATGTATTTATTTCATTTATTTATTTAGTTAGTTAGTTGTTATTGACTGGGTAAGTGCGCTAGACAAATTCTGCCTATTTTCAGGCATGACCCGGGGGAAGGGAATACAGATGAATGCCAACTGACCATGAACCAGATTAATTTATTGGTAGTATCTTTAGTGAATGGAGGAAAATTTGGCCAGGGCGTTGGGGAAATTTCCCTACTCTACCAGCAGGGGGCTTGACTTCCTGTGGAGTGGAGGAGTTCAGTTTGGAGCCATACAGTAGTGGAGGAGGAAGTGCTGATGTGGCAGGGGAGATGGCCACTCAGCAGGAGCTGGTGGATGGTATGGACATCAGTGAGACAGGGTAGAGGGCCTCCTCTCCTGGTCTCAGAACGTAAGCAATGGAGGAGACAGGGGTCTCTAGTATGGAAGAAGA
The DNA here is from genome assembly GCA_016271365.2 of Neoceratodus forsteri. Taxonomy (NCBI): domain Eukaryota; kingdom Metazoa; phylum Chordata; order Ceratodontiformes; family Ceratodontidae; genus Neoceratodus; species Neoceratodus forsteri. The sequence goes on along the minus strand of CM057453.1, from coordinate 19,283,743 downwards.
ATTAGAATTTGAAGATATTTTGGAAAATATACTTCATTCTGAGGATGGGGGAGATACCCCTGTGAATTTTTTTTTCGGTGGAGGATCTTACAAAATGTAATGATTCCAAGGAGAAGGATGGAGCAAACAAAGAAAGTGAGAATGCAGGGCTAGTGTTACGACTTCTGATTCAAGCAGAAGAATTGTTGCACACACAAGAAAAAATTAAGTTGCAAACTCAATTGGCGGGCCTATGAGACTCTGGGCTTCCTGTCATGGGAGTGGAGAAAACTGTCAGGAAACCCAATGATGTGGAAGGATCAAAGGCCCAGCCAAAAGCGGGTGAGTCATCTGTTGATTTAAAAGTACTGACAGTAGCGACTGGGGAAAGTAAGTGGGCTGGCAGTTCAGACACGAGTGAAAGTGTGTGCCTAAAGCCAAACCCCAGTAATCAAACAAATATGGTGAAAACTTCTTTGGAAAAACAAAGTGTTGGAGCAAATATTCTTTTACCTTCAGTATCTGGAAGCACTCAGAAAGGGCTCTGCCCAACTGCTACTCACAATACGGATTTGAAAATTGGAACACTTTCTAAAGTGTCTGGGTTTGTGGCAACTTCTTTAAGCGTTTGCAGTAATGCATATAAAGAAATAAAATTTCAATCCAATGCCCCAGAGTCTCAATCAATGGCCACTCAGTTTTCTTTTACTGCTTCAACCATATGAAAAACGGGTCATAAAGACTTTCAGAAAGATAAAAGTTTGGCAATGACTTTAGCAAATAGACATATTGTAAAACTTACTGCAGGACATCAAGATAAACAAAATCTAGATGTTGTTCCTTCCCCTGAGGAGAATACTGTCTGGTCTCCTAGCAAAGCTTTGCAAGAGTCTGGTTGGAAACAAAACCTGGAAGAGACTTGGATAGCTGATCCAGCATGGGATGGTCAGTCACCATTTACCTCAGTTTCCCCAACTTGGGTCCCTGGGGAAACCATTGTAAAAACAGATTTATCCACCATTACCGGTAGAAATGCTGCTGCTACAGTCCAAACCAAATCACAAGACATTCAAATTACGACAGAAAATGGGCCGGCCCAAGCTTCAGTGGTGGGATTAGAACCTGAGACCACTGGTTTAGAACATTTTATTCTTGAAAACACCGGAATTGAGCAGGAAAAGTCACAGGATACTACTAAAGAACAAATTGGACATACGCAGCCCTTATTTGACATGTTTGCTAATGTTAGGAAAGAGGCAGCACCTAGAAGGAATGTGGTTAGAATCAGATATAAGGGTGGTATGGAGGAAAGACCAGATAGGTACTTTGTGGGGAAAATATTATTAAAAGATTCATTGAACTTTTTTCCCTGTGAGGTGTTTGCATTCATTAACATCTCGGGGGAGGACAACTTTGATGTTAGCTTCTGCTCAGCTCATTTCTTAGACTTATTTTGGGAAAGGTATACACAGGTCAAGTACTCTCCTATCTGGTCCCCCTTTGTGGTTATCCCTCTGTCTAAACCACTGGTCAAATTTGTCACTGTGATGTTCACAAAGGAGGGGGTGCATGCTGCAGATATTTCATATTGGTTATCACAAAAATGTGAACTATTGGGTAATCCTGAGGCAATTTTGGATACTGAATTTTTTTGGATAGGGAGGTGGAAATATAAAGTCAAATTGTGGACCACAGACACTGGAATTTTACATATCCCTAACTCATTCATGTTAGGAAAAGATAGAGACGTGTGCTTCTATGCCAGCCAGCCCCGTGCTTGTTGTAAGTGTGGTTCCAAGACTCATATTTCTAGTTCATGTGACAAGCCAAGATGTGGTAATTGTGGGGAGGTGAGCCACATATCATTCCAATGTGCATCCCACACAAGATGTGACCTATGTGAAGATTTTGGACATGCTTTTGGTGAATGTCCTTGGTTTGCAAAAAATGCTTCTAGCAATGTCAGTCCTGAGTTATATATACTACAGGCACAGGACATGGCTGATCTGCAGGAAAAATCACTTCCCAAGACTCCTGATGTAGAGTGTCATTCCATCACTGAGATAGTGGACTTATGTAAAACAACAGAACAAAATAAGGATGTAGAGGTATGTCTCCCTTCAGAACCCCAAGACCCCTTGGTGGGTCCAGGTCCAGACATTATGACACCTGTCTGTTATGATGATTCTGAGCAAATGGTAGCCCCTTCACCATTACCAATGTCTCTTCAGCAGAGACGCCGATCTTCTAGAAACCTAAGATCGGTCTTAGCTCCCCCCTCCCATCTTCCTCATTTGAGGGTGAAAACCCCTATGCAGTTTTAACCCCAGAATGGGGCGATTCAGACATAGACCAAGAGGAAGGTGATAGTCTTTCTAAAGAAACTGGAATGGAGGTTCAGAAATCTGATTCAGCAGGATATAAAGGGAAAAAGAAAAAAAAATGATGGATTTTCAGAATCTCTAACATTCCTTACTCCTGGATGCTTTAAGAATTGGTGCATTAAATGTACATAGTATACTTAATTCAGGGAAACATCAGGTTGTTTTTGATTTTATTTATCAATCTAAATTAGAAATTTGTTTTTTTACAAGAAACTTGGATCTTCTCTTTGGATAATATTAGATGTTTTCAAGGGGGATTGGGTTTGGGGTCCCTCATATTGGTCCTTTGGACAGGATAGTGCAGATGGACTAGGCATTTTATTTAATGCTTTTTCTTTTCACCTGTTAAAATGAGTGGACATTATGCCTGGTAGAGCTTTACTGTTAGATGGCAAATGGAATAATAAAACATATCGTTTGATAAATGTTTATGGACCTCAACTAAAAGCTGGGAGACTAGCATTATTCCATGCTATCAAACCATATTTAGTTGCCTCTAATCATGTGATTTTTTTGTGGAGATTTTAATTGTGAAATACCATCTCATTTCTGTAAAGATTAAACCAAACTCAAAAATTTACTGTGATTCTAATGCCTTGTCAGAATTGGTAGCCTCAGCTGACTTAATAGATTGTGGGATATTCCAAGGAAAAGGGCCTGACTTTACATAAAAAAAGAGGGAAAAATGCATCAAAAATGTATGATATAGTATATGGTTGGGGCTTATGGGGCTTAAACAAAGGTTTTCCAAATCTCATTGTAGGGCAGTTCAAAGGTCAACAAAAGTTGTTGTACTATCGTTCTGATTTCACATCAATAGTACAACTTTTTGCCCTTAACCTGCCATCTGATTGGCTGCAACAGTGCTGTTTTCAAAAAATTCACTCTAAAATGGTGCCTGCAGTTAGCGAGTGGTTGGGCAAGCCGAATACTTCATAGACACAGTTTGGACACAGACTATTAAAGTCAGTCCCGTGTATCCAAACTGTTACTTTGCGGTTGTTTTTTTGTTTTTTTTTAATTACTGGCACAGTTGTCGGATCATGAACATGACTGCTGCGTGAAGGACCATCATCTTTGGGGACAGGACTTAGAACAGGACTGCAGCAATGAGTATCGGAAATATTGGGGATTGAAATGGACAGAATGGGAATCTAGCCAGTGTGCAAGAGTTAAGGTACAAACACAGTGTGGGGAAACCATATACTATACAGAACAGTAGCTGGTCGCCCATCCACAACTTCGGCAGTGTTTCCAATCTCGGGAGTTGATGACATCACAGAGACTTCTCAAGCTTCACTCTCGAGGTCTCTCTGATGTCATCAACACCCTCAATGGAAACACAGTCTTGTTGTGGATGGGTGCCCATCCACTATTCTATATGTTTTTGTGTCCAAAAATTTAACATCAGTGAAAATGACAGCTTATCCTGTGGAATTCTCAGATCATATAACATTATTGGTTGACTTCTCCAAAATATCAACATCAAAACCATCCCTTTCTAGATGGAAGTTGAATGTAAATACTTTAGAGGACACTTCGGTCCAACAAGGTATACGGGACATTATTACAGCTAGACGTTCAGTGAGTTTTTTATACTCTGTTATAGGCCAATGGTGATTAGACACAAAAGAGGATCTTCAAAATTGGCTTAAATACCATGGAAAGCACAAAGAAAATACTACATTTTTAAAAATATATTTCGCTACGTCAACAGCTTTTTAAATTATTTTGTTGGTCTAATATCTCATAATTTGACTATTCGGCACAAATCAAAAAAATCAAAGACCAAATGCTGACTTATCAATATGACCAAGCAAAAACTTTAAAAGTCTTATTTCAAAATGGTATTAAGAAATCCCCAGCGGGAGACCCCTATCAGGCTTGTAAATCTTTAAGAATAACACTGAGATGGATTCTTTATTTGATTCCTAAGGGAAGTTATGTTATTCAGAGATGGATTTATGTAGGATCATTAAAACCCATTATGTCTCATTAGAGCCGGATATATTTCCCACAGATCAGGATATTACCTTATTTTGACACAGCTCCATGTTCCTATAACCCCCTTGCAACCAGACAGTGGAAATTTTAAAATTGGTTTACAAGAAGTAGAATCTGCTATTTCTAGTCTTCTACCAGATAAATCTCCTGGTTTGGATGGCCTACCTATATAATTTTATAAACAGTTTACAAAGGAAGTATCAGGCTGTTTAGAACTAGTGTTCAACAATTTTTTCCAGTTAAATGTAATCCCCTCTCCTTTCTTAGATGGAATTTTAATCTATCTCTATAAATCCAGAGATAGACAGTTAATTTCAAATTGGAGGCCTTTTACTATCCTAAATTTGATTTTAAAACCTTAGCACATATTTTAAATAATAGATTAAAGACTATGGCCCAGATATTCAGAAGGGTTGCGCATGGCCAACAGTGTTGCACCATGCACAACCCACTGATGTGCCCCGGCACGATATTCAAATGGGGATTGAGCCTGGCACAAATTCTGTTGCGCCGGAGTGCATCAGTAATGTATGCGGCGCAGGTAGGGGTGGCGTGCCCATGCATACACCGCACATCCCGATATTCAGCCCAGGATGTGCTGAGCCCATGCATGCACAACCGCTACCTGTGCTGCACACAGGTGAGCCAAAAAAAAAAGAAACAACGGCTGGCCACCCACAGGTGATCTGCCATACTGCAGGGTGCAACACCGCAGCTGCCATCTGTGGGTGGCCACCTGAGCTCCGGTTGCACCTTCATGGTGATGCCCCCCCATGTCCGATCATGGGCATATGCTTAAATATGAACATCCAATAACCCTGGTGGTCCAGTGGACCGCTTGTAGCCCAATCATGGGCATATGTTAAAATCAGATCGTCCAATATCCCTGGTGGTCCAGTGCACTGCTAGCAGCCTGATCATGGGCATATGTAATAATAAGGTGAGCTGTATGGTACCTCCCTCCCCACCCACCTACTGAGCCCCACCGCCCCGCACACCCTGGGCAGTGGCAGGCTGCAGCACTCCACCCGCCTGCCACCCCACCGCTCTGCCATCCACCAACTGACAGTGTACGGTAGGGTTGTATGCCCATTGGTCCACAGCATGAGCCAATGGGTGTGTAGCCCATACTGTACTACACAGTTCAGATATGTGAATGGATCCATTCACATATCTGGGCTGTATACTATGGTATGGACTGCACGCCCATTGGCTCACACTGTGAAGCAATGGGCATACAGCCCTACCGTACACTGTAAGTCAGTGGGCGGCGGGCGGCAGGCGGTGGGGTGCTGCCACCTACCACTGACCAGGGGGAGTGGGGTGGTGGGGCTCAATGACTTGGGGGAAGGGTACCATGGAGCTCTCCTTATTATTACATATGCCCGCGATCGGGCTGCGAACGGTCCACTGGACCACCAGGGATATAGGATGTGTATTTGTATACTGAAGCCCATGATTGGACTGCAAGCAGTCCACTGGATCACCAGGGATATAGGATGTGTATTTGTATACTGAAGCCCATGATCGGGCTGCGAGCAGTCCACTGGACCACCAGGGATATAGGACGTGTATTTGTATACTGAAGCCCGTGATCAGGCTGCAAGCAGTCCACTGGACCACCAGGGATATAGGACCTGTATTTGTATATTGAAGCCCACAATCGGGCTGCAAGCGGTCCACTGGACCACCAGGGATATAGGACGATTTTTAATTCTACTTATGCCCAAGATCAGGCAGTGGGTCACATTGCCACACTGTGCAGGAGGCGTCGGTCCCTGACGGCTGCAGCCTGGCAGGGCGCCAGGTGCAAGTCACCAGGGATCGGTGCACCTGCATGCAAATGGGGCCATAATAAAATGCAAATGGCTCTATTTGTGGCTTGTATGCATTATGGCCCAATTTGCATGTGCACTTTTGAATATCGAGGTTGTTGTGCCTAGTGCAATGGAACTGGTACTAGCGCATAACCCTGCTCCACTCTGGCCACTTGTGCTGGTGTAGTGCCACTGTGCCATGCACACTGTGTGGTGGCCAGGGTGTGATATTCAGTGATGCTGTGCCATGGCGCAGCTCCATTGAATATCACCCTGTCAATGCCCCTGCGCAGCCAAGTTGCGCTGTGCCCCGGCTTGCGCCACAGCCTGGCGCAGTCTGAATATCTGGGCCAATGGCTATGGAAGTGATCCCTCCTGTACCTTATTGTGGGCTACCATTCCAGAAAATACAACATGCTCTCATGGTCATTAGAGATATGACAGATTTTTTATCTTTATCAGGAAAACATGGTACCACTATCTCAATCGATCAATAAAAAGCATTTGAGCATGTCTCCCAGTCTTATCTATTCTTGGTATTACAACATTATGGTATTCCGGAATCATTAATATCCTATATCAAATTATTGTATTCTCACACAACAGTTTTTCCTATAATAAGAAGGTCCATAACCTCAGGGTTTCAGAATCATATAGGGGTATGCCAGGGATGCCCACTGAGTCCATTATTGTATAATTTTTCACTGGACCCTCTTTTAAGAATATTGTCAGATGTCCCAATATGACAAGGTATTAAAGGTACAGGAACTGGAAAGGAGCTATGTTTACAAGCTTATGCGGATGATGTATGCCTTCTTTTTACAAATATTATGCAATTTTCCATCTTTTTAGAAAAAAATGACAGAATTTACAAAAGTCTCAAATTCTAAAATAAATATACATGAAAGTAGAGGATTGTATATTGGGGTAGGTTATCCGGATCCTATAGAAATAGCAGGCCTGTCAATTTCTTTCAAACCTCTTAAAATCTTAGGAATTATATTTGGGCCACAAAACTTGATCTCCTTAAATTGGGAAAATTCTTTAACGAAATTAGAATACAAAGTTCATAGATTGAAAAAATGGAATTTATCCAAACTAAAATGAATTTATGTTATTAAACAATTTTTAATTCCAGGATTGTTATATATTGCAATGTTGTTTCCTCCACCTCAGGCACTGGAAACTAAATTGAATAGTTTATTTTTTCAAATGCTGTTGGGAAGTAGACTTAACCCCATCTGTAGATGTTTTACATGCCTCACGGTCAGGAAAGGGGGATTAGGCATGATAGAGCCTATCATTTTTTTCATACACTATTTCTTTCACAAACTGTTAGGTGCAGATTAAACCCGGGAAATGCTGCCCATATGGCTTGGTGTAGGTTGAATTTATGTCATTATTTCAAGGCATGGGAAATAGTACCTCCAAGATTAGGAACCCATTTACATGTTCCAGATTACTTTAAATCAGCAGCCTCTAAAATTTATAACTGGAATTTGACAAAGCTCCAAATTATGTCCCTGTCTGGGTGAAATTTATAGCAGTTAGTGGTGGGAAATTGTTACCCTATTGATCCCAGTTTAAAACATTGTACACTAGATAAGAATAAGTATGTTATTATCCAACTAACTAACCCTAGGATTCCCCCCCAGATGTGGGAACATCTCTGTCTGGCTGTTTATGGCAGAGTATAGATTAGGGGCACTGTAAAACATAAAGCATTAGAGGAAAGGAATTGTCCATACCCTGATTGTGTAAACATAGAAGAATTTATGGATCATTATTTATTAACTTGTTCCTATTCTAGTGCATTATGGTCATTTCTAGCAGCTAAATGGAATTTACCTTGGCTTGCAAGTATGACTTATGAATTATTTGTTTTAGGATAATATGCTTCATTAGGACCCAGTTTTCACCACGATACACTGATGTTTTTTTTATGTTGTCTAAAGTTTTTTTGTGGCAAGCTAGATGTACTGTAGATGGGTACTGACTCAGAGTAGAATGTAATATAATGCTGTTTAGATTTTAGCTGGTCAAGCAATAAGAAATGCATATGGTGAAGATGTATTACTTTCAATACCTTAACAGGTTCAAAATTGGTGGAAAGGGTTCTTATTTTTTATAAAATATAAGTGAATACTTTCAAAAGATAATATATTCTAAGGGTTGGAACTGAAAAAAGTGGGGTAAGGAGGGAAAGAGGGTCAGTATGGTCTCTTTTGTGTTGTTTCTTATTTGTTAACTATGTACCAAATGTATCCTCTGTATACTTTAACTGAATGTGACCATTTCTTATGTATGATTATTTGTTATGTATGATGATGAATTTAATAAAACTACCCCTACTCTTTTGGCAGAGGGAGCTGTTTCTCTGTGACAGAGGGATAGTGCTGGTTAGTATGGAGGACAGGAGCAATGGAGCAGGAGGTGGAGAGGAGTCATTCCATGATTCATCAGGAGAGGAGCATGGGGAGTGGGGATTCACCAGTTTAGGTGCCCAGGATATCACCCCTCATGTCTCCCCACAAAGGTTGGTTGAGCCGGGTGCAAATGGTACCATATTGGGGGATTGCGATGTGGCTATCCCCCCCCTGACGAGAAGACCAGAACCAGGGACTGAATTTATCAACAACACAGAGGTGGAAACCAATGGAATTACTCAAGCTGGAATTCAGTTCCAAGCTTCGGAACAAGTCATCTTGGTAAAATGAAATACTGAAGAAGAAAGAAAGTGGAAACGCACTTCACGGGTTTCACCCGATTTAACACCACAGAATGCTATGAAGGTGTTTATTTTTTCCAGAAACACAGTGCAACCAGATACAAAGTAGCACACCTCACAGGATCAGGTACCACATGATTCAAAGAGCACTGCAGAATGGTCCCCCTGAAAAAGCTCTATCTGAGGCAGGTTGGCTCAATACTGAAAATGGGGAATGGATCCTCGACCCCACGATTCCCCTCCCAGGCAGTTCCACAAGAGACTCCCATGGCTCTGCACCTTGCCAAATTCCCTCTCCTGCACTTATCATCCCTAAGGGAGGGGCACAAGTCTGGACAACTGATAATCAAAATGATCCACCAGTCAAAGACGTACTTGCAGGTAATGTCTCCTTTTCACCTATGGATACTGTTATCGCTGATGAATTTTTTGATGTCTAGTCAGGTTCCACTGATATAGGGGACAATGCTAGCATCGATGATACTACTCCAGTTCCTGATAATGGAGTTTTGGAAGGGAGGACTCACAGGGCTAGTGAGAACCCCAGTACAGACTGTCTAACAGCTCCTCTCCAACCTACTTATGCAAGTTTGTTAAGAAAACCTATTGAACTGGTTAAAAGATGGAACACAGTTTAACCGAATTATCTGGTCAGGCAAGAAGACATGCCTGATAGGTTCTACATGTGGAAGACATTACTAAAACAAATGATGGGTTTCTCCCTGGCAGAAGTCTACATCCTTATCTATACCTCAGGCGAGAACACGTATGATGTGAGCTTTCACTCTTCAGCTATCTTGGACAGGTTTTGGATTAAATATAGTTCTTTAAAAACAAATCCAGCTTGGGCTGACTTCCAAGCAATACCTTTGGCTAAACAGACCTTCAAAGTTATTACTGTGCTTTTTCATAATGAAGGGGTGAATATCGCTGACATTACTTATTGGTTGGAGGAGAAGTGTAAAATTTAGGGGAATCACGAACCTATACTAGACACCGAAGGCTTTTGGAATGGGGGATGGTGTAATAAAATTAACCTTTTTCAGGATGATTCTGGCTTACATTTGCCAAACTGTTTTTATTTAGGGCTGGATAAGGGTTTTATCTTTTATCCTGGCTAGCCACGACACTGTTACAAATGTGGATCTCCTAGGCATTTAAATAGAACATGTGATGTTGTTAAGTGTGCACAGTGTGGGGAGGTGGGACATTTTATGTTCCATTGTAGAAATTCCACTAAATGTAGCCTTTGTAAGGAAGCACATTCCTTCACTGACTGCCCATGGGCAGCACAAAACACCTTGGATGCCGATTGTGGTGTGCAAGATTTTTATATCAACACTGCTCTAAAAGGCAAATAGGCATGTCCCCCTCAGAGTACCCCTCCCACACCTCTCTGTACAAACCTGCCACCTACTGTGCCAGCAGAGCACTCCCCCCATTCCAACACATTCTACAGCCATTGTTTCTCCTGTTGCTGCACAGGTGGATATCCATATACTCCTTTCTTCGGTGGTGACCTCTGAGCAAGCTACCACAGTTCAAAGTCCATGTTACCCCCAGTGGTTACAGAAGTCTCCTATCAGATTGTCACAAAAGAGTGGCAGAAAGACGACTACCCCTACTTCATACATCCCACAAGCTACTCCAATACAGACACACAACCAATATACTGCCTTGTTAGAAGATGACATGAAAAGGGAGATTGAGTTAGATTCAGCCTCTATCCATTCTTCACAGGTGGATGGGAGCTCAGATAGAGAACTCCCCATGGAAGAGAGTACACCAAGAACACTTAGAAAACACGTGGGCACTAGGGCTTGTGTCAAGCAACCCTTATCTAAATATTACTAAATAAAATAAAACTAATAAACCAAAAAAACAAATAAAATAAACACCCCAGGCTACACAATACTCTCACTATGGAAGCCAGGGAAAACTGAATGGTACTCTCACTACCATATGTAATTGTAGGAAATGATACAAAAATAAAATAAAAATAACAAAACCTAGAAAGTCAAAATTAACACAAAATATTTATGCAAAGTCATTGAGAATATGTCAGGAAATCCCCAATCCTAGGCCCTCTCACTACCAGAACTTCCAAAGGCACAGGGATTCTCCATCCGAAAGTATGTTAATGATGGAGAACAACTGGACCAAGAACTTAAAACATAATCAGAAGATAGAAATCCCAGAAACACTCTCACTTATTCAGATGAGGGTTTTATATCATAGAACAGTCTGTCCACTAAAGCAGACACTAAAACATCTTCAGGACTAGCTTCATTCCCAAACTAAAACCCAAAGAGTAAAACCCTAGCCTACCACTGGGCTATGGTAATTGCTAAGAGACCCCAGCGGAACCCAACAAGTTAGGTTCCCAGGGGTTCCCTAGAGGAAAAGACTGCCACCTGCTTACTCCCCAGTGATGGAGGCCCAGCCTTTGCACCGCTACAGTCTGGGAGGCCAGAATTCACCAGATAGGGCAATAATAGCAGTAAATTAGGCACCAAAGTCCCCACATCCAGATAAAATCTATGAAGTAATCAAAAAAACCACCACTAGTAGTCCGACTTAAAAGGATTCCACCTTCATCCAAATCTGTAGTCCTTCCAGAAATAACATAAATTCAGGGCATAGAAACCAGAGATAAGGCCAGAGCCAAATGTAGACCCCGGCCCACAGTACTCATGGCACCAGATAAGGAGTAATCCAGGACAGAAAAGTTATACAGGAAGTCTGACACATCCAACGCTCGCAGCATACAGAAATCCTTCACATATAGAGTCCAAAATCACTGGGCCCACAGATATCCAATGAACAGATGGCAAAATAAACTGTCCGTTCTATACTCCAGAAACAAGCAAATCCGACATTCACACCAAGCGCCACAGTTGTACCAGGCAATATGCAGATCACTCAACAGGGCTCCTGAAGGAGATATTGTGGTGTTGATGCTAAGCCACAGTCAGGAAAGAGAGGGGGCAGCCCACTTCACAACAGCCCACACATCCTCCTCGAAAAGCCCCAATCCAGGGATAGAAAGCCAACAGACCAGCGAAGCAGCGCCTACAAACAAGTAAACTAAATTTAGAATGAAGCGACTAAAGTGCAACTGTAAAAAAGAAAGATATAGAAGCTTTTAAACGAATCAAAACTATTCACTGCAACATAAATCTTAGAGAGCAAACATAGCAATCATAGTGATGCTTTACAAAACAGGAGATAGGACCTTATTAAATACTGAAGCTAGCCACTCCTTTCATTGTTTCCCCGGCAGCCAAAATCTTTACCATGTCTCTCTGCCATGGACATGTCCCAGATGTCTGGAAAGTTGCCATAGTTACCCCTATTCTCAGGAGGGAGACAAAAAGGATATTGCCTATTATAGACCTATAGCCATTCTATCAGTGCTAAATAAGATCTTGGAGAAACTAGTGACCAACCAAGTCACGAAGTATCTCTCACAACACAATCTGTTATCACACACACAGCATGGTTTCCGGAAAGGTTATGGCATCTCCACAGCACTTCTAAAACTCACAAATGATATCCTGACTGCCATGGATCAAGGACTTATGACTGGTGCAGTGTTCCTAGACCTCTCCAAGGCATTTGATCTGGTGGATCACCCTCTCGGCACTCGGTTTCTCCCTATGGTCTATCAAATGGTTCCATGGCTACTTAACTAATAGATGCCAACAGGTGAAATTTAACTCTGCAGTATCTGATCCTGGTCCCATAAATGTTGACGTTCCCCAGGGGTCCATCTTGGGCCCTCTTCTCTTCTTAGTCTTCATAACTGGCATATCCCACAACTCACCATCATGCAAGACAATTTTATATGCCGACAATCTTGCGCTATATACCTCACCAGCAGATATACTAGCTATAGACAGTTGCCTAACCTCTGTGCTTATCTCCATTCAAGACTGGATCCATAAACACAGGCTTGTTCTAAACACCAAAAAGATTCAGGTTATGCTCTTTGGGTCCTTCGCCAAACTCATCTTAAACTGTAGCCTCTATGATGTTCTCTGTGCTGATGGCTCATCCCTCATGATAGTAACCTCTTTTAGGTATCTTGAGATCATACTTGATGAAGCTTTTAGCTTTGATGAGCACTTTGTGGTCACATGCAAGGCAGTAAACATAAAACTTAGGGTCGCCTACAGGACCAGCCAAATCATCACTCCCTCAGCCAGGCTCACCATATCTAGGGGCATCCTCTTTCCATCTCTGGTGTACGGCGCAGTGACCTATGTAAATGCTTTGAAAAGCACCATAGGAAAATGGGACACCACATACAATAACATTTGCTGCAATGCTTTGGCCTCCCTCAACTAAAGCACCACTGTTTGCTATACATAGACCTAAACTGGCCCTCTCCATCTGCTCACAGACATTTGGCCTTTGGGTCTCTGCTCAAGAACATTATTAAATCCAATCTACCCTTCTCACTGGCCTTGTTGGTGCCACAGTCCTCCTCCTATGGCCTTTGTTCTAATGAACTGTCAGTTTTCTGCACCCCAAGGTGTAGAACACAGAAAGGAACCCTTGCTACCTCTAGCATGGCACCAAGATTTTGGAACTCCCTACTACATGAAGTTCGCTCTGTACCCACTCATGCTGTCTTCAAAAGATTGCACTATAACAGTCTCAAAAATCGTACCCATATACTTACCTTAACTCCCCCTTAGACTACCCTCCCCATTTTCCACTCGTGCTCTATTAATTTCACAAACTTTTTATCCTCCACGGCACTTATTATTTTGATTGTAATGTTTGAAAACTTACTACCTCCATATGAATTTGCATATTGTGCCTACATGTATCTAAGTTGTATGTACTCATTACATGACTGTACTTTTTTTGTTCATTATTATCTTTTGTTCATCCTTTTTCTCTCATCACCTGCAATTATGTTTTTTTCTCCTTATGCTACTTTGTCACTTTTATATTTCCTTGATCTGTATGGCAAATGCCTTATTTGTTTGTAACCTCCCGGGTCGCACCTGAAAATAGTTGCTTTGTGGCTACGGCATCTACCCGGTAAACAAAAATGAAATAAAAATCAAATAATAATTGGTGCCCTATAACACTGCTTAATACGGATCTTAAGATTTTCATGAACATTCTTAGCAATAGGCTAGCCCTGGCCAAAGCCTCCTTTCTACACCCAGCCCAGACCTGGGCCATCCCAGGGAGAATCATACAGGATAACATCATACTTATAAGAGAAATATTGCACACAGGCCAGGAGGGGGAACGCTTTGGTTTCCTGGTATCATTAAACCATATGAAGGCTTTTGATTTTATATCACATAACTATTTATGAGATTGCCTGCCTGCTTATGGTGTCCCATTTAAATTCATACATTGGTTACAAGCATGTTAGTATAAGACTACAGTAATTCCGTATTGTAATGGATGGTTGGGGGCAGAATGTGCAATTGCCGGGGGCTAAGACCGGGCTGCCCACTGAGTCTTGTACTCTATGATATAACCCTGGATCCCCTATTAAGGAAAATTAATCTATCTACTTCCATATCCAGACTCACTTTCTCTAGTTCAGATCCAGAAATCTGTACAGTTGTGTACGTAGATGATGTATGCCTTATTTTAGCAGATACAGAGTCATGTCACCAGACAGGAACCTTACTTTCTGAATTTACAGAAACCAGGGGTACACAAATTAATTATGGGAAAAGTAAATTCTTACTGACTGGCTACACTGGTTACACTTCTGATGCTATTTAAAATGTTCCTATAGTTAAAGAACCATGTAAGATTTTAGGTATTATGTTTGGTAAGGAAGATATGGCCCTTACAAACTGGCATCAGCTGTTGGATACTGCCCAAAAGAAAGTGGAACTCTGAAATAGATGGAGGATATCAAAGCCCAAAAGTTTATAGGTTAAAACCTATTTGCTATCAACTTTTTTGCATGTCAGCTGCATTTTGTTCTCCCTAAACAGTTGGAAACCCGACTGGATGCTTGTTTTTTTTCCTTTAAATGTATTTGTGGTAGCCACCTTAAGCCCATTAAGAGGTTGATTTTAGTTTTGGAGAAGTCACAGGGTGGCCTTAAAATGGTAAACCCTATTCCTTTATTTTTTTCTATGTATCTGACATTTAATCTTCAACCCCTCCTACTTAGAAAGTTTAAGCTTTGGATCCTGTGGGTTATGGATTATTTAGATCTCCTTTTGCAGGTGTGGCCCTTACATAGTCCTTTATATCGACAATGGTCATTTTTGGGATTACCAGCCCATTTTCTAGATTGTTTTGGGAAACTAAAACTTTGGATGTTTTCTAATCACCAAGTTATTTCACTTCATAGAAAAGCCACATATGAATATGTTATGTTGCGATGGTTTACGGAACAGCCTTCTTTCGCAGATAGACCACAGCATGACAAAACTCTGATTGGACAGATGCTAAAGTCACCCTGGATTCTCAAACAGATGTGGGATGTGACCTGGCTCTCCCTACATGGTAGATTGAACATGAAAGGGAACCTTAAACATAAAGGGTAGAGGAGAGTTACTGCCCCAGATCATCTTGTATATTATAAACTGAAACAATACAACATCTCTGCTTTGACTGCCCATATATCAAAGAATTTTGGAAGATTTTGATATAGAATTGGCCATCCTCCCTATTCTCTAGCATTTCCCCAGATCTGGCATTGGAGATGCAGTTTGACTATGCAACAGATGGTAATTTCTGATACCCAGTTATTTTACATGGTAGAGAATGCTATTATGAAAATCCAGTTTCAGGAAGTTTCCCTGTTTTCTACACAGGTACATCACCAGTGGTGGGGAGAAAGTTCCTGGACCTCTTAAAAATTGAGCTCACC
The DNA here is from genome assembly GCA_016271365.2 of Neoceratodus forsteri. NCBI lineage: Eukaryota > Metazoa > Chordata > Ceratodontiformes > Ceratodontidae > Neoceratodus > Neoceratodus forsteri. The sequence continues at coordinate 19,267,963 of CM057453.1, read as the reverse complement.
ACCTGGAAGAAGGAATGACTGCTTGTGCCTTAGAAAACAGTGAATGCCCTCAAATTTGTCTAGTCATGGGTAATGGTAGGTGCTCAGAGCTTTACTTTTCAACTACCTCATGATGTAACTGGGTTTTTTTTTGGTTCCCCAACAAGGATTGCTTTATATAATTTCTGGATTCTTTCCTTTAACAGGGAACTGTTGAAAATATGTCAAACAATACTTAACTTGCATTTCATTTTCTTTTTGATTTGTATTTGTTGTATCACTCAATATGTTTATTAAGCATTTTTTAAAGTTTTCAATCAAAAAATGCTCCTACTGTTTGGGGTGGGGAGCCTTTAATAAGAGATATGAAGCAATATGCATGTTGTTTACTTTTCAGGGATATGTTACAGTTTAGAACAGGTATAATACTTTCAGAGAGAACATGTATGTATAAATACCCATTATTTCTTTAGTTTTTGCTTTATGTCATTGTTTTCCATTCTCTTTACAGATTGTTTAAATTGAATTTCTCATTTTTTTCCTAGTGGGGAATCTAATGACAGCAGGACTAAAATACTTATTTTCTTTTAAACTGGATTTGTATTTTCTTTTTCTGTATGATTCAGTACTGTTTGATATACTTTGTTTTGAAGTTATAATAAAATAATTCCCCTACTCTTCTCAGGAAGTACCACGGACTCTTTAACATCCACCTGAACTACCAACAGAATAGGCAGATGGGACCTCAGTTTAGCATCTCATGCAAAAGACAGCACCTCAGGAGTGCAGCACCCCCTCATGCTGCACTGCAGTGTCAGTATTGGGATTTAACCCAAGTGCCTGGTGTAAGGATAGAATCCACAGCCTTCTGATGTCCCAGCCTCCGAGGTGAGTGCACTACCTGCTGAGCCACTGACACTGACAATTTGTCTGCATAGGCCAACACAGTGCACATTGTCAAGCCAATTTTAAGGGAATCTGTGTCAGGAGCTTCTAGTGCTTTCAATAATATAGTAATATATATATATATATATATATATATATATATATATATATATATATAAAGTAGGATCAAGTATATACCCCTGCCTGACACCATTATTTATTGGAAATATATCTGAAGTCTGACCTTATACCAAACCCTAACTTGAGCCCATGTCCCCCAATCCTCATGACATCCCATAATGTTTTCCTGACAATAGAATAAAATGCAGAACTAAAATCAATGAAAGCCACATAGAATCTCTGTCCTCTTACTGTAACATATTTTTCCAAATGATGCTGGAGGATAAAACAATTATCCAAGGTTGCGTATCCCTCTCTAAAATGAGCTTGCAAGGGAAAACTATCACCCACACTTTTAAGTTCTACTTTCAGTCTATCTAATAATACTTAGGAATACATTTTTGATATAATCGTAAGTAAGCTAATTGGCCTTTAGAGTTTTGGATCATAACGGTTCTCTTTTTTAAAAATGGGGATAGTTTCTGAGCCTCTCCATGAAGTAGCAATACATCTTTCTAATACATTTGTTAAGAAAAGATGTTAAGCAATTCGACCATTTCTCTACTGAGCAATGATATACTTCTGTGGGAATTTTATCAGGACTGGGTGTTTTTTTTATTATTATTTAAGAGCATTTATTGCTGAAAGATTTTCTTGCTGGATAACTGACTAAAAAAACAGTCTTGAGTCCAACAATTCAGAAGAAAACTTGGCTATAGAGACTGGGATCATAAAACATTTTTGAGAAATACTGGACCCAGTCATGTGACTGTAAGAGCAAGCCAGGAATGTGACTATGGGGGTCATAGTGTTCTACATTTCTGTGGTCACAAGGTAGACTATCAACAATCTGCTAAGTGTAATCAATGATGCAAACCATTCCAACCTACCCCCTTCTAAGTACTGTACCTGCTCCCACTCACTCTTTCAGTCACATGACTTTATTAGCTGACCGGGAAATGGTGTGCCATGGGTTAGAGAATGGGATGACCAAATTAGGCAGGTTTTGGTCTATTTGACTCCACTGGCTAATATTGATATTTTGGAGACAGGGGAGTTGCTAAAGAAGTGTGAAAAAACATGGTCAGCTCCTGGAATAGTGTTAGGAGTTGGCATTTAAAACATTTGTGCAGGAGACTGTAGAATTGGGTGGAGAGGGTAAATGATGGTGGTTGAAAAGGGGTGGCAATGGGACAGACCCTAGCCTGATGGGGAGGGCTGTGATGAATTTATTATTTTTTTTTAATTATTCTGCACTGCAAACTATAAAAACTATGTTGTCACTGATGACTTTTGCCTGGTTTGAAGGTCAATGTTCACAAGTTTAAAATTTAGGAAGTTCTCAGCGCTCTAGGTAAAACTGGATTTGATCCTCTCCACAATTATTGCAAGCTATGTCCTCATTTTTTCTTATGATCTGGGGGTGCTGGGTCATACATTTGATAACTTGCAATATTCTGTTTTTGATCTGCTTCCCAGTTGTTGACCAGGGTAAGTTGCATCAAGCATATCACACATAAACTCCATTACAGTGTTTACATTGTTTGCCTTGTTAGTGATGGCTAGAATTTAAAATGTTCCTCCTGACCTTAATGGCAAGAAATTGAGTAGATCTAACCTACATCTCTGAACTACAGAAATAATTTAGTCTGGCAGTGCATAGAAGATTCCTCAGCGCGGTCTTGGGCAAACTATATAATCTTTGCAGTATGCTAATCTGTATTAGAGCTAAACATTTTCAGCTTGTTCTCCTTGAATTTTAAATGGCCTTTCCAGTTACAGTGAATAAGAGTAGCTCCAACAGTGTGAGCATTTAATTAAAATATGTGAATATTCTTATTTCCAAGTGACTTTATCAGTTGAATAAGCACTGTTTTTGTAAGATATTAGCTGCAAATGTGCTGTATTAGCAATCCATATCATGAGTGGTTTGCAGCACTTCAGCCCTGTTTACATGGTGGCATTTGCACTGCAGCAAGCCAAGCACTTCAGTTGCTACGGTGCAAATGCTGCCACGTGGACACTTACTGGATTATGGTAAGCTGGTCCTTACTGTGGTCCCATAGTCACAGAAAGTCTCAGAATGCATTCCATAGTCAGCAGTTTAAGCGGTCATGTGGACAGGCTGTGCCTCTCACTCACACACGCCAGACCATGCAGGCTTCTTTTGGCTTTTATTAGATGACCGCTTCTTGATTCCCAGTCCCTCTCCAGCGCATCTTGCATCAGTGCTGAGAGGGGCTGTGTAGATGCAGAAGCAGAGTGTCTTCTTACAGTGGCGTGAAAAAGTATTTGCCCCCTTCCTGATTTTCTCTATTATTGCATATTTGTCACACTGGATGTTTTCAGGTCTTTAGAGAAAATGTAATATTAGATAAAGGGAACCTGAGTGAACAAATAACACTTGTTTTTTTTTTTTATTTCACTTATTTAATGAAAAAAAGTTAACCAACACCAACTGGCACTGTGTGAAAAAGTAATTGCCCCCTTACACTTAATAACTGGTTATGCCACATTTAGCTGCAATGACTGCAACCAAACACTTCCTATAATTCAAAATCAGTCCTTCACATCGCTGTGGAGGAATTTTAACCACTCTTCCCAGAGAACTGCTTTAATTCAGTAACATTTGGTAGGTTTTCGAGCATGAACTGCTTGTTTCAGGTCCTGCACAGCATCTCTATTGGGTTTAAGTCTGACTTTGACTAGGCCACTCCAAAACTTTAATTTTAATTTTTTAGCCATTCTGATGTGGACTTGCTTTGTGTTTGGATCATTGTCTTGCTGCATGACCAACTATGCTTCAGCTTCAGCTGACGGAAGGATGACCGACATTCCCCTTAAGAATTTTCTGGTACAGAGCCGAATTCATGGTTCCTTTAATTATGGCAAGTCATCCAGGTCCTTAGGAGCAAGCATCCCACACCATCACACTACCACCACCATGTTTGACTGTTGGTATGGTGTTCTTACTGTGGAATGCTGTGTTTGCTTTACGCGAGACATTATGGGATCCATGTCGTCCAACAAGTTCCACTTTGGACTCATCTGTCCATAGAGCACTTTCCCAAAAGGCTTGTGGATCATCCAGGTGCTTCTTGGCAAATGGGAGACGAGCGTTTATGTTTTTCTTGGTTAGCAGTAGTTTCCGCCTTGCTGCTCTCACATGAAGCCCATTTTTGCCCAGTCTCTTTCTGATTGTGGAGTCATGAACACTGACCTTAGCTGAGGCAAGAGAAGCCTGCAGTTCTTTAGATGTTGTTTTAGGATCCTTTGAGACTTCCTGGATGATTTTCGCTGCCCTTGGAGTAATTTTGGCAGGCCGCCACTCCTGGGAAGATTCACTACTGTTCCAAGTGTTCTCCATTTGGAGACTATGGCTCTCACTGTGGCTTGACGGAGTCCCAGAGCCTTAGAAATAGCTTTGTAACCCTTTCCAGACTGATAGAGGGCACACATTTTTTCTGATCTTTTCAGGAACTTCCTTGATCATGGCATAATGTGCTTGTTGAATCTTTGTGCTGGCAACGTGACTCTGATGGTAAGGGTCAAAATAAGTGAGGTTTATATTGAGCAGGGCTGGCTGTAATCAAGCCTGGCTGTGTTCAATCAGCTGACTCTAATTATCCCTTTAATTGGGTTGATTTAACTAGGGCAATTACTTTTTCACACAGTGCCAGTTGGTGTTGGTTAACTTTTTCATTAAATAAATGAAATAGGTAAAAAAGAAAGTGTTATTTGTTCACTCAGGTTCCTTTATCTAATATTATATTTTGTCTAAAGACCTGAAAACATCCAGTGTGACAAATATGCAGTAATAGAGAAAATCAGGAAGGGGGCAAATACTTTTTCACGCCACTGTAGGTCAGGGCAAAAATATGGGACTTCAGAGGAGTTGACTTTGATAAAATGGCCAACAGTGTTAAGCTAGCCCTGGCAAGAAGAAATACAGGTGATGGGGTACAGATAAAGTGGGCAAGTATTGAGGATGCAATACTTGAAGCAACATCCCATTGTGTTAGAGAGAAAAGGAAATGCAAAAGAAGAAGAAAACCACTTTGGTTCTCAAAAACAGTAGCAGAAAAGGTCAGAGCCAAAAGGCTGGCCTTCAGGAAATATAAGGGAATGCAGCAGGATGAAGGCAGGGAGGCATACCAAACTTCCCTAAGGGAAGCAGGGAAGGCAGTAAGGTAGGCAAAGACCCAAAACGAGGAAACACTAGCACAAACAGTAAAAGAAGGTGACAAGACTTTCTAAAGATACATTAGTGAAAGGAGACATTCCAGAGGGAGTATTGCTAAGATCAAAGGGGATAAGGGGGCGTGTGAGGAGGAGGAGGACCATGTAAAAGCATCTATCCTAAATATATACTTCTGCTCAGTGTTTACTGAAGAGAAGGTAGGGCAGGGCCCACAGCTCAGCACCATGGACACAGAGGGGTGGGAGGTGTGCAGTAGTCCCTTCACAAAAGAAAGGTTCCTACAAGAGCTCGATAAGCTCAGGGTGGACAAGGCAATTGGACCTGATGGCATACATCCCAGGGTACTAAAGGAGCTAAGGGTGGAACTAGTAGAGCCATTATCAAACCTGTTTAGTGAGTCTCTAAGCACAGGAGAGGCCCCAGAAGACTGGAGAAGGGCTCATGTGATCCCGCTCCACAAGAGTGGTAGCAGGGAGGAGGCAGGGAACTACAGACCAGTCAGTCTTCCCTCAGTAGTGGGCAAGATTATGGAGGCACTCCTTAAGGAAAGGATAGCACAACACCTGGAATCCATAGGAGCACAGGATCCAAGACAACATGGGTTTACAACAGGAAGGTCCTGTCAAACTAATCTCATAGATTTCTTTGACTGGGTAACCAGAGTGGTGGACCAAGGTGGAGCAGTTGATGTTGCCTACCTTGACTTCAGCAAAGCTTTTGATACTGTTCCACGTAGAAGATTGATTAATAAGCTAGGTAGGCTCGGGGTGGGTCAGAGGTTGGTCAACTGGGTGGCAAACTGGTTGACAGGCAGAAAACAGAGAATGATGGTAAATGGTATACAGTCAGAACAGATGCAAGTCACAAGTGGGGTACCTCAGGGATCAGTCCTGGGGCCAGTCCTCTTTAATATCTTCATCAGTGACATTGCAGATGTACTGGAGGTTAAGGTTTGTCTGTGAGCAGACAACACATTATCCAGATGGGGTGGGCAGAATGAGAAGAGATCTGGATAAACTGGCAAAAAGGATGGAAGAGTGGCAACTGGAGTTTAATGCAAAGATGCGCAAGATCATGCACATAGGGAAGAGAAACCCTGAAGCCACTTATAGGCTCGAAGGGGAGTTGCTAGCAGTGACAAGGGAAGAAAGAGACTTGGGCATCATCATCTTCACAGATGACCTGAAATCATCCAAGCAGACCACTAAAGCAGTAGGTAAAGTTAGGGGGATGTTGGAGTGTATTAGTAGGGGTATCACAAGTCATAAGAGAGTGGTAATAATCCCTCTTTACAAGATACTGGTTAGGCCCCATCTGGAGTACTGCATGCAGTACTGGAGGCCGCGCCTTCACAAGGACATTAACCAAACTGAGGCAGTCCAGAGAAGGGCAACCAAAATGGTGCAGGGACTGCATCAAAAAACATATGAGGACAGATTAACAGAGCTCAATATGTATACCCTAGAGCAAAGGAGGGAGAGAGGTGATATGATCGAAACATTCAAACACCTTAAGGGCATTAAGAAGGTGAAACAGCTAGCATGTTTCAATATAAGACAAATAGCAGGACAAGAGGACACAGCATGAGATTAGAGGGTGGCCGATTAAGGGGTAATGTGAGGAAATTCTTTTTCACAGAAAGGGTGGTGGATGCATGGAATGGCCTACCTCAGTAAGTGGTGGATATGAATACAGTGCAGGGCTTCAAACAGGCATGGGATAGGCACAAGGGAGCAATACAGATGAGTATGAATAGATAGATCATTGACAGAGCAAAGGCCGATTGCACATTCATAAGGCAGAAAAAAAATTGGCAGACTGGATGGGCCTTGTGGTCCTTATCTGCCATCAACTTCTATGTTTCTATGGCAGTGCTTCAATGCTCCATGGAAGGAGTGAAGTCAGCTGTGTGAACATACAGTTAGACTGACAAGTAAAGCAGTGTGGTCTAGTCATTAGAGCACCAGTTTGGGGCCTGAGAGGTCACAGGATCAAACCCCAGTGTAGACTAATACTCACTGCGTGATTCTGGGCAACTTGCTTAACATCTCAGGGCTCCAGTCCACAAAGCAGCTGGAATGGGAGGAATCTGGATCCCAGTAGAAATGCAAACATATGAACATACAAAGCATGCCAGCAGAAACAGGCCACAATGGTCTAGCAAGTCTTCTCAAGTGTGCAATTTATAGTCTGTTTTACTGGAACTGCCCCCCTTCCCTTACCTCCTGTGTTTTCCTCCCCCTTCCTGTTTTCTCCCCTCCTCATCTTCCCACCAGTTATGACTCTCCTTTTACCCTGTCGCACCCCTTTTAAAAGTGCCCACCATTTTCAATTAGACCACCTCCTCCTGCAGTTTGTTCCACTTTGATACCACCTTTTCCATGAAAAAGTGTATCCTCATTTCCTTTTTAAATCTTCCTCCAACTAGCTTCAGACTATGCCCCCTTGTGCACCCCACCCTTTTTAAATTGAAGATGCCTTCCATTCTAAGCTTGTTCATACCTTTTAGGTACATGAAGGTTTCTATCATAGCCCACTTTTTCCTTCTGTCCTCCAGGGAATACATATTGAGGACCTGCAGTCTGTCCTCATATGGTTTGTTCCCCAGGCCCTGGATCATCTGGGTCACCTTACGCTATACCCCCTCCAGTAGTATGATGTATTTTTTCAAATAAGGGCACCAGAACTGCACACAGTACTCCAAGTGTGGTCTCACAAAAGACCTATACGGTGGCAGAATGACTTCCTCCTTCCTGGATGTGATTCCCCTGGTGATGGCCCCCAGCATTTTGTGTGCTTTGGCTGCCACTTTACAGCACTGCACAGAGGGTCTCATGTCTCCCCTGACAATTATGTCTAGATCTGTTTGCTCATCTGAACTGGCCACCTGAACACCCAGCAGCCAGTAGCTTGCCCCAGGGTTCTTTTGCCCAGGTGCATGACCTTGCACTTCTTTTCATTGAACCCCAAATGCCAGATGCCAGACCAGTTCTTGAGCCTAGCCAGATCCTCCCTGAGCTCCTGTCTTCCCTCCTCTATGTCCACTCTCCCAGAGAGCTTAGTGTCATCTGTGAACTAGCAGATTTTATTTTTGATCCCATCTGCTATGTATCCAATGAAGATGCTAAATAACATTAATCCGAGTACTGAGTCCTGTGGGACCCCACTAGTTACAGATTTAGGCTTCAATAAATCCCCCCTATAATCACCCTCTGGTTCCTATCTTCCAGCCAGGTCCCAATCCACCCCACTAGCCTTTCCCTGACACCCAAGTTCCTCAGCTTACTGAGCATTCTTCCATGTGGCATATAGTCAAAGGCCTTGCTGAATTCCACATACAGGACATCCACTTCCTGGCTCCTGACCAACGACCTTGTGACCCAATTGAAAAAGTTTATCAGGTTGGTCTGGCAGAATCTTCACAAGACAAATCCATGCTGCGTTTCATCCTGGAGACCATTTACCTCCATAAAGCTCACTAGTTTCTCCTTTAGAATGGTCTCCATTAATTTGCTTACAGTGGATGTTAGGCTGACTGGTCTGAAATTACCAAGTTCATCCCTAGGTCCACTCTTGTTGAGAGGCACCACATTTATCATTCTCCAGTACTGAGGCATGCACTCTATCTCCTGGGAAGTGATATACAGGTCCAACAGGGGGCCAGCCATGACCGCTGCCAGTTCCCTCAGGACTCTTGGGTGGATTCCCATCCGGTCTAAAGGCCTTGCCCACCCAAAGAACCGTAAGTACCTTTAAAATCCTGTCCTCCTGGATTACCTCATCTGTTTCATTATCGTCCCCTTTTTGAGCACCTATTTTTCTCTGTGGCTTAGGTCCATACTTTTTCCTAGTGCAAACCGAGCTGAAGTACTCATTCAGTGACTCTGTCTGATCCTCATTACTTTCCTGCCACCCCTTCCCTCTTAATCCTGACAATCACATCCTTACAGCTTCTTCTGTCTCTCATATACTGAAAAAAAGTCATTTTCTCCTTCTCTGATCCCCTGCACCAGCCTTAGTTCCCTTGTGACCTTAGCTGCCTGGACCGCTTGACCTGCCTCTCTGGATTTCCCTGAATAATCCTCCCTATCTTCCTCTATCAAAGTATGCTTGTACTTTTGAAAGGCTGCTCTTTTTTTCCTCACGTTCACTGCCACCTCATTACTGAACCAGCTTGTTCTTTTGGTCCTGGATTTCTTTGGCCATGGATTTCTATCACTCTGATCCATGGTGGCAAGCAGACCAATGACCCCTCAGCAGTAGCTAACATTTTCAACTCATTCTTTGGTGACCTCAACAGATATAAACCCTCCCCCTCCACTCACCCCATCCACCCCCTACCCCCCCCGCACCAATACTATGTCCACATCCATGCCCAGCCCCCAGATTCTATTTTAGGGTCCTAAAACCCTTGGACACCATAAAGCTCATCCAAAGTAACAACTCTAAAGCCAACAAAGGGGAAGATGGAATAGACTTTAAAATCCCTAAACTGGTCATTAATTCCTTAGCAGTCCCCATCACCAACATACTAAACCACTTACTCTGCTCTGGCTATTTCCCTAGCACCTGGAAAACCACCACCATCAAACCATTGTTCAAGTCAGGGTCAACGAATTAAGTAGGGAATTACCGACCTATTTCCCTCCTTGTTCCCCTCTCCAAAATCATTGAAAAAGTTGTTCATATCCAGCTCACTGCCTTCATCAACAATCATAACTTGTTCTCTGTTGCCCAGCATGGTTTGAGATCCGGACATAGCACCAAAACTGCCCTGGTCAGGTTCATCAGTTATATCTTCAAGGTAAGTGATAAGGGCCAGTACACAGGCTCTGTCTTTGTGGATCTGACCAAGGCGTTCCACCTTGTTGACCATTGCCTTATCCTGGACTCCCTCAGGGGCTTGCTCATATCTGAAAATGTTGCCAAATGGGTTGAAAGCTACCTCTCCAGAAGATCACAGAAAACTAATATCAATGGTAATTTTTCTGTTGAATGTCCGATTGAACATGGGATACCCCAGGGATCCATTCTGGGCCCACTCCTGTTCTCACTTTTCATCAATAAGCTCCCTTCCATCTGCCAAACCACTCAACTAGTCCTTTACACTGATGACACAGCCCTCCACTGCAGTGACACTAACCTAGACACAGTGTTCAGTAACTTGCAGGCTGATTTCAGCAAGCTACACACTTGGTCTCTGCCAAAGGCATGGTTCTCAACTCCAAGAAGACCAAGTTTATGATCTTCTCTGGCACAAGAAAAGCCTCAGTCTTGGGACGATCCCTCTCAGACAATCTTGGTAACATCATAGAACAAGTCTACAAATTCAAATACCTTGGACTGTACTTAGACCCTCACCTGACCTACAATATCCATATTAAAAACCTCATCAAGAAAATCCATATGAACCTAGGTCTCTTATACTGAATCAGAAAGCTCCTTGTCCCTGTCTCCCGACTATGCCTCACCAGCTCCTTTCTCCTGTCCCTCCTTGATTATGGCTATATCGTCTACTCCACCCCCAACATTTCCTCCCTTTTCTCCAAACTCAGGACTACATGCAATAATATCTCATGCTCTGTGACCAGCCTCCCCTGGATGACCCATCACTGTACCCTCTATGCCTCCCTCCAATGGCTCACCCTTGAAGGCAGGTTCCAAATAAAAATGCTCTCTTCCCTACACAACGTTCACTATAACCTGCTGCTGATCAGAATTAACTCCCTTTTCTCCTTATCAGTTCCCAAATGCAGTACAAGAGGAGCCGCCTATCATATCTTCAACACCCCTTTTTACCACACCAAGCATGCGCTGAACTCCATCACATACAAGGGCCATAAGTTTTACAATAAACTGCACCTGAACTTCAGGCCTGTAGTTCAATTTGCTCCTTTGCCTCCTCCATCAAGGATCACCTCCCTCCAATCCACCACCAGTGTCTGCCCTGGTAGATAACCCCCCTGAATGTCCACCAACCCTTGGATTACCTTAGAGTTTATATGTATCCGTATATTGGCTCTACTGTTGTGTGCTCTGTATTTTTTTTCTAATCTAGATCCTCCTGTCATGTACACTGTTCATACTGTAAATTCTGCAAAATTTAGCTAATATTGTTTTTACCTTTTTCTTTGTATCATAAAATTTCTTTAACACTGGATGTTTGTGAAAATGGCCATTTTTGCTCACATACTTTCCAGTATAAAAATAAAATTTAACTGAATTGTATTCTTACTCTCTGTCTTTTTACACATGCTAGAGGCCTCAGTTAGACCCAACTTAATAATGGATCATTTCTGATCTGCATCAATCTCTGAAGTAATTTTGTCAAGGTGCCCTCCTAGGATGTCACCCATTGTACTAAAGTCCACCCTCCTAAAGACCACCAAACCCGTCTTAGTCCTGGCTGTTTCCTTGCCCATAGTAAGGTAAAATCACACTGTGCGGTGGTCACTGCCTGCAATGGGATCCTTCACTACTGTGTCCTGGATATGATCTCGATCTGACAGCACCAGGTCCAGTATAGTACCATCCCTGGTTGGCTCTGTCACTCTTGCACCAGGAAACAATCCAGGAAAGCCTCCAGGAGGACCTGTTCCTTGGAGTAGGAGGTAGCTGGGGTTCTCCAGTCAACTCCAGCCAGGTGGAAGTAACCTGTTATGACAAAGTTTCCCCTAATACTGAACTTCCTAATCTGATCCCTCAGCTCTCTGTCCAACTCCTTGTCCTGTGAGGGCAGTCTGTACACCACCCTGATTTGAACCTTTCTCCCCTTCATGTTTTGAAGCTGTACCCATAAAGCTTCAGTCCTACCCTCCACCTCTTTCCTGGTGCATAAGATCCCTTCCCTTAAGCATAAAGCTACACCTCCCCCTCTCCCCTCCTCTCTGTCCTTTCAGTACAATCTATATCAAGAGATCACAAGGTCCCAGTCATGGTATTGGGTGGCCCACATCTCTGTGTTGGCCACTATGTCCACCTCTCCTTCAGCCTGTTGAGATGTTGCCTCTCAATTGGGCTATCTTGGGTAAATAAATTGGAAAAAATATTTGGTTTCAAGTTTGCATCCCCTTGGGAGTGCAAACCACTTTATTAGTTGTTTTAGTTATTATCATCATCATGATATGATACAGGATGCCCCAAATACAAAGCATCATGAGTAGCAATATAAAAATCACATTCAGATACAGACTGTAATGATTTCAGCACAATTAAAAGTCAAATGAAAATAGTTTCTACATCCAGTCCACTTGGAGTCAAAGCAGTATCCATGGACACTTAGAAAATGTGTTGTCAAATTCCTAGTTCTTGATTGGTTGTGACCACCCACCACCCAGGCAGGTATTGGGCAAAAGAGACTAGTAAATACCTGGCCCCTGTGCCTGACTTCCTTTTAACTAAATAAATCACTGTGCCCCAGAACTTGCAGTATTATGTTAACAATGCCACAGACAATGAGAGGTGCTTAATTTATGAATGCAGCCTTCTGCCAGCAGCTTAAGTGCAGTCATCCCTTCTGTCAGACTTACCATGCTAGTACCCTGGCTAGCACTGTCTTTTGATTGGGCTCTTAACCCCACACCTTGGTGCCATCACTCAAATAAATCCAGAATAGCTCAGAAAGAAATGGATAGGTAGGGTTCCAAACTGAAAAGCACGTGTAAACAAAAACAGCTATAAAAAAAACTCAGTCCCATTTAAACAGTATTACTTATATCACTGCTAACAACAGTTTTTTTTTTTAATCTTTTAAATATTTTCTTTCATTTTTATGTTTTTCTACTTTATTAAACCTTCTAACCCAAACCAATTTTCTAAGTGCAATAATGCACTCCATAGTGTGTGATATGGGCTGTACATGCCCTTCCAATAGTTTTAAGGTCCTTTGCCTGCAGTATCAGGCTTCATTACATCCCTGGGTAGATGGGTATAGCTGAATTACACCCAACCAGTTGTGTATTACTGTTTACATGCTGTATGTTGTCCTACTTGTCAGACATCACTATGGTAACATTGATGTCTGTGCAGAAGATAAGTAGCCTAATATTCAAAGGCTTCAGGGACAATCACTGCTCCATACCCTAGTTGGTGACCAACCTTGGTGCTTAATTTACCTCATTAACTTTCTTTTGCTTAATTTGTAGTTGTAATTTGCATCTATTTCTTTCACTTGTGTGTATGGACTTGGCTATTTTACTTCTGTTCCGTTTGTCCCATGTAACCTTCCCCCAGATCACATCTTAAATAACCTGTTGGTAGCTCAGTGTGTTCTCTCTCTCTTGGATCAACTTTTACAATAGTATATGTTTACACTCACCCTTCTCCCCCACACATATACTACCACCAGGGATGAGGAACAGATCAAAAATAATCTAGGACTGTTCAAAAATAAAACACTAAGCTATATGAGAGAGAGAGAGAGAGGCAAATGTATAGCATAAAGGGGAGCTACAGTACATGATGCAGTGCCCCTGGCCTCTAAAAACAAATATTTGTAATCTGAAATTCAGTTTGGGGGGGGTAGGCAAGACCCAAGCCCTGATCACACGGATCATATAAAGATGGGCTTAAGCCAGTGATTTTGTATAAGCCCGTTTACCTATTTTCTGAATGCAATAATAGAAAAACAAATACATAAATATAATTTAAAATGTTGTTGGCTAGATCCTAGAACATGAATGATTACATACAGAGAAATTATAATCAACTTGTGGTGTAATCCCAAGGGAAGAACATCAGTGCTTATGAAAAAGCAAAGCAGATTTTATCTTCATTACCAGCTCCCCAATTGTATTCCTTGGGGTATATTTAATTATGAAGCTTCTCCCTATTGTACTCTTGTAAGCAATATTTAAAAGCAAGGGTTGCTTCCTAGTTGTTTTCCTAACACCTACTGTACCTGTTGTGAAATGTTGTCTCTGCAGAACATCTGTGGGGTATAATCAATTCCCCTATAAGTTTTCAATGAAGTCCATTTGATGCAAAATATTTTTTAGCAAGCAATGGCATGTTAATAATAAGTAAAAAAAAAAAAAACTTAAACTGTTTTGTTTGCAGACCTAGCCTTATTTACAAAATTACTTGCATTTGCCACAGACCTCTGTCTGTAAAGGACAGCTCAAAATTACATGATGTTGCAGTCCCATTTTACTAAAATTCCTATTAAATATCATAGATAAGATATTGCAGAAATCTGTGCAGTTCACAATCTAACATTCTGAATTCCCCTGATTTCATTTTAAAGCACAGCAACTCTGAATTCAATGGGATCCATTACCTCCAAACTTGTGGCACCGCCATGGGGCCATCAATGGCCCCCTCATTTGTCAATCTGTTCCTGGGCAAGTGATAATAAATAGTGATTTTTAATCCATAAACGAACCCTTGCTTGCCTAGGATCAGATTTTGGCAATGCTTTATTGATGACATGTTACGTATTTGGAAGGGAAACCCAGAGGAAATTGAGAAGTTAGTCAAATAGATAAAAACTAATATCAAAAGCCTATATTTTACTTACAAAACAGATAGAGACACTGTAGATTTTCTGGATGTTTCCTTCTGTAAATCCACTAAACCAGATGGTAAGACTGAATCTAAATGTTACAGAAAAAGCACTGCCACCAATTCATTACTTAGGGCAGACAGTGAGCACCCCCCATAGACTCATTAATTCTGTGCCTTCCGGACAGTTCCTACTGTATGTCTGAGAAGGAACTGCTCAGAGGAAACCATGTTCTTAAAACAAGCATTTGAGCTCAAAATAGATTTGCAGCAAGGGGATATGAAATAGGATTTTTGGTAGAATCTCAGACCAGAGCTCATTCAAAACCAAGGGAGGAACTATTAAAGAGAGTGACTAATAGTGACACAAAAGAAACATCCATTACTTTCGTAACTGAACATGACAACTGGTCAGGCCAAATAGGCAGCATTATACATAAAAACTGGCCTATACTACTTGGAGACAAACTTGTAGCAGAAGCAGTTGGGGAGGGACCTAGGATTACTTTCAGTAGAGCACCCAATATTAGGGATAAAGTCATACATAGCAGGTTACCCCCAGAACTACCCAACCAGGGATCTAATTGGTTACCTAACAGACTGCTTCAAATGCCTCAGATGTAATGTGTGTATTCACAGCAACACTGTAGTAAATTCAGACACCCAGCAAATCCTGAAAAGGAATTTGAAGTGAAAAAAGTCATTATTTGCCACACTACATTAGTAGTTTATGGTGTCCATGCAAAACGTTAAACATTGGAAGGATGCAGGAACACATTAAGAATATTTCCAATGTCAGGCTAGACACTCTAGTAGGTTTACATTTTGCTCTGCACCACAGTTCTACACCCAGTGGGCTCAAGTATATGGGGATTGAATGGGTACCCCTTATGAAATATAGTGGAGATAGGGTTAACTTATTCTTGAAGAAAGAAAGTGAATTGATATATAGATTAATGAGTGTCAAGCCGGATGGCTGGATGATCAATGGGATCTAAAACCATTCCTGAAAAAGAAATTATTTAATAGTGCTGCTTTGATTAATAATTCTGTATTTGACCTTTTGCACTTGCAAGTGACCTCCCTAACCTGTTTTCTGTTTGTGCTCACTTATAGGAGATTTTCTTCACCTGTAGTATTCACTGCACCTCTGTACTTCTCTTTCTCTACAGCATTGTGCTTTTTGTACTGTAGATTGCCACTTAAACATAGAAATATAAAAAATGATGGCAGAAGAAAGCCCAGTGGTCAGTCTTGTGTGCCCACCTTACCTAACTGACCCATGTAGGTACTATGGGCATGTGCTTGTCCCACCCTACCTTGAAATCCCCCACTACTTTGTCTGTTATCACCTCCTCCGGAAGCTTTTTCCACTTATCCACCACTTTTTCAGGGAAAAAGTGCTAGAGAACATCCCTCTTGAATTTTCCCCACACCAGTTTCATTGAATTTGCCGGGTTGCTGTATTCATACTTAACACAGATATGTATTTGCCAGCCACCATGTTTATCCTGGACAGGTATTTGTATGTTTCTATCATGTACCCTCTCTCTCTTATAGTCTACAAGGTGTACAAATTGTGGCCTTGCAGCCTCTCCTTGTATGTCTTTTGCCCCATACCCTGAATCACTGGTCTCCTGTGATTGGTTTCCTGCCACTGCACTGCTTCCACTATCTTGCAGTTCTTGTGCAGATGTGGACTCCAGAACCTTGCACAATTCGCTAAGTGTGGGGTCACCAATGATCTACATAGTAGAAGGATCACTCTCCTGCTTCTTCTGCTTATTCCCCTCTCTATGCACTCTAACATCCTGTTAGCCTTTCCCACTACCTTGTTGCACTAATCTGTGGATTTCAGATTTTATTACTACCCACTAGATCTTTTTCTTCTGCTGCAGTCTCTAATACTACACCACTATCATTTACTGTACTCTTGGGTTCTACTTCCCTATGTACATTAACTTACATTTCTTCACATTAAAGCTCAGCTGCCAGACCCTGGACCAGTTTTTCAGTCTACCCTGATCTTTCCTTAGTGCGCTAATTCCCTCTTCAGTGTCTACCCTTGCACAGATCATAGTGCCATCTTCATAGAGGCAGATCTTGCCCTGCATGCCCACCCCATGTTGCATATGAATGAGATAAAGAGGGAAGGACACAGGATTGAGCCCTGTGGTACCCCACTTGTTATCTATTTGGCCTCCAAGAATTAAGCAATATACCCCTTCAGGATGCGGGTGCACTGGTGGATTTACCATGCCTGGTGTGGTTCGGTCATGAGGTGCAGCCGAGTGACTTAACCACACCAGAAGTGGTAAATCCACCAGTATATCCACTCCATGGAGGGGTATATTGCTATTATACAATGTGTTAATTTTTTTTGGTGAGAAAGTAAAAAAAGTTGTTTTTTTTTGTATTTTAAAATATTTGTTTTGAATGTTACTACTCCGTGAGAAAAAAATAGTCCTTTGCTCATAGGGAGACTGTTGTTAGCTTACCCATTTCAATAACTGTGTGAGACATTGTGGGTGCTGCAGAGTGGCAAAATGCATGCGAAGAAGATAAACTGTATAAAAGATGCATAATTTGCAATATTTTTTGTCCGATTCTGTTCCTCGCCCTGGCACAAACTGTCTACTAGTTTACCACACAACTGAACGATGGCGTAGTACGGCCCCCTTTGAAATTGATGATTGGAGTTGCTGGGGTCAATCTCATAATCTGATAGGGTGAACCATTTGTGTTTCAAAGACCCCACAAAGCAGAGAAGTGTTGATGACAGAGTGCGACTACCAAAAGATGTGGCTACTTGTTAAGAATCACGGTTTACCGAGTTGCAGGATGATTGGGAACAGATGCTGAGGAGATAATAATATGTGAGATTAAGAGGTAGATATTTAAGTTGAAAGTACATTAGGTAGGTTTGGGCAGAATTTTGTTAGTGTTCGGCAGTTTACAGTTGGGTTAGTGACTAGGTACTCTCCCCATCAGTCCGTGTGCTTGCCAGTGGTGTGTTTGCCATGATGGGAGGGATTTGCCAGGGACTTCTTGATGTGGCTGAGTGGTTGCTGGTACCTTTTCCAGTGGGTACACTGGAGGATTTATCACAGTGAAAAGGTGCCAGTCAACCAATCAGGATGCATGATTTGAGCAATTTCATTTACCCCATTGTATAATTTGCCATTTACCACTAGCCTCCATGTCCTACCCTCCAGCCAACTTTCTACCCATGATGCTATATATTCATTCACTCCCAGATGCCTCAGTTTTTGACTAGTCTCTTGCAGGGGGTCTTAGTCAAAGGTTTTACTGAAGTCCAAGCACTCTATTTCAACTGCCTGTCCTTTGTCAAATCCCTAGTCACCCAATCAAAAATGTCTTATTATGTTCATCTGGAATAACCTTCCCTTAGTATGCTCCATACTCTGAGATCTTCCAGTGGAGGCATATGTTTGGGCAAAATTAAAAATTGGATACCAACTCAAGGTACTAAACCATTGTCATGTTGTCACCTGAAGAACATAGGATAATCATACTTTAAAATGCTAGTCTGGCTATAATTTTAATAATTCGCCAGTATTCAGGGGGGGCATATTTAAATTTAAGAAAGTAGGTCTTATAATTTGTGTACTAAAAATTGTTTTAGTATTCCAAAAATTTTTATTTTCTAAAGACAGTTTTAAATGAAGTGTTTTTGCTGCCCAAAAATTGTCTCTATGCACTTGACATTTAAACTTTTTGTAACTCCTGTATGATATTGTCTTTGTATCTTGTATTGGTGGTTGGCATAGCCGGACTTAATTGGAAATTAGCTTTTGGCTCAGTAGAGTTTATCCCTTGTTCTTATTTTATATGAATACAAAAAATGTACTTCTACTTGCTAAATCCATGATGCCTGTGATCCTGACATCCATAAGAAAGTCTATCAGTCATTTCCTCAGTATGGGTTAAATTTCCCCACTAAAGTCATCAAGCTTCCTAAAGAAGATGCAAGGCTCTTTAAAGTGCTGAAGCTTTGTGCTGTAATCTGGTTAAAATAAGCAATAAGGCATGACAGAGTGTGTGTTATTGTGTAATAATGTCATGCCTTGGATGGTTGAAGCATGAGGATGTAGGACAAGTGCATTTAACACCTGCGAAGTGACATTATTACACAGTAACACACACACCTTGGAGTGCCCTATTGCTTTTATACAATGGCTCATTCGTTAGCAAAAAAGTATAGATTTTTTTTAACAATTTTCTCAGGATCAAGTATGTTTATTTAATTCAATTTTGTTAATCAGGTAAGCCCATTGGGCCCAAATGTCCCTTTTTCAGGGGCAACCCAGAACTAGTTACATACAGTCCTATTGGATATTTAGCATTACAGAGTGACAAGGCAATTACAGGAACAAAGCTTTTCAAAGTGCATTACATTTCAGAGGTACAGTATATTCCATATCTGGAGCGAGCATGGCATCTTATTAACACATTAGACTAGACAGGAGATGGCTTCAGACATTGTCAGATTGTTAATACAAGCAATTATTTATTTATTTATTCAATTTTGGTGACTGGGTAGGCCCACTGGGCCCTGGGGGGCCCTTTTTCAGGTCAACCAGTAATTAATTACAGAAAGTAAGAAGCATATGGCTAATAGAGTACATGAAAGAGCAGGCCACATATTGATACAGTAAATACATTACATAGGATGGTGACAGCAATACAGCACATCAAAAGGCAGGCCACATTTGGTTACAGTCAAGACATTTCACAACAGCGCAACAGACAATTCCCATTCAGTGAGTCCATGGAGATGTCACATTGGGTCAGCTTTGTAGGCACGTTCAGTGCATGGGCCCAGAAGGACTAGATCTCTAGATTGGGATGGGGTTAGTAGGACCAAGAGCAGGTGGTAGCAAACTTACATCTTTGGGTTGATGAGAGGAGTCTACAAGAAGGCTGCAGGTACAGGCAAGACTAATATTTGGGTTTGCAGTGCCACTAGTAAGTTTGTTTTACTGAGCTCAGGTGCAAGAACATGCATCTTGCCTAGCTGATTCTCACAGAGCCCTTTGGGAAAAGTGCCCAGGGAAGAAGCCCTCTGAAGGTGGTCAGGGAGGTTGTTCCACAGTGCAGGAGCTGCATGAGTGAAGGATTTGCTGTCAGCTGCAGTCCTTACCCTAGGAACTTCTAAGAGATGTCACCCTGAGGTGTGGAGTTGCCTGCCAGAGCACTTTGGGGCTAGTAGGCTGGCTAGGCTTGCTGAGGGGTGGTCAGTGAGGAGTCTGAATGTGTTGCATAATAGGAGGTATTGTAGCCAGAAGCAGAAAGATGGCCAATTCAGGGAGGCCAATGCTTCACAGTGATGTTGCCTTGGGTGGGACACCGTGGCAAAGTGTGCTGTTTTATTGTAAAGCAATTGCATCCTGTTATGCTCTTATTTTGCAATGCCCTGAGTTACTGATGCAGCATAAGTTAGGGTTGGGAGGAAGATGCTTTTACTATGGTGATTCTTGTCTCAGGAATCAGTTGGGCATTTAGGTGATAGAGTAGTCCTAGTTTTTGGTGTATATTTCTAGTCACTTGTTCTACATATGATTTCAGTGTGAGGCCTTGGTCAATCATCAAGCCTAGGTATTTAAAGGACTTCAATATCTCTATCAGCATGCCTGACAATGAGACCAAGGGGAGTAGGGGTCTCCTTTCATTACCTAGGGTCCTCAGCTTGATTAGCATGATTTTAGTTTTTCAGGTGTTTAAGACCAGCCTATCTTTGAGCCATAAGTCTAGTGATGTGAAGTCTAACTGTAGCTGAGGATCCAGGTCAGAAAATAACAGCATCGTCAGCATACTGGACCACAGAGCTACCTCCACAGTGACTTTTCAGGTCATTCATAAACAAAGAGAACAGGAAGGTGCCCAGTATTGATCCCTGTGGTACCCAGTCCTTGAGGGGAAGTGCTTCTGAGGTAGTCCCTCTCCATTTAACCTGCTGTGACCAGTTGGTCGGGTAGTTATGAAACCAGGTTAAGGAGTGGTGATCAAAGCTGACATTACTCAGCTAGTTTAGCAGGAGGCTGTGATCTACTAGATCAAAGACCTTGGTCAGGTCTATGAAGATTGCCCTGGTAGGGGTGCTGTCATCCAAGGCCATAAGGACATCAGTGAAGAATCTGATGAGTGTTGTGTCAGTCCTGTGCTTTCATCTAAACCCATGCTGGGTATCCACCAGCAGCTGATTTGCCTCCAAGTAGTCTCAGAGTTGACAGTAGACCAGCCTTTCCTTTATTTTTGAGAAGAAGCACAAGAGGGATATGGGCCTGTAGTTTCCTATAGGCTCCCTAGGGCCACCTTTTTGGACTGGTACCATGTAAGCCTGCTTCCATGTGTTGGGTACTGTTCCTTGCAGCAGAGATCTGTTGATGAGCCATGTGATTGGCAGCACAATGGCTGGGGTGGCCACCTTAAGTAGCCTTGGGTCAAGGCCATCTGGTCTGGCTGAGCCTTTAGCATTAATGGACTTCAGGAGGGGAAATACTTATTTTGGTCGTACCATTCATTGGTGAAAAAGTGGTCATGGTAAAGTCAGGTTCTCAGGACTAGGTTGGTCAGGGGTACTGGGAGGGAGGCTTGCCTTATATTTTTTGAGATCAGTGAAGAACCTGTTAAAGGCAACAGTGACCTCTTGAGCATTGCTGAGAGTTTGACCCTTGCAGTGTATATGGCCTTGGGTTGGTTTATCACTGCCTTTTATCAAAGCATTGATGTGTGACCAGAAGGACCTAGGGTCACACACATTAGCCTTTTCGAGGTTCTTGACATACTATCACATTGCATCCTTCGTAGTGTGTTTGCACTGATTCCTGAGGGTCCTGTAGGTTACAAGTTCCTCAAGGAGAGCCAACTTCTTGTGTTTTTTCCAGGCCCTAACCAGAATTATCATCATAGATTTTAACTTGGGAGTGATCCACTTCTAGCAGTGGCCTTTTGTTCCCCATTTCTTTCTTGGGATGTGGAGGTTGGCCGCAGAAATGAAGGTGTTTTGAATGCACTCCAGGGCTTTATCTAGGCTTGGAAGAATCTGGACAGGGCTCCAGTCCAAGTTGCCCAAGTGCTCCTGGATGGCCGCAGCAGAGAACTTAGAGTAGTTTCTGGCTATGAGGAGTCATGGCGGACCACTGGGTATCCTGCTCTTCCAAACACAGAAGATTGGAGAGTGGTCCCTCAGGGCATCTGCCATGGTTCTGGCCACTTGAATGTTTTAAGGATTAGAAGCCAATACCCAGTTGACGATTGAGTGGTTCCCAATTCTGGCGTTGTACCTAGTAGTGTCAGAGATGACCTGGGAAAGACTAGCATCCAGGAGGATAGCCTTGAGGGCTAGCCCAGTGTCAAGAGCCCAGTTCAGGTTAAAGTCTCCAAGTGTTAACAGCTTGGATGGAGTGTTTTCAGCCACTGCCTTGGTTAGTGCCTCTAGGGCTTGGGGGTGGCCTTGGGAGGGCTGTATAGGCAGCCCACAGTTAGGTGCTTGGTGAGACCAAGGGTGATCCTGACAAATAATGACTCGCACCCAGTGTGATCAATGTTGGGGAGGGAGGGAGGAGGTTACAGATGCATCTAGGGAGTCCTTGATGTAGATAAGGACCAATGCCCTGCTCATATGCACCACTATATAAGATGTATAGTGTCAAACTGCAAAACTGAGGCCTAATGCTTGTTTCCTTAAAATTAAGGAAACAAGCATTAGGCCCCAGTTTTGCAATTTGACACTATATATCTTACATTGTAGTGCATATAAGCAGGGGCATTATGGCCTGGGCAGATTAGTCTGCTTAGGGTCCCTTGACCATTATTGCTCATGCTTGCAGAGGCTTTTTTTCCAGTGGGTGCACTCTGAGCCCTTTTCTGAAGGTGTCCAGAGAGCTGGCAGTTTGTATATGGCCAAGGAGGTCACTCCAGAGAATTGGAGCTGTGTGGGAGAATGGCTTGCTACCTGCAGCCGTTCTTGATATAGGAACCTCCAGAAGCTTCCTGTTAGAGATGCAGAGCAGTCTATCTGGGCGCTTGGGAACCAGCAGACTAGCAAGGCCTATCTGGAGAGAGTCATTTGTGATTTTGTATGCAGTTCACAAGAATGGGTGCTGGAGCTGATGTTTAAGGGATGCCCAGTGTAGTGAATCAAGTGCCTTGCAGTGGTGGTGCCTCGGGTTGGAGTTGGTTGTAAATCGGGTTTTGGTATATGTATATGTCAGGTGTAGGTCTTTTCATACCCTTGATGGGACAATATTAGAGGATGCCTCCTCTTTCAGATACCTTGGGGTTTGGTTGGACCAACACCTAAACTTCTCTTGCCACATTGATGCCATCCTGAAAAAATTGCCCCCCAAGCTTGGTGCCTTATTTAGCAACCTTAGTTGCATCCCTACTTCAGCGTGGCATGAACTAGTCCAGAAGATGATCCTCCCCAATTTTGACTACTGTGATGTAGTCTATGATGCCACTCCCAAATCCTCCCTTACCATATCTGACACTCTATTTAACTCATTCTATCGATTTTCCCTTGATGCTCCATCACGCACACATCACTGTGACCTCTACCATGCCCTTTCCAATTCCACAGTTGCCAACAGGAACCTCACTCGTTTTGCCAAACTCACTTCTAAATTTTGGTTAGGAGAACTTTCCTCCTATCTTTTATGCTTACTCTCTTCCCCACCTCCCCCCCTCCCACTCCCTCAGATCCTCTGACTCTCATACTTCGTTAGTCCCCCTTCATACCACTCTCATCGGTCAGTCAGGAATTACCCATCACTTCCTGAAAATCTGGAACTCCTTCCCCCCCAAATACAGCATCCCTCCTCCTCCTCCCCCACTCCCTTGCCTCTGCCTTACATGACTTTCTCTCATCTCACTGTTCCTACTTTAACCCTCCTTAACTGTCCTCCTATGCCTCTGCTCCTCTTCATGACTCACATACCCTATTAGACCTTCCACCCCCCCCAGCCTGCTTCTCAGCACTCTCTCCTCTCCCTTCACTGTTATGTACTATGTTCTTCAGATATGCCACTTGTAATTAAATGCATATCTTACAGGTATGATATATTTAATTTTATGTTATGTTACAAATGTGACAGTATGATTTATGATATTTTATAACAGTATGTCTTGTTACAAATGTAATTGAATGTTTCATTTCTTGTATATTTTAAATGTTAAACTGTATGTCTAATTCTCATCTAGTTGTACCCCCCCCCCCACAACGGTCACACTGGGAGACAAGCAACTTGTTGTTCAGTGTGCCTTCCTGGTGAAACATTTCAATTAATAAGATAAATAAATAAAAATACGTTTTCAAAATAAGTACACAAAGTGGTGGTGCTGCTCCTATGAGACACATATGCCTGACATCTCAATGACTCTATCATGGTGTGTGCTGTCTCCATTTGAAATTATCTTTCTCTGTCATGGTATCTCTGCTTCTCATTCACCCATACTGTACTTATTAGTGCCAACTCTCCTGTAAATGGAGAGCCACCATATTCCCTGTTGGTTTTAATAACACAATTGCTTCTGTTTAGTGAACGGCATGTCTGTTTCTGATCAAGTGAGTGAGCACTATTTTGAACTATGTATGCACTTGTGATGATCATGACAGTGAATGAGGACTAAGAAACTGAAAAGTGTGTATGCTTCATTTTACCTTTTAATAGAAAAAGTAAATAAATTTGAAAAAATCAAGTTCGGACACTGATAAGTGGGCAGAAAACTAATGGGGAAACTGAGAGGAAGTGAAAGTAAAAGATGGAGCTTTGAGTAAAGTCAGCTTCAGGGTGTACTGAGAAGGGAGTAACTTCTACACTGGTGATGCAGTCATTTCTGTGCCTGCCCTAGATCCAGTGATGTCACTGTCAGATAACTTCACTGGTTCTAGGGCATTGAAGCCAATCAGATTTGAAGGATTATCCTTGCCATTGTATAAATACATTTTTACATTTTTGCATTAATTTTGACTGTTGGTGCCTTTCTGCAAGGTGAATCTTCTTGTTTTGGTTTTAGACATCATGCTGACTGGCCTATAGTTACCTGACTTATCTTCTTCCTCTTTTATGCAGAAGAATAAAATCAATATCAACTGTTCTCCAATTACTGGGGACTGCTTCTGTGTCTAGTGAGCAGTTTAAAATACAATATCTGCTAGTGGTGCTGCTAGTGCTTCCTCTGTTTTCTGGAGTATCCTAGGATGCAAATCATCTGGCCCCACTGATTTATCTTTCTGCAATACCCTCAGCCCTTCCAGTACTCCTTCTTCTGTGATATGGCTATGACTGATAGAGCTCCCCTCATATCTCTGTTTCACCCCAACACCACTTTGGTAGTTGTCCTCCACCTCCTTGGTAAATACTGAACAAGAATATTGATTCAGTATCTCAACCTGCTTAGGTTCCCCTCCACCCATCTAATCCCCTTTTTTCAGCTGCACAATACCCTCCTTAACTTTGTGTTTCTCCCAGATGTATTGGAAGAATGCATTGTCACCCAGTTTTTCTCCTTTGCTACTCTTAGCTCCATCTTGACCTTAACACTTTTTTACCTTCCTAGTAATCTTTCTGCCCTTAGATGCTGCATGCCTCCTTGTTTTTCTCCATTTGGCTACCTTTGAATTTCTTAAATGTCATTCTTTTCATTCTCACTGTCTTCTTCATCTCTGATGGAAACCACAGTGGCCCTCCTGCTATCTTCCTGTACTGTTGATCATAGCCTTAATGTCACATAATTTGAGAACTTTTCATTTCTCCTCTTCTACTTCCATTTCTATCATCTTACCATTTTTACTCCAGCTCTATTGAAGTCTTCTTCCCTGAATTCTCACACCTCTCATATGCTGTTCCCCTTGCTTTTTTCCCATTTGACTGCCATCCTCACCATTGTGTTGTAATTTTACCTTACTTTATCCTAAAGGTTTCTGGACTGTTGCATTGTGCACCTGCTCGCTGTTTGTGAGCTCCATGTACAGCATTACTCCCTCCCTTATAAAGTCCTAAACCAGTTATTTTAGGAATGCTTACAGGTATGCCTCCACCAGCAGCTGGTTCCATGCATACTCCATGACTGGGACCTTTGTTTTCTGTCTGTCCCTGATCTTGGCCATGTGGTCTATAAACCAGCTTCTATTTGTGTCTGTCCCCACCACCCATAGCAACCTGTACTCACAGATTCTCTACACTACCCAATCCTCCAGATTATTTGTGTCTGTGGCATCAATTCCTTGTTTCACACAGAGTGCCAACCCCTACCTTGCTCTTCACCTTATCCTTCCTGAACAGTGCATACACAGGTTTTTTCCACAGGTGAATTTAACAGTACTTTTTTTCAACAGGTGTTTTTAAAACATATTGATCATGTAGTCTCTTTGGTGGCTTTTTATTCACTGGTGATTTTTTATTATATGGTGGTATAGCATGAAGCACTTTGGATTATGACTACATAATTTACCTGAAATAATTTGCACATTTTTTTCTTTAATATATGGTACTTTGCTTCTTCTGGACTTTTTTTTTTTATTACAAAGTGTGTGTTGTGTATCTGTGTCTTTAAGAGTTCCCTTTTAACTAGGGTTTTGGGAGTATCATGCCACTTCTGATAAAGATGTTGAGCTGATGTCAAAATGTTAAGGTCCTGGTCTAGTAACTTGGGTTGGTAGCTGGTGGGCATAGCATTTGCTGTTTGGATTTACTATTGAAATTATAGAAGTTACTGAAAGTTACTGAAATCTGCAATGCAACTTAGCCTGCCTTTAACCTTATTACACCAAGTTCCCAATATTGAGTGTGCTGGACCAGGGAGCAGTATCCTTGTGTATATGTTTGAATAAAGTTTTTTGTTATCAGCTTTGAAAGAAAAGGGATTTTGGAGACTGACTGAAATGTAAAAGAAGGTGTTGACCCATTGCTGTTATTAGCTATAAAAGCGTGTGTTTCTGCAATGTATACCCTGGTTTGGTCATGTATCAGTAGCAGTTCTGAGTTGCCTAGTTCTGTAGAACAGCCACCAGTTCCAGATTTTCTTCTGTATGCAAATCATGCAGTTCTGGAATTTTGTCTCCAAGACTTCTTGCATTAGTGAATACAGTCCCTTACTGTAGCATGTGGTCCCTCTCTGCTCTCATCCTTCCCCTAATTGTTTATTCTGTTTAATGTTATATTTGGTGGAGGGAGGCTGAAAGGGCATGTAAGGGTTCTGATATTATTTTCCATACCATAATGCCTCCTCACATGTCTTCCTACATTAGATGGAGGCCGTGGGCTATGGCGTACAACATATCTATACAGGTTCTGATGTGGGAAAGGTGAGACATGAAGAAGCACCACAGCTTTTGCAACAGTTACAGAAATGTACTGCTGTGTTTAGGGAGGGTAGTTTGTATGGGGTGAGTGCTTGCTTATGGTCCACTACATAATTATGTCCCCACCCTCTCCTCATCTCTATATAAAATGTCTGTGGTATCCAGTGATACCCACACCACCCTCTCCCCAAAGAAAGACACAGAACAGCTGCCAACAATAGAATGAGGGAAAGGTTAATGGAAGTACCAATGCAGTGGACTGAAACACAGAAGAGAAACAAAGCACTTACAGTGTACCACAGCTTTAGGAAACCCCATCATTCTCTGCAGATAAAAGCATTTATTTTTGTCCCTCCTGAACTGTTCTCCCTGGATCTATAGTTCATGCCCTCTTGTTATAACTGTTTTCAATTCCAGTCCCAAACTCAGGTTCAAATCTGGATCGTTTGATAACCTTTATATTATTAGGGTTTCAGTTCTGGGGTGCTCCATCCATCCACCCAGCTTATGGCTTCCATTGCTACAGTTAGTCCCAAGGTACCCATAATGGGGAAAATGCACTTTCATTCTGCCCATTAAATTCCTGGTAATCCCTGAGCTAGGCTCATAACTTCACTGGATACCATCACTCTCAGTTTACCTTGTCAGGGTCACTGAACAATGGTACATGCAGAGGGTTGATCCACTGCATAGCACCTCGCAAGATTACCTTTTTCTGGTCTCTGCCTCTGCCTCTGCCTCATTAGTATCAGGGCTGCTTAGGCTCTGCTTTCAACTCTATAAATGTCTGCAAGCCCTAGGATGGCCAGACATCAGTTCAGTAGGCACTTATGGCTATATACACTCTCTCCTCCTAGAACACACCAGAACATGACAGCACCCTATTTTACATTTAAGTACAATCTCCTTCGACAAGAGACTGTAGGAAATGACCAGATCATCTAACCTGGACGTATTGGCATAGGAGTCTTACACAAAAGAGGTGTGGGCAGGCAAAAATATTGAATAAGACCACTCCCCAAAACAACAACAACAAAAAACTCTAAAAGGATAGAGATATGTTAAATAAGGAAAATATAAGGCATACTGAAGTTAAATCAAAAATAAGAACTCACAAAAAGTAAAACAACAATCTATTAAAATATTTTTGGGCCAAATGTGACTGAATATGAGTTTGAAGGGGTATGACAATAAGTAAAATTGGATTAAAGGGTGGAAGGTTAGAGGTAGGCTTATAAATGATCAGTCACCCCATCCTTCAAAAATTTAAGTGTGTCTTTTGTATGATATAATCATATAATGATTGGTGTCCTTATGACAGTTTGGGTTATAGATATCAATGACCTCCATATTTAAGTAGCACAGCAGTAACCAGGTTAGTGCCATGCTAGCTGTGAATAACATCAGCTGAAGAAGTGGGGCCATATTCAAAGGCACCCAGTGTGCCTCACTGACCTGGCAGCAAAACCTCTGAGAATTCACTGGTACACCAATGCACATGGATCACCCATGCATACTGAGCACAGCGGTATTTTCAGTGGTATTGGCAGTACTAAACACCCTCCATCATAGCGCTGCTTAACACTGACAAAACCCTGCACTAATCCTTGTGCTTGGTTGCTGGCTCCCCTTAGAAGCCCCAAGAGGGACTAAGTGCTGGGAGATTTTCTTGTTACCACTTCCACCATCACTTCACATTAGTGTACAAGATTTTGAGAAACTGGTGAACCAGAAAACCAGGAGAACAGGAAAAATGAGACATTGCGAGTCTAGCAAACAAGTCCCAAGCCAAGTTGGAAGATGTTCTGCTAGATCACTAAGCCTTAATGTGCCTGTTTTGTATTTCCTACTTGTAAAACATGTGGGAATGTAAGTTGTATTTGTTTGCATTTTGCACGAGAAAAAAGAAGCAACTAGTGGTGGGCGAAAGTTATAAATTCCACTTTCACGAACTTCTGCAAAATTTCAGAAACTTCACAAAAATTTTCGGAACTTCCACCATTGGTGAAATTGGTATGTTCCATGGATTTGTGCCAGGTACTGTGGACTTTTTTGTTGAACTGCAGAATAATACATTAAACTGCGGAATTTATTTCATCTGCAGTTTAATATATTATTTCATATCCTAACTCATAATAAAACACGTTGGTGTGTGTCCAGTCTCCACCCTACCAATCACCGATAGTGGGTCCCATGTGAAAAACAGAAATCCCTGGTGTCTCATGCCCCACCCAGCACCCACTGACATTAGTTCCATCCATATATATATATATATATATATATATATATATATATATATATATATCTATATATATATAAAAAACTCTGATCCCTGGTATCTAGGTCCCCCCACCCCATGTGCCGATTGTGTGTCCCATGTAAAAGAAAATCTGATCCCTGGTGTCTAGTTGCCCCCCCCCACCAATCATGGGTCACATAAAAAAAAGAATAAAACCACTATTCCTGAGTCCCTGACTGCCAGTTGTTGCCTCCCAAAAAGTCATAATTCCCTGGTGTCTAGCAGACCGTCTCCCTATCCAGGATCCCCTTAATAAAAAAAAAAGGCAGTCCATCCATACTGTATTATTCCCTGGTGTCTAGTGGCCCCCTCCCTATCCTTGATCCCCTGTAAAAAATGTAATCCCAATTCCTTCATGTCTAGGGGACCCCCAGCCTTCCACCCAGACAGCTACTACCCCACCACCCTGACCCCAAATGGGCCACCTGCACAGCCCTCTTATCTCCTCCACAGCCAGAGGCTCACTAAACTGTTAATGAATGATCATGTGCTTGTACAAACACATGCTCATTCACTTACAGTTCAGTGGGCCACCGCCAGCCATGGAGGAGAGAGAAGGGCTGTGCCAGTGGCCTGCTAGGGTCAGGGTGTGAGGAGTGGGGTGGTGGATGACTAACTGTCTGGCTGGGGGGCGAGGGGGGTTCCCCAGCTCCTACTGGGATGTCTTAAGTCTGCAACGTGCATAGCATAACCATTTTAGCCTGCATACTGAGTAAGGCCAGCCAACCATGTAATCTGAGGGGGCACTGAAGTTATGCCTAGTAGCAGAAGAGCAGCTGAGCATAGAACTAGTATTCTCAGTGCTGTTCTTCCTAGGTTGCATATTTGGTCCCATAGAGTTTGGATTGTTGGGCACAGCTAAAGAACATGCAGTAATGTGCCCCCTACTGCTTCACATCTCCAGCAAGCATCAGTAGCTTTAATTTTTGAAGCACCAAAGGGGTTTTGTACCAGGGATGTAGTATTCTGTTCTGTATTAGCCTACTGAGGGCATCTTTGAAATGTGTGTGGCATAAAGCCCAGCACTTAGCCTAGTCCTGAGCAGTGTGTGACTATTCAGCATGAGTCCCATTTATCTTTTGAGAGGAGTGAACTGCTTTGTAAATTCCCTCTGCCACCTCTTTATTCAGGGTGATCCACTGTGGCACCTTGGATTATGTGTTTTGCAGCAGTAATTTGTCTTTGATGTGGTGCCGGGCATTGCTGATTTGGAGAAATCTCCAGAAATCTGTTCTGGGTAGTCCCTATCTAGTTTGTAAATTATGAAAGGAATCAACAGCTGGGGAGCCATGACCCACAATATCTTTAAGCTATTTCACACCTTTGATTTCCCAAGAATGCCATTTAAGGGTTTCTCCACCCACTGTGATTGCAGGGTTCTCCCACAGTGGGGTGTATGCCAAAGGTTGATGGGAAATCCCAGGCCATTTGTGTAACTTTCCCCAGTGTAGTTAGGATGGGGAAATGGTGGGATGTGATTTGAGTTCCCGGGGTGGGAGGAGAAAAAGAGTGATGCAGCTGACTGCACTGGAACTTGGGCATTCTCCATTGTCACTCATCGGACTGTGTTGATATCTGGGGGACTGATCGACTTTATGGTTTGAGCTGTGCAATAAGCCTATAAATACCCAAACATCAAGGGGAGGTTCCACCCTCCATCTGCTCAGTACATTGTCAGTTTGTTTTGGCTATAATGTGGCCTTGATCCATCACATATAAAGCCATCCATGAATTGTCAATTATATCAATCCATTTTTGAGGGAGGAGTAAGTGGAAGATGGGCGATCACATAAAATAGCTTGGGTGCCATGACCATTTTAACTCACTTGCTCCCAGTGGCCATTTTGGGTCAGATCCAGCAATGGATGGTTCTGACACCATATGGTGTCTATGGGAACAAATTTAAGGGCAGAGATTTTGCTGGCCAGGGTCAGTTGCACAGGTCTCCATCTAACACAGTCCAAGCATAATTATGATAACAAAAGAGAGAGATTGGCATAGCACATCTTGGGGATGTCAGGAGTGATTTACAGACCCAAGTATGTAATGGCCTTAGGAGACTATTTGAGTCTTGCATCCTCAAAGAGTGATGCAGAGCATAGATGACTGATGGGCAGAACATCTGTCATGGAATAATTAACATTGAGTCTGAACAGGGAGGTAAAAAGGGGTGAGAAGGTCCAAGAGGAGTTGAAAGGAGGGCTTTACATCTTCCATGAGGGTGAGTAGCTCATCTGCATATAGCATAGGAGAATAAATTTCAGTACCCAAGGATATTCCAGCAATTTATCAGTGTTGGTGGATGACTATGGCCAGAGGTTCTATTGCTAACATGAAAAGAGGGGGAGAGGCTGGCCCAGTGGTGTCATAGGTTGAAACATCTATGCCTCCCTGCTGCCACGCCAGCGACCTGAGTACGGGAACATACTGGAGTCACACAGGGAACATAGAGCTTCTGTAAGACAGTTTTCTTCCCTTGGGGGGGGAGGATCCCATGACCCTCCATTAGACTGTCACCTGGAGGAATACAGGTGGCAATATGTGCACAGTCTCACAGCATGGGGAAAGGCCATCATACAGTGTTACGGAGTGCAAAGGGTGGATCTGTCAAATTGGAGCATGCACGCTGCACTCACTGCATGTCCAGTCATCCTCAGGGTATGAAAACAGGTAAAAAATTTGGAGAATGGGCTTTATTAAGTGAAACCAGCACCAGTGACCCACCCATTCTAGGCGGTAATGGCAGGAGGAGACTCAGGACAGTCGTAAGTGATGGGACAAGGCTGACTCAGCCACCCAGCTTGCCACTGGAGGATAAAAACCAATACAGAAAAAAAAAGAAAGGGGGGGGAGAGGGAACCCCTGATGCATCCCTTTGGCAAATGGAAAGGGACCAAACAGGAGTGAGTTTGTAAGGACTCTGGCAGTAGGGGAAGAATACAGAGTGTGAATACAGGATAGAAACCATAGACCCATTCCCAGGTGGACCAGTGCAAGGTAAAGATAGCCCCATTCCACAGACTCAGAAGACTTCTTGGAGTCTATGGCAAGTGCTGCTGAGGGTTTTGGAAGTGCTTTGGCTTTGTGCATGAGGTTCACTAAGGAGCATATCTAGTTAGCGCTAAGCCTGCTCTTGCTGAATCCCACCTGGGGAAAGTGCACTAAGAGGAGTAGGAGGAGGTCTACCCTGGCTACTATGGCCTTGGCATATATTTTGGGTGATAGCTACTTGCAATGGTGGAGTCCTGCCCTTTTTTGGGCACAACCATGATCATGTCTTCAGGAAAAGTCAGGAGGAGGATGCCTGCTTGTTCTGCTTCCCACAAGACATGACATAGGATGGGGCTGATTTTGTGGGATAATGGTGTAAATAATTTCACTGGGTAGCCATCTGTACCTGGCACTTTATCTCAGTTCAGGGACATCATACTTTTCCGATTTCTTCTGTGGATAATGGGGTTTCCAGTGCATCTGTCTGTTCCTGAGATAGCTTATGGAGATTCAAAGAAACCAAAACTGTTTGTATGGCTAAGTGGTCAGGTGGATTAGGAGAGGAGTACATAGTGGTGGAAATGTCCTGCATGATAGAATTTAATGCTTTGCAATCAGCTTGAACCTGCACAGAGTAGTCACAGAGACCTGCTATGAGCATTTTGGTTTGTTGTTTCCTAATGCAGTAAGTGAGGATTTAGCCCCCCCCACCATCCCCTTACTAATATTTTTGCTGTAGTCACAGGATAGACATTTTGCTTCCTGTGTGAGAAGGCCATTAATATCGAGCCTTAGTTTCATTATGTTGTTATGAAGCTCAGATTTGGGGTTTGGATGGGTTTCGGATTTGTAAAGGGTTTCTTTGTTTTTCAGGTCTGACTTCAGATTCACCAGCTTCTCCTTTTGACATCTCTGGAGTGCTGCAAAACTAATTATTTTGCCCCAGAGAGTTGTTTTGAAAGTATCCCAGGTGGTGCCTGCAGAGGTGTTCTGGGGCTGTTTGGTTTCCAGGAAGTTTCTACTTTCCTTCTATATCCAGGGGAGAATTCTGGATCTTTGCGGAGAATGGATCAAGTCTCCAGGAGGGGGAATTGGGGGACAGGGCTCACCACTGAAAATGGATTTGCACTGGGGCATGGTCCAAGATGACCAGCAGAAGGATGTCAGCAGTGAGAGAATGTTGGGTAAGGTGAGAGGAGGTAAGCCAGAAGTGTATTCAACTATAGGAGCTGTGCACTACTGAATGGCAGGATTAGTCTGTCCCTTAGATGGAGAAGGCACCAGACATCGTCTAGGACTAAGTTTGACATGAGGAGCAGGATTGCTTTGAGGCAAACACCATGAGGTTCTAAGTTGGAATTAATTCTGTCAATAGCGGGCACAAGCAGGAGGTTGAAGTCCTCTCCTAAAAATATTGGAGTAGAGGAAGTGGAAATATTTTCTATCCTTTGTGCTAAGTCATGGCAGAAAGCAGGGCTGTCCATGTTAGGGACATAGAAATTAGCTAGGAGAGTGGGACTCATGGGAGTGCCCATTAGGGTAGTAGCCACTGACATTGGGGTTCTTGCTGCACTGTTTTGGGAGATTATTGTACAGACATATGCATCAGAATTGCTGCACCATATTTGTGGGTGGGTGGAGAAGCCTGGAAGGATTTTCCAATCCAGTCACTTTGTAAACAAAATTGATCTGCAGGAGCAGTTTGGTTTCCTGTAGAAAAGCAAAACTGGGTTTGAGTTGTTTAAGGTGAGCCAGGACCTGTTTTCTTTTGACTGGGGATTTCAACCCTCGAGCATTCCATTTGTGGCATATTAATTTACCCATAGCCAAACATGGAAAGGGTGGGTTTGATATGTGTACGTAGAGATTTAAAGAGGCGTTTTAATATTCTGAAGGAGGTCCCACACTCAGAAGAGTATGTAATAGGGACGGCTAGTGCTGAGTTCTTGGGAAGAGGGTCATGCTGTGTCTGTGCCACCTATCTAGGGAAGGGGTTGGCCTGAGAGCATTGAACATAATGTACCTTTTACTGAAATTAACCGGTATCACAAAAATCGTACATAATAAACATTGCAACCTTTACAGGAAAAACATTCTTGGAAAGTTGAGGATGTGGGACAGCTCTAACTTTGAGTACTAAGTCTTCCAGCAGCTTCCCAACAGCATGATGAGCTCCACCAGTGGACAACTTCAAGAGAGGCTGGGACAAGGTGAGGGGAAAGTTTGCAGGGGGGAGAGAGGGGTATGGGGTATTTGAGAGGGGTCAAGAGGGATATGGGGAGGGAGACATCTCCCTCTGTAAACACAGTGGCAACTGCACACTCGAGCAGACTAGATAGTCCTAAAGGATTTAATCTGCTTGCATACTTGTATGTTTACATGTTCATATGTGGAGTGAACTGTAACAGTTAACCAGAATATGAACACACGGACTTAAACAGGAACAGGTTCAATCAGTTTGACTTACGAAAGGTCACCAGAGAAAATATCCTCTTTTCTATTCATAACTCTAACATGTTCAAAGTTGTTGTAGCACCTATAATTTTCAATCTTTGGTCTGGCCAAGGAGATCTAACCAGCCCCATGTAACTGGAATAGACAGAGTGAGGGGATTTAGAGGCTTTGTTCTGGGTGCTGGGTAGGGTGTGCTGAAGCTGGCTGGGGGAGGCCCACCAGAACTCTGACCATTTAGGTCAACAGCAATAACAGAAGTGCTGCTATGATTCAGATTCAGATATTGGGGGGGGGGGGGATGCTGCTATGAACTTGAGTGGAGAGATAGTCCATTACAGATGATTTCATGGTCTCCCCTTATGACAGGGCTCTGCAATGAGTGGCCAGCAGGAAGGCTGCTGGCATCCTAGCCTGATAATATCTCCTTAGGCATGCTGCTGGTCACATCTGACACAACCACCCTAAAGGGTTGTGGGGTGGGACGAGTAGCCCTACAGTGCTACCATGGCAGCTTCCTTGGGTGTGTGAATATACCATCTGTGCAGCCTTTCCCCTATATGCCAGCCAACAGCAGACACCTGAACAAAACATCCATAAGAGCAATAAACAGTAAGAACTAGAGCACATCGAAAACATTAAACAGCAGTCTCATCTGAACAACTATGTTATCCAGAGCCTACATGCATACAAAACATGTACTTAGGGCCAGTGTATTAAATAGTTTACCATCAATGTGGTATTAACATGGGGTTTGTGTCTTACTGCTAGATTGAGGTGAAGAAACATAGAAACACAGAAACTGATGGCAGATAAGGGATGCTAAGCCTATCCAGTCTGCCCATTTTTATTGTGTTCGCTTATGCTGCAAACCCTGCTTGGTCTACGGCACTGTCTCTTCCATACCCTTCCTTTCCTCTATGATTTCATTTTTGCCTATCCCTGCCTTTTTTGAATCTCACCACTGTTTTCACCTCCTCTGGAAGGCTGTTCCAGGCATCCACGACCCTTTTTGTGAAGAAGTACTTCCTCACATCTCTACTGAATTTACCTCCCACCAGTGTCATATCTTGACCCCTTGTTCTACAGCACCTTTTCCTCTGAAAAATACATCCTACCTGTACCTTATTTAACCCCATGAGGTACTTAAAGGTCTTGATCATGTCTCCCCCTCCTCCAGGCTGTACATACTGAGCCCCTTTTGCATCTCTCTGTAGGGATTTTCATACAGACCCTGCTCCATCATGGTAACCCTCCTCTGGAACACCTCCACTCTGTCTATGTCTTTCCTGAGATGTTGTCTCCAGAACTAGACACAGTACTCCAGGTGGGGTCTTACAAGTGACCTATATTGGAGCAACATTACTTCCCTCTTTCTGCCGGTGATACCCCTACCTATGCACCACAGCATACACTAGCTCTCCTGATTGCCCTATCACATTATCTGGCCACCTTTAGATCATCTGATATGATTTCACCCATGACCTTTTCCTGCTAGGTCATTGCAAGTATCTCCCTCCTCATTTTGTACTGCACCCCCCAGTTTCCATGGCCTAAGAGCATTATTTTGCACATTTTTGCATTAACCCTAGCTGCCATACCTTAGCTTACTCCTCCAGCCATTTTAAATCTCTTATCATCCTTTGCACACACCAGGAATGTCCAATCTGTTGCACCTCTGCCCCCCCCCCCGGAATGTCCACTCTGTTGCAGCCCTTTGTGTCATTCACAAAGAGGCAGACCTTTCCTCAGGCTCCTCTGCAATGTCTCTAATGAAAATATTAAAGAGAACCGGCCCCAGCACTGACTCCAAAGGTACCCCACTGGTTCCTCTCCTCTCCTCTCCTCAGAGTGAACTCCATTTACTACAACCCTCTGCTTCCTAACCCATAACCAGTTTCTTATTCTTGTTACCATCTTATTGCCCTTCCCCATGCTACATACTGCTCAACTTGATTATCAGCCTCCTATGTGGAACGGTGTCAAAGGCCTTTCTGAAATCTAGGTAGGCCATGTCCACCGTCCATCCCTGATCCAACACCATAGTCATCCAATCAAAAAACATTCAGATTTGTTTGGCATATCTTTCCCCCTGTGTAATCATGCTGCCTTAGGTCCTGCAATCTGTTAGATTCCATGTATTCCACACTCCTTCCCTTCAATAATGTTTCCATTAATTTCCCTATAATCAATGTCAGGCTGACAGGCCTATAATTGTCCACCTCTTCCTTGCTACCACTTTTGCAAAGTGGGACTATGTCTGCTCTTCTCCAGTCCTCTGGGACCATGATGGTATCCAGTGAACTGATACTGTAAACAAGTCTGCCAGGGGTGCAACCAGTACCTCTCAGAGTTCCCTCAACACTCTTCAGTGCACCCAGTTTAGACCAATGGCTTTGTGTGCCGCAAGATTAGTGAATGCCATTCCTACCCTCTCCTCAGAAAAGGGACTGGTGTCCACTTCTCTCCCCTCAAAGCTCCTAGTGCCTTTTCATGGTCCCTTCCTTTCCCCTTCAACTCTGAACACTGAGCTGAATTATTTTTTTAGGCTGTAGGATGTTTGCCTTCTATTGGTCCCCATCTGTACAGTCACCCTCCTCCTTCCTTAACTGTACTGTCCCTTGCTTTGTCTTCCAGGGACCATGAACAACACTGCCCAGTGCAGGAGAGCAGCTGCAAAAGTGAACAAAATGCTGGGGTGCATAGCGTGGGGGGGTTTCGTCTAGGTGAAGAGAGGTGATCTTGCCCCTCTACAGGTTGCTGGTAAGGCCGCACTTAGAGTATTGTGTGCAGTTTTGGAGGCCATACCTAAAGCGTGACATCAGGCTACTGGATGGGGTGCAGAGGAGGGCAACAAATATGATATGTGGAATGGAGGGGAGAGACTATGAAAGCAGGCTGGAAGACCTGAATATGTACACCCTGGAGTATAGAAGGGACAGGGGGGACATGATAGAAACATTCAAGTATCTGAGGGGAATCAATAAGGATGGGGCAGATGGGGTCTTTAAGTTAAGGAGGGGGAGAGTCACCTGGGGGCATGGGCTAAGAATAGAGGGGGGAAGATTTAGGAAGGAAATGAACAGACACTATTTCACAGAGAGGGTGGTAGAAAAATGGAAAGCCCTATCAGAATGGGCGGTAACATGTATATCTTTGAACAGCTTCAAAAGGGCAGGGGACTGGGAACAGGGGAATGACAAAGGGGAGGGGGTTGGGCAGCTGCAAACTAGGGGTGTTGGCTGCACACTCGAGCAGACTTAGAAAAAACAGGTGGTCTGTTTCTGTTGGTACATTCGTATGTTCCTTTTCTCGCTAACACACTTAAAAAGTATCTTGCCCCTTTAGATACTGCCTGGGCTATTCTTCCCTCAGTTTACAACTTTGCACTCCTTACAACTTTGCCTGCCTCCTTCCACTTTCCCTGATAAATGCCATTAAGCTGCATAATCTCACTCCTGTACTCTATTGTATCCGATTTCTTATTCTATGTATCATTGTACTGTACATAAATTGCACTACTCGCTCTATTGTATTTGCTTTCTCACTATATGTTCCCTGCACTCAATGTAACCTGCTCCATTTATTCTGTTGAATATGTCACCTTACTGCATGCACACCTGCACTCTAGTGACCCGAGTTGTTTTTGTCCAGCTACATACTGTACTAATCTTAACACCATGCTAATGTTTTCATTGTTAAGTGTAAGGTCTAACCTTTGTAACCTCCCTATCGTCCTCTTTCTGGGTTTTCTTGTAGCTTCTGAATGTCACTTTTTTTCCTTTACTGTAACTTTTCTGCCACCATCTTTGGGAACAATAAAGGTTTCCTCTTCTTCTTCTTTTCCCTACTTGCTTGATGTACATGTTTGTTGCCTTTACTATGCCCTGTTTTAGCCTGGCCCATTTGCCTTCCACCCCTGAGGACATCTTGTAAAGTCAACCCTTCTGAAATCCAGGACCCTCACCTTTGTGTGCTTGGATTCCTCAGCTGTTCTTATATTAAATCCCACTGTGTGATGATCCCTGGTCCCCAGATGACTTTCCAGCCTGGTCTCTGCAACACTCTCTCTGTTAATAAGCACCAGGACCAGTATTGCCCCACCCTGAATAGGTTCACTGACTAGTAGCTGCCTAAGGAATGCCCACAGCAGGCAGTCTAGGATGTCTCCGTTTCTTGCTGATGCTGCAGCACAAAGGCTCTAATCTACATCTGACAGATTAAAGTCCCCAACCAGCACCACCTCCCTTTATCAGCCATTTTTTCATCTGCTTCCAGCATTTCTTTATCTAAGTCCTCCCCCTGTGTCAGAGCCTTGTAGATCACTCCTGTCTGAGTAGCGTCTCTGTTTCCCAACTTGAGGATGACTCACAACATTTCCAGCTCTCCCTGCATTCTCTGTACCTCTGCATACATCCCAAACAGAGGAAGAGAGCCAATGTAAGCTGACTGTTGATTAACAGTATGGTCCCATGCAGTGATCTGGGACATCAGTGACATAGGAATAGGATAGTGGGATCAGAGCTGGTCATGAGGAGTGGAGGACCTAGTGCCCTAAAAGACTGGCCTCATGTCTTACTCCCATTATGATCACAGCACACAGTATCAGCCAACTTGGTTTTGGTACCTGGATATGTTACTGATTTCAGCAAGGACTATGGATGTAATCTAGGGGAAAAAAAGTAGGTTAACAACATTGGATAAGCAGCTAGGGGTACAGAGTGTGTGCTAAGCATCAGAGTCCCTGCACTAGTAAGCATATATTTGGTACAGGCAGTCCTGAGACATATGGAGTTGATGCAATTGAGTTCAGAACTAGGTTGCTCCATGTGAACAGTACATTATGGTGACTGCTGAAATAGTTTTGAGTAGTAGAGGGGAGTAATTGAGGCTGGTGATGACCTCTGGTGTGGTAGAGAGTACCAAACTAAAGTCTACATGTGACAGCATTATGAAACAATGTGCAAGAGGTTTGGGGCAGGGGACATGCAAAGGTGGGAGGTGCTGGGGTGCTGCAGCACTGGCCCAGGGACCCATGGGATGGACCTTGAGTCACAATCAACAACAGCTTTGTGGCCTCCCCACACTGTACCCCAGCTCTGAAATGTCTAGTCTGAATCTAGTCC
Organism: Neoceratodus forsteri; assembly: GCA_016271365.2. Taxonomy (NCBI): domain Eukaryota; kingdom Metazoa; phylum Chordata; order Ceratodontiformes; family Ceratodontidae; genus Neoceratodus; species Neoceratodus forsteri. The sequence continues at coordinate 19,228,082 of CM057453.1, read as the reverse complement.
CTGTATCTCCCTGCAGGAGCTGGAATGGTGCAGGAATGGTGTCAGCTGAACCAATGCTTTCAAACAGGGTTGACAGCAGTGGAACAGCATCTGACATGATTTCAACCCAGGATTTCTGGGGTAGAGATTCAGGAGGAGGACAGCCTTGTTCAGATGAAAGGATACATGACTGAGGTTGTGGACTCAATGGCTCCCTGACCTTCAATGCCTCAGTAGTTGGGGGTGAAGCTGGGTGGAGTGGAGTGGAGTACACCTATTCTTGACCAGAACGGCACCTGGGTCATATGAAAATTCAGCAGATTCCTCCTCTCTACTGTTGTTGCTACAGGATCTAAGTTGTTGTGATGGTGTATCCTTTCTATTGCACTTCCAGTTCAGCTGGAATTTTCTTCTGCTGATGATGGAGGGTGCTGGTGTCCATCCCCTCCACTTGTGGGTTCAGGCCACCATGCTGAGAGGCCCTTCTCTATTGTAAAATGCTCATCACTTTGAGACAGTATTTTTGTAGAAAGTCCACCAGGGCCTTGTGGATAGAAGACAAGAGGGGAACCCCATTGTGCAGCACTCTCATTGTTGCAGGCTATTGCAGAGATAACTGTAGCCTGCTTCTGAGCATTGTCTGGCAGGCCGCCATATACTCGCATTGGTGTGATAACTCTTTGGTAATGTCTTAGTAGACCTGGATCTCATGATCCTGTTGGTAGAGCTTGCCCAGTTTTCTGAACAGTGAAGCACTGCCTCTTTAGTCACAAAGTTCAGAAACTTCACCAGGATCAGTACCGGTTAGTCTCCCTTCATCGGTGGCGGCACAAGGGAGCGGAGGGAATGCTCAGTATTGAATCAGTGTTACCTTTCAGTTGCAGCACCATAGGGATAGCATGTTGTAAAAAGGCTATAACATCTTTAAGCTCAGTTCTTTCAGGGAAGCTGACAAACAGCACAATGTTTCTGTGGTTGCAGTTTTCCAAGTCATCGACTTTGTTTTGTAGGTGATGAATGATATGGCTTTGCTCACTGATTGTTATGTTTAGCTCCTGTGTGGCCACCTCATGGGAAACGCACTGGATCTCAGTCATCAGTACTCTGGCATCTAATTTGGTGACAGTTGTCAAGTTTTACACTGAAGCCGCTTTCACTTCGTTGAGCTCCTGGAGTATGTGGGCACACATCGTCTTGATAGTACCTACATTTGTGCTGAGCTTCCTACCCATTGCCATCTTGGGCCTCTATGATGGAGCTGCTGTTGAGAATTGGTTTCAACTGGATCTAAGGTTCTAGCATTCCATTTTGCAAAGCAGTTGCACTGGGTTGCTGCTGACTCAATGAACTACCCCATGGAGTAAGTTTGGCATCAAAGTAAGTGCTGTTATGGAGGGATTGAAATGGATTGAAAAGAGGAAAGGTAGGTTTTGGTTTAAGTGGCCATCTTGCATTGGGTCAAGCCATGCCCCATGAGACTTGATAAGTTTCAAACTGACCAGAAGCCTGTTCCAGTATTTTATTACTCAACCCAGGAATGATTGCTGACCCAATGAGGTCTTAAAAAAGGTAGCATGACAGCTTACTCGCACAGTGATCTTGTAGTATTAGCTGAATTACTCCTAGAAGCTAAAGCCCTAAAAAAATGCCCTAAAACTTTTAAAAATTGCCTACAACTAATTAAAGTAAAATTACTGTTGCATTTCTCAAACAAGGGCCACCCTATCTTCTCATAAAAAGTACAGTGATGTGTATATTTAGAACTAGAAGTTGCAAACTGATACACTGTATTATGCAGTGTCCTGACTCCACACAACAATGTTTCATTTGCAGTTGTATAAAGTGGGATTCCATAGTCTATGAGAGATACAAGGACAAACATCGTCTCACTTTATAAAGAAGACCAAGACATTTATGTACCAATTTTACCATTGTATCAATGTGAGTATTGAAAGAGAGTGGTTGGTCAATGTTCGACAGATTCTATTGCTGTGTCATGCCTTTCAAACAACATGAAGTCTTGCTGTGTTCTGACATTATGGAGTTAGCCCCAGCACTTGAACTGCTCTGGAAAGGAAAGAGTTAACTCTATGCCAGCGCATAGAACGTTGAGTTCGAGCTCGGTTCAAACGTCTGTCTGCTGCACTTTCAAGTGTAACTGTCAGATTCTTTACTCTGCCTAACTGAACAGTCGCTCCGGAGATCTCTCCATTGCTAACGGTTCGGTAATAGTAAAATGTCATTTTTGTACTGCATTTTCTTTATTGTACTTCAATTCAGATCCCTGTCTGCAGTGCAGTAAGTGCTTAGGTAGTGGACTGAGTGTTATTTCTTTGTGCGGAAATTGTAAAAAAGGTTTTCAATCGGTTTGGTCGGAACTAATTGTCTGTCTTTGCTTTAATTTTATTTACAGTTTAGTGTGAGGTACCAGCCTCTTATCGGTTCTAAAACAATGTATTTCAGACTTTTTTTTTCCAACACCCATAACACGGTTAGGAACTGATAAGGGGGTCTTGCCTGGTTTAAGCCGATTAAAGGGTAAGTCTTAGGATGGATACATCTGAGAAACCCAAAAGAAAAACCAGGCACACTGGGTTTCAACACTGCAGTGAGTGTGTGGAGGCCTTTGTAAGGCTGATCCCCACACCACCTGTGTTTACTGTCTGGGGTTTGACCACCTCGATTCAGACTGCCAAATATGTAAACATTTTCCTAAGGCCACCCTGGAGAAGAGATTGGACAGGGTGAGAGAAAAGGAGGCCTAGAAGTCCGCTGACCCAGATGGCCAACCCGTTTCAGTTCTTACTGAACCTGAGGGAGTGCCCTCTGACCTGGGAGATACTCCCTCAGGCAAAAGGAGAGCTGATCCTAAGGGGTCATTTCTGGCTAAGAAAAAGAGAAAGGAGAAATCAGCCAGTTCAGATCCAGAACCACATCGTCCAACCGGAGAAGAAATTGCCAGGGCGATTAGTATTGTTGAATCACTCCATCCAGTTCCGACAGATCCGGCACCTCTCGGTATGTGCTTGGTTCCTCCAGTTCCGGACTATTGTCCAGAAGAGTATTATGAACCAGATCTGGAGGGGGATGAAGACTAGGATGACAACTATGATGATGATGGTATAGAAGGTCTCGATGAGCCCACAGAACCGAACATCTCCCCAGACAGGTCTTCTAGTGTTTCCCCTCCTAGGCTTTCTGAGTCCCCATCCAACTTTTGTTTTATAAAAAAGTGGCAGAAACCCTCCAGCTCCCTCTGGTTGAAGCTGCTGAAAAACAAGAGGAGCCTGACTTTGTGGAAATGATGGACATCCCAGAGTCAAAAATATTGTGTTCCCCTCCATAAATCCCTGCAGAAATAGACACAAAAACTTCTTAAAACACCAAATTCTTTACCTCCTGTTGACAAATGAATGGACAGGAGGTACATGCTGTCAGGCTCAGGTATGGATTTCCTGTACCAGCAATGCAGCCATGCTGGGGTTGTGCAGGCTGCAACCTCTGATAAGGCTAACATACTCTTGGCTTCATACTCCCCAGATAAAGACTTTAGGAAGCTGGATGCCATGGCTAAAAAACAGTACTTGGCATCCTCCTTGGGACTCAGGCAGGCTAACTACATGGCCTACACAGCCAGATACCAGAAGTCCATATGGGATACTGTTCTGGAACTGGCTAAACAGAATTCCTCCCAGCTAGCCAAGGAGCTGGAGGAGGTGGCTGCTGATTGGATAGAGGCATCTAAGCTCCAATTTTATGCTGCTGCTGTAGGTTCTAATCATGTATCATCACAAGTCATGGCTACATCTGTGTCTCTTCAGAGAATGGCTTGGCTCAGATGTACTAGCCTTTCACAGGGCACCCAGGCGAAGGCCATGGATTTCCCTGTGGTGGATAATTCTCTGTTTGGAGAGCAGACAGAGAATTATATGATAAAAATGGACAAGTTCAGGACCACCTACAGGAGTGCATGGGCCAAGGAAAGGCAAGCAACTCCTCAAAAGCAGCAGTCTAGGGGCAGGGGCAGGCTATTTCACATGCCTTTCTACCAGGCACAGCCCTCCTCTCCTTTTCCTCAGAGGGGGGTTCTTCAGAGGGAGAGACAGAAGGGGGATGAGCAGGGCTGCATCCTACTCTCAGTCCAAGGCCCCTGCCAAGCAGACACCCTGATGTGTCAGCCCGGGTCGACTCCCCTTTTCCAGTAGGAGGCAGGCTGGCTTACTACTTCCAGGCCTGGAAGTCTGTTACCTCAGACAAGTGGGTCCTGGAGGTAGTAAGCCAGTGACTGGCTCTCAGCTTCAAAAAAATTCCCAATGTAGAGAGTCAGGTCTTTTCCACCTGCAAACACCTCCAAAACCATTGCCCTAGAGGCAGAGATTTCCTCTCTGTTGGCTCTTGGAGCCATAGAGAGAGTTACTACTACACACAGAGGCAAAGGTCTGTACTCCAGATACTTCTTTACCCCAAAAAAGGACAGGGGAGTGGTGGCCCATCCTAGACTTAAGATACTTAAACAAGCACCTAGTCAAACCAAAATTCAGAATGGTGACTCTGGGAGTAATTCTTCCCTCTTTGAGGCCTCCCTGGACCTCAAGGATGCCTACTTTCACATTCCCATCAGGTGCTCCCACAGAAAGTACCTCAGGTTCGAATTGCCTTCAGGCCATTATCAGTTCACAGCAATACCCTTTGGACTAACATCAGCACCAAGGGTGTTCATGAAATGCCTAGCAGTAGTAGTAGCCTTTCTAAGTAGACAAAACATTTCCATATTTCCATACCTGGATGACTTGCTCATTGTGGGGCAGTCTCCAGACCAAGTCAAGCCAAATCTGCAAGTGATCCAACAATTGCTCACTTCTCTGGGTTTCCTCATCAGTCTACCAAAGTCAGTTCTCGAACCAGTGCAACTCCTGACCTTCATAGGGGTAGAGTTGGACACTGTCCAAGGAAAGGCTTTTCTTCCCTTGGCAAGGGTAAAGGCCCTTACTGATCTGGCTTCTTCTTTTCACCTTCTGGTGTCTCACCCAGCAAGGCATTTTTTTCAACTCCTGGGCCACATGGCAGCTTCCACTGCAGTGGTTCAAGGGGCCAGAATACAGACGAGGGACATCCAGTTCCACTTGAGGGCTTTTTGTTCTTATTTTAGTAACTCAGACTCTGATCCAGGCTCTCCAATGGTGGTTGGATCAGGATAACCTCAGACAAGGAGTCCCATTCATCACCCAGACTCATTCAGTGGTACTGACCACAGATGCTTCTCTCCTGGGGTGGGGAGCTCACTTGGGAGCTCTCACAGCACAAAGAGTGTGGTCTCCTCAGGAGTCAATCCTTCATATCACTCTTCTGGAGCTCAGGCCAGTGTACCTGGCTCTACAAGCTTTCTCGGACTCAGTGAAGAACAAGGTGGCTCAGGTCAGGACAGACAACACCACCACTATGTGGTACATCAACAAGCAGGGAGGCACTTGTTCTATAGCCTTGTGCACAGAAGCCATGACATTATGGTATCTGGCTTATTCTCTGCAGACATCTCTGGTGGCAGTCCACCTTCCAGGGAAGGACAAGGTACTAGCAGATGCTCTGAGCAGGATATCTCAGGGCCATCACTAATGGTCCCTGGATCCCACAGCGGTAAAATTGATTTTTTTTTCAAGATGGGGCACTCCAGCGATAGATCTCTTTGTAGCCCCAGACAATTATCAACTTCATCTCTTCTGTTGCAGACCCCCAGTCTTGGGCTCAGTCTCTCTGGATGCTCTATTTCTGGACTGGCAGGGGGAATTTCTGTATGCCTTTCCTCCTTTTCCCCTGTTGTTCAAGGTTCTAGTCAAGATTGGTCAGAATCTTGCAAAATTTTCCTGATTGCTACAGACTGGGCCAGACAGCCTTGGCACCCCCTCTTGCTGTGCCTAGCAGTCCATCTTCCCCTATCTCTTCCCAAGAATCACAATCTGTTAACCTCCTCTCAAGGGAGGATTTGATATCCCAACCTTCGGCTTCTCAACCCCAAGACGTGGCTCTTGAAGAGTTAGAATATGCAAACCTGCATCTGTCTTAGGAGGTCCTGGATATTCTCAAAGCCTCTTGGAAACCTGCCACCAGAAAAAAACTATAAATCCAAATGGAAAAGATTCAGCATTTGGTGTTCCAATAAGCAGACATCTCTAGATACTTCTGTTTTGGCTACAGTTCTGGATTATATGATTTATCTTAATGGCTTAGGCCCCAGACCAGCTACTCTGAAAGTACTCTTGGAAGCTGTTTCTGCATTTCTGCCAGTGGGAAGGGTTTCCTCACTGGCATCTCATCCTGTTTTCTGTAAATTCTTTAAAGGATTGCTCCATACCAATCCCCCCTTTAAGGATCATACTCTTGCTTGGAATCTTAATGTATGCATTGCTCAGTTTATGCAACCCCCTTTTGAGCCTTTGGCCTCAGCAGACCTTAAGTACTTGACTTGGAAAGCTGTGTTCCTTGTAGTTATTTCTGCTGCCAGGCATATCAGTGAATTACAAGCTCTGTCAGTGGAGCCCGATTTTATCTCATTTCATAGACATAAGGTGGTACTTATAACTAACAGGAAGTTCTTACCCAAAGTGTTTCAGATTTTCATCTGAACCAGTCCATGTCTCTTCCTGTCTTCTTCACTGATCATTCTTCTTTAGGGAAAAGAAGGTTACACAGCTTGGATGTTGAGAAGGCACTTAGCTATTACATTGAGTGCACTAAGGCTCTTAGGTTTGACTGTCCTCAGTTGTTTCTCACTTATGGGGAAGTGCTACTAAGAGGACTATTGCCAGGTGGATTGTCTCTTGTATACAATTCTGCTATAAGAAGCTAGGCAAATTACCCCCTTCTGGCCTAAAGGCTCATTCCACTAGAGGTACAGCTGCTTCTCTGGCTGCTGCCAGAGATATACCATTATTCAAGATATGCAAAGCAGCCACCTGGAAAACAGTCCATACATTCACCAAGCATTACTCCCTGGATATCCAGACTAGTAGTGATGCTAGGTTTGGTACAGCAGTACTGCAGAGCTTATTCCCAAAATAGGTTCATCCCTCCTCCATGGAGTTACTGCTTGGTAGTCTGCATAATGTCAGAATACAGCAAAACTTCATGTTGTTTGAAGAAAAAATTACTCACCTTAGTAATTGTGTTTCTTCTAATGGAGTCTTGCTGTGTTCTGACCTCCCCTCCCTGCCTCCCTTTTCAGAACCTGTTTTTTGGGAAATGGGCTGGCAGGTGCAGTGTTGTACCTCAGGGGTGCACTTTGCACTCTCCCTATATAGAAAAGGAGAGTGGGTTATGTTATATTGTTTTTTATAGTTATGTTTGTTCACTACCTAGTTTTTTGTTTTGGAGTTCTCGACTTGAGCCTTTTGGGGTCCCCAAACATTTGGTTGCCTTTTGACTAGTAGTATTACAATTTCCACCTTGCAGGTGTAGTTAGTTAGAATTACCTTGTAAGAATCTGATGGCTACACTTGAAAGTGCAGCAGACAGAGGTTTGAACCAAGCTCAAGCTCAACGTTCTATGCTCTGGCATAGAGTTAACTCTTTCATCTCCAGAGCAGTTCACGTGCTGGGGCTAACTGCAAAATGTCAGAATACAGCAAGACTCCAGTAGAGGAAACACAATTAATAAGGTGAGTAATTTTTTCTTCCATTATATGGCAATAAGAAGCACAAGATAAAAGTTTAGATTTAGTTCCAAATGTCATACATTTTGTATTATAAACATTCATCAACAGGACATTATTTAATAGCCATTGTTGCAACATCAGAATCTTTGTACAAAAAATCAATCATCAACTCCAGGCAAGTACCACTCTAACATAAACAATATCATCTGTGAAGATAATAATATAAGAAGCTAAAGTAAAATTAGGAAGATCATTAAAAAAGGCTAATTAAATCTGGTCCCAAAATAGAACCTTGAGGACACTGATTTCCACCTTCATAAGTGGGAAAATAGTACCACTAAGTGAAACTCTTTCTGACCTACTAGACAGGTAACTCCAAAACCGTGAAAGTGCAAGCAGTCAGAAGGTGACTACATAAAAGTAGACTTGATCACAAGCAACAAATAAAATACAAGAACAGCAAGCTAGGCTGCAAAGTTAGAAGGAATCAACAATCACACCAGCTGGGTTGCAGGATAACATAGTATATGTAGTTATTGAAGTACAGAGACAACAGTGAGGTAAGGTACCCCTCACAGTGCCAAACATTTCCACATCTTCCCCAGCACTTTCTCAAGGCTTTGAGAAAGTGCTGGGGAAGGTGAAAAACATTAGCCACTGTGTGGGGGTATCTTAGCTACCTGTTGTCTCTGTACTTCAATAAATGACTTAGTCTATGTTATCTGCTGACCTAGCTATGGTGATTGCAGATTCTTGCTAACTGTTTAGCCCAAGCTTGTCATTCATGTAAACCATGAAAGTGAATTATCAGAGAGGCCAAAACCCCTAAGCTTGAGCGCAGGTGATCATGATGAACCAGAGTAAAGACTCTGATAGATCTATGAAAAGGGCCCCACCCTTTTCCTTACTGTCCAAGGCTTCATGGAGGGAGCTGGTAAATTTAACTAAGGCAGTCACAGTACTGTGATCTTCTTTGAAGCTATTTTAATGAGTGTCAAAACACTGTTCATATCTAAATAACTCTTCAGTTGGTCAAATACTATCCTCCCCAGGACCTTGGACAGTGGAGCTAAAAGAGAAATAGGGCAGTAATGTTTAGCTAATGAACTGTCGTCACCTTTAAAAATAGGGATTATGGATGCCTGGTTTCAAAATTTAGGGACATTACTAGATTTCAAGAAAAAGTAAAAAGAATATCTAAAGAGCATGCATACATATCCAAAACAAGATGAAGTAATCTTAGGTCAAGTTTATGTGACCCATTGTGAGTTCTGATTAGAGATGCAATGAAGTTTTAATCTCATAGCGAAGTATAGGTGAAGTAGCCCACTCTGCATTCATGTGGGACTACTCGAAATCCCTACAGAAATGGGCTACTTTGCCTTTAATGACTTCACATTTACTTTGTGTTGCAGTTTGACAGGGTGAAGTCATTAAGAATCAAACAGCTCTCTGATCAGTGATCACATGGCTCACTGTCTTTGCAAGTCTGCAGGTCACATGATTCAGGGAGGCAGTTCAACAGGCACTGGCAGGAAGTCAGTGTTTTACTTTCACTTTCTCTAGTGGAAAGAGCAGTAGCGGCTCTAGCCACAAAGGGTTACCAGGGCACAGCTGGGGCACACCAGATGACAGCCAGGGCACTGATATATTATTACTATGGGGGAAGCTCTGCACCATATAGGGCACCAACTGGGGCACAGCATTTTTTTACCGGGGCATGTGCCCTGGCGGGCTGGTGTAGAGCTGCCACTAGGAAAGAGCTTGCTGTCCAGGCAGTTCTGCAGTGTGCAGTCTGACTCTGTTCTGTGTGTTTTGGAGCTCAAAAAAAGTTATAGTTCTTTTTTGTGTGTTAAACCTTTGTGTATTTAGTTGTCATAGTCCTTCAGGGAAGTTTTATTTGATTAGAAGGGCTTTTTTTTGTTAAAAAAGTATTTTTTTGTGTATAGTTATTTTTAGGTACTGTACTTTATTTTACTAGTACTTGTACTAGTGTTTTTTGTTTTGTTTATTTACTTCCTTGATGGAGTGTGGACATGGTGGGCCAAGTGGTGGCCATCGTGGGCCACAAATGCAAAGCAACCGCCCAGTTAGATTAAATTGGCAGGCTGTGGGGACCCCACCTGCAGCCACAGTGAGCCCCGCAGCTGTGTTTGTCATCCAGGAGCAGCAGCAGGAATAGGTGGAGCAGCGGATGCTGCAGGATCAGCACCAGGAGGAGCTGCAGCAAGAGCAGCAGGAACTGGAGCAGGTTGTTGCCCCTCAACCACTGGTAGCACAGCAGCAGGTGTGTCCTGGTGCCCCCCCACCACCTGTACTGGGCTCTGCCCACAGCTTCCCTGTGTGGGCCTTCTTTTCTTCCTTCCCTGGTGACTCCAGCATGGTGCAGTGCAATCTTTGTAATGTGGTGGTCTGCCAGAAGCCCATGGGCAGCCTCCTGGTCATGCGTGGTAAGCGCATTGATCTAGCTGTGCACCACTGTGCCCAGTAGGAAGCAAAGCTGCAGGAGGTAGCAGCCACTCCTGCAGTTGTGATGGCACAACAAGCGTGTCTGCCTGTGTGTCACTGTAGTAGATGGGAAATGATATCAGCTGAGGTGGTGGCAGGTCCCAGAGCTGCCCATAATGAAGAGAGGTTGCATCAACTGGCAATACAGGGGGACCTTGCTGAGCTACATGCTGAGCTACAGGGGCTGAAAACATTGGTAGAGGCAGCAATGCAGTGGCTGATATGTGCTGAGGGGCAGAATGATGAAATACTATGATTGCTGCATAGTAATAGTGGCAGTGATGAGTAGCAACAGCCCCCACAAGCCCATTAAGATAGTTATATTGATTTCCAAATTGACCCCCCAAAAATGTCTGTCTCCTCTTTTTTTCTTAATATTTTTCTTTTTCTGTATGAAATTTATGTTCCAGTAATGTTTTGTTTGTGATTTTTTTGTACTTGTTACTTAATTTAACTTTATTTGAAATTGTTATTTTTGTTACATGATTGATGGTCGGCAAATGATGGATGCTACATGCTTTCATTCCATATGAAACTGTCTTGCCATCATGCGTGCTACAATAAAAGTGTCTTGAAGATAACATTTTGGTGGCACTAGTTTAATTGCGATGAAAGCACACAGTGTCTGCACAGTTGGCAACCATGTGACTTGTTATATAAAAAAGTAAAGATGATGACAGATGAGTAAGAAGTTAAGAGCAAAACAATTTGTATTGCAGAAAGCATAATGGCATGGGGGGGGGACATTTGGGGGAGGTGGAATGGTGATCGGATTTATCAGTATGAGAGACAAGAAAGATCAAGAAAGCCAGTATTAACAACACCCCCCAAAAAAAACTCTGCTTTTATTTATTTTCTTAAGCCATATTTATTTCTTACTTATAACATTTATGTTCAGTTAATGTTTTCTTAGCTATGTTAATTTTGTTAATCCTGTATTTCTTCAACCTCATACTGGTAAATCACATTCTCCACCTCCCCCGAATGCCCCCCACACCATTATGCTTTCAGCAACAGAAACTGTTTTGTTCTTAGTTTCATTTTATGTAATAAGTCTTGTTGTTGCCCACTTAGCAGACACTGTGTGCTTTCCTTTAATTAAATATTGTGTCTCCAAAATGCCATCTTCAAGACACTTTTATTGCAGCGTGCATAGTGGCACCAGAGTTTCACCTGTACTGAAAGCACGCAGCATCCGCTATTTGGCTGATCATCAATCATGTAAGAAATAAAGTAAATTAAGTAACAACTACAAAATTGCTGGTTAATTTTCTGAACATTTACTTAAAAGGAAACTAACATCCAGGACTACATTTATCAATATTGTTAGCAATGGAAATTTGCTTTACACACGCTGTTGACCGAACCCATGCACTTTTTTTTGTTGGCACCATGTTCTGTCATTTGTAGGAGTGTGATCTAGTGGTTAGAGCAGAAGTTTGAAGCCCATGAATGGGTTATAAAAAATTCTGGCCTTAAAAGTGTTACGGGTTCTTTGAAAATAGCTTATGTAGAGCAGATTTACATTGGTAACAACTTGATTGATAAATGTAGTCCTACATGTTACTTTCTCTTTAAAGCACCAGCACAATTATCACATTACCACACCTACCATGCTCCCCGGAAATGTGCTATCTTTTGTGCTTTGGTCTCGCTATTTTAATGTCATGAAAAGCACAAATTAAAAATGAAATGCTAGAAATTTGTCACACAGTGTTGTGTCCCCAGAGAGAATATGCTTCCTTTAAGTCAAATACTTTTGTTGCACACACCTGAGAAAGTGATGCAAAGCACATGTGAAGTTTGCCAGATAACTGAAAGTTGGGCCTGCCATCCCACACCACCACCACCACTTTGCTAGAAATGTGAAGTTGTGTCCCCAGAGAACAAATGCTTCCTTTAAGTCAAATACTTTTGCTGCACACACCTGAGAAGGTGGTGCAAAGCACATGCGAAGCTTGCCAGAGAAATGAAAGTTGGGCCTGCCACCCCATGCCACCACCACCACCACCACCACTGGCACTTTGCCAGAAATGTAAAGTTGTGTCCCCAGAGAGAAAATGCTTCCTTTAAGTCAAATACATTTCCTGCATATACCTGAGAAGGTGGTACAAAGTACATGTGAAGCTTGCCAGAGAACTTAAACATATTTATCAGACTAAACATTTTTGGGCCTGCCACCCCTCTGCTAAGTGACATCATTGCCTAAGTTGTGACACCACATGCTGCTGCTGCTGTTCTCCTGATGATGTAATTGAGTGAAAAGTACAGATAAAGATAAAAATGCCAGAAATGCATCTCTTTGTCCCAAGTGAGAACATTGCCTGTGTTGACACCTGTTGCATCACCAATACATGTTGCCCTTTGTGCGTGCCTTGCCTTCATACCACGATGATGAGTTATTGTGCATGCCACTGTAATTTGTTTCCCAGAGATGCAGCTATTTAATTTCTATCTATATTATCTTGTTCTGTGCTGTAAGAAGTCCATCATATTGTTCCTTTTCAGGGAATCTTGACAATTTACCGTGGTGGGCATGATGATCAAATCACATGAACATGTAAGCAACACATATGTTATGACTAGAGCCTGAAAAATAATGTGGTATTGTAAAATTAAAATTTTCCTTTTTGGAGGGGAGGGGGGCTCTGGTATACTGAAAGACAATCATTTATGATTACTTTTTTTTTCAGGTCTTCATAGGCACAGTGTCAGTGGTCCACCACAACAAGTTCTGGATATCTGCTGCTGAGTTTGGCTGCACAGAAACTGTCAACCCATGAAAGGTAAGCATTTTTTGGGGGGTGGGGGCATTATTTCAAAAAAAGTAAAAAAAATGTTCATTAATGTTTTAGTCATCTTTACAGGTCTTCAGCATATCATCAGAACTGAAAAAAAATGTAACTACTGTAATTCATGAAGAACGTGATTTGTCTCATGATGCATGACTGGTGTGACATAACTAATGAACTGTACACACATACCTACAGCTGTACTTCCCTGACCTGTATGACATTCGCACGGGGATATTATCTGCGGGATTAGATAAAGCTGGCTTCCTGTTGTGAGGACAATAATTCAAGTCCATCTGCTCTGATGTGACATGATATAACTGGTTGTCCCCCAGTCATTTTCCTGATTCATGATGAAATCAAAGACTTTAAAAAAACAGGGTAACACACCAAAAACCCTGACTTGAAAATGCCCATCAGTGATTACAATGGTCAAGCTGAGATAATATCTACAGGATTAAATAGGGCTGGCTTCTTGTAAGCACAAAGATTATAGTGGGGCATCCTACAGAATATGAACACAAACAGAAGCATCGGAGTAGACCAAGGATCTTCAGTGACGTGACATGATATAACCGAGTGTCCCCCCGGTCATTTTCCTGATTCATGATGAAACCGAAGATTTTAAAAAAACAGGGTTACAGCTTACACCCCAAAAACTTAAAGTTGTGTAATTCATGAATCGTGATTGTGAAGATGAAGAACGTGATATGTATCATGACTCATGCTAGTCGCCCTGACCTAAAAATGCACATAAATGAGTACAATGTTCACGCCGAGATATGCACCACACCAATCCTCTGAAGGGAAGCCAAACAAATAACTGTGACTTACAGATGGATATTGGGCCCTAAAGAGATGCAGATGCACAGACAGATGGAGATTACACTTAAAGCAGCAGTGCAATTAATTTTTTTTTTCTAAAAAGCTAATTTTCTACTATGGGTATGAAAAATATTGGCAAAACAGTTGATTTGGGTGTTCTGGATGCTTCCTATGCTGTGTACGGTACATTTGTATTTTTGTCTGGGATTCATACCCTCCTCAGGTCCTCAATATTATTTAAATGCAAAAATGAGGTGGCCATCTTTTTTTCTTGAGAAATAATTATTTTAAACTTTCATAAAATTCTTAAATGACAACAGAAACTGACAATTTCACCACCAAAATAAACTGTAAGACATGTGGCAGTGATTGGGAAGAAAAAAAGGTGGGGTAAAATTTTAACCCATTTTCATTGCATTGCTGCATTAAGAGATGTGGCCGCACAGGCACAATACCAACTTAACAAGTGGTCAAATCACAAATCCAAAACTGGAACAATAATACCTTTTGCGGGGGGGGGCAGCTGCAGTAACAGTCCACTACTGACTGAGATAGAATGAAGCAGTAAAAAGTACCACAGATGGATAACAGATTCAAATCAGAGTCCTGTGATTATGGCGTGGCACAATTAAATGTGTGTGACTTGACGGCACGCACACACACACACACACACACACTACGGGGTAATGCTCAGAAAATGTTAAAGTTCACTGAAGTACAATTGAAACAATGCACAGCACCACAGCAAACACCAAAAAATGTATCAAAACTTGTGAAAGTATTATCGTATGTACATGAACACAGAAATACTAACACACTAGCTACCAAAAAAAGTTAGAAAGACTGCTTTTCTCACTGAGTCTCTGTGAATCTCCCTTCACCATGCCCCTCCCCTGAAGCACACTTCTACAGTGTCTGTCAGTACACAGACTGAATCATACAAATTAACATTCAAAATGAACACAAAAAAAATAAACACTCGATGATATAAGCACAGGAGGGTTTCCTACAATTGATGTACTAAATTTTGACCCAAAAAATTGGCTCAAAAATGCTTTTTAAAAGGTTTTTCAGTGGTTTGATTCTCAGAGCTCTGAGAGCAGTCTCCAGCTTTCCGCTACACACACTATGAAGAACTGAGGCTGTGCAAAACAATCTAGAGCCCATGTGACATGTCATCCCCCATGATTCAATGCAATCTGCCTTAAAGGCCAAAAATAAGGTGAAGTCCATGCAAAGCACATTGAAAACAATGGCACTTCACGTTAGTCATTATGGTGAATTACTTTGCCTCATACTGCAGAGTACTTTGCGTAATTATCTATATATGCAAAGTGCTTCAACGGAATGAAGTGCATGGACTTCACCCACCACTAGTTCTGATGGTCATATTAAAAACATAAGCCAACATTTCATCAACATGTAAAGTAACTTTCTCAACTTAACATCAATCTGGGGGTAGTCTTATTCAGGTGGAAGAAGTCACTTCCATCACTTCCAACAGGGTGGGCCATCTTTGCAGTGTTACAGTAAAAACTATTAATCTCTGTAGCAATGTCAAGTGCAGTGCTAAATTTATCCCTTAATGTTGACAACAAAGGAAGTAATGTTGATTAGAGTTACATAATAATCTGTTTAAAGCAGCAGTAGTGGATAATCAGAAAGTGATTACCAGAATTCTGCTTTTTGGCTGGAAGCATGCAGCTATAGTTCCAGTTTCCACAGCTGTAAATATTTTGTTCTAGTGATCTTTAGTTTTTTAGATATTTAAAATGTATTTTCATTTTTGTGGAGACACAGTAAATATGGCTGCTGCCTACTTTTCAGCTGAGCTTCCCCTTTATAGTGCATCACGTCTCATGTTTACTTCTGTGGGACCCTGTGCTGCGTATTCCCACTGTCCCTGTGTAGTACTTCAAACCAAATGCATGTGTGGTTGGCAGCAGAGGATTCCAGTTCAATATGGTGGGTGGAAGAAATGTAAACAAAAACAAAGAAAATAGAGCAAATTACAGGGTGATAGTACAGTGAAAACAAGAAAGATTTCCAGGTAGTAGCTCAACAGAGCACACACAACAAACTGTTGCAAAAGATCCAATTTTTGTTATCTAGTACCGCTGCTTTAAGACATGCCAAGTTTTCTGTGGTCCATTAACATTAGAAATGTGCTTAGTCAAATAAAAATCTTCCTTAGACTACTAAACCATAAATGTAATAATTTTCAATGGTCATTTTGAGATTGAACAGTGTGCTTCTTTATTTCTTCCATGTTTTGTCAAGATTTTGTAAAATCTATAGTAGCACTAGAGTAACCCAGTCTTGTTTTTGGTTCCACATTTGCATTTTTCTCAAGGATACAACTTTATCACATACAGCTCCAAATTCTGCAAATGCTGCATGTTGTTCATATATGGAACTAAGTGTAAGTAAGTCCAACTACTGTAGTTGCAGCTGCAGAATTGTTAAATGCAACCACATCTGGATTATGCAATGATTATGATAAATTTGGATTGGAAGGGAACACGGTTATGGGATCGCCAGATACACAGCACAGGACTGTGCTCACTCAGGTTATCAGGGACTGGGATAGTCTCTCTAATACCATTGGAGTGGGTCTTACTATCAGAATTCAATTTATTAGCGTTTTAGACCCTGCCTTGTACTGAGTGTGTGTTGGCATAGTAATCACTTGATTCAAGTATTATTCTATTAAGGGGATCCTTAATTTTAGTGTAGGCTTTATCTTGCCAGTTCATATTTCTATCCCCAAGAAGGAGGTGTTCCTTTGAATCATATTTATTCTTTTTATAAGCAGGTAAAGGTGGCAATATCTCCTCAGGTAAGCCTTGAGAAGGGGTTACAATGTTGTCATGTATAGTTGCTTAACCTCTACAAAAACAATTTTTTTGCAGCACAAAAATCACACACCTCATGAGTATATTTAAAATCATTGTGGGTTACAGCTAGATTAGACCCACCATAGATAAGAACCCCCACACTTGCTTATTTGACATGTCTTTTCAGAACATGTTATAATTATCAAGTTCCACTTTTTTTGCCTTGTTGAGACAAAGATTAAGGAAAGAAAACTAAATCAAAAGTGTGCAGTCCCAAACAGAAAATTAATCAAACATTGGTATTAAGCTGTGTATATTACTGTGATTTATGTATGTGGATCCAGCCTTGTGGAACTCTCTACCATGCCAGCTATGGGAGTGCACAACTGTGGGGGGCTTCAAGAAGGCCCTAAAGACCCATTTGTGGTACCAAGCATACCTGAATTGATTTTAGCTATATCCATATTCTGTTTTTACTATTTTATCTATTGGCCTGATCCTGGCACAGATAGTCTGGTGCTCCCTTGACTCAGGTGAATTTCCTAGCTCCCCGAAGGAGGTGGTGGTGACACCCCTCCTGAAGAAAGCTTCACTGGACCCAGACTCTCTTGTTAACTACAGACTAATCTTGAACCTCCCCTTTATGGGGAAGGTGATTGAGAAAGTAGTGGCTGTATAACTGGAGAACCACTTGACCATCCATAACATCTATGAACCTCTCCAATCTAGTTTTTGAAAGAGGCATAGTACTGAGACTGATGTGGTTAGGGTGCTCAATGATCTCCTGATGGCAAGAAATTGGAAAAGCCATTCCATTCTGGTGCTCCTTGATCTCTCCTCAGTATTTGACACTGTGGACCATGGGGTGCTGCTTGAGCACCTGAGGTTCATCTGTGGCCTGACTACTATGGTCCTCAGGTGGTTTAAATCTTTCCTCACTGGCAGAACCCAGAGGGTGGTTTTGGGGATTTAGTCCTCTGACCATTTTTCTCTGTCACGTGGGGTCCCTCAGGGCTCAGTGCTGTCCCCCATGTTGTTCACGGTGTACATGCTGCCTCTCGGAGACATTGTAAGATGGTATGGGTTGAGCTTTCACTTCTATACTGATGATATCCAGCTCTACCTGTCTTTTGCACCTGACCAGGATAGTGCACTCTTGGTGTTTAATAACTGCCTCACCGAAATCCAGGATTGGATGAATTCCAGCTAAAGTTGAACTCAGGAAAGACTGAGGGGATGGTTGTGGATCCAGGTCACTTGATGGGGGGGTTGACCAGCCCATGGGGCTCTTTCTGAAGAGCTCCTAACTCTTTTCCTCTGAATGGGTGCAGAACCTAGGGGTGATGCTTGACAATGGGCTGACTCTGCAGTCTCAGGTGTCGGCAGTCATGAAGTCATCCTTTTACCATCTGAGGAACATCACTAGGATCAAGCACCTTGTTCCATCCAGTGACCTTCCTATGCTGATCCACGCCTTTGTGACCTCATGCCTTAATTACTGCAACTCCCTTTACTTAGGGCTACTGGGGATGATATCCACCGCCTGCAGCTGGTGCAGAACCCAGCAGCCTGGTTGCTGACGGGGACTTCCCAGTCATGTCACATCATGCTGGTGCTGAGCGAACTGCACTGGCTTCTGATACAGTGGCAGATCACCTTCAAAGTCAGATTACTGACATATAAACCCTACACAGACTTGACCCAGACTACCTAAAAGAGCTTCTGTCCCCTTAATGCCCCAAGTGATGGCTCCGTTCAGCTGATGAGGGGTTGCTAGAGATTCCAAGGGTATCTTTAAAATCTTCAGGGGCCTGTGCATTCATGTACATGGCCCCAGCCCTTTGAAATTCTCTACCCAGTCAGCTTCAGGAGTGTGCGACCCTGGGGGGCTTTAAACAGACCCTTAAAACTCATTTATGGGGCCAAGCCTTTACTAGTCAATTATATTTAATAATAGATTTTACTATCTTTTTTATTGTTGTTTTTTGCTTTTGTTTGGCAGTATAGCCTAGAGGTTAGAGGAACAGGGTGCGAACGAGCTTGATACATCCAGCAGACCAGACCTGAGTTTGATTCTCCCAACCTCCACTTGCATACTGTGTGACTCTGAGCAAGTCACTTAACTGCCCAGTGGTCCCAGGTCGCCCCTGAAAACAGGTACTTGTGCCTAGTGGACCTTACCCAGTTATCAAAGACTAAAAAAAAAAAATAATAATTATCTTTTGTAAAGCGCTTTGACAATTTTGAAAGGTGCTTAATCAAATAAAGCTATTATTAATATTATTATTAAGCTTTTATTGTACGTTAAGCACCTTGGTAATTTTAAAGGCACTCTTCAAATAAAAATGATTATTATTATTATATTACTTATGTTGGCCATACTCAGTTGATGCAATTCCTTCTTAGTCAATCTGGAAGTAAACCATAGGCTAATTAAGTAAGCAGATCCTGTTACACCCTTCTAGTACCATATTTAAAATGTTAGCAGGATACGTTAATATGTACTGTATATGTATCCAACCACCACAAGGAGATGCTTACTGCCTCCTGGGGCAACGGGAAAAAATTCTGGAATAATATAAAGGAAGTCACTGGGAAAGATGTAAAAACAACACCTAACCTGATCAACATTCGAGGAACCCCTACCCATGACCTTCAAATCCTAGCCAGTGCTTTCAACGAAGCTTTCTCTGACCTATCTGGAATACTCTCCCCAGATTTTCTTTGAGGACTCACCACACATAATGTGTGAGAGAGTGAATTTTCCCTCCCTCTTTTTCTAGGAAGATAGTGGTCCTGGATGTACTTCTGTTCTTTGTCTTTGTCATAATTGTGTTGTTATATGTTCGTTTGTTGGGCTGGCCACCTACTTTGTTTATGTTTATTTTCGTTTTGATGCAGTTTGCTTCTCTTTTATTTTGCCGCTATCATTTTGCCTTACATATTTTTTTTGTAAATAAATCTATTTATTTTGCTGCCTTTATGCCTAGTTGTTTCATCTTTACCTACAGCCTATGGAAGATGATGTTAGAAGTGGAATAATATGGTGGATCTGAATGAAGATTCTGGTGGACTTCACATGCAACAAGAAGAGGCAGCAGCTCGAACTACAGCTACGAGCTACAAAGTCCATTGTCCAGAAATTTCAACTACTGTTGCTGACAGGTGTGGACCTTGTAGTACGCAAGAATGTGGCAAAAAGAGGAGCAGTGATGGAAGGCCTGCCAATGGAGGATAAGAAGCCAGTGGAAGGGGTCCAAGCTGTTGAGCCAGAGGTGGAAGAACCACCTGAAGACCTCCATGACTTACTCTGCTGGCTGAGTCTTTGGCAGATAGATATGGAGAGAGAGAGAGAGAGAGAGAGAGAGAGAGATCGGAAGGAGAACCAAGCCTGATGAGAAGAAAACCATGCATGATAGGCAGATACCCTGTGAGCAATCCAGACAATAGGAACTAGCAGACCTCCTCCTTCACCGGGGAGTGGACAGAAGGACATTAAGCTAGTAAAACTCTCTAACTCTGATGATACTGAAGCATATTTATTGACTTTTGAGAGGGTGGCAACCACTTTTGCCTGGCCCAGTGACCAGTGGGCAATTCGGTTAGCCCCCTACTTAACCGGAAAGGCCTAGCTTGCTTATAGCCACGTAGACATCACTCATGCTAATGACTATGAATGAGTTAAACAAGCTATCCTGAAGAGGTACAATATCAGTACCAAAACCTACAGACAATGCTTTTGGTCTTTCAAGTTCCACAATGCAGACACCCCCCCCAAGATGCATACACTCAATTAAAGGACTTGTGCATCAAATGGCTGCAACCTAAAACCTGGACAGTCACACAGATCTTGGAAGCCATTATCCTCGAGCAATTTATACAGATACTACCACAGGATGTCCAACTTTGGGTAAAGGAGCATCGCCCTGAATCATCAGATGTGGCCATAAGACTGGCAGATGACTATATAACAACAAGATCTCACAGAAATAGAACTTTGGAAGCTCCTTAACACATCAACCCATGGTAAAACAGTCTTCTAATACTCTTTCACCAGATGCTCAGAGTAGTAGTACCCCTGGGACGCGACACAACTTTAAATCCAGTAAGGGGTATAATCCAGACATTGTGTGCCATAAATGCAGTGGTAGATGGCACATAGCAAGATTTTGCCCTAAAAGGAAAATAAAGGATGCACACATGGCATTTGCCAATTGGGGACATTATATTGTGCCAGTACGAGTCGGGAAGAAAGTGGTATTAGGACTTATAGACTCTGGAAGCAAGCAAACTATGGTGCATGCTTCTTTTTTATATACCCACCTGGACTCAAGAGGACCAACTACTGGAGTCACTTGTATCCATGGGGATATAAATCAGTACCCATTAAAAGATACAGTGGTGCAGGTGGATGGGCACACCCAGAGAATGAAGGTGGGTGTGGTGCCCCATCTCCCCATCCCAGTTGTTATTGGACATGATTATCCGAACTTTGAGACATTGTCAGCCACTAACATTAGTGCTGTTACTACCAGAGCACAGGCAAGGGGGAGGAGCGGGAAGACACTAAACAGACAAAAGAGTCACTTCCCCTAGAATACTGGCAAAAACTGTGCCAGCGTTTGATCTCTTATGTCCAGAAAGCCAATAACACCAATGCACAACAACAGGTGAAACAGAAGGAATATTATGACAAAGGGGCTGGACATAAGGAATTTAACAAAGGGGACAAAGTGTTGCTGTTGCTACCATCTTCTGAGCATAAACTGCTTATGAAGTGACAAGGCCCTTACACTGTCACACAAAGAACTGGTCCTGTAACTTATGAACTAGAATTGCCTGGTAAAAAGAACAAGAGACGCATATACCATGCTAACTTATTGAATGCTTGGGTAGAGACACCAACCTCTTTATGTAGCTATGTCCTTCCGGAGTCCAACAATGAGCTAGACATAGCACACCATTGTCTAGAGGGCACAGGGAAGGTAACTGATTTGCACATAAAACCTGAGTTAACAGAAAGTCAGAAAAACTGACTTAGAGAAGGTCCTGTTAATGTTTAAAGAAACCTTTACAGGTACTCCAGGGAGAATAAAAGCGCTAGTCACATATCAGGGTGACAGAAAAGCAACCCCTCAGACAAAAGTTTTATAGACTCCCTGAAAGGGTAAAAAAGGAAGTAATTTGAGAAGTAAGGAAAGTGCAGGAAATGGGAATTATTGAACCATCCCATAGCGAGTGGTGTTTCCCTATGGTGGTGATTGGGAATAAGGAATGGGGCATCCGTATTTGCCTGGACTTCAGAAGGCTGAACGCTGTGTCACAATTTGATAGCCACCCAATGCCATGTATTGATGACATCCTTGATCATCTAGGAAGTGCCAAGTACATCAGTACCCTAGACTTAACTAAAGTGTACTGGCAGATTCCATTGGATCCTGTAGACAAGGAGAAAAAAAACGTCAGTACTCCTGTAGGCCTGTTCCATTTCATGGTTATGCCATTTGGCTTACATGGTGCCCCTGCAACTTTTCAGAGGGTGATGGATACTTTATTGATCCTGCATACAGCATACAGAGCAGCTTACCTTGATGATGTGATTATCTTCAGTCCCTCTTGGGAGGAGCATATACAACATCTGTCAGCATTTTTGGCTACTATATGCAGGGCTGGCCTAACCATAAACCCACAGAAATGTGCCATAGCTATGCAACAGACTAAATACCTTGGTCTTCAGATTGGCAATGGGTGTATTAAACCTGAGATTAACAAGGTTGCTGCTGTAGCTAACAGTCCTAGACCCGTCACTAAGAAGGATGTAAGGTCCTTCCTAGGACTTGCTGGCTACTATGGGAGGTTCATCCCTAATTTTTCCACACTAGCTGGTCCATTAATAGATCTAACCAAGAAAAGAAATTCAGACAAGGTTAAATGGACAGATGAGTGTGAGGATGCCTTCCAGTCTATAAAGGCCAGGTTATGTTCTTCTTCTGTTCCAAGGACACCTGATTTTACACAGCCATTTATTCTGCAGACTGATGCATCCAACTATGGGATAGGGGCTGTGCTAACACAAATCCTAGATGGAGAAGAGCATCCAGTGATATATATATATATATATATATATATATATATATATATGTAGGAAGTTACATGAGAGGGAGACTCAGTACTCTATAATTGAAAAAGAGTGTTTGGCCATTAGATGGGCCATAGAGGCACTGCGCTTCTACTTATGAGGTGCAGAATTCGAGTTGTGGACTGACCACAACCCCTTGTGCTGGTTACATATAATTAAGGACAGAAATCCCCACATCATGCTATGGTACCTTTCATTACAGTCTTACAGGTTCATTATTAAGCATCGAAAAGGTACGGCACATAGTAATGCCGATTTTATGTCCAGATATGGAAAGGATGACATAAGTACTTGTCATCAGAGACCTCGGGGTAAAGTTATTAATGAACTATGAAGGAAGCAATCCTTCAAAGTTGTTTGTTAAGTATTAAGAGGGACCCTGAGGTGGAGCCTTAGACGAGGGTGGGCTATGGCTCCTTTTTCTTCTCATGAAAGATCTGATGACAGGTACACTGTAATTCTTGTTTAGAACCAAAGCTCTGCTGGTTTGGTTTTAGTTGGGGAGGAATGTAAGAGAGTGAAGTTGCCCCCCCCCTTTTCTAGGAAGATAGTGGACCTGGATGTACTTCTGTTCTTTGTTTTTGTCATAACTGTATTGTTATATGTTCGTTTGTTGGGCTGGCCACCCACTTTGTTTATATGTTTATTTTTGTTTTGATGCAGTTTGCTTCTCTTTTATTTTGCTGCTATCATTTTGCCTTATATTTATTTTTTGTAAATAAATCCATTCGTTTTGCTGCTTTTATGCCTCATTGGTCTATCATTTACCTATAGCCTATGACATAATTACTACAACTACTGGCTCTCACCACCAACCTGCCTATCCTTTTTAGTTCAAGAAGTAGCCCCGCCCCGCCTCCCCCCCACCGCTTGTCAGAAAATACCTCAGCAAAGTGCTTGGAAATCTTTGACAAAGTGCTGACACACTGGACCTCAAACTTGTTGTTTCACTGTCGAAGAAGTACTTCTTCCTATCACAAAGATCCTTAACCTGTCACTCTGTCTTTCACAATTTCCACAGGTGTGGAAATCAGCCATCATGACTCCATTTCACAAGAATGGGAATTGGGCATCGCTGTCAAATTTCAGGCCCATATCAATTCTCCCCCAGCTCTCCAAAGAACTTGAGCGAATAGTGGCTGATCAACTGGTTGAATACCTTGAAACTTACTCCATTCATTGCCCTGAGCAGCACAGCTTCTGCAAAGGTCACAGCACCTCCACGGCACTACTTGAACTCACTGATTTCATACATCAGTCCTTGGATCAAGGATCCTTAGCTGGGGCAGTATTCATTGACCTCTCTAAGTCCTTTGATACTGTCCACCACTTCCTCCTCTTAAAACAATTAATCTCCATTGGCCTTTCTACAGAATCAACCCACTGGTTCAAAAGTTACCTGGAACAATGCTCTCAAAGAGTAAAAATTAATAATGTCCTCTCTGACCATCTGCCTGTAAGATCTGGTGTCCCTCAGGGCTCCACATTAGGTCCGCTTCTCTTCAGTATCTTTCTCAACAACCTGCCACACCACTGTAAGCAACAGATACTCCTCTACGCAGACAATGCTGTTATCTTCTCTAACAGCCCCGATCCAGTGGAACTTAAAGGCAAACTACAAAGCAGCTTTGCAACAGTCGAGAAATGGTTTCATAACCACAAACTTATTCTGAACAGCAAAGAAAAACAAAGTCATGATGTTCGGCAGCTCATGGAACAAATATAAATCCCATGCACTCAGCATCTGCACCAGCTCAGGAGCTCAGCTCGAACAAACCCAACACTTCAAATATCTTGGGATCACCCTTGACAGTTGCCTAACCTTTGACCAACACATCAGCTATGTGTCTAGGGCTGTCAACTCCAAGATTGGTCTACTCCAAAGGCATAAGCATTGCCTTACCGCTGATGTCCTCAGACTTGTCATCAACAGCTCCATCCTTTCTGTTGTAGACTACGGCTTGGTAATCTACAGATCAGCTTGCCACTCTGCACTCAACAGGATATCAGTTGCCCTGAACAAATCTTGCAGGCTGCTCACATGGGGCCACACGACTCACCCATACCTGTGACCTCTACGCCCACACAGGTTGGCTCCAGCTTAGTGGAGGATCCGATATCAAACATGTCTACTTGCCAAAAAAAATCCTTCTTGTTCTCCTTCCCACTGGGACACAAAATCTGCTTCTGCTACACACCAGCTCCCAAACTACATGAAGCTCTGGCACCCACTTCTTCCACATTCCTCATCCTCAAATGACACAGGGTCAATGCTCCTTTGCTTACAGAGCACCCCTCTGGTTTAATTAACTCAAATGAGATGTATCCAACCTACCCACCCTGGGCCCTTTCAAAAGACTTCTATGCCAGCAACGATCATCAACCAGCACCTGTGACTGCAACTCCTAGTCCCCCTCCTGCAAACTGTTTCTGCCCTCTCCTTATAGTGATTCTGTACATCAATAAGGCCTCTGACTGCCTCATTCTCCCCCACTGCCTCCCACCCTTTCACTTTGACAGTGTTGATGACTGCCTCCCCCTTCTTTCCACCTCACTCATGTCCTCACCTGTTCCCTCTTAACTCCCTTTCCCTATAAACTCTTATCTGCCTGTATCCTGCTGTTCTGTTTGCCTGCCTCCGTTCTCCTCTCCTAGCTACCTTGCCCAAATTTTCTCTACTAGATTCGCCTGCTGTTTATTCAATTCCAATGTGTTGAAATATGCCAGTTCTTTAGTTGTTATATTGTATTATTACTTGTACAACCTCTGTAAGTATTGTCTACCCTTCCCACTGACGTGAAACCTTTGTAAATGAGCTTCTAGCTCAAAGGTGTTTAATCCTAGATTTCAATAAATACATATCTAATTTGAGATAAAAAGCCTAGAACTGGTCAATAAATATGGAAAATTCCCAATTAACGAATAATCTTGGCCAATATCAGAGTATGTTGAAAAGGTAAGGAGAGCCACACTTAAAAACATACAATATAAACAGTAACATCCCCTTTTAAAGAACAACTGAACAGTTTGTGCTTGTACAAGTGAAAAATGCAAAACCAAAAACACAGCAATGTAGGTCAGAAGCTTACCTACAGAATAATACACTCTGTGTGTCTGAGAAATGGGATTTAATCCATTACTGCTAGCTTTGTGATATAACCCCAAATGTAAACAAACTCTAAGTTTCTTTTCAAACATCACACTCCTGGGGAGGCCATAACATCCTTACGTGATGACCTCAGTGGAGTGACAGCACTTGGGAGAGCTAATACACTCTAAATAGGGACTTTAGAAAGAAACTGTAGAATTAACTTTAGTAAAGTATTTCTCATCAAAATTCTTTACTGTGCATGTTTGTTGACCCTTTCTCACATGCATTGTATAGGATTTTGATGAGAAACACTTTGTTAAAGTTAATTCTAAAGTTTATTTGTAAAGCCCCTATGCAAAGTGCATTTGCTCCCTGGAACATTGTTGCTTCACAGATGTCATTGCATGAGGACATTGTAACCATTTTAAGCCTCCCCAGGAGTGCTGTGTTTCAAAAGAGACATGGAGATTGTTTTCATCTGGGACTATATTATAAAGCAGGCAAAAATGGATTAAATCCTGTTTCTCAAAACCATAGAGCACATCATTCTGTAGGTAAGTTTCTGACCCACAGTGCTGTGTTTTTGGTTTTGCATTTTTCAACTGTACAAAAACCTTGCTTAGTTGTCCTTTAAAATTGCTTCTTCCTTAACAAGATTTGACTGACCATAAAAATTTGCAGTTAAATATACAAAAAAAAAAAGTATTAATAGCTGAATAGAGTTCCATCATGTCATGGCGACAGGAATAACCACAACCATCATTAGGGTGCAAGCACAATGCTGGTGGCGAACATTGCACCCTACAATTGTGCCACATGACCCCCATCATGCCCAATGCCCCTGGGCTAATTCTGGCTGTTTGTGGGGGGCTGCACCCTCTGCTGTAGGAGGCTTTTTCCCTGCACCTACCATACTTTAATATAATCACCTTCAGGTTGAAAGTGTATGGGGTAAGGGGTGCAACACCCAGATGGCACCATCCCTGCTGGGCACTAGAAAATTTAGTTCACCAGCATGACAAGCAAACAGACTGTGGAGTCATAATTGCGGTGCCCCCATAACGGTATATCACTGAATAGGGTTGTACTACTAAAAGAGAAAATTAATTACAAGGTTAAAGTACAATTCAGTTAAAGTCAATGTGACAGTATAATCCAATTCAACAGTAGTGTACTTAGAAACATAGAAACATAGACTTTGACGGCAGATAAGGACCACTTCGCCCACCCAGTCTGCTCATTTCCCTACCTATTGAATAAGCTGCAGATTCTAGTTAACCAACAGCCTACTTCCTGCAACCCCCCCCACTATAATTGCCTTATGTCTGTCCCATGCATGTTTGAATTCCCCCACTGTTTTAGACCCCACAACCTCTCCAGGAAGGTGGTTCCATGCGTCCACCATTCTCTCTGTGAAAAAGAATTTCCTCACATTACCCTGAGCGCCCTCTAACTTTAAATTGTGCCCCTTGTTCTTACATCTCTTTTCTGAAAGATGCTACCTCCTGGACTTTGTTGATTCCTTGAGGTACTTAAAAGTTTCTATCATGTCCCCCTGTCCCTCCTTTCATCAAGGGTATACATATTAAGCTCTCTCAGTCTCTCTTCATATGGTTTCTGATGTAGACCCTGCACCATTTTAGTTGCCTCCTCTGGACTGCTTCCATCCTGTCTATGTCCTTGCATAGATGAGGTCTCCAAAACTGCACGCAGTACTCCAGATGGGGTCTCACCAACTGTCTGTATAGAGGGATAACCACTTCCCTTTTTCTACTCGTGATGCCTCTCCCTATGCATCCCAGTATTCCCCTGGCTCTCCTTACTGACTCCTCACATTGCTTACACACCTTTAGGTCATCTGATCTGACTACACCCAGATCCCTTTCCATTATTGTTGTTGTTAGTACCGCCCCTGCTATTGTGTACTCTTCTCCTGGATTTTTATTTCCCAGGTGCATTACTTTGCACTTCTTTGCATTGAATCTAAGTTGCTATATGTCTGACCATTCCTCCAACCTTGCCAAGTCCCTTCTCATCCTTTCTACCCCCCCTTGTGTATCAACTCTGTTACAGATCTTTGTGTCATCTGAAAAGAGGCATACCTTTCCTTCCAGACCCTCTGCAATGTCACCTATAAAGATGTTAAAGAGGACTGGACCCAGGACTGAGCCCTGAGGTACTCCACTAGTAACCCCCCTTTTTTCAGAATGTGTTCCATTCACTATTACCATCTGTGTCCTGTTGTGCCGCCAGTTTGCTATCCAGGCTACCACCCTAGGACCAACTCCCAGGCTGGCTAACTTGATTATTAATCTTTTGTGCGGGACTGTGTCAAATGCCTTGCTAAATTCTAGGTAGGCCATATCCACAGCCCCTCCCTGGTCTATTACTTTGGTCACCCAGTCAAAGAAATCAATTAGATTCATCTGACATGACCTTCCTGCTGTGAATCCATGCTGCTTTGGGTCCTGTGCCCCGCTGCCTCTAGGTACTGAACAATTCTTTCTTTCAGAAGTGATTCCATCATTTTCCCTACCACTGAGGTCAAACTAACAGGTCTGTAGTTTCCTGCTTCTGCCTTGCTCCTGCTTTTGTGAAGGGGAATCACATCTGCCCTCCTCCAGTACTCAGGTACCACCCCATCTTCCTATGATTTATTAAAAAGTGTGGTTAGTGGTGTCACTAGGTCCTCCTTACCTCTTTTAGGATTCTAGGGTGAATCCCATCAGGCCCCATTGCTTTGTCCACCTTGAGTTTAGGAGTTCTTTCAGGACTCTTTCTTCTGTAAATGGACTGGTGTCAACCCCACTACCCAGAGTGCTTCTACTGTTTGGTTTAGGTAACTCCTCCTCTTCTTCTTCTGTGAATACTGAGCAAAGTATTCATTCAGTATCTCTGCCTTTCACTGTCTCCTCTGCCCACCTCCCCTCTCCTTTATTAATCTTCACTATCCCTCCCTTAACCTTTCTATGCTCCCTTATGTACCTATAAAAGGTTTTATCCCCCTTCTTAACTGAGCTGGCTATCTTTTCCTTGGTTTGGGCCTTTGCTTTTCTGACTGCCTTCCCCACTTATTTCTGCTTTAATTGATACAATTCCCTGCTGTGCTCCTTCTGTGATTCCTTATAGTTTTTGAATGCAGCCTTTTTCTCCTTAACCTTCCCTGATACCTCCTTTGAGAACCATAGTGGTGTTTTATTCCGCTTTGTTTTCTTTATTTGTTTCACACAAAGGCTTGTTGCCTCCATGATGGCAGTTTTGATTTTTCTCCATTGTTCTTCCACCTGTTCTTTCTGTCCATTTGCTAATGCATTCCTTAGGTATTCATCCATTATGCCAAAGTCAGCCCTTCTAAAGTCCAGCATTCTTGTCTTTGTATGGCTTGTCTCCATGGTTGTGTTTATTGTGAAGCACACTGTGCAGTGGTCGCTTGTACCCAGATGTCTACTGACTTCTAAATGTGTGATCCTCTTTCCATTTGAGAGTACCAGGTCTAATATTGCTCCCTCCCAAGTGGGTTCCACCACTAGCTGTCTAAGGCATGCCCCCTGTAGGGCATCGAGAATGACCCTGCTCTTGGATGTGGCTGCAGTCCATGTTGCCCAGTTAACATCTGGCATATTCAGGTTCCCTATCAACAGTATCTCCCCTTTTTCAGCCATTTTGAGAATGCTCTCTATCATTTTCTTGTCCATTTCCTCCCCTTGAGAGGGGGTCTGTATACAACCCCTCTGCAGATTGTGATGCCTTTCCCTGGCTCCAAGGTACCCAGAGTTCCTCTTGTTCTCCTCCTTTACTTTTTAGTTCTGCAGTTTTGATCCCTTTCCTTATGTAGAGAGCTACTCCACCTCATCTTTTATCCCCCTTGTCCCTTCTGTAGACTGTGTACCCTGGTATGTTGACATCCCAGTCATGGTTCTCCATGTACCATGTTTCTGTGACTGCCACAATATCCAAGTGTTCCTCTTCCATCAGGGCTACTAGCTCTGGAAGCTTGTTTCCAAGACTATGAACATTGGTACTCATTCCCCTCCATTTAATGTTGGCTTTATCCTTTTTTACCCCATCCCTGTTCTTATTGCCCTTGTCCATTTTTTCATTTACCCCTGTCCTGCCCTCTGTCAAGCTCTGTACCTCAGTGTTTACCTTACTACCTGCCATGTTTTGTGGGGGGAGGCTTGAACTTTCCTGTTTCCTATCAGCACCTCCTCCCCTGGCTAGTTTAAAAGCTTGCCAAGGAAGCCTTTATACCTGTCACCTAGGAGGGTGTTTCCCTTCCTGAACAGATGCAGACCATCATGCCAATACAGACCTTCTTCTCTCCAGGTGGACCCCAGTCCCCAATGAAGCCAAAGCCCTGTGCTCTGTACCAGTTTTGCAACCATTCATTAAACTGCATGGTGTGCAGTACCCTAGCCTCACCCCTACCATAGAATGGCAGCACCTCTGAGAAGATTACCGTGCTTGCTACCTGTCTGAGGCCCATCCCCAACTCCACAAATTCATCCTGCACTGCACTGATCTCATGCCTAGCTAGGTCATTTGTCCCAAGGTGGACAATAATATCTAGTTTACTCTCCTGTGATGCTGCTTCTGCAATTCTGAGGATTTGCTTCCCATTCCTCCAAGCCATGGCACCATGCAGGCACCTTACTTCCCTCTCCTGTCCCTTCCCCAGGTCTACACCCCTAACAATTGAGTCCCCGATCAGAAGCTGTTTCTTTCCCCTGTGGTGTCCCTTGCCACTCTTTTGTGGGTCTCCCTTATGGATGTCCCCAGCATTCTTCTTGGTCTCCACTGAGGGTGCATCATAGAGGAACCTTGATTTGCCAGACTGACATATGATTTGTGTAGAGGTACAACTCTGGGGCTACACCTCTGTTCCACCAGCTTCACCCTCACAGAACCTAC
Organism: Neoceratodus forsteri; assembly: GCA_016271365.2. NCBI lineage: Eukaryota > Metazoa > Chordata > Ceratodontiformes > Ceratodontidae > Neoceratodus > Neoceratodus forsteri. The sequence continues at coordinate 19,197,351 of CM057453.1, read as the reverse complement.
TGTGGTCCATCTGCTCTTCACACATGGCAACCTCTGAGGCAGTGGTTGTGGAATTGGTGCTCTTTGGGTGGGGGAGCCCTCCTTAGTCCTTGCCAGTTCAGCCTGGAGGTGGGCAGCCTCCTCCCTCAGAGCTGACAGTTGCCTGCAAATAGGTCAGCAACGCAGGTTCCAGAATGTCTCTGGGAAAATTGCTGCCCCACAGCCAGTACATTGCACCACTTCCCCCATGTCCCTCTTCCTTATAATATACAATGAGTAATATATAATTTTTTTTTGTGTGCTTGTATGTACTTACCCTTTATGCACTGTGCTAGGTAATTAAGAATATGACAGTTCTGCCCCAAGATCTGTTGAGGAAGTGATGTCAGAACCTTGGCTGTAAAGGAAATGCCACGACTGGGGTGGGTGGGTGAGGGGAAGGGTGGGTGGATAGGCCACAACCACTGGTGACTGTTAGAAACAATCAAATACACCACTGCTCCACCACCCTGATGAGTACTACCCTTTATAGTAAGTCAACCAACACCACAATTTACTAGACCACTGCTCCTACACAAACCACTCTACTGAGTCCAGAGATAAAAATGAACTCACTGCTCAGCCAGCAGGACACTTCTAAAATATTGCAGAAATATCCTTCCAAATCCTAGGTGTCTAGGACAGAAATCAAGCAACTTCAGTTGTATTTTGCCCCCTCTGGTTATAAAATTACTACACTTTAATGGAATCCTGCAATTCTTAATGCCAATAAGAAAATAATGAAACTTTCTGCAGAAAGCGTAGCTTACCTTCCTAACTAGTCCCCAACAATATTATGTTTTACCAGGTTCCCAGCTCCTCAAATGCATTCTAGTTTGTTTTCTGCAGTATAGCAAGTTTATCAGCTTCCAACAGAAGCAGGCAAGTCTTTTCTGACTGGCTTCTCACTGTGTAGTTTGCCTAAGACAGCTCAGAGATAAAAGCCCCACCCAGAATCAATTGATTGACTAGTGACACCTGTGATGTAAGCAGGCCTTTCAGTGAAGACAATTTGCTATGTCTGCTTCTAATACACTCACAAACCCTTTATCTGAAACCAGGGATAAACTCACTGCTCAGCCAGCAGGACACTTCTAAAATATTGCACAAATATCCTTCCAAATCCTAGGTGTCTAGCACAGAAATCAAGCAACTTCAGTTGAATTTCACCCCCTCTGGTTATAAAATTACTACACTTTAATGGAATCCTGCAATTCTTAATGCCAATAAGAAAATAATGAAACTTTCTGTAGAAAGCTTAGCTTACCTTCCTAACTACTCCCCAACAATATTATGTTTTACCAGGTTCCCAGTTTCTCAGATGCATTCTAGTTTGAAACTTGTAAAGTAAATGCAATTAGTGCAAGGAGTATTACTCCATCACCAGCTTTTCTAACCGACTACAGCAGATTACCAACTTTTCTGCTCCAGTTCACTGCCACTGGTGGGTTGCCATAATGTCTATTCTGGCTTGTCATTTGGACTTGATATTATGGTGGTCAAGGTTGATCCAGTTAACTGGTCGGAGCATCAGGCTATTGAGTTCCTGTGCACGGCCCCTGTCAATTAATCCTTTCTGTGAAGACTTTCCAGTGTTGTTCTAAAAATAAATTGGAGCCTCGGCAGTTCCAGGAGTCACTGGATATCTAGAGTTTGATGCTAGCCTGTGCTCAGGGTTCAGAGGTTGGTGTTGAGGCTTATAATATAACTTTAACTGAGGACCTGGACCTGATTGCACCTTTCCACATTTGTTCCTTGACCTCCCAACATCATTCACCATAGTACAGTGTTGAGCTGCATCAGGTGAAGACTAAGGGATATAGGCTGGAGCATGCATGGAGGAGGTTTCACTCTGAGAAGGACACGGCAGTGACAAGGCTCCATTATTCTGAGTATCAGTGGGCAGTCGATTTAAGAAGACTGAGTTTTTGTCTTAGTCGATTGTTGTGTAAAAAATCATCCAGCTGCGCTCTTCCGCATTGTTTACAATTGGCTAAATCCCTTGTGTCCACAGTCTGGGACAGTATTTTCTGCAGAAAAGTGCGGGCAGTATTGGCGTTTCTTTGCTGACAAAGTGTCTTCTATCAGTGTGTGTATTGGCTGCTCTGGTCCAGCATTTGTTGGAGGTGATTGGCCTGCTGATAAAGATTGTTTGTCAAGTTGGAGTGAGTTTCAGCCAGTTTTAACAGTTGAGGTCCTCTGTGTGCTTACCAGCATGTGTCCCACCAACTATGCCCTGGACCTAGGTCCAACGTGACTTGCCATCAGCTGCTTGGATTTCCTGGACCCAATTGTCATGGAGATCATAAATGGGTCTTTAAGTGAGGGTGCCTTTCCTATTGCCTTGAAAGAGGCTGTTTCGAGACCCCTCCTTAAAAAGTCAACTTTAGACCCTGATGTTCTCTCGACCTATAGGCCCATCTCTAATCTTCCCTCATTAGGGAAGTTTATTGGGAAGGTGGTGACTGATCAGCTGGTTGAGCATTTGGAAAGTGTGTCCATCTATGAACCTCTCCAGTCAGGTTTTCAGCCCTGGCACAGAACTGAGATGGCTTTGATCAGGGTGGCACATGATCTTTTCATGGTGAGGGACCGAGGGCACTCTACCATCTTGATGCTCTTGGACCTATCCTCAGTGTTTGACATGGTGGATTATGGGGTTCTATTGGATTGTCTTCAGAACTACATGGGTGCTACTGGCACAATTTTGCACTGGTTTAGCTTATAATTAACCAGAAGATCGCAACATAGTCAATGGGAATTTTTCCTCTTGACTTCTCGGCTGCCTTGTGGTGTTCCACAGGGCTCCATTTTGGCCCCCCTGTTGTTCTCCATGTACATGCCCACACTGGGAGAGATCATTAGAAAGTGCAGGCTTACTTAGAGAATAATATGTCATACAATTTAAACCAGTCAGGTTTCCACTCCAACCGTAGTACAATAACAGCTTTAATAAAGGCAACATCTGATATTCAGACTTCACTGGACAAGTGCCTCCTGGTCAGGGCCATATTTATAGATCTGTCCAAAGCTTTTGACATGCTTAATCATCTGGCTTTGCTGGATACACTGAAGGACACTGGCCTTGACCAGGTGGCCCTGAACTGGTTCAGGAAATATCTGACCGGTAGGACCCAACTAGTCACTTTAGGAAAGTCAACATCACAGTTTGAACATGTTAAATTGGGGGTCCCTCAAGGATCAGTGTTGGACCCGATCCTATTTAATCTGCATACGAGTGGTGTCGGTGCCCTATTTAGTAGGGCGGAGCCCCATTCGTATGCAGATGACCTGATTTTGTATGCGGAAGGAGCTTCCATTTCAGAAATACAGAAAGTACCCCAAGAAGACTTTGACACTCTACAGGAGTACTATAAATCATGAAATTTAATGTTAAATAATAAATAATTACAAGCTATGCTTTTTGGAAATAAGCAGGTGGCTACCACAAACACACTTCAAATTAAAACATCTATAAAGCAAACATTAACACAGGTGAACTCCTATAGATACTTAGGAGTATGGTTGGATGTACAGTTGAAATGGGACATACACGTAGATAATTTGATTAAAAGATCATATGGTAAGTTGGGGCATTATACAAATTGAGACAGTGTATATCACATAATACTAGAAAATATATAATCAACTCTACAATAATTTCATTGTTTGACTACGATGATGTAGTGTATGCAGGGGCATCAAGGACTGTACTAGAGAGGCTGTATATAGCCTTGAACAGATTCGCTAGGTTTGCCCTAGATGTGTAGATATTTAAATTGGATTAGTTTAACAGAGCATAGAAATTTAGACATATTGCATTTAACTCACCAGCAATTAAAGAAAAAGACTCCTCCTCCTTGCTTAGACAACTTGTTTAAGATACTCACGCCTAGAGTAGGTTTGCAAATAGCACAAAACCTGGTATTGGTAATCCCCAAAATGAGAACAGCAAAGAGGAACTCTGCTTTACTTAGAATTGTTTTTGGGCTGTTGAAAATTTAAAATGTAGTGGTGGTGTATTTCTCTGCTGTCTTTAATTGCTGCAAATTTTCACTCCTTCCTCCCCTTCCCCCAACTCTAAATTATATGCCCTGTTAAATCTGATTGACAGGAGCTAAACACAGGGGATAGTAGGGGGTGTGGAGTAGGAGGGACATAAGGGGAAGAAGCCCACCCTAAGCATGACAAGTGTTTTGACTCATTTATTTATTTTATTTTTTTTAAAGAAAAGTATCTGAGGATCACTGGCAGGATTTTTAGGATAGTAAATTAATAAAAAGGGAACTAGGAGAGCTTCAGTAACAGACAAGTAGTGGAATAGCAGTATAATTGCAGTATAATGTGGGGCGTGGTGCAATGCAGTGGCTGCGGGGCAGCCATATTCAGGCAGACATTCTAGACACTGAGGTGCTGCCTTATCTGCATGTATCTCTCTGGACTGTGGAATGAGGTAGCCAGACTCAGAGCAGAAGTAAACTGGGTCAGGAGTGCCATCACCCCTATCCAGAGACCACCAAGTCCAACGCCGCTGCCTCAAAGCATGCCGAGAATGTGGAGCACTTGGATGACAGTGAGCTCGGAGAGGGTTAGGGTGGTCAGGCAGAGGCACATCCCAGATCCTGTTCCACTCGAGAACTCATATGCCACACTGGCAAATGGGGACAACCAAATAGAGGTACCCAGAGATGTGGAATGAAAGCATATGGAGTTTAGCCAAGGAGGTGACCTCAGCGGGGAGAGCAGTGGACCCCAGAGGAGGAGGAAGTGAATCCTGGTGGGGGACTCCATCATAAGAGGGATCCAGCTAGGATCACAGGAGGGGGAGGAGAGGAAGGTGAAGTGCCTACCAGGTGCCACGGCATGGAGGGATGGAAGGAAGATCCTGGAAATTGCTGGGAAGGCAAGACAGGAGGGTAAGCTTGATGTCATTATTCACCTAGGTACTAATGACCTGGCAAATGGGGAGCCAAAGGAAGTTCAGGAAGAGTTTAGGAAATTGGGGAGGGGTCTCAAGCAAGTGGCTACTTCTGTCGCCTTCTCAGAAGTACTACCTGTGAGAGGCAAGGGAGAGCATGGGGTGCATGCACCAGGAACTTTAACTCATGGTTGAAGAACTGGTGCTGTGAGGAAGGGTTTGGATTCATTGGTGACTGGGGACCTATCTGGATGGATGGAGGTTTGTTCAAGCCTGATGGCCTGCATTCATCCTGGAGGGGAATCCAAGCACTCAATGATAAGTTCAAATGCTACATTGACATGCATTTAAACTAGCCAAGAGCAGTGGCAGGCCAGCAAGGAGGGTACCTACTTGCTCACCCCCCACAGCTAGCAGTGGAACCAGTGAACTGGAGGAGTGGCTATCTCTACAAAGCAGTGTGCAAAAGATGGAGATTAGCACCCAAGAGGTGGATAGGCAGGAAAAGGGGTAAAATTCGGCAGAAGGGCAGACAGCAAGGAGAACCAGGGATAAAGGACAACCAAGGAAGGGGCTGGAGTAGAATAGCTAAACAGTCTAGGGAGGTCAAATCATGGAAAGCCATGTGTGCCAATGCCAGGAGCCTTAACAACAAGATGGAAGATCAGGAGGCTGTCATAGTGCAGTCAGACCTGAACATTGTGGCCATCACAGAAACCTGGTGTAATGATAACCAAGACTGGGAGATGGCCATACCTGGCTACAACATATTCAGGAGAGACAGGGCAGGTAGGAAGGGAGGAGGAGTGGCATTGTATGTGAAAAATGACATAAGAGCCACAGAGATCCAGGAGGAACAAAATGGGGAAAAGATACTGTGGGTTAAGATGAAAAGGAAAGGACAAACTTGGCTCACTTTTCCTGGCCAATTACTTGAACTTTGGGTTGGGCCGCTTCATTGGCAAGGTGATCAGAATGGGCACCCCTCCAGGGCTGGCACAGCTTCTCAAGCCTGATGACTCCTCCTCCTTCTACTCCCTCAGGTCTCAGGGTCCTGGGGTGCTCAAAGTTCCTTATACTTGTACCCTAATGGGGATAGGGACTTCACTAATTGTGCTCCGAGGCTATGGAACTCCCTTCCTGCCCATGTTCTTTCCTCCCCCTTCCCTTCCCACGTGTGCCTCTGGAATTCCCTGTGGGAGCACTTGAAGATGGCCTCCGTGTGTGGGTGTCCCAAGCCACCTTAACCAGGTCTCTAAATTGGACTCACCTAGCCATGGGGTCCCTCTTGCAGGCTCTAATAATGCTGCCTACTGTCCTTTTTACTCTGAGATGCATGTGATTTGCTTGCTTTTCTGCTTAGGAATTATCTGTTTCTGTGGCTCTGATAAACGGTCACTCATACACTGTAGTTACTGCTCTTGCCATTTAATGACTTAGTCTATTTATTCTGTATGTATGTATGCATATGTATTTTTTTAACTATTACTGCTTACTGTAGACTATCTATGTTCACCTGGCTCTTTTGTGACTCTGTACATTGCTCTACTTTTTGTTATGTACCATGTTTGAACCTGTATTTTTCATTGTACTCTCCTGGGTTGTACCTGAAAATAGGCATATAACTTGTCTAGTGTACCTACCTGCTCAACAAAAGCTAAATAACTAAATAAAATAAATGACTAAAAACATCTGGTTCAAGAACATTTTTATTTGTGGCCCCTACCCTGTGGAATTCTCTGCCTTGTTGAGTACATGAGTACCTGACAGTGGAGAGCTTCAAGACTGCCCTTAAGACCCAATTATTTCAAGTAGCGTTTGGTGCTATCTTGTAACTGATTGTTTTATGAGTAATGGGGATTATGGAATTATGGAACAGTATTTTAATATTTTATGTTTTTTAATTGTTGTTTTATTGTACAGTGCTCTGATACATTGTGAAGAGTGTTATATAAATAAAGTTATTATTGTTATTATTATCATCATTTACTTCCACCTAGACAGTGACCAGAGATGGGCTGAAGAAATCTCAGTTTAACGTCTCACCAGAAGGAAGGCATCTCAGAAATCTTCAAATCTGCATCCTCCTAATAAACCATCTTCCCTGCAGTTGGGACTCCTCCCCACCTGACCACCCTTCGCAAACCACAACTAACAGCCCCTTGACCAGCCTCCCCAGCTGAACAATATCCTTAGAGCTCCTTCTTCTCCCAAATGGGGCCCTATGCTAGTCATATGGGGAACAGCAGAAAGCAGATCTGTACAAAGATTCAGGTGTGATTCCTCTCACACCCCCACACACCCCCTCCATGAACCCCAAGCATCTCCAGAGGGTTCCATGGTCAGGACTCAGTTAAAATCTCTATTACCCCTACAAATATTTCCCTCACAGCAGGGATAGAAAGAACAGGGCTGTCAGCCCCATGTACCTGAATCCAGCGTGGACAGCAGGTGAGCTCTCAAGTAGCAGTATGGACTTTGAACAAGCAAGCAAAGGTTTCACAAAGATCCCATTGTCCTTTTCCACTTTTACTCCTGTATCCCATCTCTCTTTCGTACTCCAGGTCCTTTCTATCCCCCTTTCTTACATGTCATATTCTCTCTTTCTCTGGATCCCTCTTTCACAGTCTGTGTTCAGTTTTCACTGCCACACTCAGTGCCCCCTGTTATTTTCACTTTCTGTGTGTTCCCAGTTTCCCATTCACATTCCATGTCTCTAGTATGTCCCTTTCACATTCCTTTTTCTTTTCTCCCTATCACACTACCTTACACTTCATCTCCTTCACTCCCTCTTGTATCCCCTCTCCCAGTGTCACAATTCCCCTCTATCATTGTTACTTGTTTCCATTTCATGTGTAAAAGCAAGATGAAGTGGGCTGGCCCTCTGACACAGCAGTAGCGCTACTGCTTGTGACACTGATGACCAATGCTCAGGAATGAGCACCGTGCATCAGAGGGCTGGCCGGGGGGTGATTGGATGAGCATCCCATAGACTGCTCTCTATCTCTGGTGGGGAGGAATGGTGGCACCCAGCACTTGAGCAACACACAGCAGAGTCTGGGTATACACCATGCAAGGACCACAAGAGAAGGAGTGGGTGCATGCAGGGCATGCATGGGGGAGTATGTGTGCAGCATGCTGACATCATCGCACATCCACACCTTAGGGAAACCAACCAAAGATGAACACTCTGTGCAGCAGCATTTCATGATAACCCTCTATCTCAGCTGAATGACCCTTAACATCTATTGAATGATGCTCAACCTTTGCTGAATGACACCAGGAGGTGTAAGTTCTGGGTCAGCTTCTGGTCTCCCCTTAGGGAACCCCGCCATAGAGTGCAAGCTATGGGACCTCCAACCTGGGTGACTGGACAGGGGATGTGGGTGTGAGGTGAGTGGGACAGAAATGGGATGAGTACCCTGACAGCATCCAGTGCAAACATACTGTTGGAAAAAAAATACAACATAATGAGAATGTTGAAGTGGAAAAAAGTGCTATGCTTGGTCAATGAAGTCTCACAGAGATCACCAGGACATGTGTCCCACGGTGAGTGCCATACTGTAACTTACTAACCCTACTCCCCAGCCAGGATTAATTCCCTAGAGAGATCCCCACTGCTTATGCTGACTGTCATCGTGTACTGTACCCTGTGATACTGTGCAGTGAATTTATGAAAAGAAACACACACACACACACACACACACACACACACACATATGCAGCTAACGGTGCTGCCTTTTGTAAAATGTAACACTAAAAAAACCAAAAAAGGTGATCACAATGATGAAAATACTGTGAATTGAATAATTGTATTATTTGGTGTTACCCCATCAGGGTTGCAAACACTCCTATATAGTGTTACAAGGCATCATTAGGACCATGCCTGTTCTACAGCAAACCATTTTTTTAAATACCTAAAAAAAGAATATTTATGAAGTCAGTATTCAAATCAACAAGCCATGTTGCAACTTTTAGAGAAAATGTAAACTTGCACCAATCTGCAAATCTGTGTAAATTACAATGTGCAAATTTATTTTATGTTAACAGTACTAACTGAATCTAAATTAATTAGCATCACTGTTTCACACATACATTTCCATTAAAGAAATAACTGGGAGGGAGGCTCAAGTGAAGAAAGGAGTAAACCAATGGAACCACTGGAGGGCATGTACAGTATAGCAGAACTGGCTATGTAGCAAAGTAGCACCTGCTACATCATTAGGATTAAAAACAGTAGTTGTTTCACCAAAGCTAAGCTTTAAAATGAAATAAAATAACATTTCCCTGTGTGCTCCCATCCTCTACAATGTGAATTAATTTAACCCTCTGCTCTCCAACCTCATATTCCATTTTCACACAATATCAATATGGCCATAGCTACCCTCCTTTTGCTACCTGTGCCAAGCTCCTTTCGGTTAGAAATCAATCCTGGCATCATCTCAGTTTTATGTGCCTTACTGCTTCCTCAAAAAAAATGGCTGTATGTTTTTAGCAAGCAAAAAAAAAAAGAGAAATATGTATATATAATAGCTTTATGTAACTATTCCTGCTGGAATATGCTACCCTTTCAAATGTGTCTGTTATCCCTGGCACACCCATGAAAACAAGGTGTTGCATCTCATGGTGTTATGCTGGCTAGAGTAATTTAAAATACATAAATAAACTTAGTTAATAAAATTGGGTCCCACACTACTGCAATGGAAAAGATAGATACATATTTAGCAATGACATCAAACTAATGGGCCACAGTCTGAGCTTCAGTGAACCAGGGTGGTATACCCCCCTGCAGTGACACCAGTACAGTGACTTACATCACTGCCGACAAAATCAGCAGTTCAACAACAGGTTGATGTAATGGTGTGCCAGAGACAGGGGCACATTGTCTCCTAGTTCTGCACTCCCTCCCCAAAGCAACTCCAACTCAGAGTTGATTACAATTAGAATGGGGTGGGGGGGCTATAAAAAATGGAGTGGCAGTCCATTGGGATTTCTGTCGACTGCAACTTGCACTCGAAATAAATTCAGTCGCTGTGATACTGGTTGACAAAATAGTTGTCAAACAGGTATCGTAGAGCCAACCAGGGTGAGCCTTGCTTACGAACAAGGCACCACAAGACTGAGGGGTCTACAACTGATCTCCCTCTGCAACTACATTTCCCATCTTCTCCTTTTCTCCCTTAATTTCTTTTATTTAAGCTTTCATTTTTAAGCTTTAATTTTCCTTTTTTCTTAAGGTCTCCTCATTCAATTAATCTTGTGTTCTGATCTTTTTCTCATAAATAGAAAATTATTTTTTGCTTTTTGTTTTACAGGTCGGCCTTGTTGGCTATTGTACATCTCCAGCACCACCATCAGATAAGTATTTATTTCCATCTCTTGAACAATATTGTTTCTTCATAGAACTATATCGATCTTTAATTATGACCTTTTATTTTTGTTTTGCTAGCATCCATCTTCCGAGACCTCTTGGCTTACCCAGCTACAGGTACGTAATACATTTATTAGATTACACTAAAAGGCAGAATTTTTATTGGCAGGGGTGTGACTCTTTGGTAACTAGAGCACAGCTCCAGTTCCTGGGCAAAGTGGCATAGCTCTCACCTTGGGCAAAGTAGTCCATGTTTCCAGGTAGTGAAGGCACAACTGGCACCTCAGGGTGGCAGTGGGGCACTCCGGACAAGAGACAGGTGTGGGGGTACAGTTCTGTCTTGTAGGAGGGGAGTACTCTGAGATGCAGGAAAGGGTGTGCAGGCAGTAAATGCAGGACTCCTAGATCTACAGGGGTTCTTCTATTTTACAGGGATGTGTAGCCATCTACAGGGAAATTCTTCCCATAGATTTGAATTGGATATATAGGAAAACTATTAAAAATCCAAATAGAGCCACCACCTAGAGCAAGTGGGTTGTTGGGTCAAAAATGTCAAACAATCTGTATACTACAAAAAAATCCTGCTCCATGCTCAAAGAAAAAAGTGTCTCAAATGTATTTTATTTGTAGAAATATAAAAAGCAGTTTTATTGTTAAAGGGAAGCTGTCATTTGCAGGGGCTCCAGCCTCTGCAAACTTTAATCTCCGGTTAAGCTTTTGGCCGAAAGGCGCCTTTTTTCATAGAGCGCAAAGTAATTTAATTTAATTTATAAAAATCTGCTACCTGGAAGTATAGTGGAGGCTTGAGCAGCTCCATTAAGTGTAATGGTGCTAGTATGCAGAACTATGAACATGGAGTCCCAAAACTGAGTCTCACAACTACTTTATTCACTATGTGTCCCTGAAGGCATTGTAAAAGAGAAATTAAAGGGTAACATCCATCTATAATCAGGCCATGCCTGGGTGTAAGTCACGGCCTGATTAGCTTTCTTGCAAAGTGTATTCATTTTAACTTACTGTTGTTTAAATATTTATCTTGTATCTGGTTGATCCTGCCTCCCTCCTGCCCCATTTCGAATTGCACTGTGCAGCCCTAATCACCACTGTCCCAGTGTGACGCATGACATGGGGAGCAGCCAGGGACACACCATATAGACAGCCTGAGTAAACAGTGCTATTAACAGCTCTGGTTTCCAAAGTACATATCCCGGTGGTATACTGAGACCAGGTATAGACTGGCAGTCAGTTGCCCCTGGCTACTCAGTGTCATGCTTCACACTTGGACAGCCACAATGGTTGTAGGTGCACTACATGCTTCAAAATGCCAGAGGTAGGGAGACAGGATCAGTCAGATAAGTATGGGGTGCACCAGACCCTTAACACCCACCAGTTTCAAAATCAGTCCCTTGGTGGTCCAGTGGCACCCCCCCCCCCCATTTATGTTTGCAACGTAACACAAATGATCTTGTGGTCTAGTAATGCCCCTGCCTGATCGCCTGATACACCTCTTTGTAATAGCCTGGTGGTATGTACAGGGCACAGTTAAAATAAATAAATAGGTGATGGAAGCAGATCCAGTGCCCCCAAGGCTGGTCCAAGTAGTTGGGCAATGGAAACAGACATGTGGCACCATTTTGGTCATTCCATGGCTGGTCAATGAGGGCTACCACAGGGACATGGGTGAGGCAGGCTTCATGTGAGCATCTCTGTAATATGGCCTTCCCAGACTTCACACTGCAACACAGAAAAGTTCAAGCTGCAGATTGAGGATGGAGCATGGTGGCTGCAATTCGAGGAAAATGAGCATGACAAAAAAGGCAGTCATCCACTCGGGTCCAGGCTAATCATGGACTTTGTCTGTCAGCCAGGTAAGTGTGCTATGGCAGCCACCAGATTTGGAACTTCTGTGCCATATTTTATAAATCAGCAGGGGTCGGTCAGCTGCTAACAGCCTCGAGATAGCCGCGATGTTGGGGGGGGGGGAGTACTCAGCAGTCGTGTGCTAACCTGACTGGTGTGAGGACTTGTAAATGTGGTCTAATAATTCAATTGAGCAAAGAGGAAGGGAATGGGTCTTTTTCTAACAGGGCTACAAGCTTAAGTCTGGAAATTCAAACCTGAGGGATGGGAAGGACTTGTGCTCTGAGGGGCATGTATAGCATGTGGCCAAAAGGAAAAAAATAGTTTAATGCATGATTTGTATAAAAATAAAGTCTGGGGTGCTTTCAGCATAGGGAAAAAATCATTATGATACATAATCATGTATGCTTAAATGCCCCCACAATTATGCTGCAGGAAAATGCCACTAGCCAGCTACACAACAGTTCATACCAACAACGGTCAGGAAGAGGCAAAGTAACAATGCAGGATTCACATGCAAGCAAGTGGTTGAATAAACAGTTCTATGCCTTACAAATGGGGGGGGGGGGGCAAAAGCTGCAGTAAGCATCTGAAATTTGGAACCTGCAGTGTTTAAACAAACATATTTTAATGTACAATATTAGTTAAGATATAGTTTAAGTTATGTGGGACTTTGTCTTTAAACAGTTTCTGTGCAGTTAAACTGTAGTTGTTTGTCTAGCCAGATTCTATTTACTCTGTAGGACTGTGCCCTTGTGTCTGTTTTGCTTTAACTAGATTAAAACAGTGGAATTTGGCAAAACAAATGCTAGCTGCTCTTTAGTTTCCCTTACAATGCCTGCTACTTCATATAGTAACAGTCCCCTCTTCTTCTCAGTAATTTCATTCTAAGGAACTTAATCTCAGGATGTTATCTTACTACAGTATCCTGCACACAATCAATGAGAAACTGAAGTAAAGCTGACAAATGCATTGCAAATAATGTTCTAATAAGCATAATATTTTGCAGGCAACTCTGTGTAAATCTCAGATAACCCCCTCTTCAAATCTCAGTCTCTGGTGTTGCCTGGATGAAAAACAGAAGTTGCAGTGCTTTCAGTTTGTCCCTCCTTTTACAAGTTTGTGTTTAGATGTTCAGGAAGCTACCATTTTAAAGCAGTCTGGTCACAAAAGAATAATCAAGCCCCAAAAAGTTAACCGATAGCATTAGGAAACCATTCCATTAAACACAACAGCCAAAATGAATGTGAAACCAAGAGCTATACAAACCATAGAGTTCAGAAACGGTCACAGCAAATCAGGTGTCTTCTTTCTCTGTCGGCTGCAGCTAACATCCAATCACAGCAACCTTTACATAACTCAGCATCAATCAATTAACTCAGCATTCTGCAGTTGAGTGACAATAGCCAATCGCATTCTAGTTCAGCTCAGTATTTTTTCAACCGTCTCTGCTAGTGCACGCTAAGGGATGTATACACAGAGGAGAAAGAAACTGCTGTTTCTCACAGACTTGGAACCAAACTTCTGAGGGTGAGCTCTTATTTATCCTAGTCTGTGGGTGATTGATGGGGATGGGGATCATACCTCTCAACCTCCCTCATCCCAAATCAGGGACAAGGCTTAAAATGATAAGGGACAAATGGCCAAAATCAGGGACACATCTGAAAAAATAGTAATATTAGTTCCAGAAGCTGTGTACAACATGCTTCTTACTGTGAATAGCATTTTCTTAATGAGAACTAGACTAACACCAATGGCTGGCATTATTTTGTGATTCAAATCCCTACTCTTCAGTAACAGAAATGCCAAATTTAGGAAGGACAGAAGAAATTTCTGAGGCAAAATCAGGGGCATCCCTGAAAATCAGGGACAGTTGACAGGTATTATGGGGATGGGGGTTGGGGTCTGACTTTAATAAAAACTATTTACTCCCTAATTCAAACCTGAGAGTAGGTGGGGGAGAGATTTGAAGCTCTCAGAGTTGATGTTCTCTACAGATTTAAACTTGAGTGGGGGAAGGGAATTGTTTTTGGTTAGAGAGTGCAGTATTGGAACTAAACATAGAGCTATCTGATCTGTGGATATCTCTTCCCCATTTAACACAGCAGTATGTGTGGGCTACAGGAGAGCTTGGGGTGTGGAGGGATCATTTGGTGGGGGTTGGAGGGAGCTGTGTAGGGGTATTGGAGGGAGACTGTGGCTGCTGGGTGGAGTAGACATGGGGAGATGGTAGCTGCCGGAGAGGGAAGAGAGACCTTTTCTCCAGCCTAATCATATGCTTCTGTTTTGGCCTGTTGTTGGAATCTGTAGCCCAGTGTGGCCTGTGAGGAGAGAGCCCTTGAGGTGGGCAGGAGTGAGGGGGTGAAGGGAGCTCAGTAGGAAGGGAGACAGTGGTGCCAAGGCGTGGCGGCCTGTGCTCATGAGCACATAAAACATAATTTTTCTGCTTGCTTGATCAAGAATCAGCCATTGTAAGAGTTTAAAAGAAATACAATGCTGTGCTGAGCTAAGGCCCCCTGTAAAAATGTGTACAGAATTGTAAATTAATGAAAGGCATCTCAGCTAGGCAGTACATTAAACGACAGACCCTTGTAGTTAAGTTCTTGTGTTTTCTAGTGTAGTTTCAACTAATCCCCGACTGTACTGATATGAGCTTCCATTTAGTCCCAAGCTCAAATTTAGGGACTTCTCACTCCAGATTTCTGTTGCTTGGCACCTCAGTTCCATGTGGGCCAAAAGGTACCCTCCCCCGGTTCCTGACAACATACAGGCCTTTTCCTCCTAAACCTTATACCCTCCTTACTGAGACCTTGATGCTAGTCACACCCACCTGCGAATCAACCCTGTGTTGCCCCCAGCTTACCCCTTGGTACTGGTTACGCCATCAGCTTTTGGAATTTCTTCCCTACAGTCATCTGACCAGGGGTGGGGTGAAGGTGTGGATCTGATCCAGGAGTGCTGCAGCTAGGGTCCTATGCAGGAGTAGCCTGCTGCAGGGGCTTCATCTGCCTGGATTTGCATGCTATTTCCATGCCCCCCCAACTGAGAGTTTGCTGGTTTCTAGTGAAGGTGCTGCAGTGTGTTCACAGTAAGTAAGTCTGCATCTTGTTCTTATTAATGTTTATCTTTAGAATTGTAGGTGGCTAGCTGGCACAGTTGCATGGAGGGCTGAGGCATCTGTGCCTTACCTCCTGCCATGCTGGTGACTTGTGTTCATGGTGCGAACTGGTCAGCTGGGGAGGGAGAGGACTGAGAATCCAAAGAACAGCTCTCCTCTTGTGGGGTGGATGGAAGTACAGGCTCAGTGCTTCCCTGACACCTAGCAGTGGCAGGGTGCAGGAACGCCATGAGCTTGTCACATGCAAGAGGGGGTGGCACAGTCAGCAGACATGCTGTGGGCAGAAGCGCACACAGCATGGCCATTGTCAGTATTGCATACTCCACTCAAGGGAACTGAACAAGGAAAACAGAGGTCCCAGGTGGAGCAGGATGTAAGCAGCCACCCTCTGTGGGCCCCGACTCTGAATGGCACTTCCTGGAACTGGATCCTGTTTAAGGTGAGTCGAGCTGTGGGGGGGGGGGGAGCTCCTCATCACCCTGCCATGGAGGGTAAACCATGACAAAGCGGGGGGACAGCTGTCTGATGTAGAGTGTAGGGCTTGGTGGGTGGCTGAAAGAAGGTAGCTGACTGGTGGTGACCCAAGGAGAAACAAATTAGCTTAAAAAAAAAAAGAATTGTAGGTGGCTTGTTAGTGCATGCAGACTTGCCGAACGGAGAAATCCCTTAATGTTTTCTTTTTATTACATAGATATATAGATAGTAGAAACATAGAAACATAGACTTTGACGGCAGATAAGGACCGCTAGGCCCATCTAGTCTGCCCATTTCCCTACCTACAGGATAGGCCGCAGATCCTAGTTAACCAACAGCCTATATCTTCCTGCCCCCCCACAAGAATTGCCTTATGTCTGTCCCATGCATTCTTGAATTCTCCCACAGTTTTAGACCCCACAACTTCCTCAGGAAGGCTGTTCCATGCATCCACTACCTCTCTGTGAAATAATACTTCCTCACATTGCCCCTGAACTGCCTCCTTCTATCTTTAAATTGTGCCCCTTGTTCTTGCAAGTCTCTTTTCTGAAAGATGCTACCCTCTTGGACTTTGTTGATTCCTTGAGGTACTTGAAAGTTTCTATCATGTCCCCTCTCCTTCTTTCCTCAAGGGTATACATATTAAGCTCCTTTAGTCTCTCCTCATACGGCTTCTCTTGCAGACCCTGCACCATTTTAGTTGCCCTCCTCTGACTGCCTCTATCCTGTCTATGTCCTTGCGGAGATGGGGTCTCCAGAACTGGACACAGTATTCCAGATGGGGTCTCACCAACTGTCTGTACAGAGGGATAACAACTTCCTGTTTTCTGCTGTTGATGCCTCTCCCTATACATCCCAGTATACCCCCGGCCCTCCCTACTGCCTTCTCACATTGCTTGCTAACCTTAAGGTCATCTGACATGATTATCCCAGGTCCCTTTCCTGTTTTGTTGTTGTTACTACCTCCCACCCATTGTGTATTCTTCCCTGGGTTCTTGTTTCCAGGTGCATTATTTTGCACTTTTTTGCATTGAATCCTAGCTGCCATACTGTCTGACCATTCCTCCAACCTTGCCAAGTCCCTTTTCATCCTTTCCACGACTCCTTGTGTATCAACCCTGTTGCAGATCTTTGTGTCATCTGCAAAAAGGCATACTTTTCCTTCCAGTCCCTCTGCAATGTCACTGATGAAGACATTAAAAAGGACTGACCCAATACTGAACTCCTGCGGTACCCACTAGTAACCGCCTTCTTCAGAGTGGACTCCATTTACAATTACCTTCTGTGTCCTGTTGTCCAGCCAATGTTTTACCAGGCTACCACCCTGGGACCCACTCCCAGGCTGGTTAATTTGACTAATAATCTTTTGTGTGGGACTGTGTCAAATGCCTTGCTAAAGTCTAGGTAGGCCATGTCCACAGCCCCTCCCTGGTCTACTACTTTGGTCACCCAGTCAAAGAAATCTATTAGATTCGTCTGACATGACCTTCCCACTGTGAACCCATGCTGCCTTGGATCCTGTGCTCCACTGACCTCTAGGTTCTGATAGATAGTGTTGGCAGATAAGGGCCTATGGCCCACCCAGTCTGCCTATTTGAGCTTGTAAGTTCCCTTTACATTTTTCTAGAAGTCTGTTGTCCTTTACCCACTGACCTCCAGGATTCCCTTATGTCTATCCCATGCATTCTTAAATCTTGTGATTGTTTCAGCCCCCACCACTTCCTCTGACTGGGAGTTCCACTTGTCCACCACCCTTTCTGTGAAGAAATTCTTCCTCACGTTTCCTCTGAATCACCCTTCCTCCAACTCCATCCCATGCCCTCTAGTTCTCAAACATCTTTTTTGCTGGAAAATAGTGTATTCCTGCACCCGGTTCATCCCTGTAAGGTTCTTGTATGTGTCTAGCATATACCCTCTCTATCCCTCATCTCCTCCAGGGAGTACATATTTAAGTCCTTCAGCCTGTCCTCATAGGACTTGTGATGCAATCCCTGTACCATTTTGTTGCCCTTCTCTGAACCTTCTCCACCCTGTCTATGTGCTTATGTAGGTTTTGTCTCCAGAATTGTACACTGCACTCTAGGTGGGGCCTCATTCGTGTCTTGTATAGTGGAATTATGATCTCCCTTTTCCTGCTGGTGATACCCCTGCAATCCCAGTATCATATTTGCTTTGCCTGCTGCCTTGTCGCACTGTTTTCCTACCTTAAGGTCATCAGAGATGATAACCCAAAGGTCACTTTCCTGCTTGGTGCATGCTCTATCCTCACCCCCAACTGATATGTTGCTGTAGAGTTTTTGTGCCCCATATGCATTATTTTGTACTTCTTTGCATTGAACCTCAGTTGCCACACCTCTGACCATCTTACCAGTTTCTTCAGGTCCCTCTTAATTTTCTGCACCCCTTCTGGAATAGCCAATATGTTGCAGATCTTGGTGTCATCGGTAAACAGGCAGACCTTTTCTTCTAGACCCTCTGCAATATCTCTAATGAAGACATTGAATAAGTCTGGTCCTAGTACTGATCCCTGATCTACCCCAATGGTCACCTCCTTTCCCCAGATTGTACTTCATTTACCACCACCATCTGTTTCCTGCCTGTTAATCAGTTCCTAACCCAGTTGACCACCTTGTCTCACATGCCCAGACTACACATCTTGCTAATCAGCATCAGCCTTCTATGTGGGATGGTGTCAAAGGCTTTGCTGAAATCTAGGTAGGTACCTCTGCCACCCCTCCCTGATTAAGTTCCTGAGTCACCCAATCAAACAAAACTATTTTATTCGTTTGACATGACCTTCCTGCTGTGAATCCATGTTTCTTCAGATCCTGAGCACCACTGGATTCCATATTTGCCACTATCCTTTCTTTCAGTGATGTCTCCATTATCTTTCCCACCACTGAGGTGAAGTTGACTGGCCTGTAGTTCCCTGCCTCCTCCCTACTGCGGCTTTTGTGCAGTGGGACTACATGTGCCCTCCTCCAGTCCTCTGGAACAACACTCATGTTGTGACTCTGAACAGGTGCTGCTAGTTCTCTTCACAGCTCCTTTAATATCCTCAGGTTGATGCAGTTTGGTCCCATGGCCATATCAATTTTCAGCTTTGTGAGTTCTTTCTGGACTCTCACTACTATGAATGTACTGGTGTTCCACCTCTTTCCTCACCCCCCACCCCATCGCCTCGGCACCCCAACTGTGGTCCTTGACTCTCACCCTCCTTATTGCAAGGAGGAGCTGAACGGAGATGGGAAGGAAGGGAGGATGAGCCAGGCAAGTTTGGCAGATGGGGGGAAGGACCAGTCGCGAGCAGTGATGGGGGGGATAGCAGGGTACAAAAGGATACTTAGGAGGAGGAGAAGCATAGGATCAGAGGGAGGGGTGGCTAGGCTAAATAAGGATGGGTGGCAGGGGCACCTAGATAGAGGAGGAGGAGCAAAGAACCGGCTGGGGGGAGGGGCTGGTAGAAAGGATGAGGGTCATGGAAGGGGGGAAATGGAGGAAAAGGGGTGGTCAGAGTGATCCTGTTGGGTGGTTCCATAATCAGGGGCATCAAATGGGATAGGCGGGGGAAGCCTGCCCGGTTAGAACAAAATGCTTCCCTGGACTAACTGTGCACAGGGCCAAGCATAAGGTATATCAGCTGGCAAAGGATTGTGGAGGTTCCCCGGATATACTGGTCCACCTGGGTACCAATGACATTGACAGAAATAGTGAGTTAGAGATACAGGCAAGGTTTCCAGGGTCTGTCATGACCTAGGATGCATGATTTCCTTCTCAGAAATCCTGCCGGTACCAAGGGCTAGTGGGGATCACAAAAGGAAAATTAGGGAGATAAACCAGTGACTCAGAGAGTGGTATGGGGCCAGAGGGTATGGGTTGATGGGGGATTGGGGGAGACCTGGGAAAATAAGGGGCTATATGCTAGAGATAGGCTCCATCTCAATTTGGAGGGGAGGGAAATCCTTAAGTTGAAAATAAAGGGGTTCATTGGTGAAAGGTGGGGTTTAAACTTGTGAAGGGGGAGGGATGGGAGAGAAGGCTGCTGAGGGGGGTCCGATAAAGGAGGGACTCAGTCTCCACCCCCCTTGGGAGCTGGAGGAATGTGGGAAAAGGCCGACTGGTAAGGTGCTGACTGGGGGAAGATGGAATCCCCATGGGAACATGAGCAGGGGAAATGGAAGTATACAGAAATGGTGCAAGGTAGTCCTGCTAAATGTCAGAAGCTTGGTCAATAAAATGCCTGAGTTCCAGGTGATGCTAACTGAGGGAGAGGTGGATGTGGCAGTGGTCACTGAGACCTGGGCCACAGCAGGGCATGACTGGGACCTGAACCTGGAGAGTTACACCATGTTCAGGAAGGACAGGGGGGAGGGAAGGGGAGGAGGGGTAGCAATAATAGTCAAAAACTGCATTGGCATAGGAGGAGTGGGGGAGGCAGAGGGAACTGTGGAGGCTATTTGGGTCACCTTGATAACAAATGGGGGCAAGAGAGTAAAAATAGGAGTGTTGTATAGACCCCTTGCGCTGGCTGGGGAGCTGGAGGAGAGTCTGGTGGCAGATGTTGGGAGACACTGCAAATTGGGCATGGGAAGGATGGTGGTGTTGGGGAACTTAAACTTGCCAGGAATGGACTGGGAGACTATGACATCCTCAGTGGCCAGGGAACAGAGGTTGTTGGATGTCTTTCAGGATGCGTTCCTAACTCAGCAGGTGGAGGAACCGACCAGGGAGGCACAGATACTGGATGTGGTCCTGGCAGACAGTGACCAGATTGGGGGACTGGAGGTAAGGGACCTGTTGGCGGGTAGTGACCATGCCACGGTCTGGTTCTGCCTGGACCTAGGAGGGGTAGAAGGCTGCACAAGGACGGAGGTAACCAACTTCAGGGGAACAGATTTCAAGGAAATGGGAAGGATCCTTAAGAAGCATTTGGATGGGATTGGGCCAGACATGGATGCTGACAATAGGTGGGAAATCATCAGGAGGGGGGGTGCAGGATGCTACCAGCACCTGTGCAAGAGTAAGACGAAAATGTGGTAGGGCCCGTAAACCCTGCTGGTGGACCAGGGAGGTTCAGGAGGTGGTGATGGGAAAAGAAGGCAGGCTTATAGGCACTTCAGAGTGCTCAAGAAAGGAAAAGGGATGAGAGATGCGAGCTGATTGCCAGAATGGCTACTAGGGTGGTGAGGCGGCTAAGGCAAGGAAGGAGCAGAACCTGGCCAGGGAAATTAGGAGAGGGAATCAGGGGTTCTTTAGATACACTGGGGAAAAACGAAGGGTGAAGGGGCAGATTAGCAGGATTAAAACAGGGGAGGGATGGGCACAAGATCCGGGGGAGCAGGCTGAGGTACTAAATGAGTACTTCGCCTCAGTTTTCACCAAGGAAAAGGGGGGCTGCATCATACATGGGAGGAGATGGTGAAACTGGGGGGGTCCTTGCCGATTGTCGAGTCTGGAGAGAGGATGTGCCATCACTGGCAGGAGGGGAGAAGACAAGGCAGGGGGATGAGGTAGTGGAGGTGGAAATCATGGCAGAGAGAGTGAGGGAAGCCCTCAGGTAAATTAAGATGGAGAAAGCACCTGGGCCAGATAAATTACATTCCAGAGTGCTGAAGGAACTGGCGGTTGTCCTGGCGAAACCCCTGGCGGAGCTTTTCAGCATCTCTCTGAGGACAGGGTGGGTGCCCCAGGACTGGAAGGTGGCGCAGATAGTGCCTATCCACAAGGGGGGATCAAGGGAGGTAGGAGGGAACTACAGGCCCATCAGCCTGACAACCGTGGTGGGCAAGGTGATGGAGGGCATTGTCAAGGAGAGGCTGGGGGGACCTGGAAAAGTCAGGGTGCCTGGATGATAGATAGCATGGATTCATCCCAGGGAAATTTTGTCAGACAAACCTTGTGGAGTTCTATGACTGGGTGAAGAGAGCCTTGGACCTGGGTAGATCGGTGGATGTCCTCTCTCTTGACTTCAGCAAGGCATTTGACTCTGTTCCTCATGGGGGCCTGTTGAATTAGCTGGGAGAAATGGGGGTGGAGATCCAGATGATCAGATGGATAGGCAATTGGCTCCAGGACCGGACCCAGAGGGTCGTGATTGGTGGGATAGTCTCATCCCCAAAAAGGGTCATTAGAGGGGTCCCTCAGGGATCAGTCCTTGGGACCCTTCTGTTCAATGCCTATGTCTCTGACATGAGGAAGGATATCAGGAGTGAGATGAGTCTCTGCAGATGACTCAAAACTGGGGGCAGTGGTGGATGGGGAGGAGGGGAAGGTAGCCCTACAGGGGGACCTGGAAGCTCTGGAAAGGTGGTCTAGAAAGTGGATGCTGAGGTTTAATGCAGAGAAATAAAAGGTACTGCATCTGGGAGCCAGAAACCCGGGCCAAGAGTACACCCTGTAGGGGGAAATGCTACAAGTCTCAATGGCTGAGAATGACCTGGGGGTGGTAGTGGATGTCAAGATGAACAACTCTGAGACTTGTAGGAGGCAGCGGCCAAGGCCAACAGGATGCTTGGATGCATCACTAGGGGGATCACCTCCAAAAGGAGGGAAGTGATACTCCTGTACAACTGCTTGGTGAGGCCGCACCTCGAGTACTGTGTGCAGTTTTGGAGGCCACACTAAGAGGGACATTGAACTCCTGGAGAGGGTCCAGAGGAGGGCAGCCAAAATGATCTGGGGCTTGGAGGACAGGACCTATGGGAAGAGGCTCGAAGAGCTAAATATGTACACATTGGAAGAGAGAAGGGACCGGGGGGACATGATTGAGGTCTTCAAGTACATAAAGGGGTTAAATAGGGGAGAAGCAGTCAAGGTGCTCCAAAGGAAGGAGGGGGGGAAACTAGAGGGCATGGGTGGATTCAGAAGAGAAAGGAGGAGGTGCTACTTCGCTGAGAGGGTGCTGGAGCCATGGAATGCCCTGCCCAGGGGGCTGGTGGAGGCAGAGATGGTGGAGGGGTTCAAAAGGGGGTGGGACAAGTACAGGGGAAGGGTTCTGGATGAAAAGTCCTGTGCAGTGGGAATATCCAGGACTGGGAAGGGAGAAGCCAGAAAGGATGAGTGGGGGGGCAGTAAGATCAGATCCCAGAGTGGGGGCTGACCAAACGAGCAGACACGAAAGACCGTTAGGCCTATTCTGCTGGTATTTTAGTATGTTAGTGAATACTGAGCAGAAGTATTTGTTCAGTATTTCTGCCTTGTCCAGATCCCCTTCTTTACACTCTCCCTTCTACCCTTTGAGCCTCACAATCCCTCCCCCCAGTTTTCTTCTTTCACTGACATACCTATAAAATACTTTATCCCCTTTGCTTACAGACTATGCTAAGCCCTCTTCTGTCTGTACCTTCACCCTCCTAACAGCCTTCTGTGCTTCCCTTAGACATTCAAGATACGCACCTCCCTGTCCTCCTCCCTTTGATTCCCCTTCTATTTCCTGAAACTCGACCTTTAAGCCCTGACTTTGTCCTGCACCTCGTGGAGAACAATAATGGTTTCCTCTTTTTTTCCCTTTGGCCATTATTCTAACATATTGGCAGGCATCGAAATTAAGTTTTGCAGCCACTAGCCAGCAGGGCTAGTGACTCTGAAAATCCACTGGCCCCACAGACATTTCCACTGGCCCAGCTGATGTACATACTGAAGTGTTGCCTTCTCCAGACAAGCCCACAGGGGTAGTTAAATGATAATATTGCTAGCCTGACACAATCTACCAACATTTGGCTAGTGGGCTGATGCCAGTTCGACCCCTGATTTGTTTGCTATATCTACTATGGCTCCTTTCAGTTTCTCCCGTTGTTCTTCCACCTGCTCTACTACCTCTCCTTTCCCAGGACTGCTTGTATACATCTAACCATTTCAATGAAATGCGCCCTCTTGAAATTTAATACCTTTGGCCTTGTGTGGCTCAATTGAATCCATTTCTCCATGCTGAACCACACCATGTGGCGGTCTATGGACCCCAGCTGCCCTTCCATCTGTAATTCTTTGACTCGGTGTCCATTGGTCCATACCATGTCCAGAATTGACTTGTCCCTGGTTGACTCATTCACCAGCTGCCTGAGTCCAACTCCTGCAGTGATTCAAGGATGGCTGTACTGGCTGAAACAGCAGCCACTTTCGGTGGCCCAATCCATGCCCAATACATTAAAATGCCTCAGTAGCAGGATTTTGCCTCAGCAGCTATGTCAATGTATGTTCTCCACTAGTTCTCTGTGTAATTCCTTCCTTTGAGACAGAGGTCTGTAGATCACTTCAGTGCATATTGCTGTTTCATTCTCTTGCTCCAGGATGACCCACATTGCCTTGGCCTCCCCCCCCGTCTTCATTGAACTTATGTAGTCTTTATACTGTCTCTGATGTACAGGGCTAGTCCCCCCATCCTTTTTACCCTCCCTATTCCTTTTGAACAAAGTATAGTCTAGTACATTGACTTCCCAGCCATGATTAGCAGAGCACCATGTTTCTGTTATTGTTGCTTTGTCAAGGTCTGCATCTGCCAACTAGGCCTCCAGGTCTGGAACCTTATTTCCTAGGTTACGGGCATTCGTTAGCATGATCTTCCATGTTTTACATTCTGCTCACCCTCTGCTGTTGTTCCCCCCCACTCTGGTTTCCTTTCCTCTTGCCCCCACATTCATTCGTTATACATTCTTCACCTGCCTGCCCCTCCCTGCCTGCTGTAACTGTACCCGTAGTCAACTTATGTTCCTGCATGTTCCCATGAGGGGTGTTCCTAAGTCTCCTAGCTCTCCCCCCATGGCCTATTTAAATGCTCCCTGCTGAAGCATTTAAACTTCTTACAAAGGACCAAGGTCCCCTTCTCTGACAGATGCAGGCCGTCCTCCTTATATAAGCCTGCATCTGGCCAGGCCAAGCCCCAGTCCCCTATGAAGCCAGAACCCTCCCTTCCTTCCACACCAATCCTTCAGCCAGAAGTTGAAGGTATGGATGTGGAGTACCCTAGCTTCCCCTGTGCCCTGGACAGGTAGCACCTCCAAGAATGAGACGGAGGGTGCTATCCATATCAGGTTTCCCCCAGCTTCCTGAAATCATTCTGGACTCTTACTCTCCCCTTCTCCTGGACAGTCATTGGTCCCTGGTGGACAATGACATCCAGCTGCTCCTCCTAGCTGTTGCGTGAGCGATCCTATGTATCCACTTACCATCCTTCCATGCAGCACTTCCTGAGAGGCACTTGACCCCTGTTCCCCTCTGCCATTGTTAGGTGACCCTAACTCCACCTCAGACAGTGTCCACCACTAGGAGAAGCTTTCCTCTCCACCAGGGTTCCCTGCTTCCCTTCCCTAAGGCCCTATCCTGGAGGACCATCCCATACTCATTGGTCCCAGCCTTGGGTTCCTGAGTGGGGCTTTCCCCAAAGACATTGTATAACTAATTCCTTTTTTTTTTTCTTTTTTATGCTTTCCTCTGATCACTGCTTGTCTGGCTTCCAAGGAAAAAGTGATAGGTAAGTCCTCTCTCTCTAGGTTTTGAGTGCCTACCCTAACTTAACCCTCTGCTATATGGTATTCCTCCAGCACAGTATCTCTTCTCCTCCCCCATAGTTTACTTCTATGCTGCCAATGACTGCTACTTAATTGCCTGCTGCTCTGGTTTCCTACTATGCCACTATTGGTGGCTTCTGGCTCCTTTATTGTCCGATTGGGCTTCCATGTATGCTATCATTGGTGACTCCTTCATTGCCTATCAGGCTTTGGTAACTTGCTCTGACACCATGGAGGAGGACAACAGGAAACCAGCAGTCTGGGGAAAGAAGCCTTTGTTGGACCCACCATTCCAGGGATACTCCATTTTAAAGGAATGGGCCAATAGCCCAAAGCCTACACTAGCTTACTGAACCACTGGCTAAATCATATTTAAATAACACCACCCCACAACACTTGCTTAATTTCTTTGACTCTTTTTCTTGTTGTTTTTTGACCTCTAGATCTTTTTTTCACTCTCTCCCTCACTTTTGACTCAAACACTTACTTCTCTAAATTAACTTTTACTTAATTTCTTGGCTCTCACTTTAACTCTTGTTCCTCACAATGTGTACCTTCCCATACATTTTGACCATATCACTGTTATTTTACAGGTACTACTGGACATCACCCTGAGACCCCATCCCAGGCTTCATAGGACCCAGGTAAGTGATCCCCTGCTTAGTATATATACTAAATGAGTGAGCAGTAACAGTGCAGTGACTGTAACAGAGGATGTTTATGGTTGCATAACTTTTGAAGAACAGACAGATGGTATAAAATACTAACAGGAAAGAATAGCATAAACAAAATATTTTACCAGTACAGTAACTAAATACAGTTTCCTTCTAAGATAGTGCCTTTGAACATGTGGATTTTCATGATGGTTACCATCTGGCATACCTGAAATGCATCAAAGTAACTGGATCATATGATACATTATTGGGTATTGTTGCACAAAGAAAGGCATATGAGAAGGTATGGGTGACCTTGTTTTTTAAGTCAAAAGAACCCCTGGTCAGAGCTTGTTTATGCCCTTATCTTGGTTGCACATGTAGCTATATGTAAATGAATGTTTGTTTATTGGATTTTTTAGAAAGATTCTATTTACATTGTAAACAGAATGTTTCTAAAAAGACATCCAATCACTATACATACATTTACATATTTCCTACATGTGCTTTAGGAGTGTTTGATGTTTATTACCAGTAGTTCTGTGTTTTTGAAGGCTAATTTGAATTTTCGTGTAGTTTCTGAAGGGCATTTGAGAATAAATTGAGATTTTTTTTCATTGAATAAAAACTGTGTTCCAAGTGAAATAGAAGGTAGTTTGAAGTACTTCAAACCACCATAAGAACTGAAGAAAACTTGAATTTGAAGGCATTCATTCGTGGAAAGAAGATGTTTGGTACAATTGAAGGTTTGTCAGAACACTTATGTTGGCACGCTCAGTTGAATTCTTGTAGTGATTTGAGGCACGCTGTTGGGAAAATGCAGGCACGACGCAGGTGTGTCCTATCTCAATCAGCCTGCTCGCCTGCACCACACCATGTATACTAATGTGTGAGTATTCATGAAAGGTCAGCTGCACCCGATAAAGCTCGTCAGATGCAGCAGACCTTCCACATGCTCACCACATTCAGCATGGCTGGCAGCTCCCCAACTGCCGACTTCGGGGTGCCCAATCCCCTTCGGCTAGCCATTTCATTGCTAAAATTGCCGACAGGGGAGCCCACTCCTGCTGGCATAAAGCAGTTCCCCCATTTCTACATGCTGAGGGTGCCCAATCCTCCTCTGCTTGCCTCCCTCAGCTTTCCTGGTGCTGACTGGGGTGCCTAACCATGGGCATAAATTAACCCCTTTGTTATGTGCTGATGAGGTTGCCCAACTTCTGTCGGCTGCAACAACTTCTGCAAAAACAGGGTGGCACATTGAAGCTCCACCCCAGATTGCCAAGTCCCTGAAAACAGTAAAACTGCCCCGCTATGTTGTTCCCCCGTAACATAAAACGGTCCTCGTAGTCTTCCTACCCATCACCCACAACCCACCAGTACCCGCCTCACACCCCTCACCCCATACTTATCCGGGAGTCCAGCGAACGATGTTCAGTGGGTTGGGGAACATGTCTGCATTCTTCAAAGGTGACCGCAACTGAAGAAATGCCAGTAAGCTGTATAATGGAATAATAGTTTTTTTTCAACTGATGATATTCAGGTATTTTGATGCAGACCAAATTTTCAACATGGAGTTTTGACCCTCCCGAATTCTGTTACAGTGACATTAATCCCAGGATTACAGTCACTGTGTGGAATCACCTTTAAATGAATAACACAGGACAGTGGCAGTACCATGAGGTGGGCTGTCAAAGTTTATGTTGCAAATTTGCGAAAACCAAAATGGCTACACGAAAGGCAGCATTTAGTTGTTAATGCGACGCCAGAACTTCATGACCGCAATATTTTCATGAAAGATTTTCTCAACATTGTCATTTTTTCATTATTCTCCTTGTAGAACAGTACAGCTGTCATTTTTCACATCCTGGCTGAACAAGTTTCCGCGACTTCCGCACACAATACCGCTGTAACAATGTGGGAAATCAGAATAGCAGACAAAATGACAGTTACACTGTTCATGAGCGAGGTCCTACAATGCCTGCAAGGAAAGTTTGGTGATGATACTCATAACATGATGTGTGAGTATGCTTGGAGTTGCACGCACGTCATAAGTTTGTGAATTTATATTTCACTCCAGATTAACATTGCCATTGTTCTGTGCCTCCTTATGAACAGTGCAGTTGTCATTTTTCACATCCTGACCAAAATGTGTTTTCGCAGTTCTGGCACAGAATAGTGTGGTTGCTGTGGAATGTCCATGTTCGAGACACACTATGAAATTGACAGTGACACTGTTCATTAGCAGAGGTCCTAAAATGCCTATGTTGAAAATTTGGGGCTGGTCCATACAATTAGTGTTTTTACAAGTGTGCATTATGTGCAGTTTGTATGCATGCTTGACTTCTTGTGCATTTGTAATATTTTCACTCCACATGTTCAAAATTGCCATTTTTCTAACCTCCTATGAACAGTAATTTGTTTTTTTATTATCCTGCCTGAAATGTGTTTTCGCACGCTTAGCACAGAATTGCACAGTCTTGTGCAAAATCAGATTTCAGGGTAGTGAGGAAATGATGACACCATTCATGAGCAGAAAGAGGTCCCAAAATGCTCATAAGGAAAATTTGTGCCGAAACAGAAAATGACTGTGTTAAGAAGCACGCTGTATGTTTCATACAGTCTTGTAACTTCACATTTGCAATATTTTCATGTCACATTTTCACTGCATTTGTGCACACCTCCTTATCACAGTACAGCTGCCATTTTTTCGTCCCAAACACGTTCCTGCAACTGTGGCGACAATGGCGTTCTTGGGAAATCACCTTGGGACACATAACAAAAATCACAGCACCACTGTTCATGAGGAGGTCCCAAATACCTATGTTGAAATGTGCTCAAAACTCCCAAATAATTGGAGGATATCTGCTGCAGTTTGTATGCATGTTCATTGTTTCACCAATATTTCATTCTACCCAGATTTTCAATTGCTATTTTTTACTCCTCCCATGAACAATAAGGTCATTCTCCACATCCTGCCCAAATGTGTTTTCATCCTCTGTCACCAAATGTCACAGCCAGTGCAAACCATCTTTCAGGCTAACAAAGTGATTGTGCCACTTTTCATAGGTGACCTGACAAGCAACCCATGTTGAACATGTAGAGTGAAACTACCACCATGCCTGTGTTAGGATCCAACTGCAGCACCCACCGGTAGGGACTGACAAGCATCAGGCGTGACTTGGGATCATCGGCGGCCCATCTAATTTCCCCACGCCCACCCTGCAGCCACTGACAAGCACAGGCCTTGCACTGTTCGCCACAAACACCACATTCCTATACTGCACCCACATCAGTGCATTTCATGGGGGTAAGTATAATGCCCAAAGACCCTGGGCACACCATGACACTTGTCATGTTCAGGGTAGGTGAGGCAATGGCATGAGCATTATACCTGATGACCCAGCGCACACCCCACTGCCTGTCGCCTTCAGGGTGGTGGTGAGGTTGGTGCCACTCAATACTACCGTTATTCCTATTACATGCCTCAGCTCGCCACTGCCAATGCCAGCGACAAATATCTGGCACACAAATGCTTGTTACCACTTTCCTTCCTTCTTTTTCAAGCACTAGCATTTCGCACTTTTGAAGGGCATTTGAGAACACATTTTCACTGATAAAACTGGTGTTCCTGGTAAAATTGACGCCATGAGTTACTCAAACAATTGATGACAGGAGAAGCAGAGCAGGGTAGAGCCCAGCATCATTATGGATTATGGTACACAGTTTGGCCAGTGTCATTGCACTGACTACTGTGTACCACGGTAGGACAACAAGGAAGATCGGGCTAATGGATGACATCTGTCTCATGCACTGTACCAGCTGTCCAGGCAGATGTTCATTGCCTGGGGCTTGGGACCCTGCTGTGAGGGGAGCCCTAGGAAGAGCGAAGGAAGTCCTGTGAATGGCAGGGTGACACCTGTGAAACTGGTGGATGAGGGCTTGTTAGCAGGGAGCAAAAGATGCACAAAAAATATAAATGAGGTGGCAAACAATATTGGATGGTGTCACAAACAATGAAACCTCCTTACCCCCTTTCCTGGCATGCTGAAGTTTATGGGTTTTGGTTTCCACAGACTTTAATCATAAGCACGGGATTTGTGATAGTGAGTAGTTGGGAATTCTTGTTTCACCATGCTTATTGGTCATGAGAGGGTTTTGGTGTTGGGGGGTTATGTTGGTATTGCTGTGGTGGATTAACTACGATGTGCAGAAGGATTGTTATGGACTATTGAACAGTCAGATAGCCAATGTCCAGTTTTCCTCTTTACCTCCCAGAGTTGACTGCACCACACTGATGCATTGCGTTTGTTAGTGTTCCATTTCGAGGTATTGATGAAGTTATTAAATGTAAACACAGGCCAGTCCATCAGCACAATGTAGTGCATCGTTCATGATGGTACTGATCCAAATTTGGGAATCAGCTTGGCTGTCAGGGGCCAGCCAGGGAGAATGACTGAGCATCCTCAGACACACTCTCTCTGTGGGGAGATGAGGAAATTCCTGCCACTTGGGTGACCATGATGGTAATCTGGGGCAGAGAGAGTGTGAGATTGGTAGGCCTATGAAGCACATTTGTTGTTTCTGACGGTCATCTTGTGCCTAACATCCCAGAGGATTGAAATCTACAAGGAAAAACATCACTGGAGATCAAAGACCGGATGCTTGGCATTGACTTCGCTACTGTGCTCTCTGGGTGGATCCCAGTCAGTCTGCAGCGGGCAGCTGGGGCATATATCTGATACGGGGAGGATGTGTGATAACTCATTTCTTGATAGTTGCTCGTCACCGGGTAACATCATTGCTTGCAGCCATGATGGTTACGAGGTCACAGGTACCTGCCAGATAAATGAGTTATCACAGTGCCCCCGCATATTCTCTTTATGCAACATGCTTTTCTTGTTTGATATTGGTTTGTTTATGTTTGCTTGCACGATGTGCAGAAACATAGTGCTATCATCCGAAGTTTTTGTGGTGTGGCAACTGTCTTCCAATCAGTCAGTGTGTTTGCAGCACGCCAGTTCATCAACAACGCTGCAGCTGTCTGCGACAGCAGTTGAAAATGGTGCTGTACATCTGAAAGGGAGCCCATTTCAGTGAGCAGCTATAAGATAGTGTTTAGCATACGCCTGCGCCTCCATACACCGTATGGCCAACGATGCCCAACTCTGTTGGTTCTGCTGCACCCCAACAGAGTTCTAGGTGATGCTGGAAGCCCACCCCAGCGTGCAATGGTCCATAAGGCCAATGTGTGCCCAACTTCATCGGCCCACTGTTTCCTTCCAAGAGACTACTGGTGCCATGTTGGGAGTTCAAAGCGGCACAAGTCCAGCGTCATCTATGGAAAAAAATAGCCTGCAAGAAAACGGTCCTCGCTGACTGTTTGACTCCCCACCCTCTGTGCACCCTGCTCCCCCACACCCCACCTCACCCCATACTACCTTCTGAGTCTGGGCGCGATGATCTCAGTGACCGGAACACATCTGCACTCTTCAAAGTCACCAGGAACTGAGGAATGCTGTAAGTTGTATAATGAATAAATAGGTTTTTCAATTTTAATGATATTCAGGCATTTTTACTTATTCACTGCTTTAACATGGGTTTTTGGGCCTATGAATTCTGCACTGTCATTTTGTTACTGCCCCGGAAGTGATTTTATGTCACTGCGGAATCACCAGGACTGATTTAGAAATGACAGCACAGTTCATGAAGTAGGCCTCAAAACCCTATGTTGGAGCCTCCCAGAAAAAATACCCAAAAATGACTGTTTTATTTAGCATGCGTTTCACTGTTCCTCTCAGACGCATTTACGCTATGTATTTTTCAATATTTTCACATTTCAGATTTTCACCATTTTTACCAATTCTCCTTATGAGCACAGCTCACAGTACAGCTGTCATTTTTCACATCTCACCCAAAATGTGTTTCCACGCATGTAGCGCACAATGACGTAGTCGGTTTGCAAAATCAATGTTCGGGACAGATTACGAAAATCACAGTAACACTGTTCGTGAACAGAGGTGTTAAAATTGCTATATTAAAAATTTGGTGAAGAAAGTCCATAAAATGACTGTTACGAGTGACCATTGCTCAGTTTCCACGCACACTTGTAAGTTCATGCAATTGTAATATTTTCAGTCCAGATTTTCACCACTGGCATTTTTCCACACTTCCATGAACAGTACAGCTTTTTCACTACCTCGTTGAATTGTGTTTCACTCCAGTGCAGAAATGTGGTTGCTGGGGAACTACTGTCGGAGATAAGGGCTCACCAGACACTGTTGGTGAGCAGAGTTCCAAAATACCTGTGTTGACAATCTGGTAAAAAAAATTCAAAACTAATTGGTATTACGGGTGTTCATTGCGCAGTTTTGCCATGCTGTGACTCATCAGTTTTTTTATTTTTACTGCAGATTTTCAGCTTGCCATTTTTTCATCTCCAATGAACAGTAGCTGTGGTTTTTCACATCCTGTTCAAATGTGTTATACCTGTGAGCCAATGGTGGTGTTGTGCAAAATCATTTACAACAACTGATATTGGCACGATCAAGTGGTGGTACAAAAACATGAAAATTTGGAGTGAAATGCCAATGAACACCTGAGACATTAGTTTCAGACCATATGCCCACTATGTAGAGATTGACAGGCATCGGGTGACTTGGGATTCTCGCCTGTAATGCTCATACCATTCCACACCCCAGCCAGTGAGAGGTATTGAGGTGTGCCTTGGACTTCAGCCCCAAAGTTGATTCTCTATTTATGCACTCTATCTCACCATATTTCCTGATGGAATAGGGTGATATAAGGGCTAAAGACCCTGGCACACCGTGATACTTGTCTGTGTCTGCAGGGCAGTGTGGTGAAATGGCATGGCTGTATGCCTGATGATCCAAAGGCACACCCAATGCCTGTCGTTCTCTGCAGGGTGGTGGTGGGGTTGGCTCAGTTCATCACTGCTATTCCTATGCGCTTCTAACTCCTACTGCCAGTGCTATCACAAACATTCGCCATTGACAAATGCTTGGTTTTTTGGGGTTTTTTTGACAGTTGCCGTCACCAAGTAATATCATGAGTGGCAAAGCCAGTGATGGTTTAGGTAATTGTCAGATAATGAGTTATCATGTCAGCCCCCATATTCTGTTTATGCAACAGGCCTTCTTGGTTAATAATGTATTTATTTTATTATTACAATGGTACCATTAATTGAGGACTTTTAAATCTTTTGTGGTTCTCATTATAAGGGGATTTTGTCATCGGTGATTGGCCATGTCCACTGTTAGATGTTGATATGAAGACAGCTGTGGTTGGTTCTAGTTTTGAAAAGTTTTCATAAAAAGTGGTAAAGCGAGCGTGTAGGATTTGTTGGAGACACTCGCTAAGATATGCATGAACTGGGTCAGTCTTTTATTTATTTTATTAATAAATGGTAAAATATTTTATATCTGGTTGATCTGGCATTTTGCCTGGGCAAGTAAGTGCAGTGTTGAGTCGAGGAACTAGTGGTAATGTTGGTCTGCACCATCAGAAATGGCAGTTTAAAATGAAACACCTGTTTTTGGTTTTTTGTTGAGAAAGTGAAAGAGAATGAAATGTGCTGATGGTCCAGAGTAGAACAGAGTTGCGATTTGTAGCAAGTAGTTGGCCATGGGGGAGCAGTGGGAAGGCAGGGTAACAACCATGGGCAGAGCCCGAGGCAGAGAAAACAAAACTTGATATTTGAGTTGTTTAAAGTAGTCCCAGCAGGCACGGGGTGGGGGGCAGACAGAAACTATGTATATACAGGGTATGTTGTGTAACCTGTATATAACAAATTATTTATTAGTTGCTCATCAAAAAACAGTTTGTCCCATTGTTTATTGTAGTTGCTGATGTCACATAGCTCACTACACCTTTCTTCTTCCTTGGTGGAGGTTTGCCCCCACCCCATGCTTAGGGTCCTACACTAGAATCTGCTCAAGAACAACATAAGCATTATTTATTTGACACCTATATTTATACTCAGCCAGTCAGTCAGTAACTTCAAATAAAAATAGGCAACATTGAAATGAACCCAGCATCTATAGTGTTTGTTTTTTTTTTCTTTTTAGATGTGAGTTTCAACAAGAAAGCGCCAACTCTAACAGGTATCAGTTATTTTATTGGAATAAAATGAAGCTACATTTAGATGCTTAAATGACTAACTAGATAACTCGGTGGTCTCTGCACCATAGCTATCCTGCCTTTGCTACAAGATCAGAATAAAGTGAAGATTTCTCAAAGTTTTGGGTAACTAAATGATCCATCTTCATAGCAGAAACCAGGTCCTGCAAGGACTTCACGTTTGTTTCTGCTGCCCACGCCTGCCCCACACTCACTAGAGTTGACGAGATGCCAATGAGTGTGGGTGCAGTCTAGTATATGTACTGGCAGCATGCTTATCTTTTTTAATGATATAGTGGCCACATGGCAATGAAACATGGCACCGTCAACTAACAAGGGCCTTATATTGCATCCTGCCAGAACATGTTTTCACACCTGTGGCACATACAGTGGGCATGGTCACAAAGTAAATCAACGTCAGACAGATTAAGAAGATCACACAGTACCACTGTTACGAGCCGGAGGTTGCAAAATGTTGAAAGTTGGTGAAACAATCCCAAATAATTTCATTATGGGTGCATTATAGTTTTATGCACTTTGACTTCACCAATTTTGTTGTATTTTCCCCGCATTTTAACATTACCATTTTTTTCACACCTCCTCTGAAAAGTACAGCAGCTGTCATTTTCACATCCTGTTCGAAATGTGTTTTTGCACCTGTGGTGCCAAATGGCATAGTTGTTGTGCAAAATCACATTTCAGCTAACAAACTAATCGTGTCACTGTTCATGCAGTGGAGTCACAAAAAGCCCATGTTGAAAACTTGGAGTGAAAATACCAAAAAATGCCCAGGGTGTTAGGGTTTCTGACTATAATGCCCTACCCTGTAGGGACTGACAGGTGTCAGGTGTGTGACTTGGAATTGTCAACAATAATGCCCATGCCATTCCACCCCCACCCTGCACCCAGTGACAGGCATCGAGGTATGCCTTGGACTCTTCGGCCCCAAAGTTCACCCCATTCTCCTATACTGCACCCATTTCAGTGTATTTCTTTATGGAATGGGGTGAGTGTAATTCGAACACCTCAAAGGCACACCCTGACGCCAGCCAAATTGTCTGCAGGGTAAGGTGAGTGAAATAAGCAGTCACCGTTACATATTTTGATGACTCAAAGGCACACCCCAATGCCTGTCAGTCTCTCGCAGGGTGGGTGATGATGCTAGTTCAATACTTCATTGCCATTCCTATTAGACATCTCTCTCTTAACTCCTGGACTACTAATGCCAATGCCAGCAAGACAACATTCAGCATTGTCAAATGTTTGTTTTTTGTAAACCTGAGTGGGAAAACTGAAAGGGGTTGGAGGGTGGAGAATGATTGGGATGAATTTATAGCTTGGTATACTCGCCCACATTTGTAGTCTTGTTTTACCTTTATGTGAATTGTTACATTCTAATTTGAAGTCATGGAACCAATTCCAAAAGTTGAACCAAATAAGGTTTTGGATTCAGAGCAGAACTGAATTTGCCAGCGGCCACCTTTTATTTACTCCCTTTAGCACTGTGGCGCAATGGTTGAAGCACAGGCCTGCAAACAAGGAAACCTAGATTCAGATCCCACAAGAGCCACTTAAAATTGTGTGACCTCCTGCAAATCATTCACCTCTAAGCATTTCAGTCCTCCAAGTAGAGATGTGCAAAACTAGGAAGTTTCAATACGCAAAATATTTCATGAAATTTGTGTGTTTTGCAAAATATTTTGCAGGTGCCAAATGTGAAATTCCGCAGGCAAAATGCGAAATTTGGGCAAAGTTTTGTCATTTCTGGTGAAATTGCGCATTTCACCATGAAGTTTCGCACCTGGCAAAAAAGTTAATGAACTGGAGAATTACATGAAGTGTTCACTTGGCGACATTGCCAGTTTCACTATAATTTCACTGGCAAAATTTAGTTTCACAACATTTCTACTTCAAAGCAGTAACATATAGCAAGAAGCAGGACCTCACTGAAAACAAGATGATGCATCTTAAATGGGCCATCCTGAGTAAATAAACTAGGAGGGATGTAGATCAAGCCCTTTGGAGAAGTACTGCCTAGGGAGGTGGATAAATTGTGCCATTTGAACTGAAATTTGTGGTAGAGAAGAAGGGGTTCATTTGGTTACATCTAGTGGGCTTTATGATATTAACCTTGGGGGGGTGCAAACCTCTCAAAATTTGTATCACCAAAAAGTGTCAAATCAGATTGCAGAATATGTGCACATGCCATTTAGTAACAGCCCTTCCTCTCCCTCAGCAAACTTTTGTACCATTCTCCCTTGTACGATAATAGTCCCCTCCTCTCAAAGATTATCAGTGCCCCCCTGTTCCCTTGCAGTCTATTAGCCCTCTCCCCCTTGCAGGTAATTAGCTCCTGCTTCCCATTGCAAGGTTTTTGCCCTTTCCCACCCACCTTGCATATTATGGTCCCCCTTTTCAGGTTATTGGCCCCCATAACCGTACATGCATTGCAATTCATTACTTTCTTGCCTATTTTTAACTGACTTTGTTCTCTTCTTATAGCATGCTTTGCTTTCTTCCGAACACTGTACCAGTGTACTGTTTTGGACTCCATCTCCCCTTCCTCATAGGTTGCACCTGGAAACAAGCCTTGGTTCAGTGTGCCTCTCCTAGTTACCAATTTTTGTTTCACTGTGCATGCACAAGAAACATCTTGTGGTAGAAAGACATTTGAGAGGTGTGTCAGGGACTAGTCCAATGTTGAGCAATGTACAGCAGACTCATCCCTGACAGAACAATGGGCATGCAGCCAGACTGTGACACTGGTCTGAGTTTTACAGCTGGAAGCCGTTCTCTAGTTGAAAGAAATTAAATGCTCCAATGATAGTGCTTCATTTCTTTTTTTTACATTGTGCTGTTAGCCAAATCCTCCTTTCACTGTCCAGGCAGTACAAGTGAACCCTACTGCTCCCTCCGTCTGTGTGCTCTCCTCCCCGCTACCTCTGTTCCCTGTCCTGGCAGCAGAAGTGAAACCTCCCACTCCCTCCATCTGTATGCTGTAGGCCCAGCTCCCTCTGTTCTCTGTCCTGGCAGCACAAGCGAATCCTCGTTCTCCCTCCCTTGGCATGCTCTCTGCTCCAATCCCTCTGTTCCACATCCTGGTGACACAAACATGTGGCTGCTGGATCTCTACGTTCAGGATGCAGTGTGGATTGTTGCTCCCTGGATGGTGCTGGTGGTGACATGGCACCTGTGGCGCAGGGTTCATCCATCCTGGCATGCCTGCTGTATGTGGGTGCCTGGAGCATGTTCTTGTGCACCTCTGAGTTCTCTCTCTTGATGGCCTGCCTGTGAGTGGCTGGCCGATTTTAGGCCATCCTTTTGTATGCCTAACTTTAGGCAGTTAATTTAAGTGATGCACTGCATATTCATGGGACCCCCCCCCCACTTATTTGTGTTGCATACATTATTTTCACGCAATGATGCATCAGATGCCTTTCGAATATCATACTTTGGTGCATTTTTTGAGATGGGCGGCAAATCTTAAATTTACTTCGCACATCTCCTTTGAAAATGAGGGCCATGGATATGAAGACCTGTCCATGAAATTTATAGACATAAGATGAACAGTGAATAATAAAACACTACATTTCCCCCCAAAAAAAACGTTTTACTAAAATGGTACTGTTACATCTTCATTGGTAAGACAGGACAGTGCAGACTGACATGAACTCGGCTGACATGTGCTTGGAAGGTGTTTATAAGTGCAACGGCATATATAGAACCTAGACTCCTGTTGCTGCAACAGCCCAAGGCAATCTTGCCTCCAACCTCTTCCCTCTCCCCCCACCCCCCCGAAGTGGCACCATGTGGCTCCTGCAACTATCCATCTGTTGTTCTCATGGCCCATTTAGAATACTAATAGTCATCACGGCTTTGCAATGTCTCACTTAGCATTACAGAGTCATTACCAGTTCTGAATCTAGTGGGACATGTAGATCACAAATCAGAGCTTTTAGTATATGCTTCCGTGGCTGCTTGCTGGTTCTGTCTGTCTCGGGTCCTCCAAATGAGGCTGTGGGTGTACAGATGGGGTAATTCTTTCAAAATGCCAGTGGAAGGGACTGTAGGATGAAACATTGACATAACTGAAAAGTCAGTAAGTTAAAAAAATTGAATATTTGCAAAAATGCTAATCCTTGTACTCACTGCTGTGTGGCCCATTTACAGGTGGACATTTCCCATTACATAAGTTTATTCTCATGTAATGTCCTTTTCTGATTATTGACTGACTGAATGATCTGGTATTTATGGATTTTGAGTGTTACATCAAGACAAAGTTTATATTTGTTTGCATTGCTGATGATAGTTTTGGTGTGACTGCTAAATCACTGTTTAATTATTGTTTATTTTACAATTGCAAGGAAATGAAGGTCCATTAACCTACATGCAGAAGAGACTCATTGCTTCTCTGTTGTAATACCTGAGAGAAACAGCTGCCTTATTGCCATTGGTGAAACACCATAAACACATTTCCAAGGGACAAGTTACCTGAGTGTGTATCATTTATATAATGCGGTATTCATATTCATTACAGTCTTTATGTGGCCTACCACAGATTCCTAGCAATTGTTTCCTGATTCCTAGCAACAGCACCCTCCGTGATACAGAACAAAGTGCTTGGTGATAAGATGCATCATTCAAAAAGGCAGTTGCAGAGCTCAAAAAGTAAATTTCACCAAACAAATTAAAGCCAAGTTAAATATTGGAGTATGGTATGTAACAAAAAAAAAAAACTGTGCTCACAACTTGGAAAAAAACACTTTTATTAGAACACTGTTATATGTAATATCAGTTCCTGTCCTTGTTAATTTCTTGCCATTGGTCAGCGGCATATATACTGTAGTTAGTTAAATGATCTGATCTTTTCTAGTTGTGATAAATTATTCTACGCACTGTAATTTAGTTTTTTTTTTCTCCCCAAGATTCATGTATGTAATGCATTATTTGATGGCTTAGGGTATTGAAAGTCAGCTGATACTTTTTTTTTTCCCTTGCATGCATTTAGCTGGAACAGATCATAGTTTGGTCCCGACATGATGACCAGCCAATCCCACCTATTTCCCAGTACATCTGAATACCCCGCTATTCAGTCATGTAATAACTTGGAGCATAGGAGATCATGGAGGGGCAAGATCCATTGAAGTCAAGGGGGGGGGGGGTGCAGCAGATTTGATTTCAGTTTAAAACATTTTGTTGGCCAGTTAGAGATTAGTTGGAGATTAATGAAGGCCACCACTCTACTAACAAGGGCCTAATAAGGGGTCACCCCCCCACTTTCTCTTTCTCCATGTCATTAGTTGCCTGAACATGTTTGTGTACAGATAACAGGGCAAAACTACGATTGTGTCCAGCTAATACTGGCTTAGAATAAAATTGTAAAAATAGCAGCAACTGACTATTGCCTCTCTAAGCTACAAATAACTGCAGGTAATACCTGAACTGGCAGAAAATTAAGGGGCTAGTAGGTGTGTTGGGTGTGGCAGTGTTGTCGAATACAGGACAACTAAGATTCAATGCCAAAAAATGTACATGGGGTGGAAAAACCTACAAGTAACTTACACATGGGGGGGGAGTAATGAAGGTAACTGAGTAGTAGAGGGATCTGGGGATCATAATGCAGCAAGGTGGCGGGAAAAGCAAATAGAATGCTGGCATGTATAGGAAGAGTTATAACAAGTAGAAAGAGGGAGGTGCTGATGCAGCTTTACAAGTCCATGGTGAGGCCTCACCTGGAGTATGGGGTTCAGTTCTGGAAACCTCATCAATGGAGGGACATAGATGGAATTGAAAGGGTACAGAGAAGGGCACTAAGATGCTGCATAGGTTGAATGGGAAGCCCTATGAGGATAGGTTGAGGGAGTTGGGTTTGTTCTCACTGGAGACCAGAAGGGAGAAGGGGAGACATGATAGAAATGCTTAGGTGCATTAAGGGGATAAATAAAATGGGAGACAGCTTATTTTTTTCGATATATATTTTATAAGCTTTTACCCCGGTTTTCTCCCCATCCCCATCTCTGGCAAGTTCAGATGCTATCCCTTCATGTCACCCCTTCGGCTGTGCCAACACTGGACCTCCACCCAATGGTGGTAGGAATACAGGAGGGCGACCACCTCCCCAGGAAAGGAGAGCTGCCATAGGCTGCTCGATCCTGCTTCCCCCCCATGTTGGCACCCTGATGACCCTAGGTCATTCCTGAACATGGGTCACTGGTGTAGCGTGGGCTAAGGCATTCAGCACCTCAGCCCTCTGCACCAGTGGGCCAGGGAGGGAGCTTATTCACAGGAAAGGTAATAGCTAGGACTAGGGGTCATGGTCTATGGATGGAGAGAGGTAGGTGTGGGGGGAATTTGAGGGGGCGTTAATTCACTGAGCATGTGCTGAAGCCCCAGAACAGTCTGCCATAAGATGTGGTGGGGGGACCAAATGGTGGATGGATTCAAGAGGGCATGGGACAGATGCAAGGGTCTGACCAGGT
This sequence comes from Neoceratodus forsteri, assembly GCA_016271365.2. Classification (NCBI taxonomy): domain Eukaryota; kingdom Metazoa; phylum Chordata; order Ceratodontiformes; family Ceratodontidae; genus Neoceratodus; species Neoceratodus forsteri. The sequence continues at coordinate 19,156,821 of CM057453.1, read as the reverse complement.
GGCTGAGTGGGGGATCTCGGGGAAGGGGCTAAACAGCAGACTAGATGAGCCAAGACAGTCCTTTTCTGCCATCATATTTTGATGATTGTAAACAAGGGTTCTATTTCTTTCACCTGTCCCAAAACCTTCCAGTGAATATGCTGCCAAAAAGGATGTGCTTTTGAATACTGCAGTAAGTTACATTAAAATACATAACCTATAACCCACAACATGTAATGGTGTATTTGGATCCATTAATTTATGTTCCCTGTGCATTGTAAGGCTGAAGGCCAAATTACTTCCAACCACCAGGCAACTGCATTAATGCCCCTATACAGCCATGGCCTGGAGCATGTTATTGCACTTTCAAATCTGAATCGCGGTATAACATAGCACAGGCTACATGATGTAACATGCCTTTACCATATGGTACTCTTTTCCTGAGTCTAACCACAAAGATGTTTAATTTCAGTCTTTGTCTCACTTCCCACAAACAGATAATCTTTTAATAAATTGAACATTTTTCAGAGTTAAATTGTCTGTTGCTAACAACTGACCAAGAATACCTTTTGACTATCAATGTATAACAAATGAAACTTCATACAAAATTAGAACCTATTCAGTAAAACTTGAAATTATATTCTGTTATTTGCTTGTTTATTTTGGCATGTATACAGCAGTGTGTTTGTCATGAATCACAACAGTGCATAATACTGGGAGCCATAAAAGGAACACTGCACTGAAAGTTGCCATAAAGCAACAAGGATGTTGGGGGACTTAATAAAGGTCAGATAGGGTGGGATTCAAAGATACTGTGTGTTTTTGGTGGTATATGTAGTAATGCAGGTTGGTGTGCAAACATCTGTGATATTGATTCACTATCAAAGTAAAAAAGGAATATTTGGATATGCTTGTGAGCATTGAAACAGACTGCTTTCTGGTTCTATGTTTAGTGCTCTAAGCAGCATCAAGCAGGTAGTCTTGTGTTACGGGGGATGATATTGGCATATGAAGTTGGAGGCAGGGTAAGGAAACGTTTCTAAGCTCACATGACAATATTGGCTAACAAAAAAAAAATTTGTATGGAAATAATTTTGGATGAGGTATTGCATCATTAAGAGACCTAAAAACAATTAAATGTTTTTTTTATAATAGAAAACTTTCAGTATACTCACAAAAGGTATATTTCAATTTTTCTAAACTAGATAACCTCTTAAATAATTCTAATGGCTTACCTTGAGTTAAACTCACAGGGAATATCTTTCTCACTATGAATACTACTTTTAATTATGAAAAATTAATATTGGTACTTTTTTTTCAGAGTTCATTACTGGAGATATAATGTAATTTAAAGAGACAGTGCCAAAATATAGAATCATGTTTTCAGATTAGTAAACAGGATTAAATATTAATTTAGGGGCACTATTCATATAGATATATTATATAAATGAATTTTGCTATATTTTCCAGAGCAGTTAACTTATTTATTGATTAAATGAGCACAGTTTAGTTGTAAATATTCCTATTTATAGCGTTGATTGCTGACATGGAAAATCTTGTTTCAAGACATTTGTGAGATTTGTCATACTTAAATTAAGCAAATGTCTTGATTTTTAGGAAAGCATTCCAAATTTAAGATTTTCTAGATGTTTCAGTATGTCTAAAAACTCTTGTTTCAAGACATTTGCAAGATTTGTCATACTTAAATTAAGCAAAGATATCTTAATTTGGGGTGAGCAGTCTTAATTTGACATTTCATTGTGTCTAAGAACTCTTGTTTCAAGACATCTGCACGATTTGTCATACTTAATTTAAGCAATGAAATATCTTGATTTGGGGTGAGCAGTCTAAATTTAAGATTTCTGGATGTTTCAGTATGTCTAAAAACTGTTGTTTTGAGACATTTGCAAGATTTGTCATGCTTGAATTAAGCAAAGAAATCTTGGTTTTTGGCTAAACAATCTTAATTTAAGAATTTTTGACTCACTTCAGTATGTCTAATAACTCTTGTTTTTAGTTAAGCAGTCATGTTTTAAGATGTATAATCTTGTTTTAAGAAAACAAAGATTTTAAGCAGCATTGAGACATTAAGCCAGATTATCTTATTTTTTAAAAGTCTTATTAAGATAATTATCTTACCCCATTGGCAGATAATTTTGCTTATTTCAAGGATAAAATATACAACTTTAACTTTTTTTGGCTATTTGTAAGACCATCATTTTTCGCAGTGTGGGCATGGGTGGCTCATAGAACCCATGTCATTGTTCATTGATTCATATCTGCAACCCTTTGTGCAAAGTCTAACTTCATACCTAAAAGACACAACTCACATTATTAACATTTTGGAAAATATAGAAATGGATGACGATTGGTTGTTTGCTACTTTGGACATAGAGTCCCTTTACACAAATGTTCTGATCTCAGCAGGTTCAGTAGCTCTTGAATATTTTTTGAGCCATTGCAAACATCCACATGTAGTCCCTACAGCTTTTTTGTTGAACCTTATAGAATTGGTATTGAGCTCAAACATTTTCCTCTTCAGGACTGTTTCTATAAACAAATCAAGGGAACAGCCATGGGTGCCACCATGGCCCCTAGTTATGCTAACTTATATGTTAGAAAATTGGAAATGGACTGGGTCATGGATGATGCCACAAATCCATATTTTCAACATCTGGATTTGTGGCATCATTTTATTGATGATATCATCATAATCTGGAAGGGCTCTGAAGATGAATTTGGTGAATTTGTCTCTTGGCTAAACACCAGAGGTGACAATTTGCATTTCAGGGCACATGTGAGTAACAAAGAAGTGAATTTTTTGGACCTCAGTGTGTTCAAAATGGGTGACAGTAATATTGGTGCTTCTTTATTTACCAAACCTACTGATAGAAACAGTTTGCTGCTGTCTAGCGACTTTCATCCCAAATATGTGTCACAAAATATTCCAAAGGAACAATTAATCAGGACCCTAAGGAACTGTACACTAGCAGAGGATTTTGTGATACAACAGAATTTGTAAGTTCAGCAGTTCCAACAAAGAGGTTATAGCAATTCCCTTATTACCCTTACAGAAATAATTATATAAAATGTTTTCATGTTGCACACATAAAATGACCCAAGTGATATGCATGCTGCAAGTATGATTTAAATGTTAAATTGGAACTGATTGCATGCATATGGCATGCATGCAGCAAGCAAGTGTGAAAACCATGACTTTCATGTTAAATTGGGAAACGCTGCATGCATATGGCATGTGTGCAAAATAGCAAGTGGTCACAGATAACTGTACACACAAGAGTTAAGTGACTTGCTCAGGATCACACCATGCACAAGTGGAGGTTGATGAGATTCAAACCCATGTCTTCATACCTCCAAGTCTCCTGGTTTGCAGTTTGGTGCCTTTAACCACTAAGCCATACTGTCTGTACACATATGGCTGTCTTATACTTCAATACATACTGTATCTGAATACATCTACACACATGCAGCATACTTGTAGCCACTGTTATGCTTTTCAGTTTTCTTCTCTTCCTCATCTCATTTACATAGTTGAACTGTAGCACACATACCAATGGAAACACGTCTTCCCACCCGTAATACACAAACTTACCCACAATACCACTTAATTACTTCTGTCTGTCCTGTACTCCTATTATTTTCTCTCCATAGTTTTGAATGCTTCCACGAAAACAGACTTTATGGTGTAAATACAAAAGTAGCAATAATTCGATATACACGCCCACATTGTCAGTCTCCCCCCCCCCCCATGCACACACACCGTAGTGGGTATGACCATGTCACCTGAACAACCCACCAAGTATAGATATAAGTAAAAGTCTCTTACTTGAGTACTAGGGAGCCAGAAGCAAGAGTCTTTAAGGGATGATGTCCGTGGGTCAGAGTGCTGGGGCGTACCCCTTGAAATGAATGGAGTTATTTTCCATTACTATTTTATATGTTATGTTGGTAAGTTGGGAAATGATGAAGGCCACTGTTCTATTAAGAAGGTCCTTGTTAGTTGAGCAGTGTGGCCTTCATTAATCTCCAACTCTCCATCAATAATGTATAAAATAGTAATTAAAAATACCCCCATTAATTTCAATAGTGCACACCCCTGCAGTCTCCTTTTCCCTTTGTCGTAATGTGCCTGAGCATGGGGATGTGGAGGTCAGCTTTCCATGGGAGGGGAAGGCATAAGCCTGACTATAGTGGGGCTCCAATAATCTGTGCATACCATACCACTCAACTGTCTGTGAATGAAAGGGACAGCTCTAAAATGTCTAACATCCATAAAAGGTACAACTTATTTGGTTTGACTGAAACGTGATATGCAAATCAGGAAAAATTCAAATGTATAAGATTCATCTGTATATAGCCCAGAGCAGTGCATCAGATTTGGGCTTAAACTCACCCAGTTACTAACCAGTTTTTTTCCTGTCTGAAGTTCTGCTCCCCCTCCCAAAAGAACTTTGTCCCGATTTTTCTCCCTGACTCCATTACATTCAATACCCATCCCCTATGGCTCATGAAGCCACCCAAAGGTGAAGATATTGTGAAAAACACATCAATATTTCAGTCCTTCCTCCTTCCCAGTCCCCCTGTTTTAAAAAAAATATATATTTACGTTTACTTACCCGGTCATATGGCCAGAACCTGCAGCCTGGCATAGTGTGCTACCAGCCCAGTTTTGAGTCCGTGCCATCTCTCTCCTTTGCCAGAAGCTGAATGGTAGAACCAACCATCAAAGGGCCCCAACGTGGTCCACAACCAAGTCACCTCACCATCCAAACCCACCCAACCTGGGTTGATAGCTTCTTGCTTGGTTGCTGCTGTGGCTGCCGCTACACTGCACTAATCAAGGCCTATGAAGGCCACCCACACCACTGTCATCACTGCTGATAAGCCTAACTTGCTGCTGTGGGGGTCTGTGCTGTTTATTTTGGCAAGGCAAACCTAGTAGAGTAAGTAGGTAGCCTAGTCTTGAGTTAGCTTCTAGCTCACCCTCTGCCCCTTTAGCCACCAGAGAAGATGGAGACTCACTAAGAGTTAAACAAAAAATATGCTGCCACAACACTGCTATTGAGAGTTCAGTGCTCACTGACTCCTCCAAGCTGTAGTGTGCTGTCTGTCTACTGTGTGGTGGGAAAGACAGTGTTGAACTTGCAAGGCTCATGTGCTCTTTCTTGGCTGGAGCTCATACACACCACATGTGATTGTGTGGCTGCTAATAGGTAGACAGAGTGGACAACACAATACAGACACAGTTGAGTCTGGAGAGTACCTGCAGCATGAGCACAAACAGGCCAAGTGGTATGGTACAAAAAAGAATAAATCCAAATTTAAAGCCATTGTTGCCACACCATAAGAACAACCTAGGCACATATATGGGGGGGGGGCAACTGCCCCGCTCTGCCTTACCTAAATGGCACCCCGCTTAATGGTAGAAATTCATTCTCAGGTGCTAATGCAATGGTTTCCACTGTGTTTTGAGGGGTATACCATTGTAACAGTGATGCTTTCACAGCAACGCTGTTACAGTGACACCAACCCATTGACACCCTTAGTGTCGACTGGGTTGCCAGAGCGATGACAGAGTCATCAAGTCTGGAGTTTGGCCACTCTCCCACAACATCTGTTGCCCCCTCCCTGAGTTGGAATCCTTAATCCAGGGGGTGCTGAGGCACAGCCCCCCCCGCATGAACACCGAACAGATGTCTGTGCACTCTATGGTCAGCGGTCAGGCATTGATGGTGTTGGGGATGTCAGCAACCATGCATCACTGTAGGGAAGGTCTCTGATATTCCTGTCACTGTGGCATAGTTGAACTGATCTGAGGTACTGTATCTTCATGTTTCATGATGTGCCCTGACCATCATGTGGGTTAGTGTACGTCATTGTCCCTCATTTTGAGTGTCCATGTCCCTAATTTCAGTGACAAAATGTGAGGTACAGTGCATGCTTCCAAGACCCTACTCAGCACAAAGAGTGCTGAGCATGGCCACAGTGTATATGCTCAAAACAGAACAACAAAGGGAAAGTAAGTGAAGTAAAACAGTCATGGAGAAGCACATTTGTAGCACTAAATATGCATAAGGGAGTTGCATGGTCCAAAACAAAAAAGACAGACTTTACAACACAAACCTCTTCATGCATCTGGAATGGGGGATGTTGACTGGCTATTTCCTAGGAATTTAATGCAGTAAGTAACCAATACTTTACAAATTAATGACAATTTAATGACAAAAATCAAAAGCCATTAAACAACTTGCAAAAGGGTCAGAATTAATGAGTTTACCTAATTTTTATGGGAAATGTATTTTAATGACTAATTGCTAGCAGTAGTATAAGAAATAGAAACGTATGTGTTTTTTAGATGATTTGCACAACCTTAGCTGCTTCACACATGGCAAGCATGCAGCATGTGAACCTGATGTGATGTTTAAATGATATTCACATCAGCTTAACTGCTGCACCAATGTCAAGCATGCAACAAGTGAACCTGATGTTATTTTTAGAAGATGTTCACACCAGCTTACCTGCTGTGCAAATGTCAATCTTGCAGCATGCAAACCTGATATGCTTTTTAGACCTGGTTTGTATATGTTTACTTTGTGTATGTGAACTGCATGCAAATATTGCACAATTAAGCATTTGGCATGCATTCTGCATGTACACAGCACACCGATATTTCTGTAAGGGTAGCCAGGCAGTACAGGAAGTAGCTAAGATGTCTAGGAATATTGTTTTAGTGCAGAAATCTAAAAATTGTGATGCTAGAAAAAATAAGTATCAAGAAATAGGTTTTGTTACTAAATTTAGTACTAGGAGTCAAAAATTTAGAAAAATTCTGTCCAGTAATTGGGGGATGTTATAAGTATAACCAGACATGGAAAAATATGTAGGCCCTGGACCCAAGATGGTTTACAGGTGGGCACCCACCATTGCTGATAAAGTAGTAAGGTCTTTTTTTACCCTTTGATAAGAAACCCAGCACCTTATGAACACTCTCTCCCCCTAGTGGAACCAAAAAATGTGGGAAGTGCACGTTTTGTCCTTTTTGCAGGTACCTAACACCTTTGAGAACCCTGTGACTAAACAGACATTTAGGATTAGGGATTTAACACTATGCAATACAACTGCTGTAGTTTATATGCTAAAGTGTCTACTTTTTTTACATTGGCAGAACAGCAGAGAATTCAAAGTCAGAATTAGTGAACATTTGACAGTGATATGACATATGCTATAGTACAACATGTACAGGGTTGCAGGAATCCCAATATTGTTCACAACATCAAATTTATAGGACTGGAAATCGTTTCTGTGGGACCCATGGGAGGTTATTTAAAACAGTTAATCAGCCAGAGAAAGAGTTTCTGGCTTTTTGTATTTTGGTGCTTAGCCAACATTGTTGCACAAGTATTTTCACTAATAAAACTGTATATTTATATTGTTACATGCTCTGAACTGGGAGCTTACTTCCCTGTTTTGTATGCAGATGCTACTCAGTTGTACCTGTCTTGTGCTCCAGGTGACATTTCTGCCTCTGGTACACTGAGCTAGAGTTTGGCTGAGATCAATGACTCGATGTCTACAGACTGTCTTATGTAGATGTAGTAGTAGATAATATTTATTTATACAGTATGTCTCAACCCCAGCAAGACAGTGGTTATGGTGATTTTGCTGGGTCATGGAGGTGTTTCCACTGATTGGAGGCTGTTTGCTCCAGTAGTTGGTGGGCGGCCCTTGTCAGTGGTCACTGTGACTAAGGATCTTGGCATTTTTCTTGACAACTGACATACCCTTGAACAATAGGTGTCATCGGTCATTAGATCTTGGTTTTACCATCTCCGTAATATATTGCCAGGATCCATCCATTCCTGACACCTGATGAACTGGCTACGGTCATCCATGACTTTGTCACCAGCAGACATGATTACTGTAATGCTCTGTTGCAGATAGTGCAGAATGCTGTGGCCAGGCTGTTGATGGGTACCTCAGTGAGGGATCACGTCACTTCTATTCTGCTCACTCTGCACTGGCTGCCTGTGAGTTTGTGCATCACTTTCAAGATATGCTTGTTAACTTACAAGGCCCTAAGTGGTTTGTGACCTGACTACCTTAAAGAGTTGCTGGTTCCATATTGCTCTATCTGCCTCCTATGATCCTCTGAGGCTGGCTTGCTTGTTGCACCTTTCTCTCACCTTAAGAGATCTGGTGATAGAGCATTCGGCACAACTGCACCACTGTTGTGGAACTCTCTTCCACACTACATTCTTGCAGCCAACACAGTTGAGGCATTTAAAGCCTCTTTAAAAAACATTTCCATTTAGCCTGGGCCGGCAGCGCTGAAGGTTAAGGTGCTGGACACCACACCTCACACCACGCCAGCGACCCAGGCTCAGGAATGAACCTGAGGTGGTGGGGGTCGGCAGAGGTGTGAGATGATCAAGCATCCGGAGGACTGCTCTCCTCTCTTGGGGAGAGAGGGACTGCCTCCAGCTCATTGATCACCCTCTAGCAGTGGCTGAGCTGATTCGGGTCAGAAGGCAAGTTGCTGACATACAACATCGGCAGAGAAATGGTGGGAAAAAAACTGAGCAGGAAAATGAGGCTAGCAGGTTCCATGATGGCCACACTAGTGCCTGTCCCAGCCCCCGGAATCCTCATGTGGTCTCCCGGGGGGGAAGAGAAAGTTGATGCCCCTTGCCTTGGCCCTGTCACTGGGGGTAATCCATGGGGGATCACCTGGAAGGTAGGGTGGGGGATGATGGGGCCAGAGACTGACTTCCCACCGGGGGGTGGGAGCAGAGCTGCCTGCCAGACTCCTGGAGGAAAAATAAAATAATTAAAAAAGGCATTTCTATTTGAGAAAGCCTTCAGTTTTATTTGAAAATGTTTGATTTTATTCTGGGGGATGTTTTTACTCTAACTTGGTAGTTTTACTATGTATTGTACAGCTCTCTGAGCCCCTGGATAGGGTGCTATATAAATAAAATTTGCCTTGCCTTGCTTCACCTGTCTTTAAATCTAGCCGAGTCCACTAAGACTGAGCTGCTAGCAGGGTCTATGCAAATTAGCATACAAAGGGCATGTAGAAATAGGTTGAGTATGGAATTGCCATCTGAGTGGCAAGCCAGAGAGGTGCTTATGGTTCAAGCAGTGACAGTAACCGGTTGTGCAAAAGATGCTGAACTCTGTATCATGGGCAGTACTCTAGATTAACAGCAGCATACAGGGATATACAAGACAAGAAGATAGCAGTCACATACTATACACTGACTCAGTCGTTTGTCAACACACGGGAGACACAGACCCCTAAGGTAGCCATTCTAGTGAATCACAGGGGTATAGTGGTGGCTGGCACGTTAGGACTGGGGTAGGTTTTGTTAACATATTTCAGAGCTAATCCATTTTTTTGTCTGATTGTCTTGAATAGTAGAGACAAAAAATATATTGTAAAAAGAGCACTTTATTGCGAATATTTGAATTGTGAAAACAATAAATGAAAAAATACATTTTTGCATTTATCTATAGTGCTTCTGTGCATTTCTTCTGCATTACCACCCAGTATTTGCTCATCATATTTTTTAGACTTGAGAGTTCCAACAGCTGGCAGGAGGGGGAGATGGAGCACATAGTCAATCATTGAAGATATTTCTTGGAGAGGGGAGGTTACCAGAGACTGCCACACTCCAGCAGAATTTGTGCTTTACTGCCCCACTTCACAGCCGCCACAGAGATAATATATATCAAATATGTCTTGCTGTATACCAATTCTAACTAATCTTTATAATCACATTATCAGTAATGTGAGTATGTCTTTGAAAGCAAAACTTGTTGCATTTGCACCCTCCCTCACCTACTTCCCTTTGTAGTACACAGCATATCCTCTGTAGTCCAGAGGCTCTACCAGTAGCTGCTCAGCAGCATCAATTCATCTCATCACTCTCCATCCACTCCTCTGGAAAAATTCGCCAGAATAGAGAATCAGATACCTAGGTAACCCCCTTCCCAAGTAATCCACACAGCATTGATAGTCAGTGACACCAACCTTCCTCCCCTGCTTCACAAAATATGAAAACACCCCAGCCCACTCAGCATGCACCACCCTCTACCCCAATCTGACAACTGATCTGGCAGAAGTATCCTGCTGCAGTTGATGGACAGAGAGAGGAGGACATCAACCAGCACAGAGCCTCTTCACACTTCTGTGACTGGCTGCCATCTGTATGAGTGGAACTGAGTGCATACTTATAGTTGGGTGAAGGAGGAGGGTGTTGGGTGCTGAGTGGGTTGAGGGAAGGAGGTTTATCATGTTTTGTGGATAGGGAGGAAAGTAGGTGCAGTTGGCCAGCACTGCTGAGTGTGTTGGCCAGGAAGGGGATTACCAAGGTATTCTATGTTCTAGCTTGATAATCTATCTGGGAAGGACCAGGATGAATGTGTGCACTGCTGAGCAACTACTGGCAGGGGAGAGGGGCCACTGGACTACCAGAGATACAGTCCACGTTTACAATGGTTAGTGGGTGAAGGAGGTGGGCACCACTAATATAGATGCAGTAAAGTTAAACTTCATCAGCAAAGTTGTTGGAAAGTGGCTGAAATTTGCCTCTGCAAAGTCTCAGGAAGTTTCCATTGCCCTCAGCAACTTCAACTTTGATGTAACTGGTGAAGATTCACCACAAAGTATGTAAACTGGTCACTTTGCAGGCAAATTTTACCCACTTTGCCTATAATTCACACTTCATGAAGTACAAACTTTGCAGATGTGCACTTCACAAATTTTGTGAACTTTGCAAATTACTTCACAATGCAAATTTCAGCAACTTCACCCATCTATGATCACTAGAACTAGGGATGCATTTTACATACAAATGAAGACTGGTGTGGGAGGGGGAACCACAAGCACCAGGGATATAGCTTACATACAGATGGAGACTGGAGAGGGGGTTATCACTAGCACAAGAAATAAATTTATACTGCACATTGGATACTGCGAGGGTAAGGGCAATGACTGTTGTCTTGCATAATGCCTCCAAACATGCAACAGTGCAGAAGCAGAGCCGAGAACTGCTAATGGCCACATAATGACATGAACATGGCTTCTTAGCAACTTTCATGCATTGTGTGGTAACTAGCATGCTGCTGTTTGATTATGGCACCCAGAAGCAAAGGGTTACCCTATTTAGGATGTGCAATCCCTTTCTGGGTGTCTGTTGCTGGCATGAGGCTGTGGTGTGCATCTGCACATTGCAGGGTGCTGCCACAGCATGATATTCATACATGTAGCAAGTTTCAGAGAGCACTTTGCATGTATGAATATCATACCTTACAGGCAGGACTATTTAATGCACTGTGCAATTAGTAAAACAGTACTATTGGCCAGCTTTGAATATTGTGCCCATAGGATGCTATATTATATATATATATATATATATATATATATCCTGTAGGGGATACAATTGGGTCTATAATGGAAACTACGCAGCATTTCTTCTCAGGTCTGTTCAAGCTCAGGGGCATTATATCATCATAGGAAAAGTATACATTTTATGTAATGGCAGAATATAAGAGTTTCTTCATCCAAAGGTTTGGTATTAGTCATCCTCTGAATTAGGCACAGTGATGTAATGCATGGTATGAGGGGAGCTTTTCACTCTTTATCTACCCCCCCCCCGACTGGTTATTGTACATTGCATGTGCAAAATCACCCCATTTCTGAGTTTTAATAAGTATTCTGGTAACACTGGTACCAAACATTCACTCACCAAACACATTGTTTTTTTCATAAATATGCATTTAATTCAAAAGGGCACTGTTCTTTTCTTCATGCTTCACAGGCATTCCATGACATCAGTTAGACCACTGCATGCTAGACATCAGAATGGTGTAACTGTGGTCCTAGAGTGCCCATGGTGTATAAAAAAGACAACAGCTGCTGAAGAGAAGCTAGGAGAGGGATTTGAGGTAGTCACAAATAAAATAAAAAATATACATTTTCTTAAAAAACGTCAAACCTATCGGAGTACAGACTATAGATTTAAACGAAAGTAGGATGGAAGTAAGTCAGTCATTTTTTATTTATAAAATGCCCTGTCCCTAAAGCTATATACACTGTACAATGTACAGAAAGTAAACAATGTGTTAAAATACATATTCCAAACAGAAACACATACATAACCAAATTAAGAGCAGCATTATTAAGAAAAACAAAAAGGTGAGGGAGGAATGACAGAAGAGAGACCATGCAAAACATTTTGCATACAATTAGAGATGCAGCAAAGTTAATCTTTGGCAGTGAAATTGCTGCGATGTTGTGAAACTTTGACTTCATAAAATTTTGCAAAGTTCCCATTGTCATTACTAACTTTGACCATGCTGACTTCACCACATTTTTTTCAGATGAAGCTGCATTTGCTTTCCATGAAGTTGCAACTTCACAAATGAATTTTGGCCACTTCATGGTAAAAAGTGCAACATGAGGGAGACTGTGAAAAGGCAGAGATACTAAACAAATATTTTTGCTCAGTATTTACGAAGGAAGAGGGGGAGATACACAAAACTAACAGTAGTAACACTCTGGATATAGAAGTTGATACCGGCCCATTTACAGAAGAAAGGGTTCTGAAAGAACTCTTAAAACTGAAGGTGGACAAAGCAATGGGGCCTGATGGGATTCATCCCAGAATTCTAAAAGAACTAAGGGTAGAACTAGTGACACCACTGACTACCCTTTTTAACAAATCATGGGAGGATGGGGTGGTACCCGAGGACTGGAGGTGGGCAGATGTGATTCCCCTTCACAAAAGTGGGAGCAAGGCAAAAGCAGGAAACTATAGACCTGTTAGTTTAACCTCAGTGATAGGGAAAATGATGGAATCACTTCTAAAGGAAAGAATTGTCGAGTATCTAGAGGCCAGAGGGGTACAGGACCCTAGGCAGCATGGATTCACAGCTGGAAGGTCATGCCAGATGAATCTGATAGATTTCTTTGACTGGGTGACCAAAGTAGTAGATCAGGGAGGGGCTGTGGACATGGCCTACCCAGACTTTTAGCAAGGCATTTGACACAGTCCCACACAAAGATTAATATACAAGTTAGCCAGCCTGGGAGTGGGTCCCAAGATGACAGCCTGGGTAAAGAATTGGCTGGAGAATAGGACACAGAGAGTTATAGCAAATGGAGTCCACTCAGAAGAAAGGAGGGTTACTAGTGGGGTACTACAGGTTCAGTATTAGGATCGGGTCCTCTTCAATGTCTTTATGTTTACACGCAGAAGGGACTGTAAGGAAAAGTATGTCTCTTGCAGATGACACTAGATCTGCAACAGAGTTGGTGCACAAGGTGGGGTGGAAAGGATGAGAAGGACTTGGCAAGGTTAGAGGAATGGTCAAATGTATGGCAGCTTAGATTCAATACTAAGAAGTGCAGGTAATGCACCTGGGAAACAAAACCCAGGGAAGAGTACACAATGGGGGTGAGATACTAACAACAACAAGAATGGAAAGGGACCTGGGGTAGTCATATCAGATGACCTAAAGATGGGCAAGCAATGTGAGAGGGCAGCAATGAGGGCTGGGGGATACTGGGATGCATAGGGAGAGGCATCACCAGTAGAAAACAGGAAGTTATTATCCCTCTGTACAGACAGCTGGTGAGACCCCATCTGGAGTACTGTGTGTGCAGTTCTGGAGACTCAATCTCCTCGAAAGACATAGACAGGATGGAAGCTGTCCAGAGGAGGGCAACTAAATGGTGCAGGGTCTGCACTGGAAGTCGTATGAAGAGAGACTTAAGGAGCTTAATATGTATAGCCTCGGGAAAGGAGGGAGTAGGACATGATAGAAACTTTCAAGTACCTCAAGGAATCAACAAAGTCCAAGAGGTAGCATCTTTCAAAAAGAGTGTGCAAGAACAAGAGGGCACAATTTGAAGATAGAGGGGGCGTGCCCAGAGGTAATTTAAGGAAGTATTTTTCACAGAGAGGTTGTGGATGCATGGAACGGCCTTCCAGAGGAGGTTGTGGAGTCAAAATCAGTGGGGGAATTCAAGCATGCATGGGATAGTCATAAGGCAATTCTGGGGGGTGGGGGTAGGAAGAAATAGGCTGCTGGTTAACTAGGATCTGCAGCTTATCCAGTAGGTAGGGAAATGGGCAGACTGGGTGGGCCAAGCGGTCCTTATCTGCCGTCAAATTCTATGTTTCTATGTTTCTATGTCCTGACACAAAATTCTGCAAAGTTGGCACTTTGAATATCGTGAAGTTGGTAAACTTTCTGAAGTTCTAGCAAAGCAAAGTTTTCTCTACTTTGCACATCTCTACTGTACATACAATGTAATATTTTAATTCTCTAAGGGCCATGACAGGACATTTCTCTTCTTGCCAAACCAACTCAAGTTAAAACATGGGGGCTCTTTGAAGCAGCTGATGACGGCATGCAATAAAGATATAAAGTAAGTAAGTAAAGTATAAAAAAAGAGTTACTTCAGTGACAGAAATTCAAGAAGGTAATTCTTTGATTTGGTGAATGATTAACTGCAGATAAAAAATGAACATGCATTGGGTTACCCATGTTTTATAGGTGACACTGACATACTTCAACATTGGTGGCCCCTGCTCTGCTTTGCAAAATTTCTGAGTGGACCTTATGTTGAAGGCTAACAGTTCCAAAGGTTTGTCTCTCTGGACAGAGCAGTCTTCAAGTTAGCAATAATAACCAACAACAGGGTGTGGGGTTGTAGGCATTTAATCCATGCCTGGGTGCATTGTGAGGCATGAGGCTGCAGGCCGAATGTCCTCACAGCACCCTAGGTGTGGATTAAATGCCTGTAACCCCCCAACCTGGAGTAGGTTATTTTGCTTATTACATGGGTTGCATGAAGGACACAAATAATCAAGGCCACTGATTTACGGTGATTAAAACAATTAAATTCCGTTTTCAAGACTTAAGATTCCGGAATTTCATTGGTGATTGTTACTCTAATTTCCGGATTTTACCGGGATTCTGTTATCATTCTTTTAGTATGTGCATAAATAATCAGAATTAAACAAGGCTTAATATACAGAGCATTAAATAAAGCAAACTGAAAATAGTACAGGAAGGAATTAAAAGAAAAAACAGACTTTTTTATATATTTACTAATCTGATAGAAAATGCCAGATTCCATGAAATCTTCATTTTTACCGGTTTTCAGGCAGCCCTAATTCCGGAATTTTACCGGATTTTCCGGTTAAAAACGAAAAACAGTGGCCTTGCAAATAATGCTCAGAAAGGGTGATTTTAAGGCTGGAAATGACAATTTTTAATGTGTATCCTTCCACCTGAAAAAATAGTTCCGCATGTAGACTGAGGATAAACATTTTATGCATAACTTAGACATTTCTGTAAAGTACAAAAGTATTGTAGACACATTAGTGCTAATGCTCACATGTAAATTAAGTGAAACACATCATGTGGAAAATATAACTGTGCACTGGGAAGCTTGCTGTAGACTACACAATTCTGTGGGAAATTTGTTCTATTTTTAATCAATAGAAGAATAACTTTGTAACACTTTTTCCAACATATTCATTTGCTTCCTGAAGTATATGAGTAACACTTTTTCCAACATATTCATTTGCTTCCTGAAGTATATGAGTAGAGTACTGCTTATTTATATGGTAGTGACATAAATACTTTAGTACTTCCTTTTAGTGTTCAAAACACAGGAGAGTAAAGTAACACTGCTCCTTTCCTAAAGTAATCAGCAAAATATGTTAGAACATCTGTTTTACTTGCTTTTTACCATGTATGAGAACACATTACTTTCATGACTTGCAAGCACTGCATCATGGGTATGTAAATAATATGGGTTATGCAATAGCTCTGTCATTTCCTGAGAAATAAACTTCAAACAGTAGCTCACATACCCATGATGCAGTGCTTATAGATACATAGATACATAGACAGTGTCGGCAGATAAGGGCCTATGGCCCACCCAGTCTGCCCATTTGAGCTTGTAAGTTCAGTTTGTTTTCCTAGAAGTCTGTTGCCCCTTACCCCTGACCTCTAGAATTCCTTTATGTCTATCCCATGCATTCTTAAATCCCGTGATTGTTTCAGCCCCCACCACTTCCTCTGGCAGGGTGTTCCACTTGTCCACCACCCATTCTGTGAAGAAATTCTTTTCATGTTTCCTCTGAATTGTCCTCCTCCAACTTCATCCCATGCCCTCTAGTCCTGGAACATCTTTTCGCTTAAAAATAGTGTTTTCCTACACCCTGTTCCTCCCTGTAAGATACTTGTATGTCTCTATCATATCCCTCTCTCTCCTCTCCTCCAGGGAGTACATGTCAGTTCCTTCAACCTGTCTTCATAGGACTTGTGATACAATCCATGCACCATCTTTGTTGCCCTCTGAACCTTCTCTACCCTGTCTATGTCCTTACATAGGTATGGTCTCCAGAACTGTACACTGTACTCCAGGTGGGGCCTCACTAGTGTCTTGTACAGTGGAATTATGACCTCCTTTTCCTGCTGGTGATGCCCTGTCTATACATCCCAGCATCCTATTTGCTTTATCTGCTGCCTTGTCACACTGTTTCCCTACCTTGAGGTCATCAGAGATGACAACCCCAAGATCCCTTTCCTGCTTGGTGCATGCTATATCCTCACCCCCCAAATGATATATTGTGCCAGGGTTTTTGTGCCCCATATGCATTATCTTGCACTTCTTTGCATTGAATTTCAACTGCCAAACCCTTGACCATTCTTCAAATTTCTGCAGGTCGCTTCTCATTCTGTCTACACCCTCTGGTGTGTCTACTCTGTTACAGAGCTTTGTATCATCAGCGAACAATGAAATTCTGCCTTCTAGATACTGCGCAATGTCACTGATGAAAATGTTGAATAGGACCGGTCCCAGCACTGATCCCTGTGGTACCCCACTGGTCACTCTTCCCTCTGTGGAGTGACAGCCATTTACGACCACCCTCTGTGTCCTGCCACCCAGCCAGTTACCTACATACCACACTACTGTCCTGCCCACACCCATATTCCCCAGTTTGTGTAATAGTCTTCTATGTGGCACAGCGTCAAAGGCCTTGCTGAAGTCCAGATAGGCCATGTCCACTGCCCTCCCCTGATCCACCTCCCTAGTCACCCAGTCAAAATTCAATGAGGTTGGTCTGACATGACCTCCCCTGGTGAAATCATGCTGCCTTGGGTCCTGTAGTCCATTGACAACCAGATGGTCCACCAATCTCTCCTTCAGTAGTGCTTCCATGATCTTCCCCACTACCGAGGTGAGGCTGACTGGTCTGTAGTTCCTGCTTCCTCTTTGTTCCCACTTTTGTATAAGGGACTACATCTGCTGTCCTCCAGTCTTTGGGTACCTCCTGTTTCCAGTGATCAGCTAAACAGGATAGCCAGAGGTTCAGCCACCACCTCCTTAGTTCTTTAGGACCCTGGGGTGCACCCCTGCCTGGCCCCTATTGCTTTATCAACTCTTATTACTTCCAGTTCTTCAGGACCCTTTCTGTAAAGGGACTTGTGTCCATTTCTGCACCATTCTCACCCTTGTACTCCCTTCAGACCCATTACCCCTCTTCCTCAGTAAAGACTGAGCAGAAAACCTGTTCAATATGTCAGCTTTACTGTTGTCATCCTCACACGGCTCCCCATCCTCCCCTTCAATCTCACTATCCCTCCCTTTGTCTTTCTTTTTTTCACTTATGAACCTGTAAAAGGTTTTGTCCCTCTACCCACTGATTTGCAATGTGTTCTTCTGTCTGAGCTTTGGCTTCCTTACTGACCTCCCTGCCTCCCTTTGCTTCTCCTGGTACTTCTCTATCCCTTCTGCCTGTATCTTTTGTATTGCCTGAATGCAGTCTTTTAGCTTTCACTTTCTTTGCTACCTCTTTGGAAAACCATAAAGGTCTCCTCTTCCTTTCCTCTTGCTAACCTGCTTAATGCATAATTCTGTTGCTCTTGTAATCCCCATTTTAAATACTGCCCACTGTTTCTCAACCCCTGATTCCTGTCCCATTCCCTTAATGCCTCTTTCAAGTATCTCCCATTTTCCCAAAGTCTGCCCCCAAAATCCAGGATAGTGGTTTTTGTGTGGTTTGGTTCTGCTCTTTCTGTGATTTCAAACCACAATGACTGGTGGTCACTGTTACCCAGGTGCTCCCCACTGTTACCCCCATCACACTGTCCCTGTTTGTGAGCACAAGGTCCAGTATTGCCTTCTGCTGAGTTGGTTCCATGACTAGTTGTTTGAGGAAGACACCCTGAAGGGAGTCAAGGATAAATCTGCTCTAGTTGATGCTGCTGCTGGGATGCTCCAGTCCACGTCTGGAATATTGAAGTCTCCAACCAGTACTCACTCACTTGTCTGCCATCCTTGGATGGCTAGCATCAGCTCCCTATCTGTTTCTTCCTCCTGGGCTGGTGGTCTATAGACCACACCTGCGGATGGCTGTCCCATTTTCCTTTCCAGCTAACCCACAGTATCTCCCCATTTTGTTCCTCCTGGATCTCTGTGGCCCTTATGTCATTTTTCACATACAGTGCCACCTCCTCCCTTCCTGCCTGCTCTGTCTCTTCTGAATATGTTGTAGCCAGGTATGGCCATCTCCCAGTCATGGTTATCATTACACCAGGTTTCAGTGATGGCCACAATGTCCAGGTCTGACTGTACCATGACAGCCTCCAGATCTTCCATCTGTTGCTAAGGCTCCTGGCATTTGCACGCATGGCTTTCCATGATTTGACCTCCCTAGACTGCTTCACTGTTCTACTCCAGCCCCTTCCTAGGTTGTCATTTATCCCTGGTTCTCCTTGCTGTCTGCCCTTCTGCTGAATTTTGCCCCTTTTCTGCTTATCCGCCTCTTGGGCACTAATCTCCATCTTTTGCACACTGCTTTGCAGAGATAGCCACTCCTCTGGTTCATTGGTTCCACTGCTAGTTGTGGGGGGTGAGCAAATAGTTACCCTCCTTGCTGGCCTGCCACCCCCCTTTGCTAGTTTAAATGCTTGTCAATGTAGCATTTAAACTTATCATTGAGTGCTTGGATTCCCCTCCAGTATGGATGCAGGCCATCAGGCTTGAACAAACCTCCATCCCTCCAGGTGGGTCCCCAGTCACCAATGAATCCAAACCCTTCCTCACAGCACCAGTTCTTCAACCATGAGTTAAAGTTCCTGGTGCATGCACTCCATGTCTCCTTGCCTCTCACAGGTAGTACTTCTGAGAAAGTGACAGAAGTAGCTACTTGCATGAGACCCGTCCCCAGTTTCTAAACTCTTCCTGAACTTCCTTGCTCCCCATTTGCCAGGTCATTAGTACCTAGGTGGATAATGACATCCAGCTCACCCTCCCGCCTTGCATTCCCAGTGATCCCCAGGATCTTCCTTCCATCCCTTCTCATGCTGAGCACCTGGTAGGCACCTCATCTCCCTGTCCTCCCTCCTGTGTTCCTAGCTGGATCCCTTTACGATGGAGTCCCCACCAGGATTCACTCCTCCTCCTCTGGGGTCCACTGCTTTCCCCGCTGAGGTCACCTCCATGGCTAACCTCCACATCCTTTCCTTCCACTTCTCTGGGTACCTCTATTTGGTTGCCCTCGTTTGCCAGTATGGCATATGAGTTCTTGAGTGGAATAGGATCTGGGATGTGCCTCTGCCTGACTGCTCTAACCCTCCCTGAGCCCACTGTCATCCAAGTGCTCCTCGTTCTCGGCATCCTATGAGGCAGCTACATTGAACTGGGTGGTCCCTGGATAGGGGTGATGGTACTCCTGACCCAGTTTACTTCTGCTCTGAGTCTGGCTACCTCATCCTGCAGTCCAGAGAGATGCATGCAGATAGGGCAGTACCTCAGTGTCCAGACGGTCTGCCTGAATATGGCTGCCCCACAGCCACTGCATTGCACCACTCCCCACATTATACTGCAATTCCACTACTTGTCTGCTACTGAAGCTCTCCTAGTTCTCTTTTTATTAATTTACTGTACTAAAAATCCTGTCACTAATCCTCAGATACATTTTTTTTAAAAGGAAAAAGAAACCAATAAATAAATAAATGAGTCAAAACACTTGTGCTGAGGGTGGGCTTCTTCCCCCTTATGCCCCTCCTACTTCACACCCCTTACTATTCCCTGTGTTTAGCTCCTGTCAATCAGATTTATCAGGGCATATAATTAAGAGTTGGGGGAAGGGGTGAAAATTTGCAGCAATTAAAGACAGTACAGAATTACACCACCACTATGTTTTAAATTCTCAACAGCCCAAAAACAATTATAAGTAAAGACAATAAAGAAAGTATAGTGTCACTAAACCTCACAATCTAAGTTTAAAAGAAAAATAGCAATTACCAGTTACTCTAAAGCACTGAATTGAATATGTTTCCTTCCTTCCCCTTCTGGCTTCTTCTGAGAAAATAAACCTCTGCTTGCTACTTTAACTCTGACTAAGCCCCACCTCCAGTTATCACGTAGCTGAGGTCAGAGGCCAGACAATTAACACCCTTCACCCAACTACAGGGCAGTCAGACAAGCCAAGATAAAATTTGCAGCAATTAAAGACAGCACAGAATTGCACCACCACTATGTTTTAAATTTTCAACAGCCCAAAACAATTATAAGTAAAGACAACAAAGAAAGTATAGTGTCACTAAACGCCCACAATCTAAGTTTAAAAGAAAAATAGCAATTACCAGTTACTCTAAAGCACTGAATTGAATATGTTTCCTTCCTTCCCCTTCTGGCTTCTTCTGAGAAAATAAACCTCTGCTTGCTACTTTAACTCTGACTAAGCCCCACCTCCAGTTATCATGTAGCTGAGGTCAGAGGCCAGACAATTAACACCCTTCACCCAACTACAGGGCAGTCAGACAAGCCAAGATAAAATTTGTAGCAACTAAAGACAGCACAGAATTACACCACCACTATGTTTTAAATTTTCAACAGCCCAAAAACAATTATAAGTAAAGACTACAAAGAAAGTATAGTGTCACTAAACGCCCACAATCTAAGTTTAAAAGAAAAATAGCAATTACCAGTTACTCTAAAGCACTGAATTGAATATGTTTCCTTCCTTCCCCTTCTGGCTTCTTCTGAGAAAATGCTTGCAACTCATGGAAGTAATGTATTCTCATACATGGTAAAAAGCAAGTAAAACAGATGTTCTAACATGCTCCTACACTCATTGACTACTTTATGAAAGGGGTCTGTGTTACTTTCCTTTCCTTTCCTGTCTTTTGAACACTAAAATAAAAATATTTTGGTCATTATAATATAAATAAACAAGACTAGATTAGAAGGCAGTATAGCACAGTGGTTTAAGGCTCTGAGCTGCAAACCAGAAGACCTAGGTTTGAATCCCACAGCCCCCACTTACATACTGTGTGACCCTGAGCAAGTCATTTAACTTCCTTGTGCTCCCACGTCACACCTGTAAACAAGCTTTCAGCTTAGTGTGTCTCTCCTGGTAAAATAAAAAAAAAAAACCTCTAATAATATACTGCAGGAAGCTGGGAGAGAAGGGATATGCTTTTATTTGGATAATTGCAATACCTGGTTTGCTGAAAGTAGTCTAGGTCACCTAACTGTGGATTAAAAAGGAAATTTAATCCATGGTCACCTGATGGTGTTTGACCAATCAGCAACTCACCTTCATGCAACTCATGTTAAAAAAAAGATTAATCATTCCTCTTGGGCATTGTTCCTGATATACAGAAAATGGCTACAATTATTCCACTCCCTAAACAGAGTGACCCCCTCATTCCTGTGAGTATACCACCCAACATTACTCATGCTGCCCTTGACCAAACTCAAAAAACACCCGAGTCTCTCTCAACTCTTTTTTTTTGGTGCTCTTTTACCTTTCTCACTCCTGTCCAGCCTGCCTTCAGAAAGTGACACTGGACTGTTTCTCTCCTACTCCGACTCACTGTCTCTATTCTGAGAGTGATGGATTAGTAATGGATCACCTCTAAAATTATAATAATAATAAAATTTATTTAATTATGCGCCTTTCAAATTTTTCAAGGCACTGTACATAAAAACATAAGAACACCAGCATAATCAATACATACAGTAGAACAACACAGCAAATATTACAAGCTAAAATAACCAATTACAACGTAGCAGGAAATGCCTTCTCCCATAAAAAAGACTTTAAGACCTTTCTAAAACTTTCCACCGTCCTACTCTCTCGGAGCTGACGGGGTTGAGAATTCCAGAGGGTAGGAGCCGCAAAACCAAAGGTACGGGCTCCAGAGGACTTCAAATTTAACCTCGGAATCTCCAGCAACCCCTCATCAGCCGAGCATAGCTGTCTCAGAGGGGTGTAGGGCACGAGAAGCTCTTTCAAGTAGTCAGGACCGAGACCATGTAGGGCTTTGTAGGTCAAAAGACCCACTTTAAAGGTGATCCACCGCTGTATTGGCAGCCAGTGCAGAGTGCACAGCACCAGGGTAATATGAGACCTTCTTGAAACCCCAGTCAACAAACATGCTGCCGCATTCTGCACTAGCTGTAAGTGGCGGATATCAACCCCAGAAAGTCCTAGGTAAAGAGAGTTACAGTAATCGAGACGAGATGTCACGAAGGCGTGGACCAAAACTGGCAAGTCACAAGGTGGAACCAGGTGCCTAATCCTGGTGATGTTTCTAAGATGAAAAAATGCAGTCTTGACAACTGCAGACACCTGATAACGAAGGGTCAGACCAGTGTCAAGCTCCATACCCCGGTTACGCACCCGTTCAGAGGTAGGGATCTTGTCTACCCCCAGAATTAATCCAGAGGGGGACCCCACCCCTAAACCCTCAACCCTGCGACCGGGGTCCACCAACATAACCTCGGTCTTTCCCAGATTCAACTTCAAACCACTGGTATTCATCCAGTCTTGGATATCAGCGAGGCAGTTATTCAGCACCGAGATAGCACTAACCTGGTCAGGTGCAAAAGATAGGTAGAGCTGGGTATCATCAGTGTATCAGTGAAACCTCAGCTCAAACCATCTTACAATGTCTCCGAGGGGTAGCATATATACTGCAAATAACATGGAGGAAAGCACTGAGCCCTGAGGTACCCCACAAGGCAGGGAGAAGGCCCCTGATGAATGCAAACCTGAGACCACTCTCTGCATTCTCCCCTCGAGGAAAGATGAAAACCATCTGAGGACCACACCCAATAGTCCGCAAATGGACCTCAGGCGTTTGAGCAAAACCCCATGATCCACAGTATCAAAAGCTGATGACAGATCAAGGAGAACCAAAATAGAGCGGTGTCTCCAATCTCTTGCCATCAGGAGATCATTGAGCACCCGAACCAGAGCAGTCTCGGTGCTATGCCTCTTATAAAAACCAGACTGGAGAGGTTCGTATAAACTACGGATGGTCAAATGGTTATCCAATTGCGCCGCCACAACTTTCTTAATAACCTTCCCCACAAAAGGGAGGTTAGAGTTTGGTCGGTAGTTTGCTAGGTCATCCAGGTCTAAAGAAGCTTTCTTCAGAAGGGGAGTCACCACCCCTTCCTTCAGAGAGCTAGGGAAAACTCCCGTCTCTAAGGAACACCAGATAATCCGAGCAAGGACCAGGCCAATAGTCTCACTACAACCCATAATCAGGGAGGTAGGGCCCGGATCCAAACTACAACATGTTGGGCGCATCTCACAGACAATCCTCATAGTGTCTAAGAATCCGGTAGATTAAAGGAACTCCAGGAAACTCCGGGCTCAGCAACAAAACACTGATCAACTGCAACAACCTTAGAGTGAGGTCGGGGGCACTGCCTCCGAATGTCTTCCACCTTATTTGCAAAGAATCGAGCAATCTCCTCACAATCAATTTGCGTGAAAGCTCGACAGATCTGCCGACAGACTGGGTTGAACAGTCTGTCGACAGTTCTGAAGAGCTGAGCCGGTCGATTCCGAGCGACAGAAATTTCCCTGTACAGGAATTCTGCCTTCTTATGGGAAATTGCTGTTTGGTAGAGCTTATAGTGCTCTAGCAAAATAAGATGGTCGGCATCAGAGGCAGTCTTCCTCCAACGATGCTCCAACCTACGCCCCAACCTCTGCAACCCTCTCAATGCCCCATCGAACCATGGGGCAACGGGACGGCGTGGGAAGGGGCGAACACAGGCTGGTGCAATCTGATCAAGAGCAGCTGAAATGGCCCCATTATAGGCCACCACCAGCTGCTCAGGATCAGTGCATGAATCGTCAAACAACAAGAGGTCAATAACCGCCATCAGGTCTTCAGGGACGACGTCCCACAATGGGCGGTACTTGACCAACTTCACAGGGGCCGACCTACCCAGGGGGGCCTCAAAATTGAACCCAACTGAGTAATGATCAGACCAACTGACTGGTTCCACCACCAGGTTGGAAGCCTCGATCCCCAGGAGGAAAACCAGGTCAAGAGAGTGACCTCCTTTGTGAGTAGCTGTGGAAACAATCTGTGTAAAGCCCAGAGATGTCATCACCTGGAGGAAATGTTGACCAAAAAGTGAAGATTCGTCGTCGACCTATGCATTGAAGTCGCCCAGCACCATCAATCTGGGCGACTCCAAGGCCATGTCGGCGGCAAAATCTACTATTTCCTGCAAGAATAGCTTCTCATCCCCTGGTGGACGGTAAATGAGGGCAATCCTGCACCTCACACCAGCTACCACAGTGCACTCAAATGATCTAGCTTCCTCAACTGGAACTCCAGTTAGGCCCAATTCAGTCTTAAAACAGACCACTACCCCCCCCCCCCGTGATCCAATCTCGGGCAGTGTATAACCGAGAACCCGGCGGGAACGGCGGCCTCTAAAAACGGGGCCGCATTCCCATCCAACCAGGTCTCGGTAATGCAAGCCAGATCTGCCCTTGCGACAAAGTCTGCAATAAGACCAGTCTTATTGCAGACAGATCTGGCATTGCACAACAGCAATTGCCCTGATAAAAGCATTTCAGCATAGTTGATCACCCTATTCTGCTAAACAAACTCTCAAGTGCTGGACTGTGATTTGTTTATCAAATGGTTTAGCTCCTACTTTGATGGTATGTCACAAGTGGTCCACAAAGGAGTGTCTCTCCCCCCTCTGCTCAGGTGTTCCCCAAGGCTCTGTACTTTGCACCACCCTATTCATGCATTTCATCAATGAACTCCCCAAAGCATGTATCTCCTGAAAAAAGATCTGGGTGTTTTGCTGCAGAGGGATGTCACAACAATATTCATGTCTACTTCCATTCTAATCAGCTTACATTTAATGACATAGAAATGATGTTAATGACCATAGGCACCAGTCAGAAACTGGCCAAAGCCCTTT
Organism: Neoceratodus forsteri; assembly: GCA_016271365.2. Taxonomy (NCBI): domain Eukaryota; kingdom Metazoa; phylum Chordata; order Ceratodontiformes; family Ceratodontidae; genus Neoceratodus; species Neoceratodus forsteri. The sequence continues at coordinate 19,131,533 of CM057453.1, read as the reverse complement.
CCACAGCTGTCTTCATAACCCTAAAGAGCACCGTTCTAATGGAGGTTGCTTCATTCATGTACAGCACCTCAGTGTCTAGCTGTACCATCACCTTCATTTCTTCTGCCCTATGCAGTATGGATGGCATCCATAACCAGTGTCTAGTTGTACCATCACCTTCATTTCTTCAGCCATATGCAGTATGGGTGGCATCCATAACAAGCTCCACCCCAAACTTTGTGCACTTTAGAAGAACAAAGCCTGCATTCAACTCCCTGTACATTGTGAGATGATTGCGAAGATTATTCTCCCAGTTTTTGATTATTGGAAAGATATATGCTATTGGGACTTGACAATTCAATATCAGACTGAGCAGAAATATCTGTTCAAATTTCTATAGGTTCACCACCCTCTAGGAGATGAGGCTCTTAGCATTACCCTTAAATTTACCACTTTTGAGCTGTAGGATATGTCCCTATGTCCTACTGGAACACATCAAATCAAAACATTCTGCCAGTTTGGCTTTGTTTATCCTTCACTATTGGGAGCTGGCAGACCTGATGAGGTGCTAAAGGGTGGTAGTCTGTGACCACAGAAATCAAGATTGAGCACCTAGAAAAATGGTGACTCAGTGTCATGGCTGTGATCATGGCTACCCAGGGAGGAGGGTGACTGGATATTGCAGCTGGCAAAAACCATGACAGGAACTAGCGGGTATACATGTGTGCAACCGCTGGGGAGGAGAGGCAGGGGAGGGATGGCATGTGGCAGGGGTTGCAGTCAGCAGCTGCCAACCTGGATCGCTGGTGTTGTGGGGAAGGTTGTTGGCTGGGAGGCATGGGGTACTGGGTTCTGGTCCGGCATGGTGCAGGTTTTTTTGTTTGCCACCTGGCGGCATGTATTTTAATCAAGTTTTGCAGCCCCTCTGAAATGCACCCTGGGTTGAGAATCCATTAGTAGGGGGTTGTGTGGGGCACAGCCCGCACATTAAAATAGAGACCTGTAGGTGTCAGGTGCCTTTTTTCTGTGGCCAGTGTGCATCGCCGGAATTGATTTTCAGCGATGTACACTCGACATAATAACGATCACTGTTTCTCTATCGCTGTTATAACATGGAACCCTAAATAGTTAATCAGTTAATGAGATTATTCTCTGTTCTACCATTTTTTTCTTCTTTCCCAACTTTTTCAGCATATGTTGATACAATTGCTGACTGCATCCCTGCTTTCCTGTTTGAGAAATAGAACTATACTATGCTAAGAACAGCCAGTTACCATGACAAGAAAAGCATTTGTTACTGTCTGTGAAAGAATATTCACATAATAGTTTTGCACAGTTTAACTGACCTTGACTGTGTGAAGTCACAGCACTGAGATAGCAGATGCTGTATATCTGTGTAGTTTCACACATCTACAGCTCAAGCTGTAGATGTGTGTAGTTTCCCACAGAAATAAGAGTGCAATGTAAAAGTAGGATTGCCTTGTATAGATACATGCTGAGTTGCAAGAACACTGTTTCTGGATAGTGTATTTAAAGTGATTTCTAACAGGAGGACAATGAGATGCAACAACCTATGAAATGAGGTACTGAATCATAACCACCTTTTTCACAGTCCCAGAGTAAAGGTAAGTGACCATTACCTATGCTCTGTTTTCTAGATTGCCATAGCTATCACTGTGCCTAGCTATACTTAAATAAACCTTGTTTTTGGAAATTGAAGTTCCTGTCTTAGTGATTCCTTTGTTATTTGTTCAAAATACCAACATCAGTTTATGACCACTTTACTCATGACATGGCAATGGAGGTTGAATCCTTCAAGAACTGCTTGTTAAATAATACTCTGACCCAACTAAAGGCAGCAGGAAAGATGCATGTTAACCACCAGAACACTTATGTTGAGATTTTGGAGAAAATGAGGCTAGCCTGGGAAGCAAAAGGGGGACCAGAAGTCAAACTGTCCAAAAAGGTGGCTGCTCCTATTGCACCACCTGTGCAGCAGGCTCCACAGGTGTCTGATGGGAATCAGGATTCATAAGTGACTTTTACAAATGTGGGATCAATACCTACACCCTGCGACCAAAATTATGGACAGGGGAGGGTACAAGGAAGAGGCTGCAGAAGGTTCTATAGGGACTATAACTTGAACCATTTAGATACAATGCAGCAACAGCTAGTTGCCATATTAGCCTGACTGGAAGCTTGTGTTGCCCTGGTGGAGATGGGACCACCAAGTTCTTCACAGGAAATAGGGGTCTGTGATTTTTATTGCACCTGTGGAGATGGATGTATGGTGGTACCCAAATGTCAGTGCTTTGGTTGGAGGCTGCCAAAGCACTGTTTTGATTGACACGTATGCATCCATATCTGTCTACTACATGATACAATCAAGTCAGTCAGAATTTTCTGCAGGAGTGGCATTTTCATTAGTCATTTGCAGGGGATGAAGTAATGGAATAGATCCCCATACCAATGCAAACTGGGCATGTTATTGTGGAGTATAAGAGGACTATTATGTCATTGCCACATCAGCGGCATATTTTGGGTGCAGATTTCCTGGACAAGTGTAAATGCATTGTAGATTTGGCTAATTACATTATGTGGAGAGTGGAAGAAATGGCTGAAATGGCAGATTTACAGATATCAGATGCACATACTATATTTGCTATTAAGCCTGCATACTATGGTGTAATAGAGGTACTGTACTAACAGAGCATGGATTAGATGTGAGACAGAAGAGCTTGCAGTGGTGAATGAGTGCTTGGAAGTGTTTGTTAAGAGTAAACATAACTGTGGCAAGATGAAGACTTATGTGTTGATTCAAGGGGATGACCCTCCACCTCAAAAACTATACAGCTTCCCAAAGGACACAGAGAACTGTATACAGAAAACCACTGAGTCCTTACTGCAACAGGGTGTGATACATAAGTGTGCCTCTAGAAACAATTCACCTATTTGGCCTGTGACAAAGTCTGATGGCTCATGGAGGTTGACAATTGATTATAGGGGGCTTAATCAGACTACACCTGCTTCTGCCCCTACAGTAATGTCAGCACCGGATATCTTGACTCAACTGGCCCTTGCAGTGAAGTGATTTTCTCTGTTAGACATTTCTAGAAGCATTTGGTCTATTATCTTGTATCCAGAATGCCAGTACAAGTTTACTTTTACCTTTCAGGGACAACAGTACACCTGGACTTTTACTTCAGGGTTTTCATACCTCACCCTCCATTTTTCATGAGCATATGAAGAAAGCTTTAAGAGACTTCTCTAAGCCAGAGTGCCTCCTCCAATAGATTGATGACCTTTTGCTATACACTTAGGCACAATCAGAACATGTGGATTTGTTGAAAGAGCATCTCATGATTTTGATGCAGAAAGGGCTAAAGGTAAACCCTAGGAAAGTACAGTTGATGAAACAGCAGGATACCTTTCTGGGCCATACCCTAGGAAAGGAGGGAAGCACCCCTGATCAACACTAGATTGAGCTAATCAGACATTTGCCCTCACCAACCTCAGAGACAGCACTCAGGGCACTTTTGGGCCTTGTAGAATACTTCAGGGATTTTATTCCTTATTTTGCTGGTCTTGCCAAGCCATTGTATTATATTTTAAAGAAGGGAGGACAGTTGAAATGGACACTGGCTCATACAGAGGCAGTACAGGCCCTGAAAGAGGCCCCACCCCTGGCATACCCAGACCAGGCTTTACCCTTCCATCCAGAGATAGCTGCATTGGAGCACTCTATTTTTGTTGTGACGCAGGGACATCATGGGAAGTTGTTGCCCATAGTGTATGCTTCTCAAATGTTGACTGTGGTACAGAGAAACTATGCACAATGTGAGAAAAACTTGTTAGTTACATTCTGGGCTGTGAAACACTTTACTTATATTGTGGGTTTGCATCCCCTCATCCTACATACTTGTCACACTCTGACTCAGTAGTTACTGTCAGACAGGGTTAAGAATAAGCACTTTCTAATGCAAATTTAACCCACTGGGCATTGCTGCTATAAGACAGGGGCATAGCCATTAAGCATCAGAAAACTCCATCAATGTTAACACATTCTCTCCTGTATGAGGGAGAACCTCATGAACGTCCCACAGTGGATTAAATGCCAGACGCCAGATCAGTGTTTAAGGTATTATCAGAAGGGCACTCCATTACAGAGGAAATGCAGGCCTTTGTAGATGGTTCCAGTTACTATCAGGACGGAAATGCCTACACTGGTTTTGGAATGTATCTGATACAAAATAATGAAAAGAAGGAATTTTCTTCCCAATATACCCCACATTCAGCGCAGTGTGCAAAACGTTCTGCTGTGGCTTGGGTTTTGCATCAATATACGAATGTGTCTCAAGGATTGGTTTTGTTTTCTGATTCTGTCTGTGTTTATAATGCTTTAACTGAATTTTTACCAGTGTGGGAACAAAGTTCCTTCAGGTCATCTGATGACAAACCATTAGCATATCATAAGTTAGTGCACTACATTAACATGAAAGCTAAACAGCGTGTGGGACTATTATTTGTTCTAAAGGTAAAAGCCCATTCCAAAACTACATCTTATGCCTCTGCAAATAAGAGAACAGACAACCTGGCTAAATCAGGCACCATGAATGGAGACTTTTGAGTCATCCAGATGTAGTGGTGCCTGAGATTGCCATCTCTGCTTTAACCCCCCAAGGTCTAATTCACCTCTATGCCCTGCAACAGCAGGACCCTGAGCTGAAACTCATTATATCTCAACTACAGGCCTCCAAATCAATCACTCATCCTTGCTATGTCAAACACAGTGCTAATCTTACATTGTCCACTGATAATACAATACTACTGTATGTGGATTCAGAGTATCCCATGTGGGTCGTACATTGAGATTTAATATCTGAATTCCTGTACATGGTACATGATGCCACCACTGGGGGGCACCAAAGTGCTAAAATACTTTGGCACATTTGGAAACTGCTGGCCATTGGCCTACCATGAAACATGAAACTAACACATATTGTGACAATTGTCCGATCTGTGCTCAGAATAACCCAGTTCCAGTGCAAAAAAGGCTCTTCTCAGGGACCAAAGGATTGGGGGACCATGGAATCAACTCCCTGTAGACTATATAGAACTCCTCACCATAGCTGCTAGGGGCCACAAATACCTTCTGATAGTCACTGACTTATTTTCTAAATGGATTGAAGCCTTCCCAACCAAGAATGAGACTGTAAAGGTTGCTGCTTGAGTATTAATGAACAACTGTTCCCCAGGAGGGGATTGCCATTGAGCATAGATTCTGATAAGGGATTGTCTTTTATAGGGGCTATCATGCAACAGACAATGTATTTGTGAGCGGTCAAATAAAAATTTTACATTGCCATCAGCCTACAGTCATCAGGTCAGGTGGAAAGAGCAAACAGAACCATTAAAACTATGATGAGGAAATTTGTGGCTGATAATGGCAAAAACTGGGCTGTTATAGTAACAGTACTTTTGATGGCACTGAGGTCCACTCCTGCAAGAAGTACTTCTCTGCACCTTTTGAAATTATGACTGGCAGAAAAATGAGGCTTCCTGAATGTTTGCTGTATTATCTGAACTCACCTATGAAAGGCACAGTACAAGTGGACAAATATGTGGAACAACTGAAAGAAAACTTACAACGTGTTTATCTAAAAACTGTTTAAAGCCTGGACAAGCACAGGGGTCAGGCAGCTAAGTATTTTAACTAAGGTGTGTCATTGACAGAGTGACAGGTGAGTCAGAAAGTCATGATATGGTCTTATGATACACAAGACCACTCTCTGAGACACAAATGGGAAGGACCATATTATATCATTGACAAATGCAGCCCATAAGTGTATATGGTGAGAATCACTAAGAAAGATACCAGTGGATAAATGGTTTCATATTAGTCATCTGAAATTATTTAAGGGGCATGAAAGGTATCCCTTATAACTTCCATCTCTGCTGTGGGGGAAGGGGGTGATACCTTAACCTATTTGTGCTTTATCATTTCAGAATGCTGACAGTTGCTGTTATCATCTTTTGCATGACTGAGTGTGCAGTAAAGGAATAGAGAGCATGGGTTGAACACGTGCCAACAGTACATGGCAAGGAAGGTGATACCATCCTCATTGCTCTCAAAGCTGTGGCAATGGTGACATGGAGGGTCCTGGTGATATCAACCACAACACATTTGAAAATGGATGGTCAGGCTCTTCTTAATGATATAAAAATATAGTGACTGGGTATGAAAATCAGACTCTCTTGGTAGGGGACATTAGGGGGCAAGATCAAGGAACCTGGAAAACCACATTTATAATATCACACAGAGTGACTGCACAGACACATTATGTATGAGTATACTGGTGGTGGATCCAGGTCATCCGGGGATGGGTGTGGGAGTTGGACAGCCATCAGGTTTATTACTTGGTGGTGTACCGCTCTCTACCTCTGACCGGGTGCGAAATCTGGGTGTTATTTTTGATGATGGTCTGACCCTGAAATATCAGGTGTCAGCTGTTGTCAAATCCTCTTTTTACCAACTGAGGAATATCGCCCGGGTGAAACATCTGATCCCCCCGGGTGACCTTCCAACATTGATCCACGCCTTTGTCACTACTCGCCTTGACTATTGCAATTCCCTTTACCTAGGGCTACCTGGGTTGATATCCGCCAGCTAGTGGAGCAGAACGCGCATTCAGGCTTTTGACTGGTACTTTGAGGACCAGTCATATTACACCTGTGCTCCGTGAACTGCACTGGCTACCGTATGGTGGCGGATCACCTTTAAGGTTGGTTTACTAACCTTTGAAGCTCTACACGATCAGGGACCCAGTTACCTGAAAGATCTCCTGATTCCCTATTGCCCCCTCCATCCTCTCTGTTCCGCCAACGAGGGATTGCTAGAGGTTCCCAGGGTACGACTGAAATCATCAGGATGTCGTGCGTTTGCTTTTTCAGCACCAACCCTGTGGAATTCTCTACCTCGTTGGTTGAGAGAATGCCCAACCGTTGCTAATTTTAAGATTGCCTTAAAAACATATTTATTTGAATTAGCATACTCCTGTTAGTTCTTGGTTAATTTTTAAATGTTTTTAAGATTTGGATTTTATTGATTTAATGTTTGTACAGCGCTTTGAATTTGAAAAGCGCTTTATAAGTAAAATTGAATTGAATTGAATTGAATATATGGCAAGGTGGAACTGAAAGTGACCTCAGCAACAACTTCTCTTCCTACTGTGGGCAAAATGAGCATTTCTAAACCCAAACTCATGTTTGAGACTGAGATGAAGACCTTAAAATGCCTGTGATGGGACTGAGTCCACCTAGTGAGTTTACTGCAACTTCGATCACAGGGGCTTTATTAAATAACATACAGTTTATATACAAACCTGTAGTGTTTAATCTGTCTCATTGGGACATGATGGAATATGGGCCTTGTGTGGGAACAAATGTATCACTGTTTTATGCTGCTTTGCTGCTAGATGTAGTAGTTACATACCAAGCCAAAGTGCAGAACCCCTTATCAGGTTATAAAAATACCTGGAAAAGCAGCTCCTACCATTCCAGAAAGCTACAGAGCCTAGACAAGTTGGTAGGGACTGCTTCAGGGCTGTTTGGTTCTGGTATACAAGTATGGAATAAGGTAGACATAGAAATCATAAGAAGTCATGTCTGCTATTCTGAACATCAGGCTGCTGAGTCTGTCTTGAGCCTTCCATTACAGAGTATTGAGGGTCTAGCCACAAAAGAAAAGTATACAATCTAAGATATGTATGACATACTGCAGCAAGATTATTTACTGCAACACAGACCAAAATTTGCTTCTAGTAATAATAATAATGAAGCCAAATATTAATATATAGGTAGGGAAGTATTATGACGTCTTTGCAGAATATTTAAACTAACTGCTTAAGTCAGGGTGCATAATGATCTGCAGAGAGAGAGAGAGAGAGAGAGAGAGAGGAGAGCAGTCAGTTCTTGTACTCCTTGATCTCTCCTTAGCATTTGGCACCTTGGACAGAGGGCTTTTATTGGATCGATTCAGGGAATATGTAGGACTCATTGGCAAACTCATCTGCAGGTTTGAGTTCTACCTCATAGGCAAGACTAAGAGGGTGGTAATGTGAAGTTTGTCCTTGCCCCCAGTAGCTCTACATTATGGTGTACACCAGAGATCAGTCCTTTCAGCCACATTGTTTACAGTATACATGCTACCCCTGCTTGAGATCATTAGACAATATGGAGCTGGGTTTCATTGCTATGCTGATTATACTCAGGTCTATCTGTCATCTGCACCCAAGATACGTGGCACAGTGGATGTGCTAAATCAGTGCTTGACTGAAATCCAGGACTGGATGTTGCTGAGCTGGCTGAGACTCAACCTGGACAAAACTGATATACTGGTGACTAAGCCAGACTGGATGGGAGATGGGGCAGCTTCAGAGAGGGAGATGGGGCTTTAGCTCAGAAGCTCTAGGCTTTCAGCTGGTGTGAAGGTGAAGAATCTGGGTTTCATTCTGGATGAGGGGCTAACATTTGAGGCTCAGGTGTTGGCAGTAGTCCATAATGGCTTCTACCATCTGAGGAACATCAGCTGGATATGATCCATTATCCCATTCCAGAGGATTTTCCCTCACTGTTACATGCTTTTGTGGCCTCATGGTTGGATTACTGCAATGCTCTAAACCTTGGATTCAGTGGATGCAATCTATAGTGCCTGTAGGTGGTGCAGAATGCAGCTGCTAGATTGTCGACTGGATTTCTGAGGTGCAGTCATTTTTCCCCAGAGCTGCATAAACTGCCCTGCCTGCTGGTTAAGTGTCATATCTCCTATGAAGTTGGGCTACTAACTTAAAAGGCACTGTACAGACTGGACATGGGCTATTCATGTACTCTCCTGCACCTTTACGTGCCTACCCAACTCTTCTTCTCCACTGAGGAAGGTCTACTAGTTGTCAGCAGAGCTAGGCTTAAAACCTTGGGAGACAGGTCCTTTGCATTTGTGGGTCCGGTTCTTTGGAATTTGCTCCCAAGGGCCCTAAAGGAGGCCAATTTGGTGACATTTTTAAAAAGCTCTCTTAAAACATATTTATTTACACAGGCACATGGGAAGTGAGAATCCCTACTGCTTCTACTGATAAATATCTGCAATATTATGTAGTGCATTTTAGCTGGTTGTTGGAAATTTTATAATGACATGTTTTTATTGACATAATTTATTTAGAATTGTACTTATTTTATGATTAGTTGCAATCTCTATTATTGTATTGGTTCCCCAAGTCTCTGAGAAAATGTCATAAACAAATAAGATCTAATACTACTACTACTACATATTCATCTGTAGCATGAAACTTATGTGCATCTGCATTTATACAAATGCAAAAGATGATATTTGTTTCAAAGACCATCAATGGTCACAGGTATTTCACATAATGCTAAATAGTACAGCTACCTGGATAGCAGGAGAGAAACATCATAGACCAATGATCCTTGTTTTGCATTTCCTACAGTATGCCCATATGTTCCTTCTTTCCCCTTCTGCTTGTTTAAAATTGCTGGATCAAATTACAATGTTTTACTCAGGATGGTTATACAGCAGCCATAGCAATACAAGCTTCTCTGTTTATTTTGTTACTGGATTTTTCTCCCCATGTGCCAGTTTGCTTTCAAATATTTTACAATATACACTGTATTATATTGTGAGCAAATTTACTTGTTTCAAAAGTTTTACCATGCTGACTAGAGATAATGCAAAATTAAATTTCGGAAGTGAAATTTTCATGAAACTGGCAATTTCGCTGTGTGACATATTTTGTGTAATTTGGCCATTCCGAGAAATATTTTTCTGAGTGCAAAGCTGTGAAATATCACCAGAAAATAGAAAAATTTCACCTGCAAGTGCTGAATTTTGCCATTTCACAGGCAAAATTCCATGCTCTGTGGGTGAAATTCTACATTTCAGTTCTGTGAAAAATTCCACAAAATGGCCAAATTATGCATAATATTTTGCGTAACAAAATTCGACAATTTTGCACATCACTAGTGCTGACCTGGAATCAGCACCTCTTCACATGCATTCTAGGGGGATGTGAGAAGGGGAAACAGTACAAGTTTTACTTTGAATCTATATAAACAAGCAATGCAAACAGATGGGGACAATGAAAGTCAGTCTATGAGGTTAAGAAAGAGGAACCAAGCAAGGGAAAAATAAAATCTTTTCAATAGTAATGTGGCAAGTGAGTGCAAAGAACAGGACAGACATGGGATAAACATACAATAGTGCTGCATAAACATGGAGGTTCGTATAAATAAAATTAAAACAAATATAAAAGAGATAATTTATTTGCAGTTAGGGTTATCAAGATGTGGACTGCATTACCACCATATCTAGTAAATATAAATTAATTTGGACAATTTAAAAAGCCCTGGATACTTATTTACTTGATTATGGAAAATAATATTCACCCTGCAAGTGCAGGGAAGTTGGTCTCAATGGGTTTTAGCCTTCTTCCACCTTTTCAACTGAGAAATACCTAGTAATATTATGTTAGGCAAAACAAAAGTTGTTGTGGAGGTAAACATTGGTGGACTATGTAGTGTCTCTGCAGTTCTGTATATAATTCAGTCTCATTGCAGACATAGGTTTGTGTTCATGGAGTAGTAATTTCACAGTTGAGGGGAAGGAGCAGAGGAAGAATAAGAGGAGGAAGGCTAGACCAAAGAAGGGACAACCTGACTGAAAGAAGATTTACCCACCAATGTTCTCATGTGGGGAGATGGAGTGAATGAATTATGGAGGGAGTATTTGGTGGAAGAGGAATATGACGGTTAACAGCTGAGATTGATGAGAAGGGTTAAATCCTGAGCTTAGAGATAAACAATGCACAACTGGCAATATGTCTGTCCTCAAAAGAAGGAAAAGACACTGAGGCATAGAGAGAACAGTGATAAGTGCTGAAGGGGCATTTTAAGGAAAAATGACAGGAGTGAAAAAGTGGATTTAGTCTAGTGAAGGTGGATTTAGGAATAGCATTTTATGTTGGTATTTTGAACAAATAAAAAAATCCCAAAGACAAAAACTTCAATTTCCAAAAACAAGGTTTATTTAACTATAGCCAAGCACAGTGCTAGTTATGGAAATGTAGTAAGTGGATCATATGTAGTGGCCAATTACCTTTCCTCGGGGAGTGTGAACAAGGCAGATATGATTCAGCAACTCATTTCCTAGGTTGTCACGTCTAATTGTCCTCCTGTTACAAATCCCTTTAAATACACTCTCCAGAAATGGTTTTCTTGCAACTCAGCATATATCCATACAAGTCAATCCTACTTTTACATTGCACCCTTAATCCTGTGTGAAACTATACACATATACAAACTTGTGCTTTCTCAGTGCTGTGGCTTCACACAGTCATGTTCTGTTAATTTATGTGAAGCTACCATGTGTATTTTCTCCCACAGACAGTAGAAAATGCTATTCTTATCAAGGTACCTGGCTATAATTAGCATAGTCCAGCTCTGACTATTTCTCAAGCAGGCAAGCAGGGGTGCAGCTCACAGCTGTATCAACATGTGATGAAAATGTTGGGAAAGAAGAAAAAAGGTACAACAGAGAATAGTCTAATTAACTCACTAAACCTTTAACACCTCCTCCAGTACTCAGTGTTATGGTCATCAGGTCTGTCAGGTCCCAATAGTGAAGGATAGAAAAGGCCAAACAAGCAGAGTGTTTTGATCTGATGTTCTACAGTAGGACATAGGGACACATCCTTCAGCTCAAAAGTGGTAAATTTTAGGGCAACGTTAAGACCCTCATCTCCCAGAGGGTGGTGACCCTATAGAAATCTGAACAGATATTTCTGCTCAGTCTGATATTTAATTGTCAGGTTGCACTAGTCTCCACCTTGATGAAGGCAAAACAATTGCATCATTATCCAAATATGACAATTCTAATAATGCTTCCTATAATTGAATGGCCCAAGACAGTTCTGCAAATTAAGCCATAAGCAGTACACTATAGTATTGGATGTCTAGTAGAGCATGAATATATATACTGGCACAGCTGGTTTACAGTGGCACTTTGATTACTGCATAGTGTGTAAAAAGGATAACTGATTGCAATGCTGTGCTAGAATTCACCAAAGACAACAGAGTCCTATAATCATAATGAAATGTAACACAACTTGCAACACTACAAATTATTTAAAAGTGAGCTCTAACCAGGTGTTGGGCATCAAAATGTCATAGTCACCATCATGTAACAATGCATCTAAAGATTGCTGAGCCTGGTGCATACTATTACTAACTCTAATCATATGTTCATTTTTATGTTCTAATAAAACAGTAGGTTGAGAGATAGGAGCATATATGCATATTAATGGTTGCTGTGTATTTAATGACATCATCTTGATGACCAGGTTCACTATTATAAGAATAATATGTTCATCAAAACAATGTACTGGCAAAATAACCATTTGACCAATGACAGTGCGAGCAGTAGATGTGAAGCAGAAGTTTGGGCAGCTATAGGACATGTAAGTTTCTCATATGTGAAGGATTTGTGGCTCGTAGCTACACAATACTGACCATCCAAATTGTAGGTAACTTTAACCTTCAGAAGGTGCCATTTGGTTAATCACACCAGACATGTGTCATTTTTCAGGGCTAGGATGCTGAAGTTCTGTTGTCCACTTCCATTGAGAATGCACACATATGTTACCACATAAAGGACATAACAATGGCATTCATACTGATGTCCCCTTGCTGAACAGCAAGCTGTGTGTGGGACCTGCCACATGGCCGTAATGGGGTTATACACTACTAGGGAAGGGATGCCCAACCTCTCCTTATATATGTCACCTTCCAAGTAACCTACAGAATGGACTGTGGGCAGTTTATCAAAAACAATCAGGGTAGGATCAAATACTGGTGAGAAAATAGTGAAAGAGATATACAAGGTATCCTAAAAAGAGCAGGATTTTCTGGTGTAGCATTGACCCTGATTAGGGTGCAAGGTAACGTAACCTGAATTCCTGGCTATCACAAATGAAAACTTCTGACAGGTTTTTAAGCATCCTTTATAGATATTATTTGTCTTAACAATACATGCTGGGCAATACTATTTGGTCAAAAAGTTATCTTCAATAAGGTCAGGAAAATGCCCTGACTACATCTCTAATTAAATTAGTGATCTTCATAAGCACACAATTCCCATAGAAACATAGAAGTTGATGGCAGATAAGGACCGCAAGACCCATCCAGTCTGCCCATTTCTTTTTCTACCTTAGAAATGCACCATCGGCCTTTGCTCTGTCAGTGGCCTATCTATTCATACTCAGCTGTATTGCTCCCTTATGCCTATCCCAGGCCTGTTTGAAGCCCTGCACTGTATTCATAGCCACCACTTCCTGAGGTAGGCCATTCCATGCATCCACCACCCTTTCTGTGAAAAAGAATTTCCTCACCTTCCCCCTTAATCGATCTCCCTCTAGTCTCATGCTGTGTCCTCTTGTCCTGCTATTTTTCTTATATTTAAACATGTTAGAAACTTTCACCTTGTTAATTCCCTTAAGGTGTTTGAATATTTCGATCATATCACCTCTCTTCCCTCCTTTGCTCAAGGGTATGCATATTGAGCTCCATTAATTTGTCCTCATATGTCTTCTGATGCAGTCCCTGAACCATTTTGGTTGCCCTTCTTTGGACTGCCTCAATTTGGCTAATGTCCTTGTGAAGGTGTGGCCTCCAGTACTGCACACAGTACTCCAGATGGGGCCTAACCAGTGTCTTGTAAAGAGGGATTATTACCTCCCTCTTACGACTTGTGATACCCCTACTAATACACTCTAACATCCCCCTAACTTTACCTACCACTTTAGAGGTCTGCTTGGATGATTTCAGATCATCGGTGATGATCATGCCCAAGTCTCTTTCTTACTTTGTGACTGCCAGCAACTCCCCTCCTAGCCTATAGGTGGCTTCAGGGTTTCTCTTCCCTATGTGAATGATCTTGCACTTCTTTGCATTAAATCCCACTCTTCTGACCATTTTGCTAGTTTATCCAGATCTCTTCTCATTCTGCCCACCCCATCTGGATCATCTACTCTGTTGCAGATCTTGGTGTCATCTGTAAATAGACAAGCTTTACCCTGTAGTCCATCTGCAATGTCACTAATGAAGATATTGAATAGGGCTGTCCCCAGGACTGACCCCTGAGGTACCCCACTTGTGACTTGCATCTCTTCTGACTGTATACCATTTACCACCACTTTCTGTTTTCTGCCTGTCAACCAGTTTGCCACCCAGTTGACCAACTTCTGACCCACACCTAGCCTACCCAGATTATTTATCATTTTTGTATGTGGAACAGTGTCGAAAGCTTTACTGAAGTCAAGGTAGGTGACATAAACTGCTCCCCCTTGGTCCACAACTCTGGTTACCCAGTCAAAGAAATCTATGAGATTAGTTTGACAGGACCTTCCTTTTGTAAACCCATGCTGTCTTGGATTCTGTGCCAGTATGGATTCCAGGTGTTGCACTATCCTTTCCTTAAGGAGTGCCTCCATAATCTTGCCCACTACTGAGGTAAGACTGACTGGTCTGTACTTCCCTGCCTCCTCCCTGCTACCACTCTTGTGGAGTGGGATCACATGAGCCCTACTTCAGTCTTCTGGGACCTCTCCTGTGCTCAGAGACTCACTAAACAGTTCTGCTAATGGCTCTGCTAGTTCCACCCTTAGCTCCTTAAGTACCCTGGGATGCATGCCATCAGGTCCCATTGCCTTATCCACCCTGAGCTTAGCAAGCTCTTGTAGGACCCTTTCTTTTGTGAAGAGAGTAGTGCTCACCTCCCTCTCCCCCCCATGTCCATGGTGCTGAGCTGTGGGCCCTGCCCTACCTTCTCTTCAGTAAATACTGAGCAAAAGTATCTGTTTAGGATAGATACTTTTACAGGGACCTCCTCCTCACATGCCCCCTTTTCTCCTTTGAGCTTAGCAAGACCCCCTCTGGACTTTCTCCTTTCATTAATGTATCTATAGAAAGTCTTGTCACCTTCTTTTACTGTTCATGTTAGTGTTTCCTCAGTTTGGGGCTTTGCCTGCCTTACTGCCTTCCCTGCTTCCCTTAGGGCAGTTTGGTATGCCTCCCTATCTTCAGGACTGGATGGTGGTCATGTGGCTTAAATTAAACTCATTGAAGTTGGAGGTACTACCGGTGGAGTCAGGTCAGTTGGGTTCAGCAGCAATGAGTAGTAGCTCCATCTTACCTCCATTGGATGATGTGGAACTTGGAGCTGCTGTTAGGGTGAGGAATCTGGGGGTCATTGTGGATTCCAAGCTGACCTTAGAACACAAGGTGCCAGTTATTGTCCACAGAGGCTTTTACCAACTTCAAAACATCTCCTGGATCAAGCCATGTCTTGAACCGACTGACCTAGTCACAGTGGTGCAGTCCATAGTCATGTCAAGGTTGAATAACTGTATTGCTTATACCTTGGGTTATCTGAGAGGCTATTGTGTCAATTACAGGTAGTCCAGAATACATCAACCCAGCTGCTTTTAGGGCTCTCACAATCTGAGCATATCATGCCAGTTCTCTGCACTCTTCACTGGCTGCCAGAGCATGGGTGTATCAACTTCTAAGTGTGCTTGTTAACATACAATACCATCAAGGGTCTGGGTCCAGGCTACCTTAAATACCTCATGATTCTTTATGGTTCTGTCTGCTCCCTCTGGTCAGTAGAGACAGACCTCTTGTTGGTGCCAAGATCTTGATTGAAATCTTTGGGTAACAGGGTATTCAATGTGGCAGTCCTGATTCTATGGAATACTGTTCCCCAGGAGATGAAATGTGAACCTTCATTGTTCATATTTTAAAAGTCCATAAAAACTATTTTTTTTCACTATGTCTTGGGCATGGCACTGCTATGTAAGTAAGTCTCTGAGTTTTATTATCTGTAATGCACTGATTTTAACTAATTCATTGATTTGCTGTGTAGTTTGTGAGGCACCCATAACCCCAGGGATTGGGATCTATATAAATAAAACTTGCCTTGACAAAATTCTACAACAAAGTTACTGCAGGAAACAAGGCAATTTCAATAGCAGTTACTCCCCTTTTGACATGCAGTGTCATAGGATACTGTGTTGCATCCTGACCAGCTTCACTGTATGTATGTATGTATGCATGCAAAGATAACATTCAACCAAATAGCATGATTTCTCCATGACATGGAATATTTTATATTCAAAGGGGTTTCTAGGTACAGAATGTTGCAGAACAAGCACTGATGTCAGTTACAGGGGTGTTTGCCTGGCTGCAATGCAGCATAACAGATTCCTGCATGACAAATGGTATTAACTGTCATTAAAACTGCATTGTTTCCTGCAATATTTTGTTACATCCTCATGGACTCCACTAGTGTACATGGTAAAAAAATCCATCACTGAGCATGGATGTATGGGAAATTAATGCACACCCTGGGTATTTTGTGAAGCATTAGGCCAAAGTCAAGTGCCTTCATCCACCCAGGAAGAGTATTAATTCTCCATTATAAACTGGGGATCATAAATGCTGCAATCTGATTGTCCGACAGCTCTTTAAAGCTGTGATGATATCGGGCTACATCATCACGGCTTTAAAAAGCTCTGGCCACCAGCCTCCTCACTCTCCATACACTGTTCTCTTCAGCTGTGCCCACAACAGAAGGCAGCAGAACGAAAGCTGCTGACAGAAATAATAGACCAAGCCGCGTCTTAAAAAAAATCCACTCTCTTCATTTCCCTGCCAGCATCCATGTAACCTAACCCAAAATCAGTTAGAATCTAAACAAAAATCAGTTAGGATAAGTCCCAACCCACCATGGCTGTCTCGCTCAGCTACTCATTTTTTTTACCTCAGTTTGGTCCAAACATTTCCCCATGCTCAGCCGCTCCTGTTTGTCTCTGACAGTGAAAACACTTTTTTTACCGGCCATAACCTGAACATAAAAATCAGTTTCTATGTTCACATTGATGTTGAAAATATAGCTTATTACTTGAAACAAGGCTTTTTTTAACCTGGAAACTGCTATTCAAAAACTAAAGCCGCAACACCGAGCACCCACATCTGTGACAGACAGTAATGCGCATGCTCACAATCACGGCTGTAGTTTTCAAAAGCAGTTTCCAGCTAAAATAAGCCTCGTTTCACACAATTAACTAGTTTTTCAACATCAACGTGAACTTAGAAACAGATTTTTATGCTCAGATAGTAGCCATTAAAATAAGTCATTTTGCAGAATGCACAACTGCACTGGGTTGCCGCTGCCACTACTTACTCGGGACGCAAAACTTTTTCACTCTCAGAAGAAAGCAACTACAACTTTACACAAAACAAATGAAAGAAAAACTCATTTAACTACCAAAGCATTACAAGGAGGACACCTGCTGTCCACAGCAAAAATTTAGTGAACTATATTTTATCAATGTATCACTACACATTAGAAAATGTAATACTAAAACAATTTAAACATTTTTTTTGTTATATTTTATTCACATATATGTGGGATCCAGTTCATAATAGCAATAAGGCACTCCAGGGTGTGGTATATCATGGGATATCATCAATTCTCGGACAGCTGGACGCACTCGGCCTGTGGCTGCATGCCCAACCACCCAAGGCGTGATGATATCCCATGATATACCACACCCTGTTGTGCCTTATTGATTAATTATCCCATTCCCTTAAGGGGGTTATTGTCTTTATAAAAGGGGAAACCGATTTTAAATATGTTTTAAACAATTCAATTCAATTCAATTCAATTTTATTTATAAAGCGCTTTTCAAATTCAAAGCGCTGTACAGACATTAAATCAATACAATCCAGATCTTAAAAACATTTAAAAGTTAACCAAGAACTAACAGGAGTATGCTAATTCGAATAAATATGTTTTTAAGGCAACCTTAAAATTAGCAATGGTTGGGCATTCTCTCAACCAACGAGGTAGAGAATTCCACAGGGATGGTGCCAAAAAAGCAAACGCACGAGATCCTGATGACTTCAATCGTACCCTGGGAATCTCCAGCAATCCCTCATTGGCGGAATGGAGAGGACAGAGGGGGCAGTAGGGAATCAGGAGATCTTTCAGGTAACCAGGTCTCTGATCATGTAGAGCTTCAAAGGTTAGTAAACCAACCTTAAAGGTGATCTGCCACCATACGGGCAGCCAGTGCAGTTCACAGAGCACAGGCGTAGTATGACTGGTCCTCGAAGTACCAGTCAAAAGTCTGGCTGCCGTGTTCAGCACTAGCTGGAGGCGGCGGATATCAACCCCAGGTAGCCCTAGGTAAAGGGAATTGCAATAGTCAAGATGAGTAGTGACAAAGGCGTGGATCAATGTTGGAAGGTCACCCGGGGGGATCAGATGTTTCACCCGGGCGATATTCCTCAGTTGGTAAAAAGAGGATTTGACAACAGCTGACATCTGAGATTTCAGGGTCAAACCATCATCAAAAATAACGCCCAGATTTTGCACCTGCACAGAGGTAGAGAGCGGTACACCACCAAGTAATAAACCTGATGGCTGTCCAGCTCCCACACCCATCCCCGGATGACCTGGATCCACCACCAATACCTCGGTCTTGTCCGGATTGAGTCTCAACCAGCTCAAACTCATCCAAAGTCTGATCTCTTCGAGGCAGTTGTTAAGTACAGAGAGTGCATCACCCTGACTGGGGAGAAAGGACAGATACAGCTGAGTATCATCTGCATAGCAGTGAAAACCCAAACTGTATCGCCTGATGATTTCTCCCAATGGCAGCATGTAAACTGCAAACAACATGGGAGCTAAAATGGAGCCCTGTGGTATCCCACAAGGAAGAGAGTGAGCTTCAGAGGAATAAATTCCAGTGACAACTCTCTGAAATCTGCCTGTAGGTAAGAACGAAACCATTCGAGGACTGTACCAGACAGTCCACAAAAGACCTGCAGGCGCTCCAATAGCACTCCATGGTCTACAGTATCAAATGCAGCCGATAGATCGAGAAGGACCAGAATGGTACGTGCCTTTCGATCTCGGCCATAAGGAGGTCACTCAATACCCGGACAAGGGCAGTCTCTGTACTATGCCTTTTCCTGAAGCCAGACTGGAGAGTATCATAGACATTGTGAGATATAAGGTGATCATCCAATTGCAACACAACTGCCTTTTCAATAACCTTACCAACAAATGGCAGGTTAGAGATAGGCCAGAATGTTAGCTAGACAGTCAGGATCTAAGGAGGATTTTTTAAGGAGTGGTCAAACTACTGCCTCCTTAAAGGGGTCAGGAAAAACCCCCCTCTCCAAAGATTTCCAGACAATGTCTGCAAGGATTGGGTAGATGGCTTCTACACAACTTACTAAAAGCGGTGTAGGACCCGGATCCAAACTACAAGTAGTTGGTCGCATAGTTTGGATGATCTTCACAATGTCAATAAATTCCAGCCGGTGAAAGTCTAGCCCGACAGACTGAGGATGAGCCACCTCTAGTCGACCATCGCAATCCCCCATAGGAGAGGTCGGGCCGATACCGGACCTGAGGTCGGCAACCTTATCCACAAAAAAACGAGCAAACTCCTCGCATCTTAGCTGAGAGAATGTTTCTTTGGGTTGAAGACAGACTGGATTGCACAGTCTGTCCACAGTCCGGAAAAGCTGAGCCAGTCGATTTTGTGCAGCAGAAATCTCTCTGGACTGGAATTCTTCCTTCTTATAAGTGATTTCTGATTGATAGCCATCATAATGTGCCATCAATCTAAGCCTGTCGGCATCAAGGCCCAATCTCCACCAGACTCTCTCCAGCCTTCGGCCAACTTGGCTTAATTCCCTCAAGGAGCCATCAAACCATGGGCTCCTTGGACGAAGGGTGAGACCCTAACACGAATAGGAACAATTTTGTCCAGAGCATCTCCATGGCCTTATTATAGGCCAGTACAAGATCATCTGACTCATGCATTCACCCGACAAGCTCAATAGATCCAACACCGCCGTTAGGTCATTGGGGTTAACACCCCTTAAAGGGCGGTATTGAACCATCTCCGTAGGGGCAGACCTATTAGAGGGGGCCCTGAAGCAGAACCTTATGGTGTAATGGTCAGACCAACTGACTGGTTCCACCCCCAAATCAGAGATCTCCATACCCATGAGAAAAATCAGATCCAATGAATGACCCCCTATATGGGTAGAGGAGGTAACAACCTGTGTCAGGCCCAGCATATTCATCAGCTGGAGGAGATTTTGACCAAAATGAGAGAGTTCATCATCGACCCAGGCATTGAAGTCACCCAGAAGTATGAGTCTGGGAAACTTCAGCACCAGGTCGATGATGAAGTCTGCAATCTCCTGCAGGAATGCTCCACCGTCACCTGGTGAACGGTAGACGAGGAGAATCCCGCAGCCTGCACCCTCTCCCAGGATATATTCAAAGGAACTGGTATTTCCACATGGCACATCCACAAGGCCCAGCTCAGATTTAAATTTAATGGCCACACACCCACCCCTACGATCCAGCCTTGGAAGGTGTATCACCGAGAACCTGGCTGGAGTTGCCAAGGCCAAAACAGGGCCTGGATTTTCATCCAGCCAGGTCTCGGTGATGCAATTCAGATCAGATGATCCAACAAGATCAGAAATAATTGCTGTCTTGTTCTTAATTGATCTGGCATTGCATAACACCGCCAAGGCGGGATGAGCTGTCGGGGAAGACCTCGGCACCTGTCCAATTATTTTGGAGCCCTTGGGTATGGGTACAAGACAAGAGTAACCTCTGTCTTGACTCCCCATTTTGCCCCAGGGCATCTCCTGACCCCAAAACCCCAATCCATCCTCCCTTTCCTGTCCCCCACCAGGCCCAACTCTTCATTTCGCCCACGCTCAAGATGCCCAATGCACGACATCTAAAATAGATGTCAGATGTTAATGGTGGGCATTCAAAAGGACGTAATTCCTTGAGCCTAGTGGGGGAATAATGCCCAACTGTCTCTACACCTGTCCAACACATTTAGACAACCCAAATATAAAACAAAATAAACAAAACCTGTAATATAAAAACTTATAAATAAAAAAACACTCTTCACTCTCTCTCACAGAGAGGAACGAAATAAACAAACAATATAATAAAGTAAGATAAAACCCACCCAATCACAAATTAGAACCCAACCCAAGAACCCAAATAACAAAACATGATAAAAATATCAAAATATTCAAAGTAACACTGTATCAATGTAATCAAATGCAACTGGATACTAGACCTAAACTAAAAGAACAGGAGTTTTAAAATTTAAGTTCAATGCAGCACCTCTCACGTGCAACAGTCCAAAAAATGTTATGTATTCACCAATACCATCTCTCACATAGTGGGGGTAAACATTTGAAAATAGAAATATAGCACAATCTCACCACCCCGTGTCCAGGAGCAGGGGAAACAAAAAGGTCAATTCTCAAGTAGATACAGACACAGGCAAGAGTCAGAATCGAGTCCAAACAGGGAGGAGGAGATAGCCTTTCCAACAGCCCGGTCAGATAGCAGGAGTTTGAATCGAGACTGGGGAAAACAAACAGCTCTTCAAATAATCCCCACAGCACAGTCAGGAGCCAAACTGCCATTAGGGAATGACCGCAATCACGGTCAAACACCGCAGCCCATCCACCAAACAAAGGCAGACACCTCCGGCCGGTCAACGACCAGTAGCTAAAGACACCTCGAGAGTCAGCTCAACAGTTGAGCCTCAGGGTGGCTTAGGAGAAGCCTCAGTCCCCCCAGCTTCCCAGGGAGAAACCGAGGCCACTCCTGCTCTGGTCGAGGACTGAAACGGCAGCAGTCACAGCAGAACACTGTAGCCGAGGCAGTTCCTAATCCGATCAGAAACAAAAAGGCAGTAAACGCTCCAACGCGCTGCAAATCCTCGGTCCAGTCTCCTCCAGACTACTCCAAATGAATAATCCTGCTTGAGTCCGCTGATTCCCACAGGACAGATCCACAACTCCACAGCTCCAACACGACCTCCAAAACTGAGCTCCTTTAGCCTAACGAGACCGCGAAAACCAGCAAAACAAAACAGGCAAGGAACAAAGTCAGTCGGCGAACAGTTCTTAGTTCAAACGGAGCAGTAATAGCGGTCAGGTATCCAAGTTGCAAAAGACACACTTAATGATACTTAGCGATACTTAACGATACAATAATTTAACCTAAAACAGAACTACAAGCATAAAATTGTTTAAGCGCTAAACATTAAACGTGCTAAACATTAACTAAAACTAAAACTTTAACTTTGACTCCTGGTGGTCTAAAGTGGCTGACCCAGCGTGGTCGCCATCTTGCTACAGTTCCCCGCCCGTACAGCTCACTTGTCTTCCACCTGCGGGTCAGAGCATGTAACATGAACATAAAAGACATACATTTATTATGATTGTGTTATACACTTTGTGAAGTTACTCCCATTTTATGTCTGCTCAATTTTGTACTCTTGTTTACTTTTGATTACATTTTCTTGTACTAATTAAAATTACCAGGTACCTTAATTGTGATATTTCTAATCTTTAATGGACTTTCTGCCTTGGCATTCCATGGTGTTTGCACAGGTGCAGAGATATCTGTATAAGGAGGAAGATTCAGGTGATTTGGGTTCACTAATATCTGTCTGACTGACTGTGGGAGGATCTGAAGCAGTGACAGAATCAGGAGGTAGCTGATTGACAGAGGCTGGAGCTGCACTGGTCAAAATGTGACTCTACTTAATTTAGTCAGTGGTAGAAACTGACTAATGATTCATTAGCGGGCACCTCACTGCACCGCAGCCCTGACCCCTCTCTTGCCAGCCACAGTACTCCTCTGAAGCCCACCCACCCCCAAGCAGGTTTCCAGTTCTGCCTTGAGTGGGCATCTCATTGCACTGTGGTCCCGGCCCCTCTCTCACAGGCCACAGTGTTCCTCTGAAGCCCATCTACCCCCAAGCAGGATTCCAGATCTGCGCTGAGCAGGCACCTCACTGCACCATGGCCCCGGCCCCTATCTCACCAGCCACAGTGCTCCTCTGAAGCCTGCCCACCCCCTAGCAGGATTCCACATCTTCTCTGAGTGGGCACCTCACTGCACTGTGGCCCCGGCCCCTCTCTTGCCAGCCACATTGCTCCTCTGAAGCCAGCCCACCCCCAAGCAGTGACAGAACCAGGAGGTATTTTGTGATGCATTAGGCCAAAGTCAAGTGCCTTCACCCACCCAGGAAGAGTATTAATTATCCATTATCCCATTCCCTTGAGGGGCCAGTCTTGAACCGAATGACCTAGCCACAGTGGTGCAGTCCATAGTCATGTAAAGGTTGAATAACTGTATTGCTTATACCTTGGGTTATCTGAGAGGCTATTGTGTCAATTACAGGTAGTCCATAATCCATCAACCCAGCTGCTTTTGGGGGTCTCACAATCTGAGAGTATCATGCCAGATCTCTGCACTCTTCACTGGCTGCCAGTGCATGGGGGTATCAACTTCTAAGTGTGCTTGTTAACATACAAGACCATCAATGGTCTGGGCCCAGGCTAGTTGAAATACCTCATGATTCTTTATGGGTCTGCCAAGGCAGCAAGTCCCTGTGCTCCCAGGTTGCTCCTGTAAAAAAGCTTTCAGCTTAGTGTGCTACTCCTGGTTAAACAACTACAAAAAAAAAAAGCAGGATTCCAGATATGCCCTGAGTGGGCACCTTTCTGCACCGTGGATCTGGCCCCTCTCTCACCAGCCACAGTGCTCCTCTGAAGCCCACCCACCCCCAAGCAGGATTTCAGATCTGCTCTGAGCGGGCACCTCACTGCACCACAGCCCCAGCCCCTCTCTCACCGGCTGCACTGCTCCTCTGAAACCTGCCCAACCCCAAGCAGGATTCCAGAGCTGCCTTGAGTGGACACCAAGCTGCACTGCTGCCCCAGCCCCTCTCTCACTGGCCACAATGCTCCTCTGAAGCCCACCCACCCCCAAGCAGGATTCCTGGTATGCTCACCTGTTCTCTGGAGCCCAGACCGCACAGCTCAATCTGGCTTGAAAGCCATGAACCCTATTGGACTGTTGATGGCTGGAGAGGCCATCTCAGGCAATCACTCTTTTACTCAGCTTTTGCATTTTTGTTTCTCTTTTCTTCTGCACTCCAAGCACTCTCTGAACACTAGTTCTCCTAAGAATTTGTCCCACCCACCTTCCCCAGCCCTGACCTCTATTAAACATGCCTTAGCTCCGCCCACGGACTTTCCCCTCCCTAGATGTTCTTTATATTGTGGTAGCTATCTGCTCATAAAGGGACCTTTCAGTCCCCAGTACACTAGATCCCTTTTGTTGTTTGCACGAATCTCACATTTTCAATTCTCTGCACTAGGCTCAAAGTAAATACAGTATTAACAACATCCTCTAGCATTTATTGTGGGCTACTATCCAGTTCAGCAATCATTTTTGACCACTATTTGAGACCCATACACCTAATTCACTATTAGCCCTTCCTATCTCTGCCCATATTTTTCCTTTCCTGCTGCTGTCATGCTAAGCTTAATCATGCTGCTTCTTCTCCTTTCCTGTGTCGCCCTGCTCTTCACCCCTACCACCCTCCTGCCACTTTCACAGCCCACTCTCCAACTTTCACCTCTAACCTGGTTAAAAGAACCAGGGGCAACCTCCTCAGAGCGGGCTGACAAGGAGTACCTAACACCTCTAACTAATCTAGGGGCCAATACCTCTGCACACTGCCTCGGCACCTACGTGCTACCAGACCCAAAAACTACCCTGGTGAAAATAAATCAGCCCTCCCCTGGCAAAATAAGACACTGCAAGACATGTGTCACAGTAACCCTCAGCCTTACAGCAAGAAAACTAATAATAATGCTTCTCCTACTCTCAGGTAATATATATGACAATCCCAGAACTCCATCTTCTCCCAGACCTAGTGGGTATAAGACTAAGGGCCTAAGAGCCACCTTGATTATCTGTAGCCTCCCTGCCAAATTTGTGCAATTCCAGGCCTGCATGGCCCTGCATAGTCCTGATATCATCTGCCTTTTTTTCTTTTTTTTTTAGTCTTTGGTAACTGGGTAAGGCCCACTAGGCACAAGTGCTTGTTTTCAGGGTTGACCTGGGAGTACTGGAAGGTTAAGTGACTTGCTCAGAGTCACACAGTATGCAAGCGGAGGTTGTGAGAATCAAACTCAGGTCTGGTCTGCTGGATGCATCAAGCTCTTTCACACCTCATTCCTCTAACCTCTAGGCTATACTGCCAGCTCTTACAGAGCCTTACAGAGACATGGCTGACAGACAAGATAAAAAATAACAAGATAGCACTGAAAGGATGCCAAGCCTTCAGGATTCATAGGAGGGGTAAAAAAAGAGGTGGCTGTCTCATCTATACGAGGGACTTCCTCCACTGCTCTGTCCTCTCCATTTCCAAGATGGCCACTGACCATGAGCTCCTAGCGGTTAAAGTACAAGTCGGTCAGCATGGTAAATCCTTGATCATAGCCACAGTCTACCTGCCACCAAAAAAAGCAAGGGACACACTGACAAAGATTCCGGATGCCATGGCCACTCTCCTAAAGGATTGTGAACTCATAATAATGGGTGATTTTAACATTAACTGGGCCTGTGCCAGTTCGACCCCTCAGAAGGACATTGTGGCTTTCACATACCTAACACAATCAGTCACAGAACCCACTAGAAGGAACTACAAGTCAGGCAATAGAATGCTGCTTAACTGGATCCTCTCTAACTCCCCCCCCAGATTTCTGAGGTCACGGTGTGACCAGATACCCTGAGACACCACTCTCCGATCAACATCAGGTGATCCAGCAAATTCAAAGGTAACCCCATCATAATTGAGAGCAGGGTCCTGAGGAAAGGTCAGCTGGGGACGCTGAAAGCTGCCCTGGCTCTCCATGACTGGTCCACTGTCGATGGGATGCCTGACCTTGACTGAGCACTAAAGTACTTTGTAGATGGTTTCAACAGTATATGTGAGAGATACATGCCAGTTATAAGAAGGAAAGCAAGTGGGATCAATAATGGCCAAATTAACAGTGAACTCCTTGCCAAGATGAAGGAAAGGGACAACCTCTGGTTGAAAGCCAGGTCCACTGGAATTGACCATGACTACCAGTTATACAGGGCTGCCAGAAATTGGTGTATGAATCGAACCCTGCAGACCAAAGCTGAATACCAAAAGGAACTTCTAAACAGAAGCTGCAGAGATGGCAAGAGGTTCTGGGAGAACATAAAAAAATCTCCTGTGGAAGGATGAAAAGAAGCATCCTTAACTGCTCAACATTAATGGCTCTCCCACATCGGACCCACTTCTAATTGCGGAGTCCTTCAACTCTGCCTTCACCAATCTAAGCACAGTCCTCCTCTCTGACTATCTACACCCTTCCGAGGATCTCCCCACCAACAAGTCAACTAGTAACACCCACCCAAACTTTTATTTCAAGAGAGTAACAATTAAAGAGGCTGCACACTATGTAAGGAAAGTGCTAGGTAAAATGAGAATGGGCAGTGATGGAGTCAATATGAAGTTAATATCCCTCACTCTGGATATACTCATCATACCAATAACCAAACTTTTCAACAAATAAATAGCCCTGGCCAAATTCCTGGCAGTCTGGAAACAAGTGCTAGTGACCCCTATTCAGCAGAGCGGTGGCAAGTCCTGTATTTCAACTACAGACCAATCTCAATCCTCTCCCCAAATCCAAGGCTCTGGAAAAGATTGTAGTGGATCAACTCACCGAATACCTCAACAAATATCAACTGCAATGCCCTGACCAGCACAGATTCAGGCAAAATCACAGTACTACCACCGCTCTGGTGGAATACATTGACTATGTACATCATGCTATGGACAAAGGCAAGTTGGTCGGGGTCAGGGTTTATCAACTTAACAAAAGCCTTTGACACCATTAACCACACCCTCCTCCTGGCTCAGCTGCAGAACATTGGGGTGGCAGCCAATGCTACATGTTGTTTCCAGGACTAACTGTCTCTCAGATACCACCATGTCAAAATCAGCCAAACTGTGTCTGGATCCAAAGAAATCTTGTGTGGTGTCCCTCAGGGGTCTATCCTGGGATCCCTTCTATTCAGCCTTTTTCTAAATAATCTTCCCAAAGTCTGCGACTCCAAAATAATCTTACACGCTGATGATGCAGTCATTTTCAATAGCAACACATGAATTGAATCTCTCCAATCTGCACTTCAGTACTTCTTCAACAGAATAGAGGACTGGTTCTGTGAACACAAGCTTCTGCTCAACTATAAAAAGACTAAGACCATGCTCCTATCCAGTCTCCAGCTCAAGAAAAGGTTCCCAACCCTCTCTATAAACATCAACATCCAATCTCCACTGGAGCAGGTACACTCTTTCAAGTACCTGGGGGTCACACTTGATGACACCCTATCCATTGCTCAACACGTTGATTTGGTGGTCAAGGCAGTAAACTCCAAGCTAGGAGTGTTATATAGGCACAGAATATACCTTACTCTAACAGCCCTCCACCTCTCAGTCACTAGCTCCATCGTATCAACTATTGACTATGGCCTGGTAGTCTATGGTGCAGCCATGGATACTGTGGTAAAGTGGGAACACACCACACTAAATAAGGCCTGCTGACTCACCCTAGATGCTGATCTCCTTACCCATAACTGCTCACTCTATGAGAAAACAAACTTGCTATCTCTGGGGTGCAGGAAAAATTCCAAACCTGCCTCCTTGGTAAGAAAGTGCTGTAGGGCAATACACCCCCGTGCATATCTGAACTCTCTCCCAGTCAGGCTCCAGATACATCACCAGACGAAGAAAGCAGGGGGCATTTGTGGTGCCATTTTGATGAACCAAACTAGATCAATGTGCCTTCTCTTACAGACCCCCACTGTGGCACAACAAGACTCATGAGTGCACCCAAAATACCTAGAGTCTCTCCTACTGCAAATCTAAACTCAAGTACTACCTTATCTCCAGCCCTGTATGTGCCTGTTTCCTGAATGTCTGACATCCCACCCACTGGAAGCCCACTGGCTAAACTCTACAAACTGCTCCCATGACCTGGCCCAGGGTTGTCCGTCAGATCCCCCTACTCAGCTCAGCCTTCTTCCCTGTCTACCCCTTCCCCTTCCTATGCTCTCCCTCACCTCCTCCACCCCGTGGCTCACCTGCCTTCCTCTCTATCTTCCCCTCCCCTCTCCTCTGGCCCACCTGCCACCACTGATTGCAATACCTGCCTTCCTTAGCCCCCTCTGCACTGGTTACTGTTGACAAAGCCTCCTGCTGAAGGCCACTTGCCACCCCCCCCACTCCCCTCCCTTCCCGGGGGGAGACCCTGCCTGTCTCACAGGTAGTACTTCTGGGCCTGCTCCTTGAGGAGGCCTTTTCTGCACTGCACTAAACTCTCAACCTATCTGACAATCGATGATGCTTCAATTAATTTCTAACAATGGCTAAGATTTGATTAATATCTGTAATGATGTATAATATTAATAATCTTTTCCATGTGTCTAACTGTGTACCTGTACTGTCTTTTGTGCCTGTTACTGTCCCATGACGAAGAACCTTTGTAAAAGAGCCTTTGGTACAAAGGTTATATCTGAGTTCCTGAAATAAATACATTTAAAAAAAATACCCATTTTACTACGATAGTTTCTAATGAAGCTAGTCCAGCTTTAGATAGCATGTGAACAGCACTGCACTGAATGGAGTGTTTGGTGTATCTTGTGTTAAAATCAAAATCATTTGTTGGGCTGGCCTGGTGACACTGAGGGTTGAGGCACCTGGACGTCACACCTCACACCATGCCGGTGACCCAGGTTTAGGAATGAATTCAGGCCACTCAGGGGCTGGCAGGGGGGAGGAAGGATCGAGCATCAGTAGACAGCTCTCCTTAATTGGGGAGAAGGGACAGTGCAGTTCATGCTTGACTGGCACCCAGTGGCAGCTGGGTGTCAGTGCATGCATGCCACCAGAATGGGGAGGGCTCCACATCCAGGGTGCAAGGCTGCCTCCATGGAGGCAGAGTCCAGCCACTCCACCCACTGCATGTTCATAGGGCACAGGGAGAAAATGGCGAAAATGGATCTGGCAGGCTCACTGATGGCCTGGATGTCCAGGACCAGAGAACGAGCCCTCACAGAAGGGCCAGAGCAGCCTGCCAGCTCTGCGTTGGCAGAAAAATGTAAATTAAAAAAAATCATTTGATAGTTTGGACAGCATGTTTCCTAAATAAAACACCTCATTGGCTGCTTGCTATACCATAATTCTTGTTTATCAAAGACAAACTGGGTCATTTTTCAAGGTGCAAGTAATATGCTGGTGCCTCTTTTGAGCATGTGGACAGATATTGTTTAAACATTTTCACTGTGCTATAGGAATTAGATGATTGAGCAAATACAATCCCTTTCTCTTGATCTTTATTTCTTTGTCTTCATAGTTTGAGTGGCATTTATGATTTACTTACTTTTTTTGTTGAAAGCCAACATTGTGTACCCATTTCCATAATCAACTTTTTTTATTTGAAAAGATCTCTGAGCTCTTTGACTACTTCCCAGCCAAGCTGCAGCTCAAACCAGACCCTTCGAGCTAACCCACTGAGTTTGTTTGGGGACAGGATGTTACAGCTATGGAGCTTCTGTTAATTTGCCTTGCTGATTTGTTGGTGCTGTACTTCAAAGTCATTTCTGGTTCAGTGAAATTCCTGTAAGATCACAACAAAGGCATTGTTTGCAGAAGTAAACTCTGAACCATAGATTATATTCATAATTCTTTCAAGTTGGAAACTATTGAAGTGCTGAGTCAGTCCAACACCAAGTTCAATGAAACTGCTCACTGCGAACAGCTTCCCTTGATTGCCATGGACAGAGCCATACACTTTCTGCAAGAGTGGTGATAATTCCACTGTGGAAACAATTTCTAAATTCATATCAATATTCTGAAAGTAATACAATCTTTAAACACATTCAACACCCATACTCTATTTTTTTTTTACATATTTAGCTAATCTTGCATTCTAGAGTGTTTAATTCCTCACTAGTGAAGTGCAGATGTTTTCTCACAATAGTGTTTTTGTACATTAGTTTTTATTTTCTGTTTGGAAGATTCATTCATGTTAAATATGGCATTGATTTACTCCACAGAACTAACCTCTCCAAATATGGAGAATTTTACTGGTGTATTATTACTTCTTCTTTTTTTTTTTTTGCAAGATGCCTTTGTGATTCAGCCTCCGTCAGCCCTCGGCACCCTCCTTGCACCCCGGTACTTACCTTCCGGTTCCCCCGATACCCCTTAGATTGCCCCTCAGGGTGGGGGCACTCCACCGATAGGACTGCCATGATGATGGGACCAGGGTGCCAGCAGAAGAGCCCACTGGCATTGCCTTCTCAGCTTGACCCCCCAAGGCAGGGTGTGGAATCGTACTGGCCAGATCAGGTGACAGGATAGGTCAGGATCCCCAGAAGTGCCACGGTATGTGATCAGGGCCAGGGTGAGCAGGCGTCATAGGTGGTGGATTATATTTTCTATTTTTTTTCCCCCTTCGGGTGGGGAAATGCAATGACATCATGCATCTGACCCACCCCCCACAAATAACGGCACCTGCACGGTGGTACCCCCAGCCTCTGCAAGGGGTCCACATTGTGCCAGACACTCTACCCCCTTCCTCCCAAAGAAGGAGAGCAGTCCCTAAGACACTCAGTCCTTCTGCGCCCTGCCAGCCCTTCAACATACCCAGGTGTGTTCCCAAACCCAGGCCATCGGCACTGCAATCTGGTGTCCTGCCCCTGCACTGGCAGGCTGGCTGTTATTACTTCTTTTTAATTTTTAGTTGTTTTGGTGTTTTATTGATGAGAAACAAATGCTACTTTTTGTTTTTGACTTCCCTCTACAAAGTGTTGTGATATGTGTATAGGAACTCAAATTTATTTTGACGTTGGTATTTGGTTCAGCTGAGTGACTGTCTATTAATTGAGAATGAATGAATTGTCAAGTGATGTATTTGAATAAATCAAGTTGTGTGATTTTCCAACCTATTTTATTAAAACATATTAATGGAAGGCTATTTATAAAAGTTATAGGAAACTAATTGTCAGTAGATATTCTGGATAAAAGTTACTTTGAGTGGACATTCATAACAGGTGTTGTAAACAGTCTTTATACTATAGCTACTAGAAAACAAACTATGTTAAGGATATACCACATATTTCACAGGGATGTATACAATTCCTTTTGGTCATACAAGTTTTGTAGGGTATGCCATGTTTCTGTGAAGTACTGCAATAGTTGGGCACTTAAAGAGGAAGTAAACATTGCAGGGGTCACTCAAATTGTGAAAGCCCAAGACAAGACCATTCAAGCGAGGTGCTAGGCTTGGCTATACATTTCAGGAGTCCTGAGATATGAATATCAAATTATCTGTAATTCAAAACAAAGCAGCAGCCATTTCATATAATCTTAAAACAGGAAGTGATGTCACTGAGGGGCAAGCTCTATGTTCTTAATTACAACTTACCCCTCAGTGATATCACTTTCTGTCTCAAAATCCCATGAAATGGCTGCTGCCTTGTTTTGATTTACAGAGTATTTAAATATTGATATCTCAGGACTCCTGACACCTACAAAGAAGTTCCACACCTCATTTCAAATATCCTTTTATGGGCTTTCACAATTTGAGAGACCCCTGCAATGTTTACTTCCCCTTCAATGGGTCTGTACTAGGGTTACTAACAGGTTTTGAATGCTGGTTCTGGATATCTGAGCCTATTCATGTGAAAAACAACTGCTGTAGTCCTTTACTACATTCAGACAATGCAATTGGGCACAGCAATAGGGATTTAAGAGGCGGTCGAAGTCAGGGAAATTTGCATTACCATGCACAATGTGAATTTCGCCCAAACTCACTTTGCCGGCAACCACACTTTGCATACTGTTCATTAGGATAAGTGTCAGCCTTCAGCCAGTAAAACAAAATATATTACCGCTTTTCAAATAATTTGCTTATGAAGTATCCAAGAAATGGCTCAATAGGTAGTTTTTACCAAACAAAGTAAGCACTTTGTTGGTGAAAAACTGCAGAAAGTACCCTTTTCTTTTTTGAAAATAGCCCAAAAGAGCTACAGTCTACAGTACCCCCACACAACGTGCATTATGTTGCCATCCTTCCCAACTCCCAAATACTTACAACATGTCTCTAGTTAGCACCTTTCTACCTTCTTCCCTCCACATCCTCCAACACAGTTTTCATTGTAGGCATCTCAAATTTAAATCCCTTGCCTCACCTAACTATTAACATACACCACCCACCTCCCCCACCCCATTTCTGTGCCCATAACTATAAATAGCTCTTTATTAAACCCCCAGCCTATTACCCACCCTCTTGCACCCATCTCCCTTGACCCACAAAATAAATTGTGTTTACACCTGTGGAAAAAAAATGGTCCCTTGTAGGAGGAAATGAGACTGACCCACCCTTTGTCACTCACAGGCCACTTTAAGAATGAACCCTTACAGAAATACAAGTGTGTTGCTTATATGCACAATGCATGACACATGTTTAATAGTGCAATGGTTGCATGTGGTTAGTATACACAAAGTGAACCTAAGTGAACCAGTTCTAAAAAGCACATCAGGTTTGCATACTGCAAGTTTGACATACGTGCAGCAGCTAAACTGGTGCACACATCATCTAAAAATCACATCAGATTTGCATGTTGCAAGCTTGACATATATGCAGCAGCTAAGCTGGTGTGAACGTCATCTAAAAATCACATCAGGTTCACAGGCTGCATGCTTGACATGTGTGTAGCACCTAAGCTGGTGCAAACCTCATCTAAGAAACATCAGTTTCTATTTCATAGTCTCTATCCCACTCTACTACTGAGTGCATATAAATGACTGCAGTATCACCAGGTGGGAGGAGCTGCTTGTTGAGGATTGTTTGCACTTTTTCTGTGAGATGAACCAATTGTGTAAGAAACCTATTTCAGCATTTTGGGTTCAATAAAGCCTTAAACACTGCTGTGAATCCCCTCTTCACACATCCAAAGACTCCATGCATCCACTAACACCAGAGTGTCACCTTAACCCCAACCTGATCCATGCATCTGTGCAAATGACTGGGTCAGGGTGTGCAGGGCATGGTCACAGTATGCCCATGCTAAGCACTCTATGTGCTGAGTAGGACCCTGAAAGTATATACCATACCTCACCCTTTGTCACTGAAATGAATTTCATGGACACCCGAAATTAAGGGACAACAAGTAACACAAACCCTCATAATGACGGACACATCCTGAAACATGGAGATTATCTGGGACACCATTTACTGTATTTGGTCCTAGGTTGTTGTTATGGTGTGGTAACAATGTGGCATTATTTGAATTTCAGTTGCCACAATAAGTTCCTCCACTGTGTGTGCTCATGCTGCCATTTTGGCCCATGGGCATGCACCTAAGTCAACACTCTCTGAGTCTCTCCAGCTACTAGTGGTAGTGGACACCATCATATAACTGGAGGAGCAAAAGTACGCGAATCACACTACATCACACTGTCTTTTCCCACCACAGTTCACAGGCTTGCTCGGACTCAGAGAACTGACTGAGCTCTCACTCAGCTCACAGTAGCAGCATGGCAGTATTGAATTTATTTAGACACTGACTCTCCCTCTGTAGTTGATTGAAAGGGGAAAGGGGATGATAGCAGGTAGCTCACTCGACACCAGCCTAAATATAGGCTTGCAAGAAGAAGCATGGGCCTAGCAGCAGCACTGCAGGAGCAATGGTGACAGTGGTGTGTGGTCTTCACAGCTGGCCTGGAGAAAGACTCAGTGGAGCACCAGCAGCAGGCTGCAGCCAACAACAGTTTGGATTGTGAGTCAAGTGACTCAGACATGATCTGTCAGGAGTCAGGATGCGGAACAGTTCATTTTTCCCCTTCAGCAAGATTGGCAGATTCTAGCAGACTAGTCTTTGCAGAAGGTCAGAGAAGAGCCTGGAGAGGGCATGAGAAAACTGTGTTGGTGATGACACACTGTTAGGACAGGACACTGAGGCTGCAGCAGTTTCTGACCTGACGCCATGACCAGGTAAGGAAAAATGATTACATTTTTACATACAGTAGGTGGGGGGACTGGGACTAAGAGATGAAATGTATGATGTGCTCAGCTTTTCTGTGCCTTACCCATATGGATAGAATGGAATAATGTGCAGAGAGATGGGGGGGGGGTTGAGGGGGTTGAGATCAGGAGGATTCAGAAAAAAAATGGTTATCTCAGATGGTTGGGTTTACAAAACCCCAAATCTGATGCACTGCTCTGGGTTTGTGTGGGATCAAAAAAGTCCTGATGAGATTGCCTAAGTGAAGTATAACGAGACAGAGGGGAGTGGCAAGAGTCAAGAGTCGACGGCGGTTAATGTGGGATTGCCTGAAGGTACTGACTAAAATTTGATGTTGTGATGTGATGATAATTATAGCTGAAATCAAATTAAGCAAGCAAGTGTGTGGTGTGCCCAACTTCTGAGTCTGAGTGATGACCCCATGATAATAAGGTTGTGATTTTGAAGCAGGCCGGGCAGGTGCTTCCAGTCTGCCTGTAGTGAAGAGCTGAAAACATTCAAGCTGGAATCAGCTCGTGTGTTTAAGCAGGCTGATAGCTGCTTGAACGTGCACACGGTTCCTGTGTAAATGTACAACACTTGGTACAATACTTGGTTGTTAGGACAGAAGAAGGCGTTTTGCCATATGATCCGTCTTCCGCATTAGTGGGTACACATGTTGCCTGTATTTCCCAACAAGTATATATCTAGCTGATTTTTAAAGTCTGTGAAGGAATCTACTTCAATACTATCCCCGGGGATGTTGTTCCACACATTCACTACCCTCAGTGTGAAGAAGTTCATTCTACTGTTCATCCTAGGGAAAGCCAGTTTGGCTTGGAATTTGTGACTTCTTATGTTTAGAGATGCAGTGAATTTAAATTCCAACGTCGAAGTGAACACAAAGTGGGCACATCGCGTTGCCACTCTGCAATGCAAAGTGCTCACTCCACTTTGTCATTGCCACTTCGCATTAAGGCAGAATGGCAATGCGAAGCAAGGCAAAGTAATTGATTTTAATGGACTTCCGGTTCCTCATTATGATTCTAAGTGACCAACTTGGTGTTTCAGAATTGGCAGCCCCCCCGAGACAACACATGGCTTACAGTACTGTAAGTCACAGTTTAGCCAGGCAGGAAGAAAGTGAGTCATACAAGCAGACACTTTTACTTTCTCCTGTGCAGATGGAAAGAGAGAGAGAGTAGTGTGTTTTGTCACTGCTGATACTTTGAGATCAGAGCGAGGAGGAGATTTAAACTTTGATTTAGACCCAACAGCTTTTTTAAAAGCTACATTTTTTTGTCTTTTCTGTACTCTTTTTTACTGAATTTGCTCTTTCTGTAAATTTTATTTTTCTTACCTTTATAAGTAGTTAGTTGTTTGTCTGTGTCTGTGCGACTGTGTGTGTGTTGTGTGACAGTGTGAGTAGTGATTGCTCGGACTGAGGGAGCTCAGTAGGAGAGATGGACCAGGGTGAGGGAATGTCTGGGGAGGGGGCAGCTCTGGGAGAGTGTGGTAGTGGTAAGCGTCGTACCGTGTGCATGTGTGGAGGACATGGGTGCCCATTCCTGTTGGACTGCTAAAAACTTGTGAGTGCCCCCCCCCCCAGAAGCAGGATCAGCACCGCCTCCTGTTCCTGACTCTGAGGCAGTTGAACCACCACCACCAAGTCCAGCACCAGGTCCTCTGGAGCAGGATGTACCTGTTCCCCTGGGCCCAGGTGTGGATCCTATCCCTGTTCAGCACTGTGACCAGCCAGCTGCCAGTTCATCTGGCCATCCCCTGCCTGTGCCTGGTCCTTCCCACACCTCCATTGTTTGGCAGTTTTTTGACTGTGTTGGTGGGAACAGCAGTGTGGTCAAGTGCCGCCTATGTGAGGTTGAGGTGCGCTGTGGCACCTGGGTGACTCACCTGGGGACTGAGGGCCAGTGCACCCATATGCTCAATCACCAGCAGTTGGAGTGGCAGGCTGCCACAGAACAAACCATGCCTGCACCTGCTGGCCATTCTGTGGCAGGGGGTGCAGCTGTGCATTGCGGCATCCCTAAGAAGAGGAGGGCCACAGCAGCACCTGCTGCTCCACCAGCACCCCCACTCTCACCACCACCAGCAGGTCAGCCTGTAGAATGTGCAGACCCCAGAGAACTGCATGTAACACAGGCTGACTTGGCAGTTCTCTGGAGTGATGTCGAGGATAACAATGAGAGGGTGAATGTTGTGGAGCAGCGGCTAGATCATATAGAGGGACATCAGTTGCAAATTATGTCCATGCTGGAACTGCTGCTGGATCACAATGGGATCCCACATTATTTTTTTTTCCTCACACCTTGTGTCCCCCCACACCTTCCTTGCTGTGTTATAAAATGTATTCCTCCACCATCCCTGACCCTTGTATGTAATTAGGCCCTTTTTTGTTGTCTTCTGTATGTGTGACACTTTGTATTCTGAGCAGTGTAAGTATACTGTACTAAACTGCATGTGTGCAGTCAGTCTTATTTCCAGTCTGTGTATGTACTGCAGACACTGTCCAACTTCCTGACTTAAAAACAAACATTAATGAGTACAATGGTGGGGTGGTGAAGAATGGAGAGATACTACAAAACAGACTTACAATACATCCAGGTAACTATTAAAAAAAATTACTGTTGTGATTCATGACGTGATCATGAATCATGATTTGTGACTGCATTTGTGACCGTGATGATGAAGAAACGTGAATGCTTACCACCTACGGCTGTACTTCCCTGATGGGCCGTAGCTTAAAACTCCCAGACTTAAAAACACATATCAATGAGTACAATGGTGGGGTGGTGAAGTCAGGAGAGATACTACAAAACAGGCTTACAATACATCTAAGTAACTAGAAAAAAATTAATGTTGTGATTTGTAACGTGAATGATCGTGAATCATGATTTGTGACTGCATTTGTGACAGTGATGATGAAGAATGTGATTTGTAACACGAATGACTCATGATAATGGTCCTGACTTAAAAACGCATATTAATGAGTACAATCTTCATGCAGAATTAAGCACCACACCTGTCCAGTACTCTGAAGGGAAGCCAAAGAAACAACTGTGACTTAAGTTACAGATGGAGATTGAGCCCTAAAGAGTTGCAAATGTACAGACAGATTAAGATTGCACTGTGCACTGAAGAGATGCAGAAACAAAGGCACAGCACCTAACCAGTGCTCACCACCAGAAATTCAAATCTGGAAAAGAATACCTTTGCCGGTTGGGGCGGGCCACAGAGGGGGCAGTGTACTGCACTGCTGCACTAACAGTCACTAGTACTAGTACCAGTAAAGATACCACAAAGAAGTACAAAAATCACAGCTGCAGTGGATAGCAGCTTCACATTGCTGAAATTATTATGTGGCACAATAAAAGGTGTCTGATTTGATGACACGCGTCACACACATACTCACACACACTAAGTAATGCATAGCAAATTGAAAACTTCAGTAATATAACCACATATTTCAAACAAACTAAAATTATGTACTGCTGCACCACAACAATCAGCAAAAAAAGGCAAGAAATATTGAAAATATTACTGCGTGTACATTAACACAGTTATACAAGAAAACTATCACCAAAATAGAAAGTACTGTCTTTTTCTCCAAGTTAATCTACCTACATCACAGATACGCCCCTTCCCAAAGCACACTTCCACTGTTTCTCAGTACACAGACTGAATGTTGTACATTAACATTCAAAATCCATACACAGACAGTAAATGCTCTATGATATGAGCACAGGAGGGTTTCCTATAATCGATGAACTAAAGTTTCAGCAAAAAAATGACTCATGATGGCTTTTTTAACAGCTTTTTGAAGATTTGAATCACAGAGAGCAGTAAGAGCAGATTGTCTCATACAGCTTCCTACACACACTACCCCAAACTGAGGCTGTGCAGAACAATCTAGAGCCCATGTGACCTGAAATCCCATGAATCATTGCAAAATTCACCTTTGGAGCTTAAAAACAAGGCGAAGTGAGGCAAACTATATTGTTTTCAATGTACTTCGCCTTAAGAATTGGTGGGGTAGTGGTTTGGGATGGTGGAGTAATGTGAAGTCAGTGTTTTCAATGGTCTTCGTGTTACCCATTAATAACGCAAAGTACTCCGCTTCATGTTGCGGAGCACTCTGTGAATTCACCTTCACTCCGTGAATCACTCCGCAGAGCGAACTGGAGCCACTTCACCCATCACTACTTATGTTAAATTCTCTACTGTTGATTTGTAGGCCTAGGCTATGTAGTAGTTGTTTATCCTGCGTTATTTCAAACATCTCCAGTATGTCTCCCCTTAATCTTCTTTTTTCCAATGAATACAAACATAAATGTTCAAATCTAGCCTCGTAGGGAATGTCAGTTAGCCCTGATATCAACTTTGTGGTCCTACATTGTACCCCCTCCAGGTTTTCTATGTCCTGGTGAAGGTGCAGGCTCCATAAAGGGGAAAACTAGTTCATATGTGATCTTATAAAAGTCTTGTAGATGGGCATTATACAGTTTTTATGCCTTGTTCTTATTCTAGATAAAATTCCATAAGTATTTTCTATCTCATTATAGTGGGAACTAAATTTTAGTTTATTGTCTATTAGAATACCTAAGTCTCTTTCATTTTGCATTGTTGATAGTGTTGTGTTATTTGTAGTGTATTTACATTCGTTGTTTCCCAAGCCTAGATGCATTACTATGCATTCTGAAATCAAACTCCTCCCTCGCTGTACTCTCCTCAGATGGTCCTCCCCTATAGAACGCTGCCACATTTAAATACCTCGGTGTAACGCTGGACCCTTCCCACTCCTACACAGAACACATCAACCTTATCACTTGTAAGGTCAATCAAAAACTTGGGGCTGCATGTTGTCTAAAACACTACTTGACCCCAGAGCTTGCCTAGCTATCGTCCAAGCAAATCTACTGCCCATCATCTATTACTGCTGCCCCATCTACTCACATGTGTCCTCCACCCTGCACACAAGACTAACATCAGTCTACAACAGTGTCTGATGTTTTCCTCTCCTGGCTCCATTCACAAACCACCACTGTGACCTATACTGGTCACTTGGTTGGCATCCTCTCCATGGCCGCTTTGATTGTGCCCTTGGCTGCACTGTGGATAACGCCCTAAGGGGAGGAATTGTGTCTCCATACTCATCACTCCTCAAGGTCAGAGATATACCCCAGAGTCTTCGTGAATCCTCTGTGCCCCTTCTTGAGGTCCCCAAAGTCTTCACCAATATGGGATGCAAAGCCTATCTGTAGCGGCCCCCTCTCTATGGAGTAGAATCCCCATGCCCCTCTGTTCATCTGACACGAACCTCATTTTCAAATCCCACCTCAAATTCTGGCTTATGGAAGAAGTCTGTTCCTCCTGTTCACCAGGGTAGCCCCTTGCCACCCTCCCCTGTCCTCCCTGTCTCCTTGCCTTTCCCTCCTCAATCTGCTAGCACTATACCTGGGGGGTGATTTCCCTATTCCTTCATCTATGCTCTTTATTTAGTATGAGTTTTATATTGTAAGCCACTCGGTGTATTGGGGGGATCTACCAGCTGTTAACCGAGCTTAAGGTGTGCCTGTACCATTTGCATGCTTACATTTTTTATTACTTGTAACTGTGTTTAATTTTATATGTACTTAATTTTGTATTGCTGTTTCTGTCATTTGTATTGTATGCTTTCTCTGCCATTGTTTGGCCCGGGTCATGCCTGAAAATGGTCCCTTGGACCAGTGCACTTACCCGGTAACCAAAGTCATAAATAAATAAATAAATTTCCCGGCATTAAAGAGCATCCCATTTTTGAAATCCTCTAGTGCCACCAGGTCTCTTTATTTCTAACAACTGGCTGTCTGTGTAAACCACAACCCCCAGCTTCACATTGTCCACAAATTTGGTTGACTGACTTTTTTATGTCTGTGTTCACATCTGATACAAATAAGGAAAAGAGGGTTGGTCTGAGCACCAAACCCTCCGACACCTCACTCATCACTTTCCCTAAACTGGACACTGAACCACACATCCTAACCCTCTGTTTTCTACCTGTGAACCATGATTCTATCCAGTTTGTTTTTTTTGTTCTTTACTCCCCATCTACCAACTTCTTTATCAAAAGTCCATGAGGGACTTTGTTGAACGCTTTCTGGAAGTCTAAGAAAAAACATTGACAAGTTGATCATGGTCCAATGCATTACTTATAGCCTCATAGAACACTAATGCATTTGTCAAGTACGATCTATGTATTTTGAAACCATGTCGGGTAGGGTCTGTAAAACTTGTACCTACGCATTCCTTTTCCAATTTGTCATTGATTATGGACTCCATAGTCTTTCCAAGGACAGTGGTCAAACTGATGGGCTTGTACAGTAGTTTGTCATGCTGCCTGGGTCCCCTGTTTTAAATATTAGAATGACTGTGGCAGCCCTCCCACCCTGTGGAACTTCCCCCCATCCAGGGACATGTTATGAAGTTTTGCAAGTGAGTCAACCAGACATAATTGCCTTAAAAAATCTTGCGTGCAGGCCATGAGGCCCTACTATTTTGTAATGTCTAGCTTATCCAGTTTGCTTAAGATGTCCTCTTTAGAGATTTAACTATTGAAATCGTTATGTGAGAAAGGATGTATCTCCTCATCTTTAGCTATTGAAAGTATACCCCATTGATTGGAATATACCTAGCAGAAGTAGCTGTTCAAACTTCCACATTTGTTTGTGTTAGTGGGCTATTGTTCTATCATTTGATTTGTTATTAATGTAGGCATAGAAGGCTTTGCCATTATCTTTGGAGTGAGCCAGTCTGAACTCCAGTGCTTTTTTCCCCTTTCTTATCATGCTCTTCATTTTTTTAGTTCCTTTTTATAGGTACAGTATATACTGTAATCATTATTGTCTTTCCTCATAGTCTTGTACAGCTTGCTTTTGTTGGCCAGCTGTTTCTTAATCCTAAACGTGTACCATTGTTGGCCCTTTCCTTTATTGTTGAATAGTGGACTGGAGGGTACGTGGATGTCTTCTAGTTCCAATAATTTATTCTTAATTTTTGTCCATAATTGTTCCATATTTAGGCTATTGTCTTCCCAATCCCAACCTTTCAGTTGCTGCCTTACTGATGCGAAATTAGCCCTCGAGTAATTTTTTATTACAGATTTTCCCTTAATTATTTTTTGTTTAAATGTGGTCTGAACTACGATCATATTACGATCACTACTACTCAGGGGCTCCAGTATATCAATATTGCTGATGTGCAGAGGCTCTTGATGGCTCCTTCATTCTGGTCTCCCACTGGTTGTTGCCCCCTGTTGAATTCTGAAATGGTGCCCCTTTTCAGATACAAGTGCAAAACCAGTGAAAACCATTGTATTTGTAAAAATATTATCACTTGAGAATGAATTTCTACCATAAAGTCTACATTTACAGATGTGAGCAGCATGTTTTCCATAAGGGACAGATGAGGGACAGAGCAGTTTTGGGGGGTAAAATGAGGGATATCCATCATGAACACAGGGACAGTTGAGTGATATGATATGCATATACCTCCAGTGAAGCTGATCTCCAGATCCCCGCATTTAGGCACATTATGACATATAGCAGTTAAGGGAGAGTGCGCGGGCACAAACCATTGAAATTAATGTGAATATTTTTTTTTATTACTACTTTATACATTATTGGTGAGTTGGAGATTAATGAAGGCCACTGCTCAACTAACAAGGGCCTAGTTAGTCAAATGATGGCCTTCATTAATCTCAACTCATCATCATAATGTATGAAATAATAATAACTGGCCATTCATTTCAAAGGGGTGCACCCCCACACTCCCCCTTACACACATTATAACAGCCTGAGCACGGGGGTGTGGAGATCAATATACAGTGGCACTCAAATTTTAAATTCAGGAAGTGGATGGAACCATGGCTGCCAGAATTTACAGGTTTGCACCGCTGTTCTGTTTTTTGTTTCACAGACTATATGGTTTTCACCTTTCTGCAGTTTTTGTTTTCTATTAGCAGCTGTGAAGCCCTCTCTGAGTACTTCACATTTGCCACAGGAGTGGCTTCATAAACTGGTGGATCCTGTCATTTTCCTGCTTCTGACTGGGAGCATTAACTAGCTGCAAGTGCAGCTCTCTCCCCAGTTGCCTCTTGCCACCTCCCAAGCTTAGGGCATTTACCAGAACTGCCTCCGGAGAAGGCAGAGGGAGGCATTCATACCATGACATCCTCTACCACCCATTGAGCTTCTGTCTCCCCCTCTCCCACCTGCATGGAGCAGGCCACAGTCTGAGCTCAGTATAGGCTGAGAGTAACAAGTGCCTGAAGGCACTTTCACTTTTAGCATGGTTGTGCTATAGGGATAGCTGCTGTAGCAGCACCAGTTTGTCCTCCTCCTCCTCCTCTTCACCCTTCCTGCCTGCCCAACACAATTGTGGAGCCCAAGGAACCCTCAGTGTATCCCAAGAAAAGGTCCTAATTTGATTTTATTTTTTTAAAACTTTGGCCACTGGCCAGGCACTTTGCATTTTTCTACGGTGCGCCTTTAACTGTTGGCAGTTTCTGTTGTATTCCTCCTCCTAACTTGGACTTTAAATAGCTGCAACTGTGTGATGCCTCCCAAGCTCTTAAAATTGCCACCAGAGTGGCACTTCAGGGAGGCAGAAGGTGATGCTCCTACCATGGCCTCCTCCACCTCCTGTTGAGCTTCTGTCTCCTCCTCTTCCACCTGAATGGAGCAGGCTACAGCCTGAGCTCCATACGGGCTGGAAGTAAACTCAGTGAAAATATTGCCACACATGCATCCCTACTTTTTAAAAATGATTATATAGCTTTGTTTGATTTTTTTTTACAAAAACTATAAAAGCACCATATTTGTCTACTGATCTGATGTGACTAACAGTTTTCAGGTTTTACATTTTGTTCTGATTTAGTCCCCCCCACCGAAAAAAAATAAGTAATCTGAACAGTGCTTTTTTTTCTTGCTGCCCACTGTAACTCATACATTTGAATATTTTTCAGACCCTGCCACAAGGAATGTGCAGTGCACACCAGTTGGTATGTGCATAGCATAAAAGATGGCTGAGTAAAAAGAGGTGTACAATTACAGTTTAAAGTGCCTAACCAATCCCTTACTATAATGACACCACTATAATTATAAAGATTATATACTGTATATACAGTGAAGTAATTGTTCATTCAGGACTTTACCGTAGTTATTTCTTAATAGAAGTTTACATTTATAGCCACACTCCACATTTATTTTGTGTTCGTTGCTCATACTGATAGAAAAATAAAGGTCAGTCCGTTCTAATCTATAATGTTGTTAGTTGTAAATTAAAGTAAGACGTACAAGATTACACAGACAAGTGCAAAGCTATCGCTGCTTATTTCAGAATACAAATTGTCAGCTCGATGTATTTATATTACAGTGACAATGATGTTCTTTCTAATCCTCCAATGTTCTTCTCAAGCACGAATTTGAAACCTTTTGGGAACACCAAACATACAAATGCTATTACAGTACACATTTGTAAGCAGCAGGAAGTCAATAATAAATGTCAGAGATTGATCAGGTTTATTGTTTTCTATGGAAACAATTATTATTAGTATACTATAGCAAACAGGTCAAGCAAACATGCCCTATAATTTATGAACCATTAAGACCTTCAGGATGGTTGCCAAGGGATTTCATGATGAGATATCTTTCTCTAAATGTGCTCAACAACAAGAACATTTTATTCAATAAAAAATAGCATTAAAATCCAAACCGGTTATTTTTCATTGAAATAATTGGCAGTTCACTAAAGGAGGAGAAGAAGAATCAGCATTTATATAGTGCTTTTCATACACATTGTATCCCAAAGCATTTTACAAGCAATGGGAGACTGGTAGTGAAGTGACTGAATGTGTGTTGGCAGCCATTTCACACACTGATACCAACACACAGCCTTGGGCAGTTGCAACCTGTTTCATGGAAAGGGGAATGTTGGCC
The DNA here is from genome assembly GCA_016271365.2 of Neoceratodus forsteri. Taxonomy (NCBI): domain Eukaryota; kingdom Metazoa; phylum Chordata; order Ceratodontiformes; family Ceratodontidae; genus Neoceratodus; species Neoceratodus forsteri. The sequence goes on along the minus strand of CM057453.1, from coordinate 19,087,454 downwards.
AAGACATCAGGGGAAGCCCTTGTCTCTAGTAAAGTGTGCCTTGTTTTTTTTTAGTTCCTCCTGGACACAAGCCAGGACAGCACCAGAGATGGGCAGAAGGGACCTCTGTTTAATGTCTCATCTGAAGAATGGCACACCTCAACAATACAACACCCCCCTAGTACTGCACTTGAGTGCCAGCATTTATAATATGAGCCCAGTCTTTGAGTGGGACAAGAACCCACGACTTTCTGACCCAGAGGTGGAGGCACTACCAAATGAGCCATGCTGACACCTTCATTCATTTCAATGGCAAATGAATGGAACTGGTTTCTTGTGCTTTTAGAGGTGTGATAAGTGTGACTTGCATGCCTGTTGTTGCACTAATACACATATAATTTATATCGTTGTGATTTTTATTTTATGATTTAATAGTAATTAAGCCTGATTTTTCCCCTCTCCCCTAATTGGGAGAAAGAATGTTCTTAGCAATACTTATTCTGGAAAACTGGATGTTTGAGTATGTGATACCTTTATTGAACCAACACAGATATTTGTACATGCTGCACAGGTCTCATTGGGACCCTGAAGCTTCTGTTTTAAAATATCTATCAATATATTGCCAATGTTAGTCGATTAAACTACTCAGTGAGTCTACACTCTCTGAAATGATAATTGTCTTTCCAAACCATGCAAAGGGCACTGTGTAGAAAATGGATAATTATAAATTGCAGATATTCATTAAATATTACCAGAGGCTTATAATGAATGACATGCAAGTATTATATACAATATAGAAATAACTAAGCTATCTTGTTTCAGGACAAGTGTGCTGATTTATCAATAGCAATCAATGGGTGGGGTGCCCTAAGTATCTTGCAGTTATTATTAGAAGGAAAGGGATAGAAATAAGTTGATAGCTGCTGAGAATACATTTTCAGAAGGCAGCACTTCCTGTATGAGCTTCATCTGTGCACCAGTAGAGAGGACTGTCCCCATGCTGAGAAGTGACACTTTCAAAGGGAATTTGCTAAGGGCATTGAGGTTAACATCCCTGTTCCTTGTCAAGATGTGCAGTGGAATATTCACGGTACAAATGGGGCATCACTTTCATATCTCCTCTGAAAGATGGCACCTCTGTCAGCATAACAACCCTCAGACCATGCTACAATGGTTTTAGATGGATTACAGATCTGAATCTGTGAACCGATGGCCCAGAGGTAAAGAGGCTACTTGATGAGCCAATAACGCCATTATGAAATGTATGAAGTATGAACAGCATCCATTTAATTTATTAACTATACAACTACAGTACTTGCAGTTTATATTTTTGACAATGATTGTCAATTTGCTGTGCAAATACAGACACCCGATTTTGGAGATCTGATAGCTTTATTATTTAGAAACTACTTTATTCACACAAATGAAAAAAGAACACAGACTATTTACATTTGACACTCTTCAAGGATATTCTGTGAAATATTCTCAGGTAAGACAGCATAGTAATGTATATAATACCTCATATAATGTACTTACATCTGCATTTCAAAATACACTACTGACTTACCATGACTTTTTTTTCCTTTCAATTTATGCTCCCTTCTATAATCCAGTGCATCTTTCCACTGAGACACTCTATGACCACCACTGAGCACCCTTTAATGTCTGACCACAAATGCTTACCTCCATGCAGCTGTGGCTTTACTCCTAGGTAGGAACAGAAGTGGACAACCCCTGAAACTCTTGTTGTATCAGATGGCATGCTGGGAGGCAGTGTGGAGTCTAGATGTACCAGGGAAAATATTCCATACGTATGGACATATTCCATAATTAGAATAAGCCCTTAAGGGTGTGCTTTGTCCTGGATAATGACACTTCTCAGGGGTAGAAGGACTTAGCCCTATGCTACAATCACCCAAAATGTGCTGTTATGTCAGCACAAGCGCACCCATTCACGTTTAATTGTTTTATTGAGGGATGACTGGGGGGGTTAAGATGATTTGAGAATCAAAACGGCTGAGATTTTTAAAACTGGTAGGAAAGCTATGAGACTGAGAAAAACATAATTTAGAAAATTCTGTAATCCACAGGAACAAAAGAAGCATTGCATCACAAAAATCACCATGGTGCAGGAACAGGTACCCAACCCACAATTAATAAATACACAGAAATCTTGCACTCAGGAACAAGTGCCGAAATTAAGGCTGAGTTAGCTTTTTATTGGAGCAAGTTAAAATCCATAGACAGTGACTTTAAAGACCTATGTTCCCCAGCACTTCAGCCAAACAATTAGGCCTTCATTGGGTGTGTGTGTGTGTGTGGGGGGTCAGCTCACAAATATGCTAACCCTTAAAGACACAGTACCACTTAAATGTGATTTGTTACATCCATATGGCAAAAAATATATAAATGTTTCAATCATTTATTCACTTTTAGACATTTCTGACAATATAGGAAAAATATAAATGTCATAACAAAAGCAGAAAAAGGCGCAGAGGAAAGTGTTTGGGATGTGCTAGGGAAGGTACCGTAATGGGGGGGGGGGGTGGCTGTGAATGTGAGATATGGGGAGAGCAGAAATTCCAAGCAATACTGAAAGTTACATAAATCCAAGTCTGAACAGTAGATACACAGGAAAGAATTGTTTATATCCCTGTGAATCAAACATTTTACAAGTGCTGGTGACCACAGCATTAATTAATTAATGAACTAATTCAGCATTAATTTCAGCTGGTGTTCCTGAGTGCAGGATTTCTGTGTCTTTCTTGAAAATGTAATACATGGTTGTGGTGTCAAACTTATGTATTACAGAATTTATAATTCCTGGTTGATGAGTTTCTCAGCAAGTTTACAATTACATTTTGGATTCATAATACTCAGGGGTAGTGTCATAACACATAGAAAACAATGTATTATTGTAAACAAAACAAGATGGTAATATTAAATGCATGATGAAAATGGAAAATAGAGTTAGAATTGATGTTTTGATCATAGGTTTTCTTCAAGAATTATTTAAAAGAGAAAAAAGCAAAGTTAGTGGAAAGGGGAGGGGAAATAAGGGATATTTATGTGAGGAAAGAAAATGAGGGAAGCTCTAGGAGAAAAAGTGATAATAGACAAGGTAAGAAAAGAATCTGGAAACAAAAAGGTGATGATGGGTATGAAAAGGCATAGCAGGAGCGAATCAGCTGATGAATTCTCAAGTGGGGGCTAATTACCAGGGCTTAGTAAGAAGGCTGACAGGTGACAAAAATGGGGGAAGGAGACAGAGATAGAGACATGTTTGGGAAATGAAAATAGATAAAGGATACACAACAGGGACCTGTGGAATAACTGATTTATTTTCACGAATGCTGTTTGACCTTGGGGGTAACCTCATGAGTGGAGAAGACATGAATGATGTGTCCAAGGTCAAACAGCACAAGTGAAAATAAATCAGTTATTCCAGAAGGTCCCTGTTGTGTATGTCATTAATAAAATAGGCAGAGACCGCATGGGTTGGAATAATTAATTATAATGGTTTTATTATTTTTTGAAAATCACTAAAGTTGTGTGGTTTATTTTTCCTACAAGTGCTGTTGTACATTTTCTGCTGTTGGTTGACTGGGTGTTCGCTAGGGAATCAGGCATGATGATGCTGTGCCATTGCTGCAACGTCTTTCTTGATTGGTTGTCTTGGTTTATGTGGGCAGGCATTTTCAGAAATAAAAATGGCGGCTTTATTTCTCCATTACGCGGGTGATTTTCTGCATTTCTTTTTCTTTTTCTTTTTCACTCCGATTTATCTGGTTGATACTGCATCTGGCGATATGATTTGTGGGGTGAGATAACTGGCTGATCCTGCTTTTGGCAGGTTCATTGTTGTGTCAGTGGTGGTTTGTGTTTGGGGAGAGTGAGGGGGGGATGGAATATTTGTGTGTCCATAGAGAGACAAAGCACTGTTGGGTATGGGACAGCTGTGGGTAGAGAAATGAGGAACTGAAACTTGGGGAATGATTGCAGAGCAAAGATAATGTTTTTTTTTGGGGGGGGTTGCAGCTGGGGAATTCTGTGAAGGGTACTACCAGGGAGGATGAGTGTGCTGGGAATGAACATAAGTGAATGCTGTGTGTGTGTGTGTGTGTGTAGCCAAAATGAAGTCTAACAGGAATAGGTTGGGGGTGGTGGATCAAGCTGTAGTTCTGGCAGGAGGGGGGATGATTGATTGCAGTGTGTTAAATAAATGTGTTTGATTGACACTGGGGTGTTAAATAAATGGTGATTCTGAGATTTATTTAACACCAGTGAGAATAAACACATGTATTTAACTGATTTTGTGCCCACTCCTATTGTATAAATGTGCATATATAGCCTGAATACCAATGTGATTATGCCCCCCCCCAACACACACACACTGGATTGAAGTGTGTGCAGTCATACTCCCACATGCAAACATACCATGCACACATGCAATCAAAGATATGACAGGGGTGTGGATGAAAGAAAGGGACTACAGTGGTAAACCATAAGGTGGCTGAAAGATGTTAGTAAAAAAATAAATCTGTCATTTAAACTGGAGTGCGCTCCCAGGAGCCTAGACAGATGATAGCTTAGTTTCCATGTTTTTTCATTGGTTAGCATCCCAGAAACCCTACTGAAGGACACAGACAGAAAGATCATTGACACCATAGTCCCTGGAGGTAAAGTAGAATACAATGGGTTTATTAGTGTCTGCATTCCTGACTTCCCTGTAATGTTCCCTGAATTGTTAAGCCAGGCATGTGCCAGTTTCTGCAATGTAGACAGCTGTACAATTCCTGCAGAATATACAATGGGCCCAATTCACAAAGCTTTTAGATTGATGCAAGGTGCCTGCTTCAAATGTAAATGATGTAGGGGGCACCTTGCACCAAAAGATGCACCAGGAGCAATTCAGAAAGGCACTCTGTGTCAAATAAAGTCTGCATCCTCCAAGAGGCATGAACCAGACAAGCACCACAAAATGGGCTGCAGCATGGTGCTAGGGGGCTTGTGACAGATGCAGGCTCTGCCATACCCCCTGTGTCAACAAAACCCTCCAAGAGGGCAACATTCTAAGGACCCTTAGACCAGCCAGGGCTGGTCAATGAGTACTTCGATGTGTCCTCTGGGAGGGTTTTGACATGTGCAGCAATGTGTCATGGTCCCTCTCAGCCTCAGTCTCCCATCATTTCATCTATAAACATGTTTAATAACATATATCCCAACCTTGGTAGTCTACCCCCCCAGCCCTGATTTCCATGATCACTTCCATATTAAACCCCACATTTTAAACTTTAATTGTTTTGTTACTGTTTGATTGATTTGCATGACATTTTGCAAGTGCTGTCAGGGACAAAAGATCTCTTGATGTGCAAAGTTTTGTACTGGTAGGATGTGCAGGTGCGGAAATGCAGAGTGTCAAAAAATGTGAAAATGATCATTTTTGTGTAAATTCTTTGTCACACCATTTCTCAGAAAAAGCTTGGGGATTTGGTCTGAAATTTTTAGGGTTATCAGGCTTGGATGACAGATGTGCCTTTTGAAGGTTTGGTGAAAAAAATAATAATCTATTCAAAAGTTATTACATTTCAAAGTTTCCCATTTTTTCCTATGGGAAAACTTAGATGTACCATCTGAAAGTGTGTTTCTTGATCACAAAAGTGTCATCCTCTTTTTGCAAATGGGAGATGCTCTTATGTGCTTCTGCCATTTTGTTTTTAATTAGCGAGGCAAAAACAAAACTGTGCTATTTTAAAAAATACAGAGTTTTGGTAAACACCAAGAGTTGTGTTTCCTTATTCAGGGCTCCAGAAATCACCTTCTGGGGTCACTTTTTTTTAAATAATGGCTAGAAAGTTGTTAATTGTATCGAAGCCCTTTCTTTGCTGCAAATTGCGGCATTTGCTTTCTCTAAACAACCACCATTTCTGCTCAAATTGTGAAAAAGGTTTCAGTTGTTTTACAAAAGATCAATCTTCTGCCTCAGTTTATAGCTGAACAGTGCTGCCTGCAGAACATGCAAGTTGTGGCACAATATACTACTTATTTGTGTGATTATAATTACCTGGGGATCTAGTGGTCCTCCCTTCCTGATCCCCAATGACTTCCCCCATCACTATATGCAAACCCCACATCAACAATGTTATATTTTCCTGGTGGTCTCATGGCCCTCCCTTCCTGATCTACAATATTCTGTTTATAATTATTATACTTAATAACATTTCAAAATGGTCTAGTGGACCTCCCCCCAATCCCTGATGCACATTTTGTTGTTTCATTTGTGTTGAGTGTATGCAGAAAATAAGAAAACAATTCCTCAATATCTTTTTTAACTTTTCCCTAGCTGTGAAAAAACAATCCATCACCGATCACACCCGCACCCCATACCAACCTCCCACTGAGCACCCACCTCCCCACACCTCCCTTTACACCCTCACACACCCTCACTCACCTGAAGAGGTTCCAGGTTTGAGATCCACTGTCCTGATCAAAGACATATCTTGCTGCTGGAACTGGCAACTACAATATGAGAAACAAAGGTAAATGCAGTTCAATGTATTTTAATTGGGGTTTCAACATTTAAGCATAACTTTGGCATTTCTTGAGATTTTGACCACAAATTTTCAACATAGATTTTTGGAGACCCCTCCTCATGAACAATTCAACTGTCATTATACAACTCCTGCAAAAAAAGGGTGATTTACTGGTCAGTTGTCAAAATCACCTTGCCAGCAAGATTTGTGTAATGAAAGTCATATTGTTCATGAGGTAGGGTTATAAGAAAGCGCTGTTGAAAATATTGGGTCAAAATTAATAAAAATAGCACAGTTATGACCATTTATTGCAATTGCATTATGCACACTTGTAACTTTTAAAATTCTCAGTATTTTGAGACCAGATTTTTAACATAGCTTTTTTATTTTATTCATTTATTTATTTAGTTATTGAAATGTTTCACCAGGAATGGCACAGTGAACAACAAGTTGCTCATCTCATGGTGCATCCTGGGGGGTCATAAGGAAGAACACATAATAAAGTACATACACAGAGTAACATAACAGTTGACAGATAAAGTGAATAGATTAATGGTGTAGACATACAACATACTGCACAATATATACACTGGCAACATTAAGACTGAGGACATTATCATATTGTACTTCGATATAGAGTACAGAGCATATATGACTGTACATTGAAGTGTTGTGTAGAAAACAATTATACATAGTGTTAAGAAGACTGTTATGCATAGTATTAAGAAGACCAGTTAAGCATAGTAATAAAAGAAAAGTGTATCCTGTATATGAACAGCTAGCTGAGTAGGAGAAAGAAAGTAGTGAGCCAGTTTGAACAGGAGAAAACAAGGACTAGCCACAGGTACAGTTTACTGCTAGAAACTTTTGTAGGGCTAGTGAAATGGAGTGTGAAGAGGAGGAGTGAGGAATCTGTGGTGGGAGGTTATTCCATAACTTATGGAGGCAATGCGAAAAAGCCATCTGTCCAACCGTGGTGGACTAATGTGGAACTACTAGCAGTCGAGAGTCATATGACCTAAGGGAGTGGGCCAGTGGGGAGAGAATAGTAAGGGAGGAGATGACATATGGTGGGAGCAAGCCAAACCAAAATTTTGACTCGAATATGGCACAGTGTAGGAGGCAACAATTTTCTAGGAAGTAGAAACCCAGGGAGTGGTAGAGAGAACAGTGGTGAGTGAAAGGACAGGCAATAAGAGTGAAACAAGAGAAGGAGCTAAAGAGAGAATCTAGTCTGGTTAAGGAGGACTTATTACCCTACCTCATGTAAGACAAAGGTGTAATTTTTCAAATCCTGGTCAAAATGTGTTTTTGCACCTTTGGCGTGGAATGACATAGTGGTTGCACAGAGTAACATTTTTGTGAGGATTTGAAAATGTTCTGTACTGGGTACATGAGGTGGGGTAATACCATGACTATGTTGACAATTTGGTCACTGTTGTACTATAAATGTAAGCACAGGGGCCAGAGGGGTGAGTGTGTGTGTGTGTGTATGTGTGTGTGTGTGTCTGTTTGTGTGTGTGTGTGTGTGTCTGTGTACCTAAGACAATGGGGTCTATACTCATAGATTAACTGGATTTTAAATAAATCAAACTAAATTACACTTAAGCAGTAATAATAAGGTTTATGCTATCAAAACCATATGGGCCTCAGGAGGGCTGATTTTAAGAAAATGGAAGAATGCCTTAGGAACACCCTAACAGGGAAATGAAAACTGGAGGGAGTTGAGTAACCATGGGCAAAAATGAAAGAGGACATTAAACAAGTGAAGAACCTATGAATCAGGCACATTTGCAAGAGCAAGAAAAAGAGAAGACCACTATGGTGCACAAAGGATGTAGCGGAAGAAGTGAGAGCAAAAAGGATGGCATTTAGATGGTACAAGGAAATGCAGGAGGATGACAAGGAGACTTGCTGAGAAAATCAAAGGGAGGTAGGGAAGACAGTTCAGAGTACTAAACCACAAGCAGAATTATTGCCAAATCAGTGTCAAAGGGGATAAACATTTTTTTTAGATACATGAGTGAGAAGTGAAAGATAAAGGGAAGGATAGTAAGGCTGAAAGAGTTAGGAGGAGGGTGCATGGAAGAGGACCATCAAAAAGCACATATATAGAACAAATACTTCTGTTCAGTATTTAAGGAGGAGGAAGATAATATGGGCCAAAGACTGAGAACAAAGATGTGTTGGCGCAAGAGGTGGGCACAAGTCCATTTACAGAAGAAAGAGTCCTTAAGGAACTATCAGTGTTAAAGGTAAACAAGGCAATGGGGCCGGACAGAGTGCACCTGAGGATACTAAGGGAACTGAAAGAGGTGCTGGCTGTACCTCTGATGACCCTTTTCAATATGTCATTGGAAACAGGGGAGATCCCAATTGACTGGAGGAAGGCAGATGTAGTCTCACCATGCAAAAGTGGGAATAGAGAGGAGACAGAAAATTACATGCCTGTTATCCTGATGGTGGTGGTGGGCAAGATAATGGAATTGTTATTGAAGGAAAGGATAGGGGAATACCTTGTTGCCAGTGGTCTTCAGGATCCGAGTAACCATGGTTTTGCAGTAGGGATGTCTTGCCAGATGAACCTGATTGAGTTCTTTGATTGGGTGACCAAGGAGGTAGATCAAGGAAGGGCAGTGGATGTGTCCTACCTGGTTGTCAGCAAAGCCTTCTACTCTGTTCTGCATGAGACATTGATAAGCAAGCTGAGGAGCCTAGGAGTAGGGACTAAAGTAGTAAAATGGGTAGAACATTGGTTGAGCAATGGGAGTTAGAGGGTGGTGGTATATGGCACCCATTCTGGTATAGGCAAAGTGACTAGTGTGGTGCCACAAGGGTCAGTACTAGGGCTGGTCCTTTTCAATGTTCTTATTAGTGACATTACAGGAGGACTGGAAGGAAAAGTATACTTGTTAGCAGATGACACAAAACTCTGCAACAGAGTAGACACTCCAGTGGGGGTGGCTAGAATGAAGAACGATTAAAAAAACCCTGCATGAATGGCTGCATGTTTGGCAGCTGGGTTTTAATGTACAAAAGTGCAAAATCATGCACATCAGGCACAGGAAACTTGGGGCAATATATTAAATGGCAGGAGAGGCTTTAACAGTCACAAAGCAGGAAAGGGACCTGGGGTGATCATTTCTGATGATCTAAAGGTAGCTAAACAGTGAGAAAAGGAAGTGGGAAAAGCTAATGGAATGCTCAGATGCATTGGGAGAGTTATCACCAGCAGAAGGAGGGAGGTACAGAATGTCCCTGTATGGATCACTGGTGAGGCCCCGCCTTGAGTACTGGGTACAGTTCAGGAGGCCCCATCTCTGAAAGGATATAGATTGGATGAAGACGGTACATATGTGGGCAACCAAAATGGTGCATGGCCTACATCAGAAGCCCTATGATGAGACACCCAAAGATTTAAATATGTACTCCTTGGAAGACAGGAGAGAAAGGAAGGATATGATAGAGACATTCAAGTTCCTTGTAGGGATAAACAAGGTACAGGAAGGGAGTATTTTCCAAACAAAAGCTGCTCAAGTACAATGGGGCACAATATGAAGCTGGGGGGGGGGTGGCTCAGGGGAAACATGAGAAAGAATTTCTTCATGGAGAGGGTGGTGGACGCTTGGAACAGCCTACCAAAGGAAATGGTGGGGGTTAAAATGGTCACAGGATTTAAGAATGTATGGGATAGACAGAAGGGAATCTTAGAAGCATGAGGTACAGTAGATGTAAGCTGAAGTCCAAGTAGGGTTTCAGGTGGCACTATAAGCAGGAAATTTTAGGCAGACTAGGTAGGTCAAGTGGTTCTCATCTGCCCACAACTTGTATGTTTCTATGTAAACATATACAATAGAGATGATTTTTTTATTAAAGTTCTAGTGGCATGGAAATTTGTTTCTTATGATATAAGACTTACCACATACACATTTGTGAAAGTGGACCTCATAGTGGAACTAAATGGTCTGTGCAGCCCAGACATTTGTAAGTTGAACTTGTTAGAATATAAGAGGAGCTATCTCATACCTTCATCATCACCTACAGTAATTACAATTTTTTTTCCTTTATCACCTCTCAGGGGTCTCTTTAGGATCTCCTGTTCCTCAGCTGCTAACGGAGTCATAGTCCTAGTGGGTTAGACCAAAAACCTCTACACCTATCTGCTCCTACTATAGCTACACTTCTTTCCAATCTTCTAAACCTCATTTTTAATCATAGTACTGTTCCTCAGTTTTAGAAACAGACAAAAGCTATCCCTCTCTACAAAGGGAGTGATGCCTCTTCCCAAAGAAACCATTGTCCTACTTTTCCTCCTCCCTGCTATTACTAAATGTCAAGAAAATGCATTTACTCTCAGATTTCTGCATTCCTTGACTTCACTAATTTGTCATCACTTTACAATCTAGGTTCCTTAATTCCCACTTTATTGCATCCTCACTCCTTTGTGTAACTTACTCCCTCCTTAAGGTGATGGACATGGGGCACGTTTCTGATACCATTTTCATTGATCCTGCCAAAGTCTTTGATGCAGTATCCCATACTCACCTTTGGACAAACTGAGGGATGCTGAACTTTCTGGTTCGTTTGTCAAATGGTTAATCTCCTTGTAGTAGCAGTAGATTTGGAAGGTTATTTTTCCAGATCTCTGGAGATTTATAAGATTTTCTGCAGTGTAGGAAGTGTCTTTTTTTTATTTTCTCTAGGTATCTCCAGTGAATCAATGTCTTCCTCAATGACCAGCTTCAGTTAGTTCAGGTTGGTGTCCCCTATGCTTTGTTCTGGACCTCATTGTTTTCTCCTTTTTCCATAATGACCTGCCCTCTTGCTGTGTTGACATGCCCATCCACGTGTATGCTGAAACCACAATACTTTTTGCTTCCAATGCCTCAGTCACTGCACTGGAACTGTCACTTCAGTGTGACATCAGCAACGTACAATGCCAGTTTCAGTTACATCAGCTGATGATCAATACCAAAAAGGTAGTGTCTAATATGATCTTTTGTACAAGCCAAAACCTTGCTTGGCTGTCATACCCTATGGTCTTCACCACCCTAAATTGTACTACTCTTGAAGTTGTTCCTCACTTTAAGTACCATTGACAGTGACTTGATAGCTGTTTTGACTTCTTTACCAACAGTGATGCCATCCATGAAGAAACTCCACCCAAAGCTTGGAACCCATTATCACACATTTTGCTTACTTGTATTAATCCATTGTTACATCCCCAAAAAGATGATCCTCCTGAAGATTGACTATGCAGAGGTGATCTATTGTGCTGTCATCATTTATTTGTCACTATACTGTTACTTCTGTCATTCTGTGTCTAATGTCCTTCTCTACTCTCATCATTGTTCACTTTATGTTATCATCCCCTTCCTCCTTTTTCTTCCTATTATCTCTGACATTGTGCCTTCTTTCTCTCTAAATGCTCATTCCTCTCCTCCTCCCCCTCTTTATTTGTCTCCCCACCCATTTCCTTCTCCACTTAATTGCTCCATTCTATGGACTGCCATGCCTTCTGTGTTCCTCATTGCAATCATCCATTGGGCAAACAGACTTCTGATTCTGATTCCCCTCCTTCTGGAATTACCTGTCTCTACAGCTCCATATATCTTCTTGTTTCTTCTTCCTCAAACACCAATGAAAGCTTCACTTTTCTCCCTACAGTTCCTGTTCTGAACCTAGTTAGACCTATTTGCACTCCACCCTTAGCTGAAATTCCTACTTTGGTTTCCCTTGGGATATTTATCATCTAAATAAGGTAGTAATCCAAGTCAATGTTCACTTTAGTACCCTTTTCAACTTCACTGCCTATTTTTGAAATTATTTATCTCGATGATTTGTTTAATTTGCACTATTTTATCTTTAGTTGTTTCTGCTCTATGTATTTTACATACCCTAACCTTCCATGTACTGCACATGGAAATGAGGTCCAGTTCAGTGTGCCAGTTACCAATTAAAAAAATAAATCTCAGTTCCACTATATTCTTATTATAAATAAAGATATGATAGAAACACCTTTTTAATTCAAAAATAAAACAAAAGTTTTGTTCAGTACACTTTGTCCTGATATTCAAATCTCCCTTTCATTGATGGAGGGTGGAGCAGTCCAACAGCCTGCATTGGAGTACAATTGTACACAGGATAGGATACAGGGGAATGTCTTTGATCTCACACCACAATTAGCTGGTGGACCTGAAGTGATTAATAATATATACTATAAATGTCTAATGATGTTCTGAATTTTGAGGATGGGGGCCAAGATTTTCGAATTCAGGCACAGGTACTAGGAATTTTACTGTGAGCTTTGATTGTCTTAAGTTCTAGTTTGTGTCAAAGTCTTGAGCAGTGACGTGCATTCACTGTATGCAAGGCATGCATTGCATACCCCTGAAAATTTATAAAATTACTTTTTTGTGTGTGTTTAGTGCAACAGTGTAATTTGGAATATCTGTCCAGCTCACTTTTGTCACATATGGGGACCAGGAATACCAGTAGTGCTCCAACATCAGCTGTAATTCTGGCAATCGCATACAATGCTCCACATTGCATCCAGTTGCAGAGGCGATTGTGACATTGTGCAGTTGACCCTCTGACTGGCATTGACTTAAAAAAGTGGCCAAGGTATGCAACTCAAGGATTGAAACAAGTCAGAAAAACAGCATGAAAGAGACAATGCAATAACATCATATCCGGCAATACACCAGAGCTGCAGTGGGCTGCCATTCCAAGCAACAGCTGACTAAAGGAGTGAAAAACCAAAAGGCAGTACTGAAGGACAGTATTAATTTTATTTAAATTAATCCACAAATTTCGGTCCTGGTGGGACAGTGTGGTGGCCACCAGAAGTGCCAATCTGATCCAGAAGTAATGGTAGGTAATTTCCAGTCAGGTTTCCAGTCACTCACGCAGTATGGAAAAACCACAGACTCAAGCTGGATCAGTATCAGGATGGTGCTGCAGTTTCCAGAGAGGTCAAAATGTTGATAAGATGCCTGGAATCACTTTTTTTTTAACACACACAGCAGTTTACAGGTTCTTGCTGAGAAACAGGCCGTGATTTGGCTGGGGAAGCCAGACAGAATGCCCAGGCAGGATGCCAAAACCAAATGGAAACACTTTGATTTATGGTCACAAATAATCTCCCCTGTCTGTGTTGCCAGGATCCCAGCTTTGCCAGTTACCAGCTTTTCCTTAAAGGGACATTGTCAACTGTTTTTTCATCATATTATTTTTAGGTAAAACCCCACATTTTATGATTGCTTACCTTCTCTGAAATTCATTAATGTTGCTGGTTGTTTTATTTGCCTCCTTGCTTATTAGAACTGAAATGCATGGTATGTATATATATACCGAGCCTTGATTTGCTTCATGTCATTGAACTGCTCTTACTGCATATGTCCAGAATGTTAGAAACACCCTCAAACAGTGCAATCACTCATGATACCATAGTCTCCTCTATTCCTACTGCAAAATTAGTGGTTATATTGTGTTGAGTGTGTTCCTGAGTCCAGAAAAATGCTTTAGGAGTTGGTCAAGAAATGTAAACAAACACATTTTGGTGTGGTAACTCCAGTATGGTGGGCACTCAGTGTTGCATATGTCCAGAATGTTAGAAACACCCTCAAACAGTGCAGTCACTCATGATACCATAGTCTCCTCTATTCCTACTGCATATTTAGTGGTTAGATTGTGTTGAGTGTGTTCCTGAGTCCAGGAAAGGTGCTTTAGGAGTTGTTCAACAAATGTAAACAAACACGTTTTGGTGTGGTAACTCCAGTATGGTGGGCACTCAGTGTCGCACTTTTTAAAAGAAAAAGGGGATTTGAATCAAACTATCATCTGCATCAACAGTCTCTACAGAATATGAACAATCATAAAATTTGTTTTTTAAACTAGGGACATTTTGAGGCCTAAGGGGGTTGACAGTGTCCCTTTCAGCAAAACTATGAGAAAATCTTGTGCAGTTAATGTAAATGTTAAAATTACATTTGTAACTGTTGTAAATGTCCTGTACCTGACTTAAACTTTGTAGAGTGTGGCTGATGCTGGTCCCTGAAATGCCCAAAGAGCGGTGGTAAAATGTTACCCCCATATCTCCCTTTTTCTCTCTCTTGGCCCCCCATCCTTCTCTCTCTCTCTCTCTCTCTTTCTCTCTCTGTCATATGCACCTGAGACTTAGACAAAAATAAAGAGTAAGGAAAGAGATTGGACAGAGTTCTGGCAGCTGTGTCTACTCTGGTTGGCATCTCAGCCTCACTGTCTTGCTATGTAGAATTGGCATCTTGTCTGACTTGGCTTTCTTTTTCTCTGACACCTGAAAAAATGTAAAGCAATCTTAAATGCTTTATTGCTAATTAGCTGCTCAATCCCCTGTTCCGCTGATATTACTGCCTCCAACAGTAATACATGCATGCACTGCATATTGGATTGGAAGTACTTGTAGTGTGAAAATAAATCTGCAGTTTTGTGTAGGCAGGTCACAGAGTATAAAATAAAAGATGTGTGTAAATTACCCGTTTTACAGTTTATGATGAGGCTGAGTCAAAATGATTCAGTTTATAAGGGAGTAGTTTGGGGAGTGAGCATTCATTAGATGAGTTTGGCAATGATTTGCCTTAAATTTATGGATTTGATTTGATGGTTGAGTTTTATTAAGGAAGGGGCATGCCCTTATAAAGAGATTAAGGGAGAGAAGGGGGAAGACAGCAAGAAAACAAGGTGGGAATGTCATTTTTTGGTTGTTTTAAAACTTTGACATTAAAAGTAAGAAATAATACTGTATATCTTTCATTGATGTTTATAAATAATTTTTTAAATTAACATGTTAAATCTAATTACTAAAATGTATTAGTCTGTAAAACCAATTTAATAGAGTTGTTACACTATTGATTTATTTAGCACCATTGGATTGAGCTTAAATATAATGGATTTTGGTCATCCCCATTTTGTTTTGTCTCGGTTTCATCGCTGTTTACCCTGTTTTAAGTTTCAAGAATATATGGAAAAATAAAATCATGTGTGAATGGAGTAGGAATAGTGGTGAAACACACCTGAACTGCAAAGTTTGTACTGTTGTAATATAGGTAGGAAATGTCCCTTATCCGTTTCATTTATTGATCAATATTATTAAAATTTATGAAAGTTTAAAGCATTTTTAAACTTTCAAGGGCCTTGTATCATGTGCTGGCATTGTTGCGCTTTAATTGGAAATGCTGGTACATGTTACATTAGAAGACTATAAGCTCTGAATGGCCTGGCTTTTATCTGGAGCTTGCTATTCCAATTTTGGTTGTTCCCTATGCAGCTAGTAGTTTTTTTGGAGGGAGCGGGTGTATTGTACTGAAGCAGATAGTGCTGTTTGGGGTTAAGTAACACCACTGACTCATTTTTATCATTGGGCTATGCGCTGCTAAGTTTACTTTGTACTGAAAAGATGGGAAATAACAGCTGTCAAAATGCTGAGGCAGCATTTTTAAGGTTGATGCTTATCCTCACTTATACAGCACTATAAAGACCAACTGAATTATCACACTACAGTATGTGGGTGCCTCTGTTTATACTCAGCAGAACCACCTAAAGTACATAGAGTTTTAGTCTGATATTTCTAAAGTCATAATCATGGCTTTACGTTTCATATATGGTTTCATTTATACAACTAAGTACTATATAGAAATGTTACATCTGTATATTCAGCTCCATATTAATACTTTAGCTAATTAGTCTAGTTAGTCCTGTATTAATTGGGAATATACAGTTAATATTCTGCTAAGTATTTTTGTCAAGAAGTAGTATAGGTAATTACTGTCACAAACCCACTCAGCAGGTCAGGCCCTCTACTCCCAAAGTGCCAACCTCCGAGAGCAGTCTTGTGAACAGCTTAAGAGAACAAGGTAATCCTCTTGTCTGTTTTGTGAGTTCAGATCAACCTTTGATCTCAAGTCTTGGAGGGATTCAAACTGTGAACCTCTTGCTAGTGTGCCCAATGCACAGGCTCAGATATTTCTGTTCTTCGGGGGGCCAGATATCTTTGCCTAGGGGCACCTAACCAGGTATACAGAGATGAACCCTTAAGAACTTTAATGAAGACCTCAGATTTAAAACGCTTCTCTTTCCAGTTTGGTACCTCCATTCAAGCTTATGTTTAGTATCTGCAATAACTATATACTTTTCTTACAGCTAAAAAGAAGTCAAAGACAGACCAAGTAAGTTCTAAAAAGAATTTTACTAAAATAGTTAAAAATATGTCAAATCACAAAATACAGAACTGTTATATAACAAGACATACAAATCTTCTAAAAGAACAAGGTTTAAAGTGCAAATTTCTACTGACAGTACTTAGATTTGACTCTCTTTCTAACTACCTGTTTACAAGTGCTCCAAAGATGCTTTCTTAGTCAGAGTCTAGGTAAAAATGTGTTTAAGTAAGACAGAGTATTCCTTAAACAATTGTATTGACCAACCCATTTTTGTGTGAGGTCAGCTAGCTTCTCCTCTGTCAGATTATATATAAAAATCTATCTAATAAAAAAAAAACAGCAAGTCTTTTCAAAGTATCAATTTTGCAATCCGCAGCACAACTCATGTTTCAAATGACATATTTTTGATCCATGCTGCATCGTCCCTCACACAGGCTTCTCAGAAGCATTTACAGACTTGCAACCCTGTGTGACAACCTAGGTTCCTCTCCAAAGTCATAAAATGTATATGATCTTGCAACTACAGCTGTAATAAACTCAGACAAACAGGATCCTTGATTAAAGCCTTACATGTAACACATTGTCCCTAAAAGCTGAGTGTGTGTGATACACATGCTGTATCAGCATTTTTTCTCATGGCTTGCATCTTTCAGCTGAAATCTGGGGGGGAGGGATGAGTGAGGTCACTCCTAGAGCATCAGATTTTCAGCAGACATTCAGTAATACATTTTATATTTAAAAAAAATAGTACAGCACTCAGAAATGGCTGACTATGTCACAATTCCTCCCCACCTAGACTGAATTTTGGGGGGTTTCTGTCCCCTACATGGGATGAGCTTCCCAAATCAGTTCACTCCTCATAGACCCTAGACAGCCCATCTGAGTTCTGATTCTTTGCTCCAGCCCTATGTACGATTTTTAGATCATACCCTTATAAAGCAAGACTCCATCGTAGAAATCTGCCATTGTTTTTCCCCATCTGTGTCACACAAATCAGTGGGTTTTGGTCAGTCTGCACCACAAAATGCTGCCCATGCAAGTATGGCTCTAATTTCTTTAGGGCCCACACTATGGCAAAACACGCCTTTTCCACCATGGAGTATGCTTGTTCCCTGGGAAGCAGCTTCCTGCTCAGGTACACTACTGGGTGATCTGTCCCTTGGCTGGATGTCTGACTCAGTACTGCCCCAATACCCACGTTTGAGGTGTCCATCTGAACTATAAAGGTCTTGCTATAGTCAGGACTTGTCAAAACAGGAGCACTGCACAGTGCCTCCTTTAGTTTGGTAAAGGCTTCCTCACAGTTTGGGCCCCATTCAATTTTCTTTGGCATCTTTTTCTTTGTCAGGTCAGGTAGGGGAGCAACCAGGGTGCTGTTATTTGGTACAAAATTCCTGTAGCACCCTGCTGTCCCTAGAAAGCTCCTGACCTGCTTCTGGGTTTCTGGTCTGGGCCACGCCTGGATCACCACTATCTTTATTTAGTTAGGATGGAGCTGTCCCCAGCCTACCACATGCTGGAGGTATGCCACTTCCCCCAGGGCCACCTGGCACTTCTTGGATTTGACAGTGAGCCTGGCCCTCTGTATCCTGCTCAGCACTTCCCTAAGATGGGATAGGTGTTCCTCCCAGCTGGTACTAAAGATAGCAATGTCATCCAGGTATGCCAAGGCATACTCCTCAGCACCATTTAACACCTGATTCACCAACCTTTGGAAAGTGGCCAGGGCGTTCTTCATTCCAAAAGACATTACTTTAAATGCAAATAAGCCTATCGAAGTGATGAAGGCCTACCTCTCCCTAGCTCTCTCTGTCAGTTCTACCTGCCAATACCCCTTGGTCAGGTTAAATAGTCATAAGGTAGGTCACCCTCCCAACTTGTCCAGGAGTTCATCCGTCCGGGGCATTGGGTGGGCGTCAGACTTCATGAGTGCATTCAGTCCATGATAGTCCACACAGAAATGAGTAGAGCCATCTGGCTTAGGTACAAGGACTACGGGTGAGGCCCAGGTGCTGTGGGATCTCTGGATTACCCGTAAATCCAGCATCTCCTCCACTTCCCTCCTAATGTCCTTTTGGAAAGCCTCTGACACCCGATATGCTGTCCACCGTATGGGCATCTGTGTCTCTGTCTCCACATCGTGTGTCGCTAAGGGGGTTAGTCCAGGCTTGATGCTAAACAAGTGGGCAAAGTCCACTAAAACCTCCCTCACTTTCTGGATCTGGCCCATGGCCAGCTGGGGGAGACAATTTTACTGCCTACACATAGGACTCCCACTTGCTTTCCTCCAGCAAGTCCAGAAGGGGGTCTCCTTCATCCATCCCCTCCCCATGACTACATATTGTAAACACCATGTCAGCCCTATTTGCATATGGTTTCATCTTGTTGACATGGTACATCCTTTCTGTCTGTCTTCTGTCAGGTAACTCCACAATGTAGTTCACATCATTTACCTTTCTAACCACTTTGTATGATCCTGCCTGCTCAGCTTGCAGTTTGTCTTTCTGGACCAGAATAAGGACTATGACTTCCTGACCCACCATGTACAAGCAAGCTCTGGCTCTGCGGTCATACCACACTTTTTGTTTCTGTTGGGCAGCTGCCAGGTTGCTCTGGGCTGTCCCCATAAACTCCTTCAGCCTCTCTCTCTAAACCTAAAGATGTAATCCACAATTGGAGTTCCCTGGGTGGAGTGCTTGCCTTCTCAGTCTTCCCGGATCAAGTCTAGGGGCCCATGGACCCAGTGTCCATATAAGAGTTCGAAGGGGGAAAATCCTGTCGACTCTTGGCGCACCTCCCTGTATGCAAACAACAGGTGGGGAAGGTATTTCTCCCAGTCCCTCCCATGCTGTTCAGCAAATGCTTGGAGCATTGACTTTAGGGTAAGATTGAATCATTCTACAAGTCCATTGGCTTGTGGGTGATATGGTGTTATGCATCTCTGCACCACCCCACACTTCTCCCATAAACATTTCATCAGGTCTAAAATGAAGGAACTCCCTCAATCAGTGCTTACCTCCTGTGGAAACCCTACACTGGAGAAACTCCCAAGTGAGGCATCTGCCACTTTGTCTGTACTCAGTGAGGCTAGGGCGACTGCCTCTGGGTAGCAGGTGGCATAATCCACCACAGTCAGGATGAATCTCTTCCCTGAGGAGTTGGGGGTATTTAAAGGCCCCACAATATCCATTCCCACCCTCTGGAATGGCTCCTACACTATGGGCAAGGAGATCAGGGCAGCTTGGGTTTTCTTGCCCGCCTTCCCTATTTCTTGGCACCGGTGACAAGACCTACAATACTCCTTCACCTGCTGGGTGAAATTAGGCCAATAGAAATTCTGTGCCAACCATTGCATAGTGAGCACAATTCCCAGATGACCAGAAAAGGGAATATCATGTGCAATTTTGAGCAACTGCTCACGATACCATTGGGGAATGACAAGCTGCCTGCCTAGCATCCCTCTCTCTGTTTGTACTGCCTGAGTATACATAAGTCCATATTCCCAATAAACCTTATGTCGGCCATCACCTCCCTGTGCACTGTCTGAGTCTGCCAAAGCCCTCGGCTTCTCTAAACTAGGGTCACCCCTCTGAGCAGCTGCATACCCCTCACACAATCCCAAGACATGGGACAGGTCCCCTTCAGTTGTTAAACTAGGGTCCCTAGCACTAGCGTCAGGACCCTCAGGATCAATGTCAATCCCAACCTTCTGACAAGAGGTCACCCCTCCCTCTTCAGAGTAACCCTCTGTAGCTGTATGGTTACTGGATGCTGGGGAAATTTCTACCCCTTTTTATCAGTCTCCTCCTCTGGAGACACAGGCTAGGGAACCAGCCTCTCAGTGGTTTCCACACTGGTTTCTGTGAGGTTCAGGGAACTACTATTTTCCCTTGCTGCTTGGCTACAGGTAACTGCACATACCATCCCCTGCTGGAGATTGTTTCCCAGGATCACATCCACTGCTAATGTTTTGGCTACAGCCACCTGTTGACAATTCCCCCTGTTTCACCCCAGTCTAAGAGAACACTAGCGAGTGGTAATGTTTTCTCTTCACCCACAACATCCTGTACAGTGATGTATTTATTGGGTATAAGCTGACCAGGCTGTACCAGATCCCCCTTTACTAACATCAGGGATGCCCCTGTGTCCCTTAACCCTTGCGTTTGCACACCATTTACCATGACTGGGTGCATGTGTTCCCTCATGTTCACTGGCATGTTCCCAGGGATGCACAAACAACCCACTTCTTTTCTGGCACCCTGTTGTGTATTATGGCTTGCCTTTTTGGGGCACTGTCAGGCAACATGCCCAATTTCTTTACACAGCCAACATGCATTTCTTACTTCAGAGAAATTTTTACTCTGAAACCTGGGGCTAACTGGTTTCAGTGGAGGCAGTGAGGGTTTTAGCTGCTCTAAAGGTGCACTTTTCCCTTTCTGCACTGCCACAACTGTTCCATTCACTCTCAGAGAAGGTCTGCTCTTGGCATAGTGGTAAAGAGTTCAGCAGCCTCTTGCACTGTTTTTGGATCTCGGTCCTCTAGCCAGGTTTTTAGCTCTGCTGGGCAAGCCCAATAAAACTGTTCTAATAAAATCACATTTTCAATTTCATCAACAGAGTTTGCCTCAATTCCTTCCCACTGTTTTAAAAACTGACGTTGTTTCATGGCTAGCTCCTCATAGCTCATATCAGGGCTTCTCCTGAACTTACAGAATTTAACTCTGTATGATTCAGCAGTTAATTCAAACTTTTTTATAAGTGCAGCTTTTAGCTTGCTGTAATCAATCCTGTCCTCATTGTCCATTTGACCCAATGCACCCTGAGCTTTCCCGGTAAGTAGCAGGGATAGCTGGAAGCGCCAGGACTGTCTAGGAATTTTAGTGTAAATACAAACTTTTTCAAAAGAATTTAAAAAGGCATCCATGTCCTCCCCTTCTTTAAACTTGGCTATTAATTTGGAGTTCAATTTGTAACCCAGACCTGCAGTCCCAGTTAAACCCAAGCCACTTAACTGCTCCGGTGCCGCTGGTTGGAGTCGTAGCTTCTCCAGTTTGTTTTGCCTCTGGAGGTCATCTCTCATCTCCTCTGTCTCTGCCTTCTCTTGCTCCTCCTCACTGTCCACTGCTCGCTTCTCTCGCTCTGCCTCACAGTCCGTCTCTCGCTTCTCTCGCTCTCTCTTCCTCTGGAACTCCAGTTCCATCCTGCACAACTCAATTTTCAGCCTGAGAACCTCTGGATTTAGGATACTGGTGACCATCCCCTGCTGCTGTGGCCCTTCACTGACAGTGGCCCTGCTGTCCTCTTTACCAGACCTGGACACAGCACTGGTCACTAGCCCTGCCACATTTGAGGTCTGGTCCTTTTCAGTCATGGTCTGTGACTTGCTGCTCTGGGTATCTGTTACTATCAGGGCATCTATGAGGCTCTGCTTTTTGGCTGTCACCTCGAACAGGACTCCTCTGTCCCCGTACAACTGCTTCAAGTAATCTACAGTGTACTTGCTGTAGTCGGAAGCCATCTTCTTCTTCCCTGACTATGGCTACTCTAACTTGCACATTAGGAAAAAAAAATAAAATGGGTAGGAACTTGACTGTATGCCAAGTGATATATAGTTCTGTTTCCTTTTTAAAATAAAACTCTGTCTTTTTCTTACTTTGTAAGAGAGTTTACCGTCTCAGCTGACACAGAATAATAAAGCTTGTGATACCAAAATTATGCCATTAATGCCAACCAATCTGTCACAAACCCACTCAGCAGGTCAGACCCTCTACTCCCAAAGTGCCAACCTCTGAGCACAGTGTTGTAAGCAGTTTAAGAGAACAAGGTAACCCTCTTGTCTGTTTTATGAGTTCGGATCAACCTTTGGTCTCAAGTCTTGGAAGGATTCAAACTGTGGACCTCTTGCTAGCTTAACCAATGCACAGGCTCAGATATTTCTGTCTTCGGGGGGGTCAGATATATTTGCCTAGGGGCACCTAACCAGGTATACAGAGATGAACCTTAAAAACTTTAATAAAGACCTCAGATTTAAAATGCTTCTCATTCCAGTTTGGTACCACCATTCAAGCTTATGTTTAGATCTGTAATAACTATATACTTTTCTTAAGACTAAAAAGAAGTCAAAGACAGACCAAGTAAGTTCTAAAAAGAATTTTACTAAAATAGTTAAAAATATGTCAAACCACAAAATACAGAACTGTTATATCACAAGACATACAAATCTTCTAAAAGAACAAGGTTTAAAGTGCAAATTCCTACTTACAGTACTTAGATTTGACTCTCTTTCTAACTACCTGTTTACAAATGCTCCAAAGATGTTTTCTTAGTCAGAGTCTAGGTAAAAATGTGTGTAAGTAAAACAGAGTATTCCTTAAACAACTGTGTTGGCCAACCCATTTTTTGTGTGAGGTCAGCTAGCTTCTCCTCTGTCAGATTTTATATAAAAATGTATCTAATAAAAAAAATCAGTATGTCTTTTCAAAGTATCAATTTTGCAATCCTCAGCATGACTCATGTTTCAAATGACATCTTTTTGATCCATGCTGCATCCTCCCTCACACTGGCTTCTCAGGAGCATTTACAACTTGCACCGCTGTGTGACAACCTAGGGTCCTCTCCAACATTATAAAATGGATATGATCTTGCAACTATGGCTGTAATAAACTCAGACAAACAGGATCCTTGATTAAAACCTTACATGTAACACATTGTCTCTAAAAGCTGAGTGTGTGTGTTGCATATGCTGTGTCAGCATATTTCTCATGACTTGCATCTTTCAGCTGAAATCTCGGGGGGTGAGTGAGGTCACTCCTAGAGCATCAGATTTTCAGCAGACATTCAGTAATACATTTCATACTTAAAAAAATGAATCAGCACTCAGAACTGGCAGTCTATATCATAATTCCTCCTCACCTAGACTGAATTTTGGGGCTCTGTCCCCTACATGGGATGAGCTTCCCAAATCAGTTCACTCCTCATAGACCCTAGACAGCCCATCTGAGTTCTGATTCTTCGCTCCAGCCCTATGTACGATTTTTAGATCATACACTTATAAAACAAGATTCCATCGTAGAAATCTGCCATTGTTTTTCCCCATCTGTGTCAGACAAAACAGGGGAATTTGGTCAGTCTGCACCACAAAATGCTGCCCATGCAAGTATGGCTCTAATTTCTTTAGGGCCCACACAATGGCAAGACACTCCTTTTCCAACGTGGAGTACGCTTGCTCCCTGGGAAGCAGCTTCCTGCTCAGGTACACTACTGGGTGATTTGTCCCTTGGCTGGATGTCTGGCTCAGTACTGCCCCAATACCCACATCTGAGGTGTCCATTTGAACTATAAAGGTCTTGCTATAGTCAGGACGTGTCAAAAGAGGAGCACTGCACAGTGCCTCCTTTAGTTTGGTAAAGGCTTCCTCACAGGCTGGGCCCCATTTAATTTTCTTTGGCATCTTTTCTTTGTCAGATCAGGTAGGGGAGCAGCCAGGGTGCTGTAATTGGGTATAAATTTCCTGTAGTACCCTGCTATCCCTAGAAAGCTCCTGACCTGCTACTGGGTTTCTGGTCTGAGCCACACCTGGATCACCTCTATCTTTATTTAGTTAGGATGGAGCTGTCCCCAGCCTACCACATGCTGGAGGTATGCCACTTCCCCCAGGGCCACCTGGCACTTCTCGGCTTTGACAGTGAGCCCGGCCCTCTGTATCCTGCTCAGCACTTCCCTAAGATGGGATAGGTGTTACTCCCAGCTGGTACTAAAGATAGCAATGTTATCCAGGTACACCACGGCATACTCCTCAGCACTATTTAACACCTGGTTCACCAACATTTGGAAAGTGGCCGGGGTGTTCTTCATTCCGAAAGGCATTAATTTAAACTCAAATAAGCCTATCAAAGTGATGAAGGCCTTCCTCTCCCTAGCTCTGTCTTTCAGTTCTACCTGCCAATACCCTTTGGTCAGGTCAATAGTCATAAGGTAGGTCGCCACCCCAACTTGTCCAGGAGTTCATCTGTCTGAGGCATCATGTGGGCATCAGACTTCGTGACTGCATTCAGTCCATAATAGTCCACGCAGAAACAAGTAGAGACATCTGGCTTAGGTACAAGGACTACGGGTGAGGACCAGGGGCTGTGGGATCTCTGGACTGCCCCTAAATCCAGCATCTCCTCCACTTCCCTCCTAATGTCCTTTTGGACAGCTTCTGACACCCGATATGCTCTCCGCCGTATGGGTGTCTGTGTTCCTGTCTCCACATCGTGTGTCACTAAGGGGGTTAGTCCAGGCTTGGTGATAAACAAGAGGGTAAAGACCACTAAAGCCTCCCTCACTTTCTGGATCTGGCCCGGGGCCAGCTGGGGAGACAATTTTACTGACTCCACAGAGGACTCTTGCTTGCTTTCCTCCAGCAAGTCCAGAAGGGGGTCTCCTTCATCCATCCCCTTCCCATGACTACACACAGCAAACACCTTGTCAGCCCTATTTGCATATTGCTTCATCATGTTGACGTGGTACATCCTTTCTGTCTGTCTTCTGTCAAGTAACTCCACAATGTAGTTCACATCATTTACCTTCCTAACCACTTTGTACGGTCCTGCCCACTCAGCTTGCAGTTTGTCTTTCTGGACTGGAATAAGGAACATGACTTCCTGACCTAGCATGTACAAGCAAGCTCTGGCTCTACAGTCATACCACACTTTTTGTTTCTGTCGGGCAGCTGCCAGGTTGCTCTGGGCTGTCCCCATAAAATCCTTCAGCCTCTCCCTAAACCTAAAGATGTAATCCAAAATTGGAGTTCCCTGGGTGGAGTGCTTGTCTTCCCAGTCCTCCCAGATCAAGTCTAGGGGCCCATGTACCAGGCGTCCATATAAGAGTTCGAAGGGAGAAAATCCTGTTGACTCTTGGTGCACCTCCGTGTATGCAAACAACAGCTGGGGAAGGTATTCCTCCTAGTCCCTCCCATGCAGTTCAGCAAATGCCTGGAACATTGACTTTAGGGTACCATTGAATCATTCCACAGGTCCATTGGCTTGTGGGTGATATGGTGTTGTGCATCTCTGCACCACCCCACACTTCTCCCATAAACATTTCATCAGGCCCGACATGAAAGAACCCCCATGATTGGTGATTACCTCCTGTGGAAACCCAACATGGGAGAAAATCTCAAGTAAGGCATCTGCACTTTGTCCTCAGTGAGGATAGGGCTACTGCCTCTGGGTAGCAGGTGGCATAATCCACCACAGTCAGGATGAATCTCTTCCCTGAGGAGTTGGGGGTATTTAAAGGCCCCACAATATCCATTCCCACCCTCTGGAATGGTTCCTCCACTATGGGCAAGGGGATCAGGGCAGCTTGGCTTTTCTTGCTCGCCTTCCCTATTTCTTGGCACCGGTGACAAGACCTATAATTCTCCTTCACCTGGTGGGTGACGTTAGGCCAGTAGAAATTCTGTGCCAACTGCTGCATAGTCAGCATGATTCCCAGATGGTCAGACAAGGGAATATCATGTGCAATTTTGAGCAATTGTTCACGATGCCATTGGGGAATGACAAGCTGCCTGCCTAGCATCCCTCTCTCTGTCTGTACTGCCTGAGTATACATAAGTCCATATTCCCAATAAACCTTATGTTGGCCATCACCTCCCTGTGCACTATCTGAGCCTGCTCAAGCCCTCAGGCTCTCTAAACTAGGGTCACCCCTCTGAGCAGCTGCAAACCCCTCACACAGTCCCAAGGCATGGGACAGGTCCCCTTCAGTTGTTAAACTAGGGTCCCTAGCACTAGCGTCAGGACCCTCAGGATCAATGTCAATCCCAACCTTCTGACAAGAGGTCACCCCTCCCTCTTCAGAGTAACCCTCTGTAGTTGTATGGTTACTGGATGCTGGGGAAATTTCTACCCCCTTTTTATCAGTCTCCTCCTCTGGAGACACAGGCTAGGGAACCAGCCTCTCAGTGGTTTCCACACTGGTTTCTGTGAGGTTCAGGGAACTACTATTTTCCCTTGCTGTTTGTCTACAGGTAACTGCACATACTATCCCCTGCTGGAGATTGTTTCCCAGGATCACATCCACTGCTAATGTTTTGGCTACAGCCACCTGTTGTACAGTTCCCCCTGTTTCACCCCAGTTTAGTAGAACACTAGCGAGTGGTAATGTTTTCTCTTCACCTGCAAAGTCCAGTACAGTGATGTATTTATTGGGTATAAGCTGACCAGGCTGTACCAGATCCCCCTTTACTAACATCAGGGACGCTTCTGTGTCCCTTAACCCTTGTGTCTGCACACCATTTACCATGACTGGGTGCATGTGTTCCCTCATATTCACTGGCATGCTCCCAGGGACACACAAACAACCCACTTCTTTTCTGGCACCCTGTTGTGTATTATGGCTTGCCTTTTTGGGACACCGTCTGGCAATATGCCCAGCTTCTTTACACAGCCAACATGAATTTCTTACATCAGAGAAATCTTTTCTCTGAAACCTGGGGCTAACTGCTTTAGGTGGAGGCAGTGAGGCTTTTAGCTGCCCTGAAGGTGCACTTTTCCCTTTCTGCATGTGCCACACCCACCCCTTTCACTCTCAGAGAAGGTCTGCTTTTGGCATAGCGGTCCGAGAGTTCAGCAGTCTCTTGCACTGTTTTTGGATCTCGGTCCTCTAGCCAGGTTTTTAGCTCTGCTGGGCAAGCCCAATAAAGCTGTTCTAATAAAATCACATTTTCAATTTTATCAACAGAGTTTGCCTCAATTCCTTCCCACCAACGTTTTTAAAAACTGACGTTGTTTCGTAGCTAGCTCCTCGTAGCTCATATCAGGGCTTCTCCTGAGCTTACGGAATTTAGTTCTGTATGATTCAGCAATTAATTCAAACTTTTTTAACAGTGCAGCTTTTAGCTTGCTGTAATCATTGCTGTCCTCATTGTCCATTTGACCCAATGCATCCTGAGCTTTCCCGGTAAGTAGCAGGGATAGCTGGAAGCTCCAGGACTGTCTAGGAATTTCAGTGTGAATATAAACATTTTCAAAAGAATTTAAAAAGGCATCCATGTTCTCCCCTTCTTTAAACTTGGCTATTAATTTGGAGTTCAATTTGTAACCCAGTCCTGCAGTCCCAGTTAAACCCAAGACACTTACCTTTTCTGGTGCTGCTGGTTGGAGTCGTAGCTTCTCCAGTTCATGTTGCCTCTGGTGCTCCTGTCTCTTCTCCTCTGCCTCTGGCTTCTCTCGATCTGCCTCACTGTCTGCTGCTCGCTTCTCTCACTCTGCCTCACAGTCCGCCTCTCGCTTCTCTCGCTCTCTCTCTCCCTCTGAACATCCAGCTCCATCCTGCGCAACTCAATTTGTAGCCTGAGTACCTTTGGATTCAGGATACTGGTGACCATGCCCTGCTGCTGTGGCCCTTCACTGACGGTGGCCCTGCTGTCTTCTTCACTGGACCTGGACACAGCACTGGCCACTATCCCTGCCACACTTGAGGTCTGGTCCTTTTCAGTCATGGTCTGTGACTTACTGCTCTGGGTATCTGTTACCATCAAGGCATCTATGAGGCTCTGCTTTTTGGCTGTCACCTTGAATGGGACTCCTCTGTCCCCGCACAACTGCTTCATGTAATCTACAGTGTGCCTACTGTAGTCAGAATCCATTTTCTTCTTCCCTGACTACGGCTACTCTGACTTGCACTTTAGGAAAAAATAAATAAATTGGGTAGGAATTTGACTGTACACCAAGTGATATATAGTTCTGTTTCCTTTTTAAAATAAAACTCTGTCTTTTTCTTTCTTTGTAAGAGAGTTTACAGTCTCAGCTGACACAGAACAATAAAGCTTGTGATACCAAAATTATGCCACCACTGCCAACCAATCTGTCACAAACCCACTCAGCAGGTCAGGCCCTCTACTCCCAAAGTGCCAACCTCCCAGCGCAGTCTTGTGAACAGTTTAAGAGAACAAGGTAACCCTCTTGTCTGTTTTGTGAGTTTGGATCAACCTTTGGTCTCAAGTCTTGGAGGGATTCAAACTGTGAACCTCTTGCTTGCTTACCCAATGCACAGGCTCAGATAGTTCTGTCTTTGGGGGGGCCAGATATCTTTGCCTAGGGGCACCTAACCAGGTATACAGAGATGAACCTTAAAAACTTTAATAAAGACCTCAGATTTAAAATGCTTCTCTTTCCAATTTGGTACCACCATTCAAGCTTATGTTTAGTATCTGCAATAACCATATACTTTTCTTACAACTAAAACGAAATCAAAGACAGACCAAGTAAGTTCTAAAAAGAATTTTACTGAAATAGTTAAAAATATGCAAACCACAAAATACAGAACTGTTATATCACAAGACATACAAATCTTCTAAAAGAACAAGGTTTAAAGTGCAAATTCCTACTTACAGTACTTAGATTTGACTTTCTTTCTAACTACCTGTTTACAAGTGCTTCAAAGATGTTTTCTTAGTCAGAGTCTAGGTGAAAATGTGTGTAAGTAAAACAGAGTATTCCTTAAATAACTGTGTTGGCCTATCCATTTTTGTGTGAGGTCAGCTAGCTCCTCCTCTGTCAGATTATATATAAAAATATATCTAATAAAAAAAACAGTATGTCTTTTCAAAGTATCAATTTTGCAATCCTCAGCATGACTCATGTTTCAAATGACATCTTTTTGATCCAAGCTGCGTCCTTCCTCACACAGGCTTCACAGGAGCATTTACAACCTTGCAACCCTGTGTGACAACCTAGGTTCCTCTCCAACATCATAAAATGGATATGATCTGGCAACTACGGCTGTGATAAACTCAGACAAACAGGATCCTTGATTAAAGCCTTACATGTAACACATTGTCTCTAAAAGCTGAGTGTGTGTGATACACATGCTGTGTCAGCAATTTTCTCATGGCTTGCATCTTTTAGCTGAAATCTGGGGGAGGGGATGAGTGAGATCACTCATAGAGCATCAGATTTTCAGCAGAGACATTCAGTAATACATTTTGTATTAAAAAAATGATACAGCACTCAGAACTGGCTGTCTACGTCACAATTACAACATGCAGGGACTAATTAGTGCTTTCAATAAATTCCTTGATATGGTTCCGGGGCCAAATTATTACATGGGTATAGTCTGGCAGAATAACATGAAATGGGGGTTATGCTCCCTTAGGATATGTGCTGCAAAGTTAGTCAGGATTGCTAGACATGGCAGTCTTCTGTTTTGACATGGAACAATAAAATTTGCATAAGTGTTAGGGCTGTCATTGGTTACCCCTCCATGATGCGGTGGAACTGTCATATAGTTTTTTCATGAGGTGGTAGTTCTGAGGGCTGCTGCCCAATTTAACCCCTGAGTAATATAATACTCAAAGCAACCACTGCTTCATAGATTGGAGCTAGGAAGGATGCTTGTTTTGAGTCAGTGGGTGAGACTGCTGTATCTTAGAACTGTGACTTTCAGATCTGAATGGAGTACTGGCCTAGCTCATTTAACCTCTGGCTACTGTTCTCCACTTCACCTTCTATACTCTAGAGTGTGAACATAAACAGAACTTATATGTCTCCCCACGTCTCTGACTTCATTTGCATAAATATTCTCATTTATATATTTTTCCCAGTAAGATGAAGGCCTGTTGGAAAAGAATTCCAGTGTCATAAAACATTGTAAAACATATTATGTATGTCTACTGCTAATCCATAATTGTATTCCTCACTTTATATTAAAAGGTGTGGCCTAAGGGCCATAATTGACTCCTTGCATTTGTATTTAAGGGGTGCAAATTTGTAGGCCAAAAAAAAGGAAAGGGGTAATTTCTAAAAAGTCCAGATGAGCATGGGTACCACTTTTTATATAGTGAGTGCCACCACTGGGCTGTGACATGAAGAGGGCAACTAAGAATGGCAGTGCTTTTGGGGTAGAAAGCTGTGAATGAATGAATGATCTTGGTACATCCAGCAGACTCAAGTTTGATTCCCACAACTTCTATTTGCATACAGTCTGACCCTGAGCAACTCATTTACCCTCCCCAGTGCTACCAAGTTAGCCCTGAAAATAGGAATTGTGTGGTTACCAAATAATGACAAAAAAAACACATCCTAATATCCTTAAAGAGATTTCTGCCAATCCTGTAACATTAACCCTTGTCTACTATTTATTGTTGCCTCACTGTACCATATAAGCACTCCAGACTAGAATAAATACAGAGTTATGTACCAGCAGCATTTCTATTAGTGGACTCTGGAGAAAATGGTTAATGATCAGTTGCTGGATAGTATTTTTAAATATGATCTTTTAGCCACAAAACAATATGGCTTTCTGAAATTATATAGTACAACAACTGCGTTAATTGAATTGACTGAAGAGCTCCATTTAGCCTTGGATAGTAGGGAATATGTAGGTACAACATTCTTGGATTTATTGAAGGCCTTTGGCCTTGTGGATCATATCATAACTTACTACTAAAGAAATTGTTGGAGATGGGCCTCTAGAGCAATGCAGTTGCATAATTCTCTGATTACTTTGCCAACAAAACACAAAAAAATATGTGTTGAGGTGCATACTGTAAGGAAAAACAAACTTTGAATTTGGGGGTTCCTCACAGTTCCATCAATGGGCCACTGTTGTTGCATCCTCTGCATTGGAGTAGTCATGGTTGCATACACATTCTGAAGTTTATCAAAATACCCACAAAAATGCACCACAAAGCGTGACAAATCCTATCGGTCTTTTATATTTGCCCTGAGCACCCATTGCATGCCTTGCTAAAAAAGCCTCTGCATGCCACTGGTTCTGAGTCATTTTCCAGTTACGCTGCATTTCATGATGGTGTTGCCACTGTATGGCTGTTATTGTGAAAAATGTCCAATTGACCACCTTTGTTAAAGTTAAATGGCTCATTCACATCTAAGGGAATAGGCCAAAACTGTACCAAAACATGTTGCATTATAAGCACTTAGATGGAAAATCTGAAAGTGCCAAAATGTAGCCAGTACTCTCATGGGGTTGATAGTCCTGCAGGCCTATTGGAAGATCTGACCCCATCTGTTGTGGGGGGAAAAGCACAAGGCTTTCTTTGCTATTAAAAACTTCAGTTCATGTCAAAAGGCATGTGTGCACTGCTCTCACCTCTGAGGAAAAACAGTTTATTGCTCAAAAGCAGCACACAGACAATTAGTCAGAGTAATCATTTCTTGCTCACAAGAGGCCAAGTACTGCAGAGCTTTGGAAGTTACATTCTCTTTCACCCAGGGATAGTTGCCATTCTTGTCATCTAGAGACAATGGCTGATCACTGTGATACAGTGTACAGTGCTGTATATGCTTGCATCAGAAAGGAAGGAAATGTGAGTTTCTACAGTGCCTTAATTCAGTACAAACTGAATTCCAAAGTGTTTTACAGTATAGGAGTGGGAGGGGATAGAAAGTTTCTGCCATTTCTGGCACATGGAAAGATTAAATGATCAAAGAGATTTGTTACAGAATAAAGTTAGAAACAAGTTAAAACAGAGAACTTAACTGACTTGTTTGTACTCACAGCCCCTTGCTAAGCTATCTGCTGTTGCCCTGTCAACAGGATTTCACACATGAAAAAGGATACATTACAAAACACTTGGAGATGACATACATTTTAAAATGTATTGCAAAAGTTTATTCCACTAACCAAACCAGATACACATTACCCAACACTCCAGTCCACACTGGAACTGCAGATGGATAAAAACTTCAATTTCTAAATACTGTGGGTCCAAATCACAAATGTGCAGAGTGGGTATGTGCCATGTAACTCTTGCACATAGCCCACTCCACAACCGCTGCGCCCACTTCACCCCAACCACAGTAGTCACAAAAAGTTTACACCCCCCCCAACGCACCTGATCCCCCAGCCGATTGTGGAGCTCCATCTGTGGGCAGGCTGGAGGGCAGTGTGGGGGGCATGCTGGCACTCCATATGATGTACAAATGTGCAGAGTCCAGTGCATGGGGGGTGGTAGCTACACCAAGTTCAGGCAGTCGTAGCTCCACTAAGTGCTCCCCAAGTTGCTGCCGCCAGATGCAGAGGTGATGGCAGAGATCTGCAGCCCCCTGCTAGGGATGCCACTGGCATTGGGGCACACCTCTATGTTCAGGGGTTGCTAATGCAGCACAGGCCCCCTCCAGTGCAGTCAGCGCACTGCACACCAGCTGCAAACATGGTACCCCCACAGCTGCAAGTGATCCACTGTGGTCACCCGGCTGGCCAGTGGATTGGCCACATGCCTGGATCCTCTGCTTCACACCCAGCTGCACCCAGGGATCCTGCTTGCCTGGGGGGGCATGTGTAAGGGTGCCATGTGGGGTCAGCACTGGTAAATACAGCCTGTGCAATAAACACCAACAGGTGCGGAGCTGCAAACTCACCAACACTCCACTTGTATGATTTTTAGTGTATAGGGTACCATTTGTGGAAATTTCACTAAATGTTGCAAATGTGGGGAATTTTCTGAATTTCTGACTTTGGCAGAATTCAAGTCTTCCATACGTGTTTAGTGAATTTTTACTCCATTCCACAAAATGATCTGGCTGAGCTGGGAAATGACATGCATGAACTGCAAACTGACAGTTCTGAGGAATTCTGTTCCATAAGTTAATCCACAATACATGTAATCACTCTGTGGTTTAATGATCCATTCTGTGGAATTTCTTTCCACAGTTTGCTACATTAATTTGCAATTCATACATTCATTCCACCGTTCAGTGACTCACTGAATTGCAGTAACATGTATGACTTGCAGATTAATGTATTAAACTGAGGAAACAAATTCCGCAGACCTCATCTAGCTGGTATACTTCCTGTCTATCGTATTTTATAACTTCCACTTTCTTAGCTTTTTTTTCCATTGGTGAATAAATTGGGTAAATAAATCACGTTATTTTATGACAAATATTTATTTTCACTTAGAA
The DNA here is from genome assembly GCA_016271365.2 of Neoceratodus forsteri. NCBI lineage: Eukaryota > Metazoa > Chordata > Ceratodontiformes > Ceratodontidae > Neoceratodus > Neoceratodus forsteri. The sequence goes on along the minus strand of CM057453.1, from coordinate 19,053,830 downwards.
TACCATTTATTTCACATAGAACACAATTCATTTAATTTAGAACATGTTATTTCCACTTAGAATCTGGAAACAGAACACAGAGAACAATGGGTCAGATAGAGAACTTAAAATGGAAACAAAGGCAGTTTTAAGACAAAACAAGGTACCTGTAAAACATCAATAAAAGCAATTCAGATTGTGTGGTATATATCAAATGCATAATTGGTTGCAGTAGACTAACACATTTTCTCCACATGAGTGATGAGACTTTTATAACTAACTTATGGCTGCACCACTCCTGAGTTATGGGTCTTACCACTCACTAGTGGAGATAAATGTGTTATTCCATTTTGATCCATAAGGTATTCCCTAAGTAAGACCCATAACTTACTAGTGGTGTAGTCCCAAGTTAGTTATAAAAGTCTTACTACTCATGTGTAGGAATAAATATGCTATTCTACTGCAACCCGTTTATGTATTTGATATATACCACACTGTTACACGAGGTCCCTGCACCCTTATTGGTACCCTCAGAGGTACACCGTAGACAGCTACTGCTTAGGCACATGTTATACTAACATACAGGGCTAAGGGCATCTTCCGTATAAGAGTAGATGTCAGGATATGTACGCATATTGTTGTAATTCATTTTGCTTGCTAATGCATACATAGTCTTCAATGCATTTTCTGTGTATTTCTTCTTACTTATAAGATGTTAGGACACCTGTGTCCTTGGAATAATTATGATATATAAGTCGGCATTGCCACCTTTTGTGATTTGTACTACTACACTGAGTTATGTAAGACACTATATAAGAACTCTTTTGTTTCACAAACTGATGACTACTACAAAATTGTATAATGTTATCTTGGACCGTGGAGCTTCCTCTAATTTAGCCAATAGGGCTCATCACTGTAACTAGAAATGTTTCTGTTTTACAGTAACCATAGTAATTATCATAGGTATATAATGTGATACACTAAGTCTTGTACTGCACAGATCCCAAGAGACACAAAGAAACCTCGAGGTATAGGGAATGCTTAGCACTGGTTCCTGGTTCGTATTGGTAAAAACTGCTTAGGGCAACTGTGATTTTATCCTTTTTGGTAGTAATAAACAAGTTTATTACTCTTATGTAATGTGTCTGTAATTACTTGCATTCCCAATATTGCCAAGAATCTGAAAGTGAGATTTAGACCTCCTGACAATTGGCGACCATGTGCAGGTGATATTTGGCGTTTGTAAGTTTTCACTAGGTGCTATAACTTTTCCCTTTCCCATTGCGACAGTAGGTGTACATTCCTGTATCACCTCTCCCATTTTAAAACCAGTTTGTAGTCACTTACAAAGTCTGTCTGTTTTCTTTTTGGGTGAGGTCGATGCCGACTCAACTCACTCCATAACAGCTTTGAATTGTAAGCCTACAAAGTTTACAGTAGCCCGACTGTGTATAAGGTGCTCCTGTTGTGGATTGATACAAAGCATGGCACCTTTTTCACAGTTTGAGTTTTCATTCCTTCCCACACAATGGCCACTGTATCAAATATCTGCGCAGAACTGAGACTCGATGTCTCAAACTTCCTTGCCTCCCATGTAGGGTGGGCTGACTTTGTGTGGGATGCAAGTCAATCTGACAACCCTATACTGGGTATTTCAATCCAGTACACAGAGACGAGACAATCAACCAATAAGGGTCAAGCTAAAGGGCTGACAGTCGAGACTCTCTACACTGCTCTGGAAGCCTCTGAAGCGAGGTCTCGAGCACTTGATCTGCAAATTTCATCTCTTAAGCAACAGATGGGTTTGCAGGAAATGGAATGTGTAAGACTGCAGCAGAATCTGGAGTCTGAACTTCAAACTCTGTGGAATGAAAAGGATTCACTTTTGCATCATTCAGTTCAAGCTGGAGAACAGGAACTTTGTATGTTGAAGCAGGAGTGTGAAAGTTTGAGACAGGATAGGGGACAGGCATTGCATATGAATGACTTATTAAATACTGCGAATGCACAGTTGAGTGAGGAGATGGGAGAGTTACAGGACGAGATAAACCAAGTATGTAATGACTTAGAAGTGGCTACTAGGGACAGTCATAAATTGAGCACCACATATAGAGTGTTGCAGAAGCAAATGCAGGATGACGTTAAGATGGATCTTGTGACAGTGAGTCATGCTGATTGTAAAGCTAAGATGGTAAAACTGCTCCATCAGTGGGAGGTTCCGGCTGGACATGTTAAGGCAATGGGAGGTGTTGCCCCTACCTTACACACGTCATTTGAAAGGGAGGTATCAGATGATGACATCTCTCAGAACAATGCCCAGTCACACCCATACTATGGCCCAGAAACCACACCCAGCCATCCCCAACATGGTGGGTCCCTACTCCACCCACACCATGTCATACGTCATCGACGTCATGATGCCCATCATGGAAGATGCCAACATGGTGGCCCCCATGATAAGGGGGAGCAGGCCCAGGCCTAGTCCCGACAGCACCACCGATAGCCGTTATTAATGTGTAAGACAGGCAACAGATAGAAACAATGATTGAAACTGCAATAGGTAATGTACCTCTTCCTGAGAGAAGTAAATGGGCCATTAAAACCCAAATTAGGCAGCTTCTTCAAGAGGCTGGCACTCAGGATGGTATTGTTCATACTGCGGCTGAGGCTGCAGCTTGGGCCACCCTAGACAGCACCCGAGACAATCTACTTCTGCCTGATTGACCCAATAATCCCCTACACATGGCCTACTCTGCTTAACAAAAAGCTGACAGTATCGGTCAGATGAACCTGTCCGACAATCTCAGCTGTCAGTTAGAAAAGGTGTATTCTAAATGTAAGATGCTTAACCTTGCTGCAGAATATCAGGTCCAGATACTACGCCAAACCATCAATCCTAGTTTGTGGGCCAAACTCCCCGATGCCATCCATCAGGATGGGAATGCCACCTTTGATGACGTTGCAGCTGAGCTCATTTCTGCTCACAGCCCAGGTGTAGTAGGAGTGATGCTTGCATACCCTGTAAAACAGAATGCAAAGGAAAGTCCAGCGACTTACCGCAAGAGACTTTGGATGGCCTACCGAGCAGGAAAGCACCTGGCACAAGAAGCTGCAGATGTAGATCTTATTGAGTATAAGACCCTGTTCCTTAGGAACATGATTTCTGCAGTACGAGAAAAGGTAGAGCCAACCACCTACCCCAACAAGGACAGGTTTGCTGACATCCTTTGGAAAACTGAGAGAGTTTACCAACTCTACATCCATGATCTGGGCTCCGGTTCCAAGAAAGTAGCCAATGTGGAGCCAATTCAAGAGGCAGTGACACACTACACTGTGGAAGGGCAGGCCCAACACCATATTTCCTCCAAGCCAATAACCAACACCCCTAACAGGCCCAACACCAACAATAATAATAACCACAACAACAGCAGCAATGGGGTGGGAACCAGAACTGGCATAAGAATAAGAAGCACAAGAATAAGGGCAAACCACAACAGCAAAGAATGGGCCCTTCATATAGGGAGATAGCCAAGGAAAATCAGAAATTGTGAGAGCTCTTGGGGCAAGTGCACTCTGTGGCAGGTGCTGTTCTCACTCAGGCCCTTGCGGCTGCACAACCGATGACCCAGACCCCAACAGGCCATGGTGATACTGGAAGTGCAGCCCTTCAGGCCCACACAGGCCTGAACCCAGAAGCTACTCCCTATATAGCATCACTGCAGCATGGTGAAGTAATTCAAAGAAGCCAGGCCCAACCTCTCCATGCTCCAGCAGTACAGATTGACAATTAGAGGCCCCAGTCCAGATTGTAAACAAGCTGGTCTTGGATACAAACGGAAGGCCCTGCACTGAGGCCAAGGTCGGGGGCTGGCTTCTTGTAGTCTTGCTAGATACGGGTGCGACTGTGTCTGTATTACATGATGAACACCCAGACACATCTCCTTGGTCCACCGGATGGAGGACCAACATGTCAGGAGTAGATGGTACTAGGTTACCTGCATACCAATCTCTACCCCTGCCGGTAGAGCTAGGCTATTTAAAGGCCTCACATACCTTCCAACTGATGGTAATGCATGGTCATCCTAGTATCATAGGAACTGATTTCCTTGCAACACATGGCTGTGTGGTAGATCTAGCTAACGTGCTACTGATACAGATTTAGGGTCAATACCACACCATCTTGATAGCGGATTCACATGTTGTGGCAACAATTTCTGCTAACAACAAAGCGTATGACGTCATAGATTTGTTCAAAGACCACAAGCTTTTTCCAAAGCTTCTCTCCATTTTGCAATGACATTTGGAAGCATTTGCAACAACAAATATGACTGTGGCAGAATGCACACCGTCATCAAAATGCCAGACCCAGCACATGAGAGGCAAAGGCAATAACCTTTTCCAATTGAGGCCTTGACTTCTCTCAAAGAAACAGTCAAGTCACTTCTCAAGCAAGGAGTAATCAGAACTTGCGTTTCTACTGCTAACTCCCCAGTGTGGCCCATGAAAAAACCCACAGGTGCCTGAAGACTTACTGCTGACTACAGGAAATTGAACCAGGTCACCCCCAGTTGTTCCTTGACTGTGGCATCAGCACCTGATGTGCTACCACTTTTGACCCCTGACCTAAAATGGTTCTGTGTCCTGGATATCTCCAATGGTTTTTGGTCATTACCATTGGCCTCCAAGAGTCAATATAAGTCTGCCTTCACCTTTGAAGGAAGACAGTATACTTGGACTTGCTTACCACAGGGATTCCATAACAGCCCGTCCCTGTTCCATCTGCATATGTTGGATGCCCTTGAGGGTTTCTCTATTCCCCAATGTCTCTTGCAGTATGTGGATGGCCTGTTGCTGGCAACTGCCATGCAGGAGCAACACCTGGATCTCTTGGACAAACTACTGACTCTCATTCAGACAGCAGGTCTGAAATGGAAACCAGCAAAAGCACAATTACGTCTGAAAGAAGTACTCTTTCTGGGTCTAAAAATAACTCACTAAGGTCGAAGCCCTACCTGGAAGAAGATACAAGGATTGCAAGACTTGCCATTGCCTACCAGCATGGCAACCCTTAGAAGGTTCTTAGGTATGGTAAATTACTCGAGAGATTTTATTTGTGATTTTGCTCAGAAAGCTGCTCCACTGTATGAGCTACTGAAAAAGGACATCCCATGGATTTGGGGCCCCTATACATACCTAGGCTGTGATGTCACTGAAGCAGGCCTTGGCCTCCCCCCCCCAGCTCTGGTCAACTCCAATCCATCACTACCATTCCATCTGGAATGTGCCACCTCTGACATTGCTATGTCAGCGGTACTGGCTGCTCAGAAGGTTCATGGCACCATGAGACCTAGTACATATGCATCACAGCTCTTGACCCCAGTGGAACAGAAGTACAGCCTTTGTGAAAGGAACCTTCTGGCCACCTACAGAGCTGTCAAGAACTTTCTGTATATCATTGGGTACTCTCCACTGATTATCAACATCAACCACACCCCAACTACCTTTCTGCTCTCAGATAGAGTCAAGGATGGGTCAGTCTCTAATATCAGGCTAACACACTGGTCACTTCTTCTCCAGGACAGAGAGATACAGGTACACTCAACAAAAATTCCATCTATGCTGGCTCATGGACTCCTTTTCCAAGGAGAGCCCCATGACTATACACTGCAGTCACCTGACCTTCCAGATCCAGGTCCTTTCCTCCCTGCCATGCCACAAATACTTGACAACACCTCTTTGTGTTGTATCTTTACTGATAGTTCAGCATCTTACTATGAGGGAGAACAAATTGCAGGGATGGGTATTTAGTGATTTACCCTTATGGGAACACTGTTAAAATATCTAAGCATTGCAGTGTAGCATCATCACAATATGCAGAGATGGCAGTGGTGGCCTGTGCCCTCGAGTTCATCCAGCATGGGATTGAGGATACCATCATTTTCACAGACTCTAATTGGGTTTGTTGTTCTCTTACAGAATTCCTTCCTTTCTGGCAGAAGAACTCCTTCCTATCCTCTGACAGCAACCCAGTGAAGTACAAGGAATTGGTAATATACATACATTCACTGGCACAATAATTTGCACACAAACTCTATGTACACAAAGTCAAAGCTCATTCTCTCCATGATTCCTATCATGCTTTCAAGTATACGGCAGACGCCCTTGCTAAGGAAGGGGTCGGAGGGGGGATACCTGGATGATGGACCATCCAAAGGCCAATGCGGCCGTACATATTGCAGCACTCAGGAAGAAACCTGAACCCTTTTCTCCCTTGGACCTCTCAGCAGCCCAACATGTTGATACTGAACTCAAAGAAGTGTTCAGATTCCTTGACAAGCGTACTGAAGAAAAACTTCCCACACATAACCCCTACCGGAGGCATGAAGGTGAGTTACACTTGTCACCAGAAGACAAGCTCATCTGGTATCAGCCAGATGACTCCATTGCTAAGTTGTGGGTGGTCCACAGACATCTCAGGTCTGAATTGTTGCACCAAGAGCATGATACACCCACTGGTGGGCACCAGGGAGTGGAAAACACCCTCCAGAGGCTTAAGACCACCGCCTGGTGGCCTGGTGTCACCAAAGATGTCAAACAGTACATAGATAACTGCCTTGTTTGTGTGCAAAACAACTCCATCCCTACCAAATGAAATGCCAAGCTCTTACCACAATGACACTCTGGCCCTTGGCATGCCATACAGATTGATTTTATTGGTTCTTTGACCAACACCAGCAGAAATAACAAGTATGCTCTTGTGGTAACTGACCTCTTCTCTAAGTGGGTTGAAGCTTTCCCCACTAAAACATGCACTGCTAAAACCACTGCCAAAATCCTGGTGGAACAGATTTTCTCCAGGTGGGGCCTACCTCTTAAGGTAGAATCTGACAAAGGAACCAGTTTTACAGGTGAGCTAATGAAAGAATCTCTTGAACTCCTTGGAGTTCAATAAAAGTTCCACATACCCTATCACCCCCAACCTTCAAGTCAAGTAGAGAGAGCCAACAGATGGATTAAGTAAATGCTTTCCAAATTTATTGAGGACAATTCCAAAACCTGGGATTCCCTACTGCCATTACTCCTTATGGCAATTAGGAGCACACCCTCAGTCACCACCCAGCTCACACCCTTTGAGGTGATGACTGGAAAATAGATGAAATTGCCTGAACACCTGTTGTTTGACCTGCACTCTCCCACTGCAGACCGTGTGTCTGTAGATCAATATGAGGAAAAACTCAGAAAAGACCTCATACACACACACTTGTATGCTGCCAACAGCAATCCAAAATACAGTTTGACAAGCATGCACAAGAAGTGGATTGGCAGGTTGGAGATCAGGCAATGGTACTCTGATTTGCAGATCCCACCCATTCCTTCTCCAATAAATGGGAAGGCCCCTACCCCATTGTCAACAAGCTCAGTCTGGCAGTCTATCAAGTTAGACTCCTGCACAATAATAAACTGACTGACAAATAGTTACATGCAAACCAACTAAAACTGTATAAAGGAGCTTAATTACTTTTCCTCACCCCATTGGGCAGAATAGTACTGACTTACTAATGTTTGATTTTGCTTTTCAGATACACTTACAAGATGGCTATCTTGTTCCACTATCTCCTCATCTCAGGAGTTATACCCTACATCCAAGGCACAGTACCGGACCTCCTACCACACCATGATCATCCTGCATGTCCTTCAGAGGGATTATCCATCAATATACCTGATAGTCTGATTACTGTCCAGGAAGGTTCCAGTGCATACCTCACTGCCTCAGTTGTTGATCCTGATAAATCTACCCTACAAATTGAGTGGCAAACCACATTGCAAGAACAAATTCTCCCTGTGACCAAACTCTCCAAAGGAACTTTCCAGTGTTGGCCCAATGCTAAATTATCCCCAAATGGTTCTCTGTCCTTGCTACAAACTGCTCTTAGACATTCTGGTTTGTACAATATTACTGCCTTAATTGATCCTTCGTACTGTAATTCTTTGTCTAAGGATTCTGCTAGAAAATGTTGTGCTGTACACCACATGGCTTCTGCTGCCATGTATCTCTCTGTGTTATCACCCACTGATAAACAGCTTTTGGAATGTCCAAAGCACACCCCTTCTTCCCGTGGTGGTCTAACAGCCACTGCCCTCCCTGGTTCATTGATTAATAATTTACAATTTATGTATACACCTGTTTTGTTTAATCTTACTTACTGGAATATTAAGGAATTTGGCATGTGTCACAATACTAATATGTCAGCATTTTACAGTAAATTATTGCTTGGTAGTTTAGCTGCATTTCAGATATGTAATCAAGACCCTATTGCCGAGGTCCATACTACTGAACATAGAGGCAACTTCAGGAGAAAACCCAATCCTGATGATCAAAGTCATAAATGCTATACATGTGAAGTTGATAGTTCTGATGTCACAGGTGCAACAGGAACTGTCACAGGCCTTTTTGGTAAGGCTATGTCTATTTGGAATAAAGCAGACATTGCTGCTATCAAATCCCATTCTGCCAAATTTTTGACTGGTTTGATTAATAATATACTACCCCCATTACTGCATGGTGTGGATGGCCTTAGGAAGAAAGATACACTGTATACAACATGCATAAGATTGCTATGGCATTTACAGACTCTAAAGACAAGATTAACACACTCATTGCACAGAACAACGAAGAAGCAGATAAACAATACATTGCTAGAGAAATCCTCAGCTCTACCTATGGCTCATACATTATCACTAACATCAACAATCTCTTCCATGATCTAGAATCTGGAAGAATCCCTGATTTCATACATGACAGATGCATTTCCAAATGGTATTGTCCATGATGTAAAACCCCTAGCTGCGTTGCTATGTGTATGGAACAATCGCTAACCATTCCTCTTTCTACAGCTAGAAACCTGGGGTTTGTGACCAAACACCCTAACACTGATGCTTGTTTCACTGCTAAGAAATGTTCCATAAGAGATAAGATGTTTGTTTCTATTACTGTCTCTTTACCACGCTTTGATCCCACTACAGCCTTGTTCGATGAGCTTACACTGGTACATTCCATTGGGCACCTGGATGAAGATATCTACAGAAAATGCCTGGATCTACTGGCTCTACTGGTTTTCCATCCTTTCCTGGATCCCTGAGTGGCTCCACACATGGACTGCTGTGTAAAGAAGCAATACATTTACTTGTGTCAGTGTGTTGTATTTGAAGTTATTCAGCCTGTCTGTGGTTATTCTCCAGATAGCATTGATTGGACTTTTACAATGGATGATGACATCACCACTAATGGCATGGATTTCTTGGATTCTACTTTGGCTCTGGATAAACTCTATCAGTCATATCATGAGGAGGTTCATTGCCTGTCAACATGGATTTAGAAGATGACCTACACCTGCCCTGTACAGTTGCAAAAGTGGAGACTCCCTGCTGTTTGCTCTCAGTACAGTTCTGATGGGGAGTACTTGTGGTAACTAACTTTAAAAGCTATACTTATGGATCTGTGACATGTGTTATTGAAGCCCCTTTATCACCCTTATGGATGCGGACATCATTGATGGCAACCCCAATTATCTGCTCACACTTTCTGCATATTTATCATATTTTAATGTACACATAGACCCACTCACACTTACATTAAAATCACTTTTAGACAAGAAAGACACACACCTCATCCACATCAGCAATAATATAACCAAGGCCAATGAAGCTATCCTTTCGTTGATTAATGACGGTGATATGAATGTTGCATTGACTAACACCTGGTTAGAAATTACTTTTAAAGGTTTTGTTATTATACAAGCATTTTTGATATTTGTCTTGATTATCATGCTATGCTGCCTATGACGCACACTGCGCCAACACCGTGAGCAGCTCAAGTTCCTTTACAAAGCTTGCGCGTCGGGTTTGTAAACAACCACTGCTCCCTGACCTTTCCTGAGATTTCCCTGTGTTTCCCTTGGAGGCAACAAGGGGGAGAATGTTACATGAGGTCCCTGCACCCTTATTGGTACCCTCAGAGGTACACCGTAGACAGTTATTTCTTAGGCACATGTTATACTAACATATAGGGCTAAGGGCATCTACCATATAAGAGTAGATGTCAGGATATGTACGCATATTGTTGTAATACACATTGTTTGCTAATACATATATATTCTTCCATGCATTTTCTGTGTATTTCTTACTTATAAGATGTTAGGACACCTGTGTCCTTGGAATAATTATGATATATTAGTCGGCATTGCCACCTTTTGGTGATTTGTACTACTACACTGAGTTATGTAAGACTCTGTATAAGAACTCTTTTGTTTTACAAACTGATGACTATTACAAAATTGTATAATGTTATCTTGGACCATGGAGCCTCCTCTAATTTAGTCAATAGGGTTCATCTCTGTAGCTAGAAATGTTTCTATCTTACAGTAACCATAGTAATTATCATAGGTACAGTATATAATGTGATACACTAAGTCTTGTACCTCGGAGATCCCAAGAGACACAAAGAAACCTCAAGGTATAGGGAACACTTAGCATTGGCAAGTGGTTCGTATTGGTAAAAACTGCTTAGGGCAACTGTGATTTTATCCTTTTAGGTAGCAATAAACAAGTTTATTACTCTTATGCAATGTGTCTGTGATTACTTGCATTCCCAATATTGCCAAGAAACTGAAAGTGAGGTTTAGACCTCCTGACAACACCATTTGTAATGTTTTTACTGGTGTTTTACCTTATTTTTGCATAAAACTGCCTTTCTTTCCATTGTAAGTTCTTCATCTGGCTCATTGTTCACTGTGTTCTATTCCACATTCTAAGTGGAAATAACACATTCTAAGTAAAGTGAGCAGTACTCCAAGTGAAAGAAATGGTGTTCCAAGTTAAAATAAATATCTATCCCCCCAAAAAAGATGATTTATTTACCCAATTTATTCACTACTGGTTTGGTGTGTGTGTGCATATAGATATATATATATATATAGATAGATAGATAGATATTCTATGCAAAAAACTTCATTAATGCATCATTTAGGGTTAAAACACAAAATGTCAGGAAATGAGACCTTTAGGGTTGCCCCATCCCCCCTTCATGGACCCACCCATCATTCGAGATTGGACAGCTGGCGTGTGGGGGTGTCAGTTGTGAGGCCTAAATGTCACCCCATTCCATGTGTAATCATATTCGCAAGCCACAGTAAAGAAGAATGGGCTGACATTTAGGCCTCACTACCCCAATGACACACCCCATCAGCTGTCAATCTCGGGATGATGGGCGGGTCCACGAGGGGGGATGGGGCAACCCTAAAGGTCTCATTTCTTGACTTTTTGTGTTTTAACCCTAAATGATGCATTAACAAAGTTGTTTGCATAGAATTTCCTTACTTTTTTGAGAAAGAATAGAAAAGTAGAAAGTTGCACAAGTTGGTATGCGCGCGGGGCACTTTGGGCCCAGTGCTCCCACCAACTTGCAAGTTCCTGCCTAAGATAAGAGTACAAGTACTGAGTATCATATGTATTGCTGGCAGCACATATGGTTGGGAGTGTGGGGCCCACCACTTTGAAAGAAACCAAAGTGTCAGTAATCAGAGTGGCATAATTCAACACCTGTTTACATGTCAGACACCTAATCACTACAAATAACTTCCATGACAGTAACGCTAGGCACCCTATAAATGTAAAGCCACTACCACAATGCCAAATGCTATACACAAAATGTAAAGTGCATAAAGCAATATCTCTGCAGCAAATTAATTATCCAACACCTAAATACCATGTACAAGACATCCCCTCAACACCCTCCAAATTTCAATTTAAAAGACCAAACCGTGTCCCAGATATAACATTTTAAAATTTGAGATTTTCATTCTTCAGAGTGTTAGAATTCTGCACCTGTTTACATTTTCACACCTAACGACTGAAAAGTATGTCCTTGGCAGTAAGGCTAGCTACCCTATAAATTTCAAACCACTACCACAATGCAAAACACTGTCTGAAAAATGTAAACTGAGCCACGCAATATCTCCACAACAAATGAATTTTCCGACACCTAAACACCATAATTCACATCTACAGGACATCCCATCAACATTTGCCAAATTTCAAGTTAAAAGACCAAACCGTTTCCGAGATATTTAATTTAAAAAGTTGTTAAAATTGGGCTATCTGGTCCCTCCATATCTGGCCTGCTAGTCCCTCCCTTGGGATCAAAGAATCTTTGATTATGAGCCAGCAAATTCGTTGATCGTGAGGAGGAACCAGATGGCCAAAACCCCACTCTTCGTTCGCAAAATAACCATATCAATTTTCTCATAGACTTATAATGGGAACTTCAAACTTTAATAACTTTTGAATGCATTATTATTTGTTCACCAAACAAAAAGCAGCATGTTACTTGACCCAAGCTCTTTCAATGTGCCAAATTGCAGAGCGGCACACCACACTATGGCCACACAGTGCCACTGACACAATCTGAAAAACTGTCCACATAACTGGCGAAAAGTGCATTTTTCAGTGTTTTTGGTGAGCAAAAACTGTAAGTCAGACTGAAATGAAATTTGGCAGATCAAGAGATATACCATGCCCCACCATGCATATGAAAAGACATGCACTTCCATTGAACAGGTCCAAAGTTATTAACGTCCAAAATTTCAAGTTTTAACATAGAAGTGGCTTCATAACCCTAAATATGAGGGGGGTGCGACTGCACCCCTATAATATATATATATACACACACACACAGTATATTGGATAAATAATGGGGAAGGATGTATACCCATCGAGGGGCTAATGAGGGCTGTAGGCCATGAGCCAAAAGAATGATTGGCTGTATTGCCCTTATTAGCCCCCAAGATGGGTATTCTTTGGAGTGTTCTACCCTAACCCAGTGTTTATTGAATAGTTTATTTATTTATTTATTTCAGTATTCAGAAAACCATTTGAGCTCAGAGCTCTTTACATAGGTTCCAAGTCAGGACATTTCAGTACAACAGATAGGTGAAATTATACAAAGGATTGAAGAAATACAAAAGTAAACAAAGAGGATTATATATCAAACACAGTACAGGTCACAGGAAAGCAGACAATTTACAGTGACCAACAGTGAAACCAGTCAGTTGTCAGCAACAAGATGGTGTTTGAAGCTTTGCTAAGTTCGAGGGTGAAGGGAAGGAGCCCAAGTGCAATGTGCAAAAGGAGAGCATAATGTTAGTATAGCGGTAGGGATCAGAGGGAGGTGACTAGACTGGAGGCAGAGGAAGAGCGTGCTAGGTGTGTAGGGGGAGCAGGAGGGCCTACATGGGGAAGGATTGAGAGTGCAGGGGATGAAAGTAGTGATGGAGGTAGAAAGGTGGTGCTAGCGATGGCAAGAACATCAAGATTTGCTTATCATAAGGAGCATCAAGGTCATTTTGAAAGTACTCAGTGTGGGCAGGCATGCAAAGTTCTCCTGGAGGGAGTTGAACCACAGCAGTGCACAGTAAGCAAAGGAGCTTTGTCTTTCAGATGTTCAACATTTCAGAGTTAGGAAGGATTGGTGTTTGGAGTTACGGGTATGCCATGGATTATTGCTGGAACCAGAAGTTGTTGGACCCCTGGCAGTAGCTGACCAAGGCAGATCTTTTTGGTCAGAAGATAGGATTAATATTTTAGTCAGTGACTCAGCGTGAGCCAGTGTGCCTTGGCACAGAGATCACAGGTGTGAGTCAGTCGGTGGGCACATAAGGTGAACAGGCAGGCTTTGTTGAGTACAGTTTTTATGCACCAGAGACCATATAATACTTTGGGATAGTTATTGTTATGGATATTGCATTTGCAATCCTGTAAGGGCACCTTAAGGTCTTTTGCTGCTAAGAGAAAATGGTGTATAGTGAGTTCAGGTAGGAGTTTGGGGGATTTCTGGATTTGGGAGGGTTTTGTGTGTCCTTTTACCAGGCTCTTTGCAGTTTTTAATGGGTTTGGCCAGCTTCCTTATGCTGTCTTAATTGTGTTATTAGTATAGTCCCATAGAGTTTAATATAGTGTAGATACATTCTTTTTATTAGTGTAGGTACAGACTTTTAATTGTGTAATAAGTGTAGCTATATAGCTTTAGTGTAGGTATATAGCTGTAATTGTTTAATTAGTACAGGTATATGGAGTAATGCTGTGATACATCACAAAATACTGCAGAATTCTGCTGGGAACAGTGCAATTCAATCGCAATTAAAGAAGAATGAGGAGTCAAGTGATGCCCTCATACTGAATGGTTGCATTTCTCTCAGCTCTGCATCTCGGTCTTTATTCAATCAAATTTTTTGCATCTAATAGCCATTCTTACCTTTTTCCCTTTGTTGTCATACTGCCTTGCACCAATGGACAATGCAGGAAACTCTCTGCTTGATATGGAAGAAGCGGCTTTCATAGAAAATAGTGGACACACAGATTCTATGCCACTATAAATTAGGCTAAAGCCACCACAAAAAAGGCCTACCACTGACTCTCACAAACCTGATGCCAAGCCCGAAAAACTTGACTTGACTCTTGCAGACATGACGGAGATCAAATTAACTTTAACTGAAGTAATGGAGGACTTACAACTTTTAAAATCAACCTTGGAAACCTTTAACAGGAGATTGAGGGATGCAGAGGCTCAGATTAGTCCTGTTGAGGACTCCCAAACTCAGGAACATCAGGAGATGTTGGATTTTAAAAAGCAGCAAATGGAATTGGAGCTTAAAGCAGAAGATCTAAAGATCAAGAACTGCCATAACAATTTAGTGGTTGTAGTAATCCCAGTGCTAACTGAGAGGTACAATATTTTGAATTTTATCCAGGATTTACTGAAGGAGGTAGCTGGACCCCCGGTACATGGCACAGACTATCTGACTGAAAGGGCACACTTTTCACTTTGACCTCAGCCACCACCGCAAGAAAAGTCCAGGGTCATTATCCTGTGTTGTCTCAGTTATCAGGATAAAGTACACATCCTGCAACATGCTCATGTCAAATGACCCTTACTATAGCAGGGTCTTCCGTTCTTCATCTTTGGAGATGTTACCCCAATGGTATGGGAATGACAGCTCACCTACCAGGAGACCAAGCATGTGCTTTATAAAGCAGAGGTCAAGTTTTATCCTCAATACCCTGCTCAGCTGTTTGTATCCACAACTTCAGGCACCATAGAATTTTCATTTGCAGATCAAGCTAAAGTGGAATTGATCAAATGCTTCCTGCATCTTACCTTCACTGTTTAGAAGTCTGTGGGAACCTGATGAGCTCCGTAGAGCTCCATTTTGTAGTTTGAATAGCTTGTGGATGCCGGACGTGACACCAGAGCTGCCTAGCCCTATTTGGTGATGCCTTTCATATTATTTTTCTCTCTAACAGATAATAATTTAAAATCTACTTGGATTTGACTCTTACTGTGTCCCAAGTTTAATTATAAAGGACTGAGTGTGCTTGCTAAAATCATTTATTAGTAGGTCATACCTTGGCTGGGATGTTTCAGCAATCAGATAATTTCACTCACACAGCTCTTCATGGCCTGTGCTTATTTCACAGTGGCTCTCTCCTGCTTGACTTTTCAGTTGCCTTGGAATATACTGGATACCTTTTTATTTTTGGGAGTGTCTGAATCTATTCCTTTTTTATTCCATTTGGACACTGTGCTGTAGGGGGTGCCTCATTATTGAAAGGTTGTTTTAATGTATTGGGACAATGGTAAATGCCCATCGATAAATTGCAAAACATGTTCTATACCCTGGATTGGACACTCTTTATTCCATTTTCACGGACATCAATCAATCGATTCTGGAGAACCAAGATGTCCACTGAAGCATTAAATAATTGCTTGTATGCTAATATACACCTTTATACATGACTCTCTGCTCGATCCTAAGTTTCAGTCACAGCAGATGTTTGTAATCTTTCCTGTGGTGCAAGTTGCAGTTGAGCTCCCTAATCTTTTTCCCCATTTCCCTTTAACATATGGTAAAGTATATATACTTGTGGGAAAATGGAGGATTTCTTTTGATTTCTGGATCAACTTTTACACACTGTTCTTGCTGCTTCGTTTATTTGGCTCTGCTGGTCAATGTTTTTTTTCTTGTATTCTGAAAGTTATAATTGGACTGATTATCCCCTGACCATGGACAGACCTCCAATCACTTTGATCTTTAAATATACAGAGCTGCTTCTCATGCGGTAGCTTGTGGTCTTATTCTGGAGTCTGGTTACTATTACAAGATGAGACTATCATCAGAGAAGGCCTATGGATCCATGAGTTTGTGGACCTTTTGCCTTTAATTTGGCATGCAGACAGGGACTTTAATGGACAATTAGCCCACAGAGAGACATGAGTGCTGTTTTCATTTAGACTGAACAAGACCAGTGCATCGGGGTATCACAGAAGCAACCCTTTGATAAGGGTGCAGGGTGGTATTTCACAAACCCTTTGATAAGGGTGCAGAGTGGTATTTCACACCTTTCTTTTTTCTTTCTTTTCTCTTCCTTTTGTCTCTTCCTTTTTTCAGCTGTGTTATTTAATGTGGCTGGTTGATATAAGGCTGATGCATGGCGGCAGTGGTTCTATGAAGTTCTCTAAGCCACCATGGTCCAAAGCTACATGAGAGATTCCTTCTCCTCATACTGGGTGTGTCCCCTACCCTCTCCTCTTTTGTTTGGCAGGAGATCACAGGGGGAACTGTTCATGGACTGAATGTTTATGGTTAGTGTTATATCTCACTCATTATGTTTTTTTTGAGTTCAGCTGTTCCAGACCATATTGTTATTACTTATGTTATTTTTCTACAGCACAAGGAGATGTTATATGCAGGGTGGGTTGGACACTGGTGGAAATTCGGTATCACCAGGGGTGATTTGTATTTAATGATAGCTGAGGAACCTGATTCATTTATGTCTCACTGTATGACAATATGGGGACAGTCTTTAATTCTTGACTCTTTACTTCTATTGCCCTATCCTATCTAATGTATGTTTTATTTGGAACATCATGGCGGGGGGTAATTATTCAATGAAATGACTTCAAGCCCTTAAATATCTTGCCACCTTTTATGCAGTGTCAGTGGTTCAGTAGGTAGCACACTCACCTCTGAGGCTGGGAGATCAGAGGGCTGTGGGTTCAGTTCCCACATCTGGCACTTTGGTTAATATCCCAGTACTGACACTGCAGTGCAGCATGAGAGGGGTACTGCACTTCTGAGGTGCCGTCTTTTGGATGAAACGTTAAACTGAGGTCCCATCTGCCTGGATTGGTGGTAGTTCAGATGGATGTTAAAGATCCCATGGCACTTATTGAAAAGAGTAGGGGAATTTCTCTGGTATCCTGGCCAAATTTCCTTCATTCACTAAAAATACCACCAACAGCTTAATCTGGTTCAAGGTCAGTTGGCTTTCATCTGTATCCCCCTTCCCTGGGTCGTGCCTGAAAATAGGCAGGATTTATCTAGTGCACTTACCCGGTCAACAAAAACTAAATAAAATAAATAAATGCAGACCTCTTGCTGCTTCAAGAAACACACTTACTGGCAAAAAAATGCACACTTTTTTCACAGGTTGTGGGTGGGTCTCTCCTTCTGAGTAGGTAACCATTCCCGCAGAGCTGGTGTCATAATCTTGGTCCATAGACAACTACCCTTTCAAGTACTCAAAGAATATGCAGACCTGGAGTGCAGGTACCTTTTTCTCCATGCCTTGGTAGGAACATCCTAGCTACTAGTTGGTAGCATTTATGGTCAAAACACGGCCACTCCCTCTTTTTTTGGTTCCCTCATGAACATTATCTCAGCCCATAAACTACTTCCCAAAATAATTATGGGAACTGGAGCCTTATGATAGACGACACTACTGGCCTGTCAGATTCTTCTTGGAGGGGGCTATCCTCAGCACAAAGGGCTATGCACAACTTGTTAGATAATTGTGGCCTGGTAGATCCTTGGCAAACCCTCCACCCTTCTGCTAGGGAGTATACCTTCTTCTTCTTCCCAGTACATAACACTCACTTCCATATAGATTATGCCTTAGTTAGTCCAGTTTTCATTCAAACTGATAGATTTTGTGAAATACATAGTCAAGTTATTTCTGACCATGCTCCAGTTTCACTCTCGGTGGGTCTGTCTCTCACTTTTGAGATGGATAAATGATGGAGACTCAATAACCATATACTAAAAGATGAAGGATGTTTATGCTAAATTAAAGAAAGCCACCGTAAACTTTTTCGCTCTTAATATGCCCTCAATACACTCTATGGCTATCTGTTGGAACGTGTACAAATACATTATCTGGGGGGAAGAGTATTAGGTTGACTTCTGCGCAAAAAAAGTGCAGAGAACAAAAGGCACAGGAAATGCTATGCTCCATTCAGGGACTAGAAAAGAATATCAGCTCTGCCTAACCTGAGGAGGACTGCGTGCATCTTAACCAAGAAAGAGTGTCATACTCTGAACTGAACAGAGAACAGGAATAGTATGTCTTATTTCATTCCCATCTTAAATAGGGAGAAACCTAGTAAATTATTAACCATATGACTTAAACAACTTGAAATGGCATGCTTGGTTAGGAGCATTTGTTTGAGTTCACGTAACACATTTTTGTCAGCTCCCAGGATATTGCAAGGGAATTTAAACAATTCTAAGAAAAGCTTTATGGTGAAGAGACAGACCCTCCAGAACTGAAGTCTAAAATTCAGACCTACTTGGAAGACACTGATCATCCTCATTTGGATCCTGTCCTGGCTTCTCTATTGACTGCCCCAATCAATACCTCAAAAGTAGATAGAGCCATCTCAGCTCCTACCCTGGATAAATCACCTGGCCCAGATGGTTTTCCCCCCTAACTTCTATGCTGCCTATAAACGGAGCTGGTTTCCCTTTCCGCAGACTTTTATAATTATTGTTATCAACATAGTGCTTTCCCTTTGGACTTTCTTGAAGCTTTCATTACACTGATTCCTAAACCAGGTAAGGACCCTTTAGAGGTAGGTAATTACAGACCAATCTCTCTGCTAAATGTGGACATTTTGGTGAGTAGATTAGCTTGTATCTGGCAACCATTATTTGGAAGAGAGCAAACACAATTTATAGAAGGCTGTTTAGTTCCTGATCACATGAGAACAATTTTTCATCTACTTTTGATCTCCAGTGAGTCCAATACCCCAGTGGTGCTGGTCTCTCTAGATGCCAAATGGCCTTTGACCAGGTCTAATGACCCTTTTTGTTCCATACTTCACAGGCTTTTGGGATCCCAGATGATTTCATTAAGTGGATCTAGATACTCTGCTCTGCTCTGCTCCTTTGGCCCAAAGTTTTTGTAATGGGGTTTTGTCTGACACTTTTAGTCTAAAAAGAGGCACATGACAAGGCTGCCCCTTAGCTACTTTTTTGTTCAATTTATACCAGGAATACCTTACCAGGTGCTTCATGCAGCATCCATACATTTCTGGAATCTTCATTGGACCTCATACTTTTAAATTATCCACATATGCAGATGACATTATGTTACACCTGACAAACCACATGGTTTTGCTTCCTACATCCCTTCAGGTTCTTAAAGATTTCAGTTATCTGTCTGGCTATAAACTAAATTTATCTAAATCTGTCATTTTCCCGCTTAACTCAGTGACCTATAAAACTAACATCCCAGCAAATTTGCAGAACTGTTGGTCAATTGAGTGTGTTATATATTTGGGTCTTCAGCTAACACAGGGTTTAAAAAAAACTGGTAGATCGTTACCTACAGCCCTTAATAGGCTCCATAAAGGTACATCTGACCCATTGGCAAGCCCTCCCATTGTCTTTATGGGGGAGAATTTTGACAGTTCACAAGAATATTTATCCTCTCAGCATGCTCTGTGTCCCACTGCCTCAGGTTTGGCTTACTCAATTACATCAGACTATCTCTGAATTTTTATGGAAGGGGAAAAAAACATGCATAGCCTACTCAAAACTATCTCTAGCAAAATGTCATGGAAGGCTGCAGTCACCAAACTTTTTCTGGTACTATTTAATATCTTATGTGAGCAAATGTTTGACATGGAACTTAAAAGACATGGGAATTAATGCTAGACAGCATTATCCACACTGGAAAGATAAAGAACTTCATTATTGCAGTGTTCATGGCATCTCATCTAGGGCTTTGTCACATATAACTTGATCAAGACTCCCTGCTGCCTTGTGGGATACCCCACTGGGTTGGGTGGTGCATGTTAATACACCGCCCTGTCATCTTCTTCACTATGTTCCACAAAAAGATCCCGGGCAACTGATCTGATTAAACTCAAATGTTATAATTGCTAATACACCTATTCCATTGACTTTTCTTGCCACAAGCAGATCTCCAAAAGATATCTGACCTCTTCAGGGATGATTAGTTTACTAACTTAACAGAGTTGTGTGGAATGTTTTGAATACTCCAATCTACAGCGTGTTCATTTCTCCAACTTAAACATTCCTTACTGGAGTTTTTGGGCCCCTGCCCATGGTGCTTCCCTGATGGTTGAATTATTGAATCTTAATTAATTTAGTAACTCAACCAAATGTGGAGACAGTCTTATATAAAACCTTAGGGGATATGACGGGGGAAAGGTCCCAGCTGAGATGTAATTATTGGGAGAAGGAGTTCCCTAACCTTTCCCATATTCACAGATCTGTTGCTCCTTGGAATTTTGCACATAGATACCTCAAAGTAGATAATCCGAGGCTCATGCTATATAAAATTTTGCACAATCCTTATTACACACCCCAACACCAATTTGTTTTTGGGAGGTCAGAATCTGCAGTTTGTGGGAAATGAAATCTCCAATAAGGCACCCTTAAACATCTATTATGGGAAGTCCCACACATACAGGGATTCTGGAACCTTTTCAAGTCTTGCCTGAAACCCACTGTTGATGCTACAGGAGTGCTTTGCACCCAAATTATGTGTTCTGGGATCGGTATTGGGGTACGGGAGGGGGTGAGAGTGCTGAGATGGGCACTTCCTGCTGGGGGGCACTAGCCCAACAGGGTAACTGTGTGTGTTGTGGTGCAGGTGCCAGTGGTGCAGTGGTGTTGGGGGGGCTGTGTCTGGTTGCAAGCTCCTGTATGTGGGTGCTGCAGACTCCCCGCTGCTGTGTTGTAGCATTCCGAGTGGGTGCACCACATGTTTGGTGCAGCACCCACTGTGCCGCAAGCCACTGGACTTTGGCATTGGGACCCTGTAGAATTGAAATTCAGATGCAGGGTCCCAGGCATACCACACTCAGCACAAGCTGCCATTGTTGCAACTTGCATCAGGGGTTTGAAAATCCGGCCCATTATTTTTAGACACTGGATGGATAGTCAGCCTCCATCTTATAAGGAATGGCACGCAGAGCATTTGATCATCCTAAGGATGGAAAATCATTAGCTAATTTATGGCATAATATTTCTGCTTATAAAAGAAGATGGGAAAAGTTAGATGTCCTCCTCCAAATAACCTAGAAACACAACTGTTTGGGGCATTTCCTTTTTATATTGGTTCCTCTTGCCTTTGTTTATATGTTGTGGATACACTAGCAATGAAATTCCCTGGCTGGTTTCATTTTTCCTTCTTAATTACATCTTACCTTTGTATAGACCTCATCTTATTGTACTGAATACCTGGTTTGATCATTTGGACTATGGCTGTGCCACACATTCCCCTTATTATATATTTGGCTCATTGTTTATTCCTTATTATTTGTTTTTGTGGAATGTCTTATTGCTACACCTTGCTTTTTCCACCTAGTGAACTGATGGCCTATGCTTTTGTGTGCATGTTTGTACGCGGTGTTCTGTAATCTTTAAAATAAGTACACTCAGTTAAATAAAGGAGTGCTACAGTTAGAATTTGCAAAAACATATATCATGCAGAGTGTTTTGATTTGTGTGTATATTCCTAGTGTGTCCTTCCTTTTGTCTGCTTTTAGAAATTTTTTCTAAATTAGCCTGTTAGTTTTATAGTAGTTTTCTGGCAGCTGGGTATCTCCATCTAAGCATGGTTTATTGCTCTTCTTATTCCTATAGTGCCTCATGTTCCATGTGACAGTGATTTACCCAGGACCATGGCTTCAGCAAGCAGTGGTTCACAGCTAAATAAACAACAGTAGAACTGTAATGTTAAGTAACTTTCCTTATCCAATGAGCACTAATGGCTACATTTACAGTTTGGCAAATACTTAAAGGCTAAATGTGTGGGCTATTTACAGGTGTGACCTGGGAGCGCAAGGAAGTTAAGTGACTTGCTCAGGGTCACACAGTATGCAAGTGGGGCAGTGGGATTCAAACCCAGGTCTTCAGGTTTGCAGCTCAGAGCCTTAAGCCACTGTGCTATACTGCCTCCTGTTTGTGTGCTTTTTATGGCTGCATGTAGTTTGATGAAATTAAAAGTTTTAAAAGCAAAACATTTACTCCTGCTGGCTAGACTTGATATACGCATAGAAAACCAAAATATTAAATTACAGCTATTTAGTGGAGGCCAGAACATAAGGCTCTTATCTCTAGTACTGGCTGAATCAGTGGTCTCAGATGCATTATTGTCACATGGCACGGAAGTTATTGTAGGAAAAAGGGCAATAAACCTTGCTAATACAGAGAGCCCCAGGACCATAAAACTGCCATATTACTAGCAGGCTAATTTAGAAAAAAATATTTAATAGCAAACAAAGGGAAGGACACACCAGAACTCTATACACAAATCAAAACATTCTGCACAACATAAGATATTGGAAATGTTTACTGTAGTACTCCATTATGCCCATTCTACTGCAGTATTTTGTGATATGTCTTTTACTGCAAGTTATTGTATTGCATTTAGTTTATTTTTTTTGTTGACCGGGTAAGTGCACTAGACAAATTCTGCCTATTTTCAGGCATGACCAGGAGGAAGGGGATACAGATGAATGCCAACTGACTCTGAACCAGATTAAGCTGTTGGTGGTATTTTAGTGAATGGGGGGAAATTTGGCCAGTGCACTGTGGAAATTCCCTTACTCATCAGTAGGGGAAACCTATGGCTGTAGTTATGACCAGTTCAGTATTGTTGGAGGACAGGATGGACATGCTTGCAGTGGAGGAGAAGGAGGTCTGCATCAAAGAGAAAGCTATGGCTATGGAAGCAATAGTTGAAAGAATTATTCAGTCGAAGGACGGGGGAGATACCCCAGTCAAATTTTTTTCCACTGAGGATTTAACAGCTTTAAGTGAAACGGAGGACACAGAAGCAGGAAATTCAAACATTTGGAAAGATCCTGAATGAGAGTTGTGATTGCTCATGCAGAGGGAAGAGAAATGACACATTCAAGAGAAAATTAGATTGAAGACCCAGCTGGAGAGCTTGCGAGGCAATGACTCAGGTGCAGGCGTAGCGGAAGACGCTGTTGCACTACAAGCAGTGGTAAACAACAGAACAGAAACCAAGTCGGGCCGGGTGAGTTATCTGTTAATAGCTCTGATACAGTTTTAAGGGACAGGGTTAGTAAGCTGGCTGGCAGTATGGTCGTGGATAATTATGAGTGCCTGAAGCCCAGCCCCGAAGTGAATTCCTTTGAGATGAATATTGAAACTTTGAATCAGAGTTCCTGTATACCTCCCACAGCTTTCTCTGAACAGGGGTCTATAATGAGTAAACAGGGCCCTGAAACCACTTGTCACCTGATGAATCTTACTCACCCACTATCCAAAGAATCAGGGTTTGTATCAGCCCATCCTGCCTCCTATGCCGATAACTCTTTTGGAAAGGGGCTAGTAAAGTTACAAACTGCTGCCTCGGGCTCTCATGCTGAGGCAACACATTTTTCATTTCAGAACAGAACTGGTACTAAATTAGGTCAATGGGAAGATATAAAAGAGAAAGGGCTTGCAATGGCTTTGGCTAAACGCCATCTTGATATAACAGTTACAGAGGTAAATCCTAAAATGAAATTAACATTACCTTCTGGTCATGAGAATACAATGACTTCGATTACGAAACAAGCTTTTTCTATTGATTCTAATCTGGAATTACAGTTGGATGAATGGTCCACAGATAAAGTCTTAAGTAATTCAGGTTGGAAACAAACTCTAGAAGGGAAATGGATCCTCCGCTACGGACACTACAATTTCTAAAAATCCCTTCGAGGTTTTGACCCCGGAATGGGGTGATTCTGAAATGGATCAAGATGATGGGGATTCACAATCTAGGGAGCTGGAAATGTAGGGTGAGAAACCAGATTCCAGGGGTTATAAAGGTAAAAAGAAAAAGAGAAGGAAAAAAAGCTGAATATGGCTATTGTATTATGCATGTTCTGGCTTCTTTAAAAATAGGGACAGTAAATGTATATAGTATATTGAATTCTGGGAAACACCAGATTGTTTTTGATTTCATATTGAGGAGAAAGTTGGATGCTTGTTTTTTGCAAGAAACTTGGGCTTTTTCGTCTGATATTATTAGAAGTTTTCTGGGAGAATAGGCCTGGGGACAGCCATATTGGTCCTTCGTTCAAACCTCTACTGATGGAGTAGGTATTCTATTCAACTCATATTCATTTAAATTATTGAAGCTTGTTGAAATTCTTCCTGGAAGAGCATTATTGTTAGATGGTGTATGGAAATCTATGAGGTTTCATTTTATTTCTGTTTATGGACCCCAACAGAAGGTTGATAGGGTATCATTGATTAATGCTATAAAACCCTGTTTGGTAACTTCTCATCATATTATTTTAGGTGGGGATTTCAACTGTGAGATAACTGATCGGGTCTGGTTAACCAAACCAACAGGAAAGATATATTGCAATTCCAATGCTTTATCTGAATTAGTGAAGGTAGCAGACTTATTGGATTGTGCTGATTTTCATGTGAAGGGACCAAAATTTACTTATAAAAGAGGGAAATATGTGACTTATATTGATCATGTTTTTACTTCTAAATCTGTATCTCCAAAAATGTTGGAAACATACCCAGTGGAATTTTCAGATCATGTTGCTGTATTGGTCACCTTTGCACACATATCCTTAGAAACTACATCAGTACCTAGATGGAAGTTAAACATTTAGGCTCTGCAGCAACTTCGGGTTCAGCAAGGGATCACAGAGATAATTAATGCTCGATGTTCAGCATATTTTTTATACTCTGACATAGGTCAATGCTGGGTTGACATGAAAACTGATTTTCAAAACTGGTTGAAGCATTATGGGAAGTATAATGAAAATTGAAATTTCTTGAAATATCTGACTTTACGTCAGCAATTATTTAAACTTTTTACATGGGTTAACACTTCAAGTTTTGATTATTCGGATCAAATTACCATTATAAAAGCAAAAATGATGGAGTACCAATTTGATAGAGCACAAACTTTAAAAGTCTTATTTTAAAATGGGATGAAAACAATCTTTCATGGGTGATCCATATCAGGCATGTAAAACGTATAGAGATAATACAATTATGGAGTCATTAAAGGACTTTCAAGAAAATATTTATACCACTGCAAATAGTTTATGTGAAATAATAAAAGATCATAATAATACCCTAAGACAAGGAATAGATCTGGGGTCTAATGCTATTATGAAATGTCTAGAACAATTACATCTTCCATCAATATCTCAGATTTCTGGAAACACAAAGATAACTTCATAAGACATACTTTCAGCTATTAATAAAATGACATCAGGAAAAACTCCAGGGTTGGACTGGTTACCAATTTCATTTTATAAAACTTTTGCAATTGAACTTTCAGACTGTTTAGAGCCAGTATTTGATTATTTTCTCCAGGCTAATAAGATCCCACCTTCATTCTTGTAGGGTTTGCTGATGTGTATATATATATATATATATATATATATATATATATAATCGGGTGATAGACAATTAATTACAAACTGGAGACCCATAACTCTCTTAAACACAGATTATAAGATTCTGGCCCATATTTTAAATAATAGGTTAAAACTAGTGGATGGAGAAGTTATTTCTCCAGTTCAATTTTGTAGGTTTCCTTCCAGGAAAATTCAACTTGCTCTGATGATTATTAAGGATGTAATTGATCATGTGTCCCTTTCAGGGAAATATGGGGCAATTATTTCTGTAGATCAGGAAAAAGCATTTGATCGGGTCACTCATAAATACTTGTTTTTGCTTTTACAGTATTACTGATTTCCGGAATACTTGATCCAGTTTATTAAATTGCTGTATTCTTCTACATTAGTTTATCCTATGAGTCACAGGTCTATTGCTTCCGGGTTTCAAACTCTATTTGGGGTGTGGCAGGGCTGCCCACTCAGCACTCTTCTGTATATGTTTTCCTTGGACCCCTTTCTGAGACTAACAGAAACCCCTAGTTGTCAAGGAATAACAGGCACCGGAATTGAAAAAGAATTATTCTTACAGGCTTATGCGGATGATGTGTGTCTTTTTTTTTCACATATTTCACAAATTTCTATATTTTTGGAACAAATGTTGCTATTTTCAAGAATATCGAATTCCAAAATGAATTTGGGAAAGAGTAAAGGTTTATTTATAGGTGTAGGGAGCCCTGATTCTTTTCAAATAGGTGGTTTAAATATATCCTCAGAACCAATAAAAGTTCTTGCCATTCTGTTCAGACCTCAGAATTTGTCACATTTAAGTTGGAGACACTCTGTTTTTAAATTACAGTTAAAAGTTAACAGATGGAAAAAGTTTAATTTTTCTAAATTGAAAAGAATTCAAATTATGAAAAAAATCTTAATTCCAGGGCTATTATATATAGAGATGATCTTCCCCCACCCCAGAACATTTAAACTAAATTAAATAGCCTATTTTTTCAAATGTTGTGGGGCAATAGACTGAATTTGATACACTGGCACTTTACATGTCTCTCTGTAAAAAAGGGAGGTTTGGGCATGATTGACCCGATTATAATTTTTCATACACTTTTTATTTCACAAATGGTGAAATGTGGATTGGGGTTGGCAGACACTTCTCATGCTGAATGGTGTAAGTTAAATTTAGGTTGATTTTTTGCTTTATGGGGGGTGGTACCCTCAAGATTGAGGACATATTTACGTGTCCCAGAATATTTGAAATCCATTGTGTCAAAATTATATAAATGGAATTTAACAAAGGCACAAATTTTGTCTCAATCAGGACATAGTCTCTATCAGACTGTAACCACAAAAAGTTTCCAAACTGAAACGTGCTTTAAACATTGCACAGTGAACAACAATAAGGAGGTGATTGCACAACTAACTAATCTGTGAATTCCTCTGCATATGTGGGAACATTTGTGGCTTACAGTTTATGGGCAAATCTCAATTAGAGGTAATGAAAAGCACAAATCCTTGGAGGAAAGAATTTGCCCATATCCGGGATGTATAAATTTAGAAGAGTCAATGGACCATTATGTATTTACTTGTTCTTATTCTAGTAAATTGTGGGCCTTTTTAGGAGTGAAATGGAATATGCCTTGGCTTACCAATATGACTTATGAATTGCTTATTTTAAGACAGTATTCTGAGCTCGGATCCAGGTTTCATTACGACACGTTGATGATTTTGTTTTTGTTGCCTAAAGTTCTATTTGTGGCAAGCAAGATGTAGATGGGTACTGACATAGAATAGAATGCCATATGAGACTGTATGAATATTGAGAAGCCAGGCAATGAGACAGGCAAGGGATGTTGAGAAAGAAACATCTCCGAAAGTTCACAGATGGTGGAAGGGATTTCCATTGTTTATGAAGTATAAATGATTTTCTTTTTGTGATTTGTTATGCAAAGATTCATGTGTAAAAGAGGAAACGGGATTAAGTTTTAGGTTACTAATTTGTAGATTAAATGTAGAAATTATCAAATTTTAGGGACACAGCTTTATGTTCAACCCAATTGTTATGTAATTCTGTTTTTTGTAACTCATGATTTTTGTTATGTTATTATTTAATAAAAACTTCCCCTACTCTTTTTGAGAAGTGCCATGTGATCTTTGACATCCACCTGAACTACCACCAGAACAGGCAGATGGGACCTCAGTTTAACATCTTATCCGAAAGACGGCACCTCAGGAGTGTAGCACCCCCTCATGCTGCACTGCAGTGTCAATATTGGGATATTAACCCAAGTGCCTAGTGAGAGGCTAGAACCCACAGCCTTCTGATCTCCCAGCCTCAGAGGCGAGTGTGATACCTGCTGACCCACTGACACTGCCAGCATCATGGCTGGTCCTTGGTTCTCTTGCAGGTACATAGATAGACAGACAGACAGACAGACAGACAGATGGATAGATATCTACCTAGCTGTCGCTGTCTTTCTGTCTGTCTGTCTGACTATCTATCTATCTATCTATCTATCTATCTATCTATCTATCTATCACAAACATAGGGAAATGTGGTGTTACTGTTATCGGTCCTAGGTCCTCACCACCCAAAGTAGCAAAAGGAAAATTCCACACAAGCAAACACAGAGAGTAATCATCAGGTAAGACAACTAACATATAACTCTTTCCACATGACACAAATGAAATACTTCATCAGGGTCCAGTACCTCTTTAACCACAGATGCACACTGTAAGACATACACACCCACTTCTGTCCAATGGGCATACAGATCATACTGTATGCTGTCATTTGGCAGGTGGCAGGGTGGTACACAGGCAGGGTGCTGCTGCCTGCTGATGACGGGGGGAGCTGCATGGCTGGGGGCCTCCATGGGTTGGTGGATGGGAAGGTGGGTACCACTGGACCACCAGGTAGACATCAATTATTACTAAGGCCCATGATTAGACTTTCAAAGTGGGTTCCACTAGACCACCAGGAATCAATTTCAATACACTACAGCCCATGACTGGGCATACAGAAGGGAGGTTCGCTAGTCCATCAGGGATCTCCTTCTAGACACTACAGCCTGTGATCAGGCATAGGATTAATCATATTCTAACTACTGCCCATGATTGGGCATACAGGGAGGGAAGGGGTCCACTAAACCACCAGGAATATCTATAGGTATACTACTGCCTGTCACGACTATGCATCTATTATCTATTTTGTGTCTAGAAAGGAAGTTCTGAAGCTCCTGAGGTCCATCTCTGATCATACCAGCTCTGGCTCAGACTCCCTTGAACCCCGCCTCTTGAAACTTGCAGCTCCCCTTATTGCATTACCGCTGGCCAAAATTTATACATTATCATTTTCAGGTGGAATGGTCCCTGACCTCTGGAAAGCTGCTCGGATCACACCTGTACTTAAAAAAGGGGATCCTAAGGTTGTCATGAACTACAGACCAATTGCCATACTCTCAGTACTGAGCAAAATCCTGGAGAACATTGTCGCAACTCAGACAACTGACTATCTACTTAAGCACAGCCTGCTCTTGGATACCCAACATGGCTTCAGGAAAGGACATAGCATGATGACTGCACTCCTTAAATTCACCACTGACACTCTTTCAAAAATGGATACTGGCAATCTGACAGGGGCTGTCTTTATTGACCTCACAAAGGCTTTTGACCTTGTTGATCACACTTTGCTTCTCTCCTCACTTCAACACCTGCATTTCTTCTCCTCTGTTGTTGACTGGTATGAAAGCTACCTGACAAATAGAACTCAAGTGGTGAAATTTAATTCCTCTCTATCGAACAGTACCACCATTAACATTGGTGTACCTCAGGGCTCCATCCTAGGGCCCCTCCTATTCTATCTTTATATAAATAACATTGGAGCTGCTCTAAAATCCTGCTCTGCTATTCTATATGCTGATGATCTTGTCATCTATACAAGTTCTACTAATATAGACACTATCAACACAACCCTTTCCTCTGACTTTAACAATATCCAAAACTGGCTATATGACCACAAACTGGCTGGAAACACTAGCAAAACTAAAGCCATTCTGCTTGGATTGGCCCCAAAGCTCTGGGCTTGCACAACAGCACTGACAGTACAGGACTTAGAAGGTCAATTACTGGAATGTGTGACCTCTTTCAAGTACCTGGGCATCCTGCTAGATCAATCTCTTGATCTTAATCTTCATGTACAGTCTGTTTGCAGAGCTGTCAACTCCAAACTGGGTGATGCATATAAGACTAGTTATATACATAGATACATAGACAGTGTCAGCAGATAAGGGCCTATGGCCCACCCAGTCTGCCCATTTGAGCTTGTAAGTTCAGTTTATGTTTTCCTAGAAGTCTGTTGCCCCTTACCCCTGACCTTCAGAATTCCTTTATGTCTATCCCATGCATTCTTAAATCCTGTGATTGTTTCAGCCCCCACCACTTCCTCTGGCAGGGTGTTCCACTTGTCCACCACCCATTCTATGAAGAAATTCTTTCTCATGTTTCCTCTGAATCGTCCTCCCTCCAACTTCATCCCATGCCCTCTAGTCCTGGAACATCTTTTTTGCTTGAAAATAGTGTTTTCCTGCACCCTGTTCCTCCCTGTAAGATACTTGTATGTCTCTATCATATCCCCTCTCTCCCTCCTCTCCTCCAGGAAGTACATATATATATATGCTCATGCCATCGGCTAAAATGGCCATTGTGAGGGGGTTTCTGCTCCCCACCCTAACCTATGGGGCTTCCTTATTTGGGGCTGCTCGAAAAACTGACCTACTCAGATGGGATATTACGTATAACAACATATGTCGCTATGCCTCTTCTGCTCCTCGGCTTAAACACCACTGTCAGCTTTATAATGATCTTGGTTGGCTGTCTCCATTAGCTAGTAGGAAATACTACTTTGGCTCTCTTATTGATTCGATAATTTGAAATCAAAACCCTAGGTGCCTTGCAGCTATGCTTGTTCCTCAGGACACACTCCATGGTCTACGATCAGCTGACAAATCCTTTCTGAATTTGATGAGGTGCCGCACGAGGAAAGGAACTGTTGCATTTGAACATGCGGATCCACAGCTGTGGAATTCTCTTCCCCTCGACATTAGACTTTCTAGCTCCCACACATGCTTTAAGAGAAAACTGCGTTCGAATCTGCTGATTGCTGATACCTGTTCCTGCTTTCACCCTACCTAATGACTGATGTCTCTGGTCATACAATAGTATTTCCTCACTTCTATATAACCCTCTTACTGCCTCAGCCTGTCCTGGCTCCCTTTTCCTGCCCATATACAATCTTGCACTGAAGGCATCTCCCTTACACTTACATACACTCATATAATCTATTTTCATGGCTTGCTCCCCTCTTCCTCACTTACCGACCTTTTCCTTAATGACACCCCCTGCTCTCAATGGTTATTTCTTCCTTTTGTATTACCTGTTTTTGTTTTTGTGTACCTTGTTTCTGTTCATATGATGTGCTACCTGAAAATTTATTGTCCAAGTTCCTCTCTATTCATTGCGTAGCTAGGCACCTATGAACTTATGAATGGTCTACTCTGTATGTCTCTGATATATTGTATCCACTTTAACTCATTGTATGTAAAGCGCTTTACTTTGTATGTTCAGATATATTGTATGCTCTCTAACTCATTGTATGTAAAGCACTTATAGTTTGTTATCCTGTTAAGTTTCTGCATGTCTGTACTCTCCTGGGTCATGCCTGAAAATAGTCATTTTATGGCTAGTGCACTTACCCGGTTAACAAAAGCTAAATAAATAAAAATTATCTGGCTCAGTTCACAGATTTCTATTGTTATTTTCATTGTATCTTTGTTTATTATTTCATATTTCCTTTTTGTCCCTCTTAAATATTAGAGGCAGAGATCTGTAAGAAATCAAGAAATAGAAATCATTAAAAAATAAACAGAAAAAAATGTATGTGTGAAAATTGTTATTTACTGTGAAAGAAGGTACCTTATAAACCCAAGCATAATTAACATAAACATGTCCCTATCTAAGATATCGCTGGATATTCTTTATCTATATTAAAGGCCCCAGACATTCATTTCTGTAGGTAAGGGGATAGATCAAATCTTTTGCTCAAACCAGGGTGCTGGAATGCTTTCGGCATATAAATCCAGTATCCTTCTCTCTTTAAAAGCAAATTGTCATGGTCGCCACCACAGGGCTGGGGACATACTTTCTCAATACCTATAAAGGTAAAATCATGTTCATTTTTGTTGTTGCTAAATTGCTGGATGTGCAATGCAGTAGCATAAGTCACATCTTAATGATTAATAGCTCTCCTGTGCTCCCCAACCCGTACCTTCAATTGTCTATTAGTTCTACCAATATAGAAAGCCCCACAGTTACAGTTAGCTTGATAGATAACACCCGCTGCATCACATGTAATAAACTGTTGAATACGAGAATGTCTTTGAACATGCAGACTTGTAAAGTCCTATTCTTGTCTGATGATTTTACAATTGACACATTTTTGACATTTAAAACAGCCTGAATATTTACCACTGATCCATGCCTTTTGTATGGGCTGAGTCTGTCTACTGTGTACCAGCATAGCCTTCAAGTTAGTAGTTCTTCTGTATGTAAACCTAGGTATCTGCTCTTGAAATGCCTTCAGACCTATGTCGTCTTTCAAAATATTCCAATTTTGCATGATAATCTGCCTCACTCTATTTGAGTGTACATTGTATGTTGTAATGAAGTTCACCTGAATAGTGTTAGATGACTGATGTATCTGTTGTTGTCTCTGTAGTGTTGTGTTTCTTTTTATTCTCCTTACTGCCTGAGCTGTTTCATTTATATGTGTTGTACTATACCCTCTGTCCTGAAATCTACTGCTCAAATCAATAGTAGCTTTATCATAGCTCTCATCAGTGCTGCAATTTCTTTTTAATCTCAGATATTGTCCTTTTAGAATGTTTTGCACTACATGTCGAGGGTGGCAGCTAAAGGACATGTGCAGTGTGTTACATTCACATTCACATTCCTTTCTGTAAATATCTGTATGGATATTCCCATCTGCATCTTTCTGTATATGCAGGTCAAGATATTCAATCTCTCTCTGACTCGCTGTGTAAGTAAAGTGTAAATTCGGATTTGAGGCATGTAAATATTCAACAAACTGTTCAAACATCTCCAGTGAACTATCCTAAATTATTAAGATCTCATCTATTATGCATCTGTCCAAATTAATAGATGAGAAAAAAGGACTGGTATCAGAATCTCGAATAACTTCATTTTCCCTCCTTCCCACATAAAGATTTGCTATACTTGGTGTAAAAGTAGCACCTATTGCAGTTCCATGAATTTGCAGAAAACAATCATTCAAAAAAGTAAAAATATTTCATTTAAGTACAGATTCTGTCAATTTTAGCAGAAATTCTATTGGATGTTCTGTCTCTTTTTCTCTAGCATTTAGGAAAAATGCTAGACTATCCAATGCATCCTCATGTGGGATATTGGTATACAGGGACACTATGTCCATGGTGATTAGATATGAGTCCCTGTGTACCTGTATATCCTCCAATGTCTGTAAAATATCACTAGTGTCTTTAATGTATGACCCTAAACTCAAAACATACAGCCTAATAAACCAGTCCACATACTGTGTGATAGGGGTTCCATGAGGGACCCTATACATACCCTATATCATGAGATTAGAGGGAGGCTGATTAAGGGGTAATGTGAGGAAGATCTTTTTCACAGAAAGGGCGGTGGATGCATGGAATGGCCTACCTCAGGAAGTGGTGGATATGAATACAGTGCAGGGCTTCAATCAGGCATGGGATAGACATTAGGGAGCAATACAGATGAGTATGAATAGATAGGTCATTGACAGAGCAAAGGCCGATGGCACATTTATAAGGTAGAAAAAGAAATGGGCTGACTGGATGGGCCTTGCGGTCCTTATCTGCTGTCAACTTCTATGTTTCTATGTTTCTCTACCACTGACAATAGGTCTACCTCGGCGGGGGAGGTGGAAAAATCCTTATGAATTTTAGGCAATGTATAGATTGTTGCTCTGATGGGAAAATTAACAGTTAAAAATTCTTTGGCATCACTATCTATCCAAAACTCCTGGAAACCTTCCCCAATATATTCATCAATACTGAATTTATATATGAGAGCTGGGTCTGATGTTAACTTTTGATAAAATAATTAATTGCCAAGTTGCCCTTTAACCTCATTAATATAATCCTCAGTATTCAGGATTACAACAGCACCCCCCTTGTCAGCAGGTTTAATCACTATGTCCCTATCCTGTCTCAAATCTTTCACTGCCTTTCTTTCATCTCTAGACATACTGTCAAATTTCAGAGATGGCAAATCATTAAATAAAACCTCCAATTCATTCTCGCAGAGTCCTTGAAAAATATTGATAGCTGCAGTTTCTGCTGGATAGAAGTGGGATCTACCTTTAAATCTTTTGTTTATATCTAAGCCTGCACATTCAAGGTTATTTACATCAGAGCTACCACCTGACATGCTTTCAACATTGTTAGTTCATTGTTCAGACTCTTTTCTACAAAAAAACGATTTTAAACATAAATTCCTACAGAACCACTGAAGGTCCACAAATGTCTCAAACTTGTTAAGTCCACTAGTAGGCACAAAAGAAAGGCCCTTGCTCAGTACTTCCATTTCAATCACTGTTAATGTCCTAGTAGATAAATTAATTACCTTGGAGGTCTTAGAGGAAGAGCCCGGTATCTCTAGCCCAATTCCAGTCATTTCTGTCAGTGTTATATTCTCGATACCTAGTGGAGGGGATTGTGCTGTTCTTGTTGAACCTGTCTCAAACTCAGTTTCAATTACTTCTGTTAGCGTTGCATTCTCGATGGCTGAAGGGAGTGGGGGTACTGCGGTACTTGCTGATACTGTCCCACAAAATTGTCTTGATTTCTTCTTCCAGCCTCCTCTCCACATCTTCCTCCTCTGGGTCTGTTTCTCACTCTGCCTCTGCCTCTCTGGTAAGCAGGTTGAAAACCCTGATATATATTCTGCCGAGGACTGTACCATGGTAACAGGTATTCTGGTACTGAAGTGTCATGCTCCTGATGTTCATTTCCCGATATGGTGGATGAGACCCACCTATCTTGTCTCAGAATACTCTTTGGGTATGTTGTCTTTTTTCTCCAGTTGTAAATCTGCCCCAGGTGATAGTTATCATTGTCTCTTTTAAATGTTATCAATTTCCTGGATTTAAGGTTAAAATGTAATTTTTCTAT
Organism: Neoceratodus forsteri; assembly: GCA_016271365.2. Lineage (NCBI taxonomy): Eukaryota > Metazoa > Chordata > Ceratodontiformes > Ceratodontidae > Neoceratodus > Neoceratodus forsteri. The sequence goes on along the minus strand of CM057453.1, from coordinate 19,018,838 downwards.
ATTTCTCTTCAGTTTAGTGTTACAATGATCAAAGTCTGCATGATTTCTGAAGGTGACCACAACTTTTTCTTGTTCTCTAATTTCTTTTAGCAGAACTTCATTTACCTCCTTCCCATAGCTAATAATGAGTTTCATTAATTGGTTCGATGCCTCATCCAGAATTTCATGCCATTTTTTTATGAATTCTTCTACATCAATCCCAAAGGCTAGTTTCTTAATTAATCTCAGTCCTTGAGGGATTCTCTTGACTTGAAAATAAGCATCTGAGTTATATTCCAGTGTATTTTTTGAGTTTTGCTCAACAATTTCTCCAGACAATTAAAAGCATTTAACAAATTTGTTGCTGTTTCTGTATTCAGACCCATTGGTGTAGCAAGATCCATCAAAAATGGATTGTCTCTGACCTCAGCTGCTAACAGTCCATTGACAAAAGAAAAAAGGTCCCTATCTTGCATTGGGACCTGAGCTGATTCTGAGAACTTTGATTGAAGTTCTCCTGATTAGTGTTAGATGTCTGATTTCTTTGTTGTTGTCTCTGTACTGTTGTGTTTCTTTCTAGTCTCCTTATTGCCTGAGCTGTTTCATTTATATGTGTTATACTTAGGGATGTAAGTTTGTCATGGCAGTCATACACGTCATTGATTCCATGACATTTGATCTTTATTCAGGACTTTCACTAGTGTCATCAGAATGTAGCAATGATGACAGTGCCACAACATTTACTACTGCTTACTAATGATTTCATGAACAATGAATCATTAAAACCTCATCCATGACAAACTTCCATCCCTTGTTATACTATACCCTCTCTCCTGAAATCTACTGCCGAGATCAATGTCAGCTTTGTCATAGCTCTCATCAGTGCTACAATTTCTTCTTAATCTCAGATACTGTCCTTTCAGAATGTTCTATTACATGTCAAGGGTGGCAGCTAGAGGACATGAGCAGTGTGTTGCATTCACATTCCTTTCTGCAAATATCTGTATGGGTATTTCCATCTACATCTTTCTGTATATGGAACTTGGATGATTATGTGGGAGTTATGTAATTTACTAACAGTGCTGGTGTGGTTGCTACTAGGCTTGTTTCTGGCTGTCAGTAGTTGGACTCCTGAGCAGCACTGAAACCTGGAGATGAATCTGTTGAGTGCTGCAAAAATAGCTTGATTACTTGACTAAATCATCTTATCCCACTTCTAATATTCCAGAGTCCCAACTTCTCCTCAGTGTCTCTGTCCTGAGAGGAGAATGCATCTCACCATCAAGGGATACCAAATTCATATTAGAGATGGGAGAAGTTGGAAAACTTCACTCCTCAGATTAATCTGTGAACTCCATGGAATTTCATGAATTCCACATTGCGAAGTTTCCACCATGAACTGTGGAATTCCACCATGAAGTGCAGAATTTTGCCCACGATTTGAGGAATTACATCAAAATTCCACCATTTACAGGTGGAATTCCAGAACTCGTGGGAGAAATTCCACACTTCACGGTGGAACTTTACCATCTCAGATTTTCTGAGTATGGGGAAGACTTTGCAGAGCACTGCCAAAGTGAATTTCATCTCCTTCGATACAAATTCACCAGCAAATTTATACTTCTCTGCATCTCTAGTTCACATTTTAAATGATCAGTCAAAAATCTAGCTACCAAATTGTATGTGGACTGAACTGAGTGATCCTTTCACCACACAGATTGCAATATGCTGTAAGTGGATCTGATGTGTCATTCATAAAATACTCTCACTCTGCAGAGGATTTCTTTGGCTTTTTAGTGAAAATGTCCAAAGGGTGGTAGGTGGGTACCTCTGTAGAAAATGAACATCAACTACAATATTCTTGTTTTGGGGTCACTGTAGGAGACATTACTGTTGTTGCATAGTACAGTATGAGGTAAATGCAGGGGCTGGGACTTTGCTTTAGATTTCCATGGATGAGAAATTTCCTTTCTTGCATTTCTCTTTCTTTATCATTTTTTTAATTTTGCCATCTTCTCCTATGATGACTTCCACTCTTCAGTATTTATTTTATTTCAATTAGCTGTCAGGATAAGACTGCCAGGCAAAAAATTCATTGACCACTGTGTCCACTTGCAAGATTTGCCACAATGTTACATCACTATAATATCAAAGCTGGACCACTCTTCTCACCAACAGATGGTCATGTAACTGACATCACACTTTCCAGCTCCTTGTATTCTTCATCCTCCTCTAATTCAAGTGCATCCCCTTGCCCCTTTCCCCTCTTCTCATGCTTTGCTCCCTTCTTCGCCTCCTCTTCACATTTCTTCCCTCTGTTCCTCTTTCTCTAGTGCATCTTCCCCTTTTTTCCTTCTCTCTTGATTGCCTCTTCACTCCTCTACTCTTACTTTCCACTTATCCACCTTCACTACCTTTGCTTCTATACCTGCCCATGTGACAGGTCTACTTCCAAAACTTCATCTTTACTGGCAATCTCCTTAAAAAGCTGCTATGGTGCTACTCACTTTGTTTTGTAGACTGTTAGTGTTGGTATACCTCATCCTCCTTCATGAACAACTGCATCTTGTTCTCACCTGACAGGATTAGATTATTGTCCATGCCAGATTCAGATTCAGTGTCACTGTTCTTATGCATAATATAGAGAATACTGGATGGGCAACGATGCACAACCAGTGTGTTCTGCTACAAAGGGGTTCTGATTCCCTCTGACCTCAAGAGTGATGCTCAAGAGGTCCATGGGAATCAGAAACCTGAAGTGGCAAAACACACTGGTAGTGCATAGAGTTGCTCATCCTGTATTTTTTGTAGTGCATAGTACTGTGTGAAATATGTGTTTGTGAGTTATTTTGCTTTCAAAATGGAACAGACTCTTGCAGTTTCTAGAGATCGTAAAATGCTATTCTACCACAGTAAGGCAGAATCACATTCCATGACCTTTGAACTGTGGTACAACAGCATTTAGAAAGGGATGGAATTCTATACAGAACAACACTCCACTATACATTATAGATGAATTAGTAGAACTGGGGTGTATGGTGCTGCTGTGTGATATGGGGGAATCATATATTTTATTTTGGTTCATGTAGGAGAAGTGACCGTGGAAAAGAAAGTAGCACCAGGTCAAGTAGGGATTTGAAATCAGAGTGCTTCTTGATTGCTCACTGTGGTGTTAAATGCACTGGGCAATCTTGGAAGTCTGCTTGGAGGAATGGGAGTGGCACCAGTGGAATTCTGAGGAGATCTGAAGCAGGTTTGTTTTGACTGTAGTATTACATATCCAGAACTAGACTTCTCAACCCCATCACTCCCAGTCACATCATAACAATTTTCATCACCACTAGTTGCAGAAGACACAAATCAAACTGCAAGGTAAACTCTCTGCTCTTATCTTTCCCCTGTATCTCTTTATAATTCTATTTTTTTTTCACGTTTTATACACAAGACAGCAAACCAGTCCTTGCCAATCATGGAACAGCAGAAGGCAGCACAACACTACAAGCTATGATAACCCACTAATTCCAACTATTCTGTTTCAAAGATTAGCTGGCCATTTGTGGGAGGCAAGTTACAGCAAGGCCACTACCAGGGTCCTGGACCAATTCCATTAATAGACACTACTGAAAGGCACTGAATCAAGGAATGTAATACACTCTCAATAAAGTCTCAAAGCATCATAGTAGCCCCTACCTAACTTTCACTTCCTGTTCTTATCACCAACTGGCTGGTACCTGGCTAGCTCACATGCAGAAGAAAACAAAAGATACAATTTATGTGTCTTGTACCATCAGAAGTCAGGAAAATAAAAAAAAAATAACTTCAAAATAAGGCCTCTAAAAATCCCCCTTTGAAGTCCAATGGAACTTCCCATGATGTCAGCAAAGAGTATGGAGTGAGATCTTCATAGCTCTGTTCCTGAATCAAATAAAAGCTCCAAAAACAGGCAAGTACAGAAATACAAATGACAGCATATTTATCGTTGGAGTCACCATAGCTGATGGATGACTAAAAAAAAACAAAGGTTAAAGTAACTGCAACAAGTTCAGCCAAATTCTAAGTGGAGGCCCCAAGTAAAAAGAAGAAGCCTGACAACATGGTGGGAGTTAATCCATCCATGAATCAGCTAACAAACACAGCAATTCTTGAAAAACTGAAGAACTTTCGTACTGAAATCCAAACACTTCACAAGGAGATGAAGGGAACATTATGGTTTTGTAAATAGAAGTACTGTAAAAGGCCAGGAATAACATGCAGCAGAAACTGACACCTGAACAGAAATGTCCTTCATGTTATGAAGGAATACCAACAGCTCATGGACAAATGTGACAATCTGGAAAACAGGTTGTGCAAAATTTAAATGAGGCTTTGTGGTATACCAGAGGCAGAAGAAGGTCATGGCATGAGTGGGTTTTCAAATTCCATTTAAAAAAAATTCAATGAACATTGATCCAGATATCCCTCTCGATGTCAAGTGAGCACAGAGGGCACTAGCTTTGATACAGAAGGGCTAGGGGTGAGGCTGCAATCTGTAGTGTTCAAATTGAAAGCTTTGCCACAAAACAGGAAAATTTAGTTCAAGCATGGAAAATGAAGGATATCCCCTACAAAATCCAGAGGGTCTATTTCAGCAGCAACTATTACCCATTATCTTCTCACAGAGAAAACCTTACTCACAGATCCTCCAAGCACTCAAGGCACAGAAGCTAAAATTCCAAACTCCATATCCAACCAATCTGCATATAATATAACCAAATGGGCATAAAATATGGGTTACTCACCTGTAGCCATAGTTCTAGGAGTGGTACATGGTGCACATCCACACTTCTGGCAGTACTTCCTTTCCCTTTAAAACTTTCCAAAAGGTCTTCAAGCTAGCTCCTCCCACCCACCCAAGTGGTATCCTCCTTGACAATGCCCCATGATGTCAGATCTTGCATGCTGGAAGCTAGGATTGGTGAGTCACTTGCCAGGGAAGTTCAAGTGGGTTGTGTGGGTGTGCACCATATACCACTCCTAGAACTATGGTTACAGGTGAGTAACTCTTATTTCTAGGGACATGGATATGGTGCACTATTCACAATTCTGGCAGATTCCTAGCAGTTGCCTGGGAGGAGGGGGCCAGGTGCAGACCCCTACTTTGGAAAGACAGACCAGAGAACTGAGGCCCTAAAACCAGCAAATTGGCATGACTCAAGGTCAATTTCATAATGAGAGATGAAGGTGTGTGCTAACTTCAAGGCAGCAGCCCTGCAGGTTTCCTGACAGGGACATCCTCAGAAACAGCAGTGTGTCTAGTGGAATGAGCTGAAAGCCCAATGGGAGGCTCCCTACCAGCCATCCTATTGCACAGGTCGATGTATCAGACTATTCACCTGCCAATTGCCCACTTAGCTGCAGGTCTGCTAGGTGCAGCTTCAGCGTATGTGATGAAGAGCTGGCAAACCACAACCCGAACTCCAGCTGAGTGCTCCTTATAGTAAGTTAGCACTCACCACAAGAACAGAGAATGGTGCCTATTTTAGCTTCCAAAGTTGGATTGTTAAAGTACACTGGGAAGCTAATCAACTGGATAAGGTGAAACTCTGAAACAACCATTGGGAGCAACTTCAGATTGGGGCAGAGGACAATCTTGTCCTTGTGGAAAACCAAATAAGTTAACTCCACCAAGAATGTCTGGAGCTCGCTGATTCTTCTGGTGTTGGTGATAGCCACCAAGAAGGTGATTTTCCATGACAGGTGGGAGATATGACACCTGTCCATGGGTTCAAATGACTTGTCCATTAACATTGCCAGTACCGGAAACAAGTCCCAAGATGGTGGTGGTTCATGCACTGGTGGGGCAAGTGGTCAATGCCTTTAAAAAAGCACCCAACTACCTTTTCCTGCACCACCATTGGCATACCAGCCTGCATCCAGTATGCAGAGGTCACTGCCAGGTGCACCTAATGCATCATTGACCTCAGGTTCAACTGACAGGGTGATCACGAGTAATTCAAGATGCTCGCCTTTATGCAGGACATGAGATCTTGTTCCTTGCTCTGACACCAAATGGAAAATCTCTTCCACCTGATAGCTTAGCACTTGCATGTCAACTCCTTCTGTGAGGCCTCAACAACATATAGGACCTTGTCAGAGACACCGAAAGACTGGAACTCTAACCACTTAGTAACCAGTCTGTCAGGTGCAGAAACTGAAGGTCCAAGTGCAGTATCCTGCCCTGGGAGGAAGAAAGCAGGTCCAGGAGAAGAGGCAATTGCCATGGAGGCCTGCTTCTAAGGCTGAGTAGATCAGGGTACCAGAACTGACACGGCCAGTCCAGAGCCACCAGGATCATCCATGCCTTGTCCCTCTGAACCTTGAGCAACACCTTGTGGATCAGGAGAAAGAGAGGGAAGGTGTACATGAGGTTCAGAGCCTCACAAACACATCCCCCAGCAGGGTCCTGCACTGAGGGGGATGGGAACAAAGCAGCCTTGGCTTTGCGTTCTCCCTGGAGGTAAACAGACTGACCAGGAGAGTGCACCACTGGAACAACAGTCAGTTGACTACTTCTGGGTGAAGAGACCACTCATGAGATGCCTCACTCACACAACTGAGGGCATCCAACACCTGGTTGGAGGCATCTGCTACATGCATCACTGGAAGATCAGTATCCAGATGGCATATGAGGGATCAGGAGCGTATAACTTCCTGGCACAACTGGAGAGAATGTGTCCCACCCTGCTTGTTGAGGTAGTACATGGTCATCATATTGTCCATATGAATGTGAATGACCTGACCCCACAGAACTGGAGTGAAGGGCATCAAAGCTAGATGCAAGTATGGAGCTCCAACATGTTGATGTGACATAGGGACTTTCTGGGGGTTCTTAGACTGTGGGCTTTGTGGTTCCCAAGTGGGCTCCCCATCCCATCAGAGACTCTTCACTCATGAGATTTACCATTTGCTCAGAGTTGATGAATGGGACTCCTTCCTGCAGATGTTCTGGGATGAGCCACCACTGGATGCCATACCTCTCAACTGTCCCTGATTTTTAGGGATGTCCCTGATTTTGCCTCAGAATTTTCCTCTGTCCCTCATAAAATTTATGTTTTTGAGACAGAACAGTGGGGATTAAAAGCACAAAATAATGTCAAACATTAAAGTTATATACTTGTTCTTCTTCATAAAATGTATCTTAACACAAATCCCTTTATTCTATCAATGTTCTGAGTGAATAGTACCAGTTTTAAAGATGTGTCCCTGATTTGGGGTCTTTGTCCCTGATTTTTTTAAGCTTTGTCCCTGATTCATGAGGCAAGAGGTTGAGAGGTATGCTGGATGCCATCCCACATTAGCTGCATCACCACAACCAGCTGGTCGAGGTGACCAAGGTGCTGCAACCACTGATGGGCCAGCTCTCACTGCAGAAGATGAATCTGCCAGCAGGCCCACTGGACTGCACTGCTGCAGGATGCCAGATACCCCAGCAGCAGCAGGTAGTCCCAAGCAAGGCAGGATTGCACAACCTGAAATGACTGGTCAAAGGTGGTAAGATCCACCAGACTGTCCAGTAGGGGTCTGGACTTGGTCCAAAGAGAGTCAAGCTCTGCCCCAATGAAGCGGACCTGTGAAAGGCTGAGTTCCAACTTATCTGGGTTGACCAGAAGGCCCAAAGCTGAGCAGGTCTGGAGGGCCAGGTCCCTGGGCCATGCCATCTCCTCCATGGAGAAACTTGCTACCAGCCATTCATCCAAATAAGGGTATACCCAGACTCCTCAGTGCCATAGGGACACAGCCACCACTGTGATGTACTTGGTGAAGACCCTGAATGCCATGAAGAAGTTGAATGGCATGGTTCAGAACTTGTAAAATATCCCTTCTGAACAGAACTGAATGAACCACCAGTGTGATGGATGGATAGAGATGTGTAAGAAGGCATTCTGGAGATCCAGAGAGCAGAACCCCATGTCCCACTCTAGGGATGGATGATCTGATTGAGAGTAACCATCCGGAACTTGTGCTTACGGAAATACTGATTGAGATTGTGAAGCTTCAGTATGGGACACCAACTCCCCCATCCATTTTGGAAACAGAAAATATCTGGAGACAAACCCCAGACTAGCCATGGAGGCTGGGATGCAGGCCACAGCTTTCTTTTGAAGAATCTGGGTAATGTCCTCCTGAAGAGTGGACAACATGTCCACGGACACCTCATCTTCCCATTAGGCATAGGCTCAGCTGAGCTGGAGAGCCTTGAATTCCAGAGGCAAACCATTACACACCACTTTGAACACCCACTTTTCCAATGTGATAGTGGACTAGGCATGTGTGAAATAGCAGAGCTATCCCCCAAGGGAGGTCCCTTACAGGACATAATGGGCAAGAGGATGACACCCCCAACCCATCACTGGGCAGGCTTAGTGGAAACTCTGGAGCTGGTTGCCAAAGGAACCCTGCACTCTGGCCTCCAGACTTCTTGGGCCCAGAGGAGGCTGGCTTAGGTTTTGGGTGCTAGACCTGATGCTGACTGCTTAGGGCTGTGGTGGTCTGGATGGAGTCACTGAGTAGGGTTGAAAGTGAAAGGATTTATTCCATTGTTTCTGGCCCTTAACATTCTTCTGTGGGGACATAACAGAGTTCAGGGTGACATTAGACTTCTTGATGTGAGAGAGATGACTATCGACACCTTGCCCAAACAGGTTGGTTCCAAAGAAGGGGATATCCACCAACTTGTGTTGGGTATCAGCTGTTATGGTTGAGATCCTCAACCACTAACAGAACTGTATGACCACCACTGCAGCTAAAGACCTGGCAAAGGAAATGCCAATGTCCAGGGCCATTTGGAGCTGTTGCTTGGCAAATGCATGTCCCTTATCCAAGACCATCAGAACTGCAAGCTGCAAATTTGCAGGAAGATGTGGAATAACTTGGTCCCCAGTTCCCAACAGGTCCTGGGAAGAGCTGGCCACCATGATGGCCAAACTAGCCTTCTGAAAGCCCAGGGATGAAGTGGCATAAACCTTCTTCACCGCATGGCCTAGTTTTTTTAAATTCCTTGTCTGGAGGCTTTCAACATCACAAATGTTGCTTACACATTGGAACACTGTGTCGGCTTCCAGTACATTGGGCAAAGGATGGTCAGTGAACCAGGGCAGAGACCCAGTTGGGACTGCATACTTGCAGACCATATGGGTTAACAGCACCAGACTGGAGGAAATATATACACTGACCGCCTGCTGGGATGACAAGAAATGCAGCACACAGCCTTGCACAGGGCCCCATGCAAGGCCTGTAGAGGCAGTGGCTCCACCTGAATGGGTGAGGAAGCTGGAGTCGGCTCGGCCTGGAGAACTGACACGGACCGTGGTAATGGCGACCAGGGGAGTGCTGGGGGCTGCTGTGGAGCAAGACAATGGCAAGAATCCACTGTCACCAGAAAATCTCCCTCATATCAGTGTTGTAATTTATGGCAGAGCCTTTCCTCGTTGGAAGACAAGGAAGACAAAGACGAGGAGTGTCAACGGTATCTGTTGACTGACGGTTGAAAGCAGAAATGTTGGGAGTCCCGAGATCTTGAATGAGAGCCTGATCGGGACTTCAATTGATACCTCAGCCAACAACAGGCAGGTCACTGGGGAGGAGACACAGGGCAAGGCATATCACACCAAGGAACCCCAGAGGGGTCAATCACAGCTGGATTGGCTGTCTTATCTGGTCCCTCCTGCAAGATGGCTATAGTGACCAGAGTCCTGAAAAAATGAAGCATCCCCACAGTCCTCCAACACTGGGTCAACAGGATTGAGAAAGATCTCAGCCAGCTGGGTGACTTGTGTCATGGTCGGCAAGCCAGACAAGGATATCATGGGGCCAGTGGCCTGGACTGGAGCAACAGAGGTGTCAGCTGAAGCTACTGTTGTGGCTTCATTCCCATTGAGCTAGAACAATAGTTTTCAGACTTTGTCATAGTGAGTCTCCCCAAATCCAGGGAAAAGATTTTCAGCCTCCCCCAAAAATTGAAATAATCGTGGGCCTCCCCAAAGAAAAATATCACACTGTATTTTGCACAGTACACCGAAAATACATTGAAATCCCTGTGAATACTTGGCTCACATTCAGTTCTTTGTCTTTTACTGATGTGGAACATTTGAAAAAGAGCTCCTGTGCATAAAGGTGTTATCTGAATAACAAATAAATGAAATAAACAAATATTATTATTCAGCTTATTGTAACACCACCCCCCACAGGCCAAACTACGTACTCTGCTATTTTCATTCTTGAACCATTGTTACCCCTTGTTGCAGTACCCTCATGGGTCAGACTACTTTCTCTGTTTCCTCTCAATATGAAATAACTTTCCTACATACTTTACCTTCCCCCTCCTTCCCTGCTCCTAAGCAACTTCTCAGGGATTACTTTGTTCCTTCCTGCTATTGCTCTTAGCACTTCTATGCTCAACCCTTGTATGTGGGCTGTTCTGCCATCAGGCTACAAATTGATCAATTACCACCACTCATTGTTAGTTTATTGTTCATATTTGTTTGCACTGTTGTTCATTGTGTATTTCTTGATTGTTTTGCAGTTACCTGTTGAAATGTATTCACTCCCTACCCTTCCCTGGGTACACCTGAAATGAGCATTGGCTCATTCACCTTCTCTTGTCACCTATTAGTAAATAAATACATTAAATTCACCTACTATTATCCTCTTTCAGTTTGCATCATCTCTTCATGCACAAGGCATAAAACTCAAAATTTAAATACAGTACTTTTTCAGACTTGCTTGAGCCTCCCCTTGAATAGGTTGTAGTCTCCCCAGGGAGGCTGGCCTCACCATTTGAGAACCCTTGAGCTAGAAGCAGAATTGTGGGAATGGGATGAGCGAGCCCGGTCCCAATTCTATGACCTGTGGTGAGACTTCTTAGGCTTAAAAGCCCATGAAGATGTAGACCCTCAGGAAGGGCCCTCCCTGAGAGTAGGGAGGAACTTGCACAAGTCCTGAAATGCTCCAGTAAACAAAGCACCCAAGTCCACCAGTAGCAAGGCAGCTAAGCTGCACCCAAAGCAGCCTGGGCTGCAGCATCCATCAAGGTGGTAAGCAGTGCAGTCAATCCGGCTGCAGAGAAACCACCTTGCAGGCATCCTTGGACCACATGGGCAGGTCCTATTTGTCCAGGTGACCTAAGAGGAGGTGGGCATAGTGGTCCTCTACTGTGGAAGGTTGAAGGATCCAGCACTGAACGCAAGCCTGCAAATCATGCTGGATCTCCAGACAGTAGATGCATTAGGCACATGGGTCAGTGTGCAACATTTTCTAGGAACAAGCAGTGCACCACTTGAATCTGGGACCCAATTTGTGGTGGCCATTATCCAGTGAGAAGTGGAAAAAGGGACAGCAAACCTAAAAGCAAAGACAATTTCAATGGCTCAAAGATTGGGAAAGTTAGGCCTGCACCAAATGCAGAGCTGTGAAGGAGGGAACCTGATGCTTCCAGTGGAAAGGGAGATTGAACATCACAATGAGGATACCACCTGAGTGGGTGTGAGGATCTAACTTCAAGACCTTCTGGCAGGTTTTAAAGGGAAAGAAAGTACTGCTAGAAGTGTGGATAGTGCACCATATCCACATCCCTAGAACTTTGCAATTCCCCAAAAGATGCAACTAAAGACATACAAGATTGGGGCATCAAAGAACCCCTTCTGAGAAGAGAACCACAAAATGGCACAGACAGATCCTTAAGTATTTGAGGGCTAAGTCCATGGCAAGAAGAAGGAAGCATAGTGACAAGGCCTGCTCTGACATTAAGGCCTTGCAGCAAGGTAACATGAGGGAAGATCCTGAAAATATCTTTCATACAGTAAACTGTGAGCACATCTAAAGGAGTGGAAAGGGGTAAAGTTGGGAGAGAGGTAAACCTGGCCTTGGTCCTAACTTTGACTGATAAAGCAGCAAAGGGAGACTGTAAGTGGGGAAAAGACTATGACATTTGTTAACAATCTCTACTGCAGCTTTTTGTTGTACTGCCCCTCTGGTCAGCTGAACTATTGTATATTCTGCTGTTAAGAAAAGACCCAGAGACTATGGTATAACAGAGGATCTGTAACTGAGGTACGCTACTGTTGGGCCTGATGTGATTGTGTACCTGAATACAGGGGGCGCAAAACTGAGTAGAGACACTCAACAGCACTGCTCAGTTTAGTTTAACGTAGGGGCACCCTTCAATGACCCACTCCTCCCTTCACAAGCTGCTTTTTCTTAGCTACAATATTTTCTTGGGTAGTCAGGACAACCTTCTGCACTCTTCCTTTCAATGACTCAAGCCGCACTGCTACAAAAGCTCTAGTTTATACTTCTCTTGTCATGAATGCTTTTCATTTACATTTAACAGTTTTCTGTGCTTGGCTATAATATGTTGGATCATGCTAGTTATCACTGCCTGCAGGATATTATGTTTGGTTTATAAGTTGGGCGGTGGTTCACATACTTTGAACTGCTTTCCAGGTGTGTTCTAAACTAAATGTATGGTTTCTTATAGCTCAAATGGGACTTTCAAGCTCAAATGGTGGCTTTCCACCAAAGCATTCACACCAGGTGAATTTCTCCATGGTGTTGAACAACTCTCTCTTTACCTGATTGCATACTATGGTTGTGTTACTGGACTTGAGTAAACACAGTGGGATTGGAAGGCAGCTCAAGTAAATGTTTCCATTGTTCAAATTATCAGTATGATATGCCTGACATGTTTATTCCAAGGTGCATTTCACCTCATCACAGTTATGTTTGGGTGCAGTTGTCATTTGCAGTTATAATTCAGTTTGTTTTGCAGTTTATCCACATACTTCAAGTCACATGTGCTACAACTCTACTACCCATAGGTTGAGAGAGTGTGATCTTGGATTAAATATTATGTGATTGTACTGGCTTTTCTGTGCTGGATCAGCTTCCTGTACTTTGAGGGTTGCCGTTATGGTGCCTCTTCTGCACTAGATATGGGCAAGATTGAATGTTAAACCTCTGAAAGGAATTGGGGGAGACCCAGGAACCACTCAGCTGGGGAGGACTTTGGATGGGGGGAAGGCTCAATGCAGGTCACACCAGTTTAGGGAGACAACACTGCTGGCAGCTGATGAGGTAGGTAACCCTTCACAGGCTGAAAGCTTAATCTCTGTGTTAAATACGGTAGCTAGAACTGGGGAGGGAGGGCTGGCAAGTTACCTCATCTCCTCTGAGGATGTTGATAGGGCAGAGTCAAGAAGCTTCCCTAAACTGTGACCCATTTTACCTGATGGAGAAGAGAATCTTCTTGAACTCCTCCACAGGAGAACATGAGGTGGTCAGTGATTCACCCCTAGAGACCCCCTGCCTCAAGCCTGGCAATTATGAGTACAAGAAAATAAGAGGCCCATGGCTGGCCAGTCATTGTGGTGGTCTGGCTCTGATATTAGTGAGTCTCTCAGAACTCATGGTCTTTTGACTGACCTCAGGGAAATATAATATGGTCTGGTCCCTACCAGCTGGGACTCCCATATCGGGTGAAGATCTGGGCCATTTCCAGCTCCCACCACCCAAAAACCCAGACAGGTTTAGTGGTTAAATCTCTGTCAGATCTTTCTGTGCAGCTGAGAGCAGTACTACCTAATCCCACTTGCCCTCCATTTGCCAAGAGCACAGTTGGGACCTTAGCCAGCAACATGTAGTACTACTGTGAGAGACCCTAAGCCCCCCAATCCACACCTAACTCTAGTAGATAAAATGTGCAGCCACCACAGCTCCTGTTATGTTATTATTTGTATGACTCATTGAGGGTTATGAGCAGACTACCATATGCAAATCTAGTTTTCTCACACTTATGATAAAATTGCTTTGTTCTACTATCAGTAGTAAGCTCACTCCAATGAAAGATACTTCTGTGTCTCTATATCTGGTACTTGTGCAAACACTGTACCAGACAGAAACCTTCCATGATTGGTTCCACCCTCCCCCCAGTGAGCTCTCTCCACTAACTATCCATATCCTGGGGGACAAGAGCTAGTCTTCACGATTCTACTAGTTGGAAGTACCATTGATGATTGTTTTGTTATTCAGTTACTTGTCCTGTGTATGCCAGTTTATATTACTACACTGCAATGCAGGTTCCTTCTTCATCTGTTTCAGATATTGACTGTTATTCTTCATACTCTGTTGTTATCATGTCATCAAGTTACAGTTCAGGTATATAGTTAACACAAGGAGATAGCAGTCCAAAAAGGTAACATAAGGAGTAAACTGCATGGTTAACTTGGGATCTCTCCACTGCTGTCACAAGCAGTATCAGAAAGTAATTAATATAGTGTTTTCCCCCTCAGGTTATCATGGCTACCCTAAAACTCACCACATGTAATTTTAAGGGAATTCACAACTCCTTAAAGATAACCCGCTCACTCAACTAAAAAAAAAATACACAAAAAGGACACAGGGGCCTACAGGGGCATGCCTCAAGCAGTTATTGTTGGAACCCACAAAGTAGGGAGCAATCTTAGACCTGGTGCTCTCAAATGGGGACAGAGAGAGGATCTCAGATCTAGGAGTGGGTATCCATCTGGGAACAAGTGACCACCAAACAGTGTGGCTCACAATAAAAACAGCTACAGAGTCAAGCCATTCAAAAGTGAGGGTATTGAACTTTAGGAGGACTGACTTTGTCAAAATTGGAGAGTACCTCAGAAAATCAGTAGCAAAGAGGCAAGAAGGAGGGATGGAGGAGTAATGGGGAAACATCAAAACTGTCATCACAGAGGCAATAAGCCTTTGTGTGAAGAAAATAAATCAAAATGAAAGAAAAAAACACTATGGTTCTCAAAAGAGGCGGTGGGGAAGGTTAAGGAGAAAAATATAGCATTCAGACGGTATAAGGAAACACAGAAGGAGCAGGACAGAGAACCGTACCATTTAAAGCAGAAGGAAGTGGGGAAGGCAGTCAGAATAGCAAAGGCCCAAACCGAGGAAAATATAGCCAACTCAGTTACGAAGGGGGATAAAACATGTTATAGGTACATTAGGGAGTGAAGAAAGACCAAGGGAGGGATAGTGAGTCTTAATAAAGTGGCGGGAGGGCCGGTGGTCAAAGAGGGACAGTAAAAAAGCAAGGATACCGAATGAACACTTCTGCTCAGTATTCACAAAAGAAGAGGAGGGCGAGGTACCTAATCCTATCAATAGAAGCACTCTGGATAGGGGGGTCGATATCATTCCTTTCACAGAAGAATGGACTTTGAAAGAACTCCTAAAACTGAAGGTGGACAAAGCAATGGGGTATGACAGGATTCACCCCAGAATTCTAAAAGAACTAAGGGGAGAACTAGTGACACCACTGACAACAAATTTTATCAAATTATGGGAGGATGGTGTGGTACCTAAGGACTGGAGGAGGGTGGATGTGATTCCCCTTCACAAAAGTGGGAGCAAAGCAGAGGCAGGAAACTACAGACCTGTGAGCTTGACCTCAATGGTAGGGAAAATGATGGAATCACTTCTGAAAGAAAGAATTGTTGAGTACCTAGAGGCAAGCGGGACACAGGACCCAAGGCAACATGGATTCACAGTGGGAAGGTCATGTCAAATGAGTCTAATAGATTTCTTTGACTGGGTGACTAAAGTAGTAGACCACAGAGGGGCTGTGGACATGGCCTACCTAGACTTTAGCAAGGCATTTGACATACTCCCACACATAAGATTAATAAATAAATTAGCCAGCCTGGGAGTGGGTCCCAGGGTGGTAGCCTGGGTAAATAATTGGCTGGACAAGTGGACACAAGGGGTAATAGTTAACGGAATCCACTCCAAAGAAAGGGGGATTACTAGTGGGGTTTCGCAGGGTTCAGTACTGAGTCCGGTCCTTTTTAACGTCTTTATAAATTACATTGCAGAGGGATTGGAAGGAAAAGTATGCCTCTTTGCAGATGACACAAAGATCTGCAACAGAATTGATACACAAGGTGGGGTGGAAAGAATGGGAAGGGACTTGGCAAGGTTGGAGGAATGGTCAGAAGTATGGCAGCTTAGATTCAATGCAAAGAAGAGCACCTGGGAAAAAAAAACAGTGGAAGAGTACACAATGGGGGTTGGGGATATTAACAACAACAAAAATGGAAAGAGACCAGGCAGTAGTCATATCAGATGACCTAAAGGTAAGCAAGCAATGTGAGAAGGCAGTAAGGATGGCCAGGAGGATACTGGGATATATAGGGAGAGGCATCACCAGTAGAAAACAGGAAGTTGTTATCCCTCTGTACAGACAGTTGGTGAGACCCCATCTGGAACACTGCCTGCAGTTCTGGAGACCCATCTCTGCAAGGACTTAGACAGGATTGAGGCAGTCCAGAGGAGGGCAACTAAAATGGTGCAGGACCTGCAACAGAAGCCCATATGAAGAAAGACTAAAGGAGCTTAATATGTATACCCATGAGGAAAAGAGGGAGAGGGGGACATGATAAAAACTTTCAAGTACCTCAAGGGAATCAACAAAGTGCAAGAGGGAAGCATCTTTCAGAAAAAGAGATGTGCAAGAACAAGGGGACACAATCTGAAGATAGAGGAGGGGATGGATCAGGCACAATGTGAGGAAGTATTTTTTCACAGAGAGGGTGGTGGACATGTGGAATGGCCTTCCTGAGGAGGTCATGGGTTCAAAAACAGGGAATTCAAGAACGCATGGGACAGACATAAGGCAATTCTGGTGGACAGTAGGAAGAAGAAGGCTGTTGGTTAACTAGGATCTGAAGCTTATCCAATAGGTAGGGAAATGGGCAGACTAGGTGGCCCAAGCAGTCCTTATCTGCCATCAAAGTCTATGTTTCTATGTTTCTTTGAGTCCTAACTTAGTCCTGTGGAATATCTTAAATTGAGGTGCCTGTAGGTAGGTGAAATCTATGCATCCTCACACCACTAACACAAAGTTAATGGAATGGTAATACTAGTGAAGCACCTCTCTAGGTTTGTAGCAGGCAAACATCGAACAGATACCCAAGGTAGATGGATATTAGTTAAATGGTCATACCTTAATAGTCCCCTATCAGTCTTGAATGTTTATGGTCACAATGCTCCTTCACATGACCTTTTCAAGAAACCTTTCAAATCTTGGCAGACAGGCACACAATTTATGCATTCGAAAGACCGTTAGGCCTATTCTGCTGGCATTTTAGTATGTTAGTAATTATGGATGCCCATCTAGACACTAAAAGATTAACAGCCAGGAGGGGTCCGATAGATGACCAGCAGCCAAATTCCTGATTGTCCTTATAAAAGAAATAAGAATGCAGGATGAATGGAGGTGACAATACCCCCAAGAGCAAGATTTTTCCTTCTATTCACATCCACACAAGCAATACAGTACAACAGACACATGGTTATTTAGTGGTCCCTCACCTACACTGATTAGTGGACTCTGTGATGCACAGCATATATCTGTCAGACCACACGCCAGTCACTATGACACCAGACAAGGGTTCCCTAGAGAGAGGGGCCAGTAGCAGCTAAATATGGGTGTGCTGGCACATATACCCTTCCAGCAAATGACCTCAGACACCCTGACAGGACATATCAGGTTTAAACGGCCAGATGAGGTTGCCCCAAAATACAGAATGGAGTGCCTTTAAGCCAGCTTTCTGTGGGAAAATAATATCATGGATGAAACATCAGAAAAAAGAAAAGATAGTTAAAGAAATGGAATGGAGACTCAGTTAAAAGGCTTAGAAGCCAAACACAAACAGGAGCGAGAAGAAGGTTTACTTAAACAAATAAAAAAAGTCTAGCTCCAGCTGCTTAAAATCACTATAGACAAAGCAAAGCAGACAGTACAGAGGACAAACTTCACTTGCTATTCACAAGTAGGGATAGCAGGGAGATTGCTGACACTGCAGCTACACAAAGAACAGGCATACAAAGTAGTATAAAAAACTACAAACCCTCAGACAGGTAAAATATACTGCCTTTTGCCTCAGGAGATCACTAAAGAATTTGGCAAATTCTTGCCACTCTTTACAGTACTGAAGAGCCCTATAAAGAGGCCTCTAAGATTTCTGAGTTCCTCACTAGACTCAGTTTACACAAACTAGGGAGAAGGGCAGAGATATGCTTGATAAACTAGCATCAGACAAAGAAACATAACTGATGATTAAATAACTAAATAACAAGAAGCCCACTGATCAACATGACTTGCCCACAGCTTTCTGTAAAGAAAATTCAGGAACTCTTAGAATGCCATCTTGCAGATGCCTTTAATCACTCACTGCAATGCACACATTCCCCAGAGAATGACAGTTCTTATCAAAGTAATACCCAAACTAGGTAAAAACCTGGAAGAGTGCATTCTTACCTTCCTATCTCACTTGTAGATTTTGACACAAAAAATATATGCTAAGGTAATGGTTAACAGGCTGCAAGAAATAGTGGGCAAGTTAATTCATCATACTCAGATAGGTTTTATTCTCAACTGCAGTTCATATAGCAATGCACCTAGACTCCTTAAGATAATATTGGCTTCAATGCACAAAATATCCCCACTATGGTGATCACAATTGACTCAAAAAAAGCCTTTGGTATCCTACACTTGCAAAATCTATTGAATGTCCTTCTATTGTTTGACTTAAGTCAAACATTTTTACAAAACTTAGTGACCCTGTACCAGTTCTGCACAGCCAGAGATGGAGTAAATGGATTGCACTCCCTGCAGTTTGACCTTAAGTGAGGCACCTCGTTGTGGCTTTCCAGTGTCTCCTCTCCTTTTTGCACTTGGAATGGAGCCACTGGATGCAATTGTAAGGCCATTGCCCAATATTAGGGAAGTAACAGTTGGTCCAGTACAACATAAAATCGCATTACATGCACATGACACCCTCCTTTTTCTCAGTGAGCCCCACACATCTCATCCCTGTACTCCAATTCTCCACAAACTCAGCCTCTTTTCAGACTTTAACTACTCCAGCATGCAAGCCCTACTTCTTAGTGTGGAAAATCCCGCTGAGGATACAACACTGTTCCAATTCAGATGGACAAAAGGAGGATTCCGATACATAGAGCCTAACATCACCAAACATCTGTCCTAATTATATTACCAACACTACAGACTTATAATAAATGAGACCCAAAAAGACTTGGACCATAAAGGGTATTGCCCTTATCTACTGGAGCCCACATACAATGAGTCTGGATGAATGTCCTGTCATGTCTCCTCTATGTCTCCTTGATGCTTCTTATTAGGGACCCAAATAGCTTTTGGAAGAAAGTAAATCAAACAATTACTGTTTTCATCTGGGATGGTAAGCATTCAGGAGTAAAATGCAACATTTTACACATAGCTCATGAAAGAAGCAGGCTTGCCCTGTCTTACATGAGGGAGTACTATATGGTAGCACAGATTACCCCAGTTCTTGCAAAGCTGAAAAAAACAGAGGGAAATAGTATGGCTAGAAGCAGAGTGAGCACAGATGTCACAATGTAATTTGGAGGTGGCATCTCACCTCCCAAAACCTAGCATTTAGGTAATCAAAGCAGGAGTTAGTGGACTACACACACCACCCACCTGTAGATTACCTACAGGAAAATCTGGGATCTGGAAACACTGTGGAAGTATCTATCCCATCAAGGGGAATGATGGTTTTGTTCCAGGTCTCATAGACCAAGGTTTTCAACAATGAGGAGAAAGAGGGGTACATTGTATTGCAGACATTCTTGACTAGGAACAGATTCCCTCATACGCAAATGAGTGAAAAAAGGGAAGGGTAGATTATTTAGATTTTTGCAACTTAGTACTGACGCACAGAGCCCCAAGATGATCACAGAATACTCCAGAGAACCTACCACCTTTGAGAGATACATGTGTAATGAAAGAGCATGGTCAGCAAACTCACACCGGATTTCTACTCTGTATAGTTTATTGCAGACCTCCAAACCAGTTAAATCCTTACCTTTTTGACAACAGTGGGAAAAAGGATCTGGCCTGCAGGTGACTAGCGAGATCAAGCCAATCATTTGGAATGAGGTTCATAAAACTACTTATTTGGCCCAATGGAGGGAGTACAGGTGGAAGTATAGCTCTAAATTTTTCTGAGTTTCAACAGTCACACCCCATTTTGCACTAGCAGACTCAGACAGATGCTGGAGAGCCTTTGGAGGGAATGGGAATCATTATCATATCCTCTACTACTGCTCATTGCTGCAGACTAACTGGAAGGAAGTTGCCAAGAAATGTTCAGAAATGTTGAAGCATGATATTCTAGATGGTTTTGAAGACCTCCTCCTAGAAACTTTTCCATAAGGATTACACTTACTACAAAATAAATATTGTACAGAATACTCCTGGTGGTAGCTTTTAAATCAATTATGAGACATTGTTTTTTTTTCCCAGTGACTGTCTTTAAGGTTGAATGACTGTAGTTGGTAAAATAAATCAAGGTAAGGAGGAGATGTATGCCAGAATGTATTTCAACTATGATAGGGAGAAGTGAAATGTCTTAAAACGATGGATCAAGTGGGATGCATATGTGACATGAACTATGACAGTTAATCAGTCTCAAATGACCACCCTCTCTAAAAAACCCTCTGAGGCATCTCAAGAGAAGGAGACTTATTGAGGTCCCAATTAATAAAAATCAATCTGTATCCCTGCTTACGAAATCTTCTTGTCAGGTCTGTACTGGGACTTGTCTGTCCCAAAAGTACTGAAACTAATAAGATATTGCACTATTTGCCTGTATTTTAATGGCCAAATATAACCAATGTACTATCAACTGTTTTGTTGTTTTTATTGAAACTCTAATAAACGTTAAGTAAATAAAAAACTCTACCTGTGCTATCTGTTCTCCTTCCCTGCTGGGATGACCCTAAGTCCCTGCCATGCTACAGGCTACATCTATAGCAGGCAGACAGTGGACTGATGCCTCAATGAAGATGTTCATGAATTAATGGGTTGCCATTCACA
This sequence comes from Neoceratodus forsteri, assembly GCA_016271365.2. NCBI lineage: Eukaryota > Metazoa > Chordata > Ceratodontiformes > Ceratodontidae > Neoceratodus > Neoceratodus forsteri. The sequence goes on along the minus strand of CM057453.1, from coordinate 18,997,924 downwards.
GATCATCAAGTTAACTAGTATTAACAAGCTTAATTTAATAGAAATTAATGATTCTCTTATGAGTTCAAATTATATTTTCAAACAAACAACCTGAAAAGCTATGTTTTCAGTCCACACACATCCTTCTCTGCCTAGAGTGAGCTAGAAATGACACCAAGACATGAACAGTGTGTTGAGATCATGACCTTTAGAGTCACTGATTGGTTGCTGTAGGGCATGAGACTTGTACAGACCTTCAGAAGCTCAGTGTATGATCTCAATAAAAAAACAATCTTGGCATCATGCCTTCAAAGAACCAAGGAGCCAAAATGAAACAATGACATTTAGGACCCCCCCCCCTCCTTTTTAGGAATCAAAATAGTTGATTTTCAGGGGGTCTTCAGCCAGATCATCGCTATGTACTGTCACTTACCCTGGCAGTGTCATCATTAGAACTTCTGTTGTGTGGTCATTAAGTATATCAACTAGTGAAATACTTAATAGATAAACCAAAATGTCCTCCATATTCAACTGTTCGTTTTCTTCCAATGACACAGATCAAGTTTACCATTACAGAGATTGTTGCTGGATTATTACAGGGAGATCTACCCAGTAAGCTGCATGCATACCATTTACATCAGAATCATGTCACTAGAGGCAGAACGTCTCCAGTCTCACCTTGGTTAACTTGATCTAGTGTTCGTCCCTCACAGCCACCTTGTCGATGTAAAATCAGTTATATTTTTTCACTTTTACTGTATGAAACACTAAATTCTCTAGCTTTCTACTTCAGGGTCCATAGCAGCTTCAGATACAGGACTGCTTAATTATTGACAGAATTGCACAGCTTAAGAATGATGCAATCATCACCTAGAGAGTTATTAATATGTTGGTACAACACAGCACAGGAGGTCAGTACTTTGGACATTTTAGCCTGGTAATATACTAAGAGTCATTAAAATGGATAACATTATAAATGGGTACCCAGCTACTGTATAGTTCCCATACATGAGAGTCTTATAGTGAGTGACCAATGTAACATGTAATTTAAAGATATATTTTATTACAGTTGGCCCAATTTTATACTAAATTATACAAAAGCCAAATGATACCAGGGTAACCTAAACTTTCCAAGGTTTATTTTTATGCCAATTAAACACAGACAGATATTTATTTTGTGATGTGCTATTGTTATTTCTTTGTTATCAACAGTCCTGTTTCTCTTTTATATACAGGAAACAACATGAGTGAAAAAATGCCATTAATAGAATAAGGGCATATAGCACTTTGACAGCAATTTTACCCCTTATAACTTGGACTGGCAGTCAGCAGAATACAACAAGACTCTTACTGTTGAAATGCTTATAAATAAAGCAGCATAAAGTGAAGAAAATGGTATATTCAGAATGGCCAAGTTAATAAACTCAGTCAAGTATGTCTTTACTTCCATGAGCATTTGCCCAAGTATCCACTCTAATACACTGTTTCAGTCAAACATTTGAATATTTTGACCTTGACATTAGTATTCAACAGCATTGATGAAAGAATGACAGCTTCTCCATCCTAGTGGGTGATCTTGCAAGCTTTTCCCTTCATGACTATGGAGTTTCTGTCAAGTATGCTTCCAGCTGAATGATCACATACTTTTGAATTATAAAGTGGCTGCAAACTGTGCTAATTGGGTCCATATTGATGCCACTCATAAGCATTAAAATCATTTTAAATATTTAAAACCTTGCTCTAATCTGTTAAACTAAGTTATTTGTTAACATAAAAGTTTTCAAGTGAGCCATTCCCTGTGGTTTATATCACCATTTTATTCAATACTTATTGATGTTTTACCTGTCACATAAATCAGCTTCATTATAGGAGGGATAAAAATAGACCACTTACTGTACTTGAAAACAAAGGATAGACTAAAACACTATCATTTGACAGTGATGGACATATGTGTAAGGTGTCCCCTGCAGTGCCAGACTCTAATGACTTTACGCCTTATTCACTCATACTGAGCCTGCCACTCAGTTTCTGATTGGTTTGGCCAGAGCCACCTTTACATGATACTCAGCACTATGCACAACATTTAAAATGCTGCTTCTCCTTGCTCATCACCCACCTTCTGATTTATTTATGAACAGCAATAATCCACACAAAAATATCTGCAAACAGCTCGGTAGGGTTCCACACCCCTATACAAAGTTGCCTCTACATTAGTTGTACTGTTTATGGCTTAATTTCTCAAATCATAAATCAAGCCAAGGAAACAGCAAAAGAAACCATCCAGCATTCAGCTTTATGTCTCGTAGAAAATACTGAGAGAAACTGAAAAAACAAGATTCAGTTCAATGACCTCTCACTCCTGTACCTACTAAGCTAAGACTAGAAAGTTCTGCCCAGCCACAACTAGTGCCATGGTGTGAGCTGCCAGAGTATTTTACTACCAGTGCTTTCACCCTATTAGTTTCTTTTTAAATATGAAACATAACAGAACAACTTTTGTGTTGCTTGCTGATTACTTCTGATTGAAAAGGATTGAAATCTTAACCATAGCAACATTATAGTATTATCTGAAAATGATCGTGAGCATTTAAAAAGAGTATGTTTATTCTGTTCCAGAACAAGCACTAGAATCTGTCAATGATTATCAACACGATTTACAAACATTTGTAAACTGTTTTATATTTTTATATATTGATATACAGAAGTTTTAGTAGCATAATCATCTGTAGTGTGTATCTACATCCCCTACAACCTATAACTTAAATCTGTGATAACAACAGTTAGGATACAAAAAAAAAAATTGTTACATCTGTTATGATACAGTCTTAGAATATAAACAGGGGTACAACAGAAGGTATCCCATGAATATAAGATGTCAATAAGAGTGAGTCACTTTGGGCAAGGTAAGAATAGCAAAGTCAAATTCGGTGATGTGCTTTTAAAAGCACATTACAGCTACAGCAATTTTGTTACTGTTGAGAGTGAGTTAGGGCTGGTATTCTTAAAATTTGTAGGCATTTGTATGGCAGGCTGCTTCCAAGCTGGCCATCTGGTCCTGTAGTCAGAGTCATTGCCTGTGGTGTTGACAGTAGGGAGAAATTTTGGATATTGTTACCCCTGTTGTGCCTGTGCTCCCCATCTCAAACCCCCCACCTGCAGGTTGCCCCAATATTCTTCCCTTCAGACTTGTGTCCCCACCCTGAAGTGCATCCCCCTCAAGGTCCCCCGAGTCCCCCAGAGTTGGTTATCATAAGTTGGGTGGATGCAGGGGTGCAGGATGGGAGGCATAGACCCCTGCATTCAAAGTAACTACTGATCCCCCCCAGAAATAAAGTAAGTTCCCATTGCCATTTCTGGTGGGTGCTGTAGTTCACATCACCATTTTGATTTTCAGTGACGTGCATGCTGTCTTTTTGCTGGTGCTGTTTTTGAGTCACTGGTATAACATAGAACCCAACAGGAAGAGGTTCAGAATAATTAGATAACATTTCTGATATCACATGACATAATCTTATTTCTCGAAATATGGAACAGTAATGAAACTCTTAGGTATTTGAGTGGGTTTCAAGCATTTAATACACCATTAACTAAGCACAATGCATAAGCAAGACTTATAGCAGTTGAGCAGCTATGTCAAATAACATGCAATAACTATTGTAAAGGAGGAAATATAGAGACATACTGTACAAATTGTTATTAACTTTAAATTAAGAAGCCTGTACATAATGCAATGCTATTGTCCATCTAAAAAAATACTGAAGGTACCTGGGAACTCCTAGATACTGTAATAGAAGGTGCCCTTAGCAAAAATACAAATCTAGAAATACTAACATTAGAATACCTGGATTCAAAAACTATATTTCTTTTTTATAAGCTTAGTGAATATTCACCCATAGGTTCATAGGTTTTTACATGTTCGAGGGCAAGCCCATATAGAACTCATCATCATTTATCCTAATGGTGGAAGGAACATTTTTTTTCACCCATATGTTGGTCAAGTCTGAATTTAAATTGGTCAGTATTATCACTAGAGACTACAAAATGAGGAAGAGCATTCCATATCGGTGATGATCTCTGTGTTATGAAATTCTTTCATTTCTCAGTTCTATTAAGGTTAGTGACAAGTTTAAGTTTGTGTGATTGGGTATTGTCAGATGTTTTGTGTTTTTCCACACAAATAGTTTCCAACATGGCGGGGTCATGAAAGGCCCTATAAGCTAGACATAGATATCCAAAGTAATATTAAGCATATCTAGGACAGGAATGTGCCAATTTGAAAATCAGTGAGAATGAGCATTCCCTGATAAAACTATTATCAAGCAATTTTGGGCTAGTATTTAATGGTAGACTAAGGGTTGAAAAGAGGGTGACACAACTTATTTCTCCTTCCTAGGTTCTTTGGTAGTGGATTATGCTATTGTACACAATTTGAGGTGGCAACATATGAAAGCATATGTCTAAAAGTAAGATCAGATAGTGACCATGTCCTCTGATGCGCATATGGAAAATGTGATACAATCCTGTGTGTAGATTATATAAATAAAATACCTCAAAACATATAGGAATGTAAGTTACTAATAAAAGGAGGGTTAGATGGGATATAAATGTTAATGAGCTGGTAAAAATGATGTAGGATGATATTATGGCACATTGTGGCACATTTTAAAGGGCTGTAAAAAGGGGTGTCAGTGGTGTGATTACATACAAGACTCTCAAGAGCTTCATGGAAATGTAGCTCTCCTGTTAAACAACAATGTAAAAAGTAACAAGCATTTGTCAATGCTGAATGTTGTCTTGCTGGCATTGGCATTGGTAATGCAGAAGTTAAAGAGATGCGTAATAGGAATGGCAGTGAAGTATTGAAATGACAACAATCCCACCCCCACGCTGTAGAGACTGACAGGCATTGGGTTGTGCCTTTGGGTCATCAGCCATAACACTCATGCCATTTTGAAAAATTACAGGTGTACCATTCATAAGGAGGTGTGAAGAAAGGGAAATGTTGAAAATCTGGAGTGAAAATATTGAACATTCTCGAAGTTACGAGCGTGCGTGGAAACTGCGCAATGCAAGTTCATAACATAGTCATTTTTTGGAATTGTTTCACCAAATTTTCAACATAGGCATTGTGAGACCTCCTCTCATGAACAGTGTCACTGTGATTTTCTTAATCTGTCCCAAACATTGATTTCCACAGCAACCATGCCATTGTGACCTAGCTGTGTGAAAACACATTTTGGGCAGGATGTGAAAAATGACAGCAAGTGTGAAAAAATGGCAATCTTTAATATCTGGATTGAAAATATTAAACATGTGCAAAGTTACAAGTGTGAGTGGAAACTACGCAATGCACACTCATAACACAGTCATGTTTTGGAGTTTTTCACCAAATTTGCAACATGGACTTTTTGGGAGTCCACCTCTTGAACAGGAACACTATTATTTCATTAATTGGTCCCAATAGGTGATTCCATGCAGTTACCACAAAATAACCTTTCAGGACCGAATAATGAAATAACAGTGACTGATTTCATGAGGTGGCATCTCAAGAACCCCATGTTGAAAATTTGGAGCCAAAAGTCAAAAAAATGGCTGCCATATCCACCATAGTTGAAACCTCCCCCATTGATGCCATTATTCAGCATATTTCTTCAGTTCATGGTTGGCTTTGAAGAGTGCAGACATGTTTCGGCTCCACCGAAGATCATGGCATTGACCTCTGGAGGTAAGTATGGGGTGAGGGGGGAGGTGGGGTGTGCAGAGAGTGGGTGCAGGCTGGAGGAGGGAGTGCTGCTGACTGTGAGGTACTGTTTTCTTTATTTCAGGTACTTTTAAAAATAAAGGAACACTGCAGATGGTTTTCTTTCTTTACAGGTATAAGAAAACAAATGTCCAGTGTGCCCCATGACTTTGGGCTGGGGGGGGTGATGTTGGCCACAGTGGGGTGGGCTCCCACTGTGGCACACAATAGGCGTGGGGCAGGGGCAGTAACATGCTGATGTGGTCGACTTCCAAACACCATGGAGGCAGACTGAGGTGGGCTTCCAGTGTGCCACACAATCTTGGTGGGGTATTAAACATGCTGACAGGGTGGATTGGGCACACCGAAGTCAGCTTTCTAGAGATTGTGAGAGGTGGATAGTACAAGCCACTTCCATGTTTATTGAAATGTTTCACCAGGCAAGGCACATAGGGGGAGGATTGTCATCTGTGCCGCTGCATGATGAGTTTGTCTCTGATTGCAGCGGCAAGTTTGTTTCAATTTGGTGGCACTGCATAAAACTTGAATCACTGCTAGCATGCTCACTAATTGGTGAATGAGGGGCGCACCTTCTACAGCTTGCTCTGCATTCACCAAAACTGACAGACCTCTGCATTTCTCCTACTACCACAAAATGTTGCTTGTGCGCACACAAGGCAACATTAAAATAAGAAATGAGTAAACATATGCTTTGCTTGTAAGTGACGTAAAGCTAACAGATTTGCAAAATATGCAAAATGTTTCCTTACATGATCAAATTTCATTGAGCTAAATTGACAGAGAAAACTTTATAATTCATTTGATAACTGAAATGACAAAATTACCCAATAAAACTCCAATGTCAAATGCAATACACCATTATAAATAAGGATTCAAAATACATTTTGGCAACTGGAGGAGAAAGGAAATGGTAACTATAAAACTGAGACTGATGTCTATTTAGAGCAGTACCTATGGGAATCCTAAAGTGCATTCTGAAATGTTCTATCTGGTAAGCAATAATGTTTAAGTGGAAACACTAACCGTGATGCTGAAATCCACCATTTGTGACAGAAAAAGCCATACCAGTGCCAAACAGAATAGTAGAAGTGAGAGCAAGTACTTAAATACACCCAGAAAAATGGTGTCTAGATAGGTCTGCAGCAACAGCAACAGGAGGGCTTAATCTCAGATGTGTGTACAAGGGGTATCACAACTCCTAGATAACAGCAATAATGTAAAAGAACACTTTCAGGGGGGCTGCTAAGACATGACAGCTGGAACAAAGTGAATTGCTTGCTGAAACATGGTTAGACTGGATCTCAGTCCTGTGCTTGCTGGCAATAGAGGATGTTGACACTGATGATAAGCAGGCTCCCGAATCATCAGAAGATTTTTTAAGTAAACAAAAAAATAGGCTGCACTATTACTACTGAGCCAAGCAGAAGTGAGCCACATAGCTTGTACCAATTTAGATCATAAGATGAATCAGAGCAATTCCATTACTCTGTGCAAAACATGGATGACACAGACTCGCTCACTCCCCTGTAAGTACTAAAAATGTTAATTTAATTTCATATGAAAGTTTAAGTTATGCTGGTGAAAATTATAAGATTAAAGAGAAAACAGTAAGCACTACTACACAAGTGTGAGGAGGAAGGGGATCTAGTACTAGTTCTTAAGCAATACCCCAAGGAATAGCCCATGTACTATCTGAAGTTGCTAGTCAGAAGACAAAACAAACAGCCAGTCTAGCAAAAGAAGCTGTTCAAAGTTTGGGTGAACCAGGCCTGGGGCATGCATCAAGTAATTTGATTATTATGGAAAGGTTGATTTCAATGATACACTATATACACTAATATATCCCAATGAAGGGGGAACTGAAGCATTTAGAGATGTCTTAGTTGAACTATCAGGATACACTAATGTTTTTATTGAATGTCTTTTGGTTCTAACAGAAATTTTTTTTGCATTGTAACACTTTTGTTTTTAAAGAGTAATTCTACCTGAGGGTAAAGAGAACAGCGATTGGGTCCTCCTTCACACCAAACTATATGAACATCTATTTGTCATAGTCGGGAAAAATAGTTTGTGATATCAGATTTCAATGACAAGTCAACCAGTGAGCATGTACTGTATACTGTATGTGTTCCTGTGCCATTCAGTCAGTGGCTGGCCATGGTGGTGTGGGTGGGCTGTATCAGTCACCAGGTCCGGTTGGGTTAGGGGGGACCAGGGTGGTGGGTCACTGCCTAATGGGGTTGGGGGCCACTAGACTACCAGGGACCAGAAACATTGCAATTATTGGTGCCTATGCACTAACAGGTGGAAAGTTTGTGCCAGAGGCGTGTACCCTTCCCACGTAGCTTCACATCTGTGGACAGGTGCGCACAGGCCGGCATTCACAAATGGACACCATCTGTTCACAGCCCTGCCCCCAGCACACAGGACCATGCAGGGCAGCCAAGGGAGGAGTAATGGATCCAGGTAGACATCCAATCGGATGCCCTTCATGTGTCCCACCGGGGACCAATTGCACACCAAGACATGGGTCCGGGTGCATGACTAGCCTCCGAAGGCACCCAGACCCATGCAGCCATGCCCTCATGTCAAGCATTTCTCTGACATGACCCACCCACCACATGTCAATGCTCTGTCCATGTTATGGTGCAGCAACTCCCCTACATGTCTGTGCTCCATTCCTGTAACAGCAAGCTACCCGCCACTCATCCGCACCCTGTCCTCATACAGAAGCAGCTGCCACCCTATCACATGGCTGCCCCATCCCCGTCAATGCCAAGCACCTCACCTACATGTATGCCTGAGCCCTTTAAGCTGCAGATATACCCAACTTAACAACAACATGGCAACCCGACCCAGTGTCATCATGAGCCACACACACACACACACACACACACACACACACACTACCACCCTAGACACCTGTCCCTTACCAGTGATCCCATAATCCCTGCAGATAAAGTGGTGGCCAGTAGCCCCCCAACCCTGTGGCTCCAACAACCCACAACCCCCAGCCCCAGTACCTTCCCGTCAGTACCACAGCCTGGGATGGCCAGCGACACAGCCCTCCGCACAACTCCTATGCCGATGGCTGTCCATGTGATGCTGGGAACACAATGCCTATTTATAGGGGACCACTCCCAGCATCATTAGGAAGGCAAGTGGTAGAGGAGGTGTGTGGAGGGCTGTGCCACTGGCTGTTCCAAGCTGCAACAATGACCACTGGGTATGGGGTTGGGGAAGGGGGCTGTCGGTGCTGATGGGGGTGGAGGCCACTGGCCAAAGAGGATATTGGGCAACCGAGGTCAGGATTGTGAGTGTGTTCCTTGCACCACTGGGTGTGTGGGGTCAGAGTTTACTTGCTTACCACAATGAGGATTGGGCATACATGTGTGGGGGGCATGTATGACAGGGGGATGGGGTGGGCATGTTTTTGTGGAGGGTGTGTGTGTGCCTGGCACTACAGGGTTGGGGATGTCCTGTTGTGGAAGGGGGGTATGCCTGGCACTATGGGACTGGGGCTGTCCTATTGTGGGGTGTGGGTAGAATGGTACCATGGGAATGGGACATGGCAGTACAGTGTGTGGGCACTCACCCCTTCAGATTCCCCAGCCATTACCATCGGCCTAGTGAGCTGGGGCATCAAGAAGCATGGATTCCCAGTTCCGCTGTGACCAGTGGGTCATGTTCATGAGTGCATGAAATAAGTTACAGCAGTGTACCAGCTGCAATAACCTTCTCAGACATCCACCCCCCTGTGGACAGCACTACATGACTTAGTGAATGGAGCAGAGTGCAAGCACGCCCCGCCCACCCACAGTGTGTTGCTTTCTACACAACCGGGTGATCAAGTGTATATCTGACTTGTACCCTGTTCGTGAATGCCACCGTGGGTCAGCGGGAGCCCGTGCCATCGCATTCATGTGTATTGATGTCAACACGTCTGGTTTCCACAGTGCATATGCATTGTGCATAGGGCTCACTACACTGATCAGGCCTTGGTGAGGGGGGAAACACTAAACTACCAGGGGCAATGGGGATCAGGGATTGTTTTTATTATATGTGTGATTGGGGCTGGGGAGGGGGCAGACTCTAGACTACCAGGGAAAATGGAGATCAAGGACTGATTTTATTATATCTGTGATCTGGGCTGGGAAGAAGGAAACACTAGACTACCAGGGACAATGGGGAGAGGAAGGGGGGATTTACTATACACACAGTGCTCAGGGTTTGGGAGGGACCACTTTATTACCAGAGTTTCCTGCCTTTACTAGTGTGCAGCCATGTCTGCACAATAGCTATGGCAGAGTTTCAGAAGTGTAACTCTGCACCACTGTTGAGGGCTGATTTGTGCTTCTGAACTGCTTCAGTATTGTGCTGTGTTGCAGATGCATGGGGGACCCCTCATTTACACAGCTGAAGCACAATATTGTGCGTGTCGACACTATCAGGGGGTATGCTGCGTATCTGTGCCCTTAAATATGGGCACACCCCCAAAAGCTGTTGCATTTCCAGATTTTGGCGCTGCATACCAGGAGGTGTGGCCTAAACCTTTTTGAAAATGGTGCCCAAAGAGTTTTATAGGAAAAGATTAGGAAAAGTTGATACTGCCATGTGATTGTACAGTTTATTATAAGAGGTTCTACATGCAATTATATTAAGGGTGAAGGGTCAGAGAGCTGGAGCAGTGTTTGAATGCTTATGTACTGTTCCTGGATTTCATCTTAGTAATTTTTTGGGGGGGATCTTATGGGATGTTTGGGGTCAGTACATGTGTGGATGGGGGGCACTGTGCCAGTGGGCTGTCATGGGGGAGGGGTGGTGTGTACTAAAAGGATATACTGTAGCAGAAAAAATGGAAGAAGCTGCATAAGAAAGAATTATGTAAGGAGATCCATAAATGTGCTAAAACATCTGTATGGAAAAACTGAGTCAAGTGAATTTCATGGAGAAATCTGGGTTATGTGGTGATACAGATGACAGGAGGACAATTTTAGTCTGCTTGTTAACATACTTATTTCAGATGGCAGAGCTTAAGCTTTGACCTGGAATGTTAATGGGTTTTGCAGCCTTATAATAAGAAAAAGAGTCTGTTAATATGCAAAAACACTGATCATTTTCTTTTAATGTAAGAGAATCATTTAATGGAAAAGGAAAACATTTAAACAAACAAAGCCTGAGGGAAGGTTGGCTACCATGCTATTTTAAATTCTAAATCCACAGGAACTTCAATATTGATTAATAAAAATTAGAGCTGTGTGGAATATAAAATCCCAACCCCAGAATGTCCACTGAATGGCCATTCTGATTCTGTGGAATTTCACCAAATGTTCATGAAAATTCTGCAGAATTCTGCCAAATATTCAATTTCAGTTATTTCTCTATAATTTTAAGCATACATGCCAAATTAACACCATATTTAGAATATCAACAGAACCTAATGGCATACCAATCTGTACCAAAGTTCAGGTTCATGGGTTGAAAGGGGGTGGAGGTATGGGTGGTCAAACATTTAATCAAAATTAAATTGTCAGTTATTTTGAGATAATTTTATAATTTCTTATCCAAATTTCTCCACAATGTCTGGATTTAAAGAAGCACCCAATGTGGGTATATATATCATGTTTTATGTCTCAAGCATCAATGGGAGCTGAGTTATAGGTAGCAAAATAGTTTGCCAAAATGCAGAATTCTGTAATGTTAGTATAATTTTGATAGTATTCTTTGAAATGTTATAAAATTTGACAGGCATGCAGGTTATCACTACATTTGTATTATGTACATATTTTCAGATTCCTAGCTATAAATGGGACTGAGTTATACCTACCAAACATGTCAAAACTTTAATTTCAGTTATTTCCCTCTCATTTTAAAACAACATATCCAAACTTAACCAGAGTTGAAGCAATTAAACTACTATACCACATGGTCATTTCTGAAAAAGTTCATATTTGCAACTTTAATTGGGATTGAATTAAAAGTAGCCAAACTTTCATGACATTTAAAAATTACATTTTGCAAGAATGTAAACTACAAATTTAAGCCCCTGAAACTTTTAAACTAGAGAATGCAATACCATGAAATCTGACATATTATTAGACCTTACGAGGAGACTGTCAGTGCCAATTTTATTAATTGCTTGATGCCAGAAATTACAAAATAATAGGACTGGACATGGACCGAGTAGTTTTTCTCAAATACCACAAATAGTAGGCTTGCCGAATATTTGGATGTACATTCTGAATAGACCACTATTCAGCCACTATTCGGGATGTACTATTTGTTGGGTTAGATTTCAAAATCCCACAGAGCTTTGTTGGAGAATCGGAGGTTGTTTTTGGAGCTCACAGCCAAGAACACTACGTGATCTCCTCCCTTTGAATGTGTAGCATTGAGTTCAATATATGTAGGGAGACTAGAGTGCAGACTCCAATGGCTCAGTTGAAGCCATGCGTCTGCTATATTAGAGGAGGATTGAGGTGCAGAGAGAACAACAGGAACCCTTCTTGAAACTTAGCTAGTGGTACTAGCACACTGTTCTGACAGCAATCTTCTGATCCAGTTGGGTAAGAAGCACCATTGACAGCAGGGAAATGATGAAGCGGACACACATTGTGGTGACAACAACAAGGTATGTTTGTTTATCACAAGATGCAACAAGCATACAGTGTACAGTAACCACCAGGAAGTAGAACCTCCCAAAGTCTATGAGATCCAGATGTTCCATCATCTTTGTGCACAGCTGAGGAGTAGGAGTAAAAGGAAAAGGGAACTCCTGCTTGGTGCCAAGCTAACCAGAGGAACCTATGAGAGGTTGCAAGGGAAATGGAGAGATTTGTAAACAGACCTCAGTCTTCGGCCAACCCACTCTCCAGAGTTGCTGGAATACCAGGGCACAAACTGACAGAACTAGGCTAAGCTCTTCCCTGGCACAAACCCTTGACTGGGGCTGCAAAGGATGAAGGACACAGAACGTGGCAAGGAATCCACCTGAAGGATTGCCACAAGGGAAGAATCTGCTGCTGTCTCCCCAGCACCAACCCTTAACCAGGGCTGCCAAGGATGAAGAATATAACCGCTGTGGTTTTCCTGGCACACCCTCGACCAGGGCTGCCAAAGACGAAACACAAGACTTGGAGAAGAATTCACTTAGAGTATTGCCAGGTTTGAAGACATCAACTGCTGAGTTGCTTCAGAGACGGATCCACTTAGAGGACTACCAAACTTGAGCTGGATCCCAGAAGATTGCACAGGTTATGTAGGATGGAACAAACAGGAAGAAAAGCTGGAAGATGAAGATCTGGATTCCACAAGGTTCAGAACAAAATAAGAAACCAGCGGATGCAAACACACCTTGGCCATGATGGACTCGACTTTCGGCTGGTGTCTGGGAGTGACGGACGAGGCTTTTTCCAATCATCTTACTTCCAAGGTGACCAGGAACCAGTGGCCATGACTCTCCAAGGGTGGTCCGTTTCAGCTTATGGCGGACAATATGGCAAGAAGATGCTGAAATTCTCTGCTGGCTGAAGACTACTGAGGTGAAGAGTTGATGGAGGCTGAAGATTGAGTCCACAGACTTTATGCTGTATGCTGGTACTTCTACTAGCACTGTGCACTAGAATTTAGTAGTTGCCAGGCAATTTGCCTGGAGCAGGGGCAAACTTCAGCATCCAGGGCAATTGTTCACTTGCAGGGAAAATTTGCCTGGAGCAGGGACAAACTGCAACAACCCGGGGCAATTGTTCACTTGCAGGGGCAATTTGCCTGGTGCAGGGGCAAATTGCAACAATCCTGGGCAGTTGTTCACTTGCAGGGGCAAATAACCACAATCCTAATGTATCACAATACAATATCAGTGCTTTTTGCAATCAACACAAAACTTTAGATCCTTGAGGAATAAACATTTTGTAGAAAAAGTGCATTAGCTGACAGTCACTTTATAGTACGTTGTGTGCTAAGCACCCCTTGGTTGGACCCTTTTTTCTCCTGGGGTTTATCTTTAGTAGGATCTGGCTACTTCTGAGCACTTTGATATGACTACCCTAGACACCAGGCCTGGATGCCTAATTATCAATGGGCCTAGCTTCCCTAATTACTACTGGGCCTGGCTGCCCTAATTACCACGGGGCCTGGATGCCTTAAATACTACTGGGCCTGGCTGTCCTAAATACACTTGGGCCTTTTATGGCAAAGCCTCTTAAGACCTTTGAGCAGCTTGTAACTGAGTCCCTTTAAAGAACTTATGCCTTTATGCAGAGCCCCTTTAAATTGTGACCCTTTGTACAGAGCCCCTTTTAACACTTAGGGCTGTACTCCTTTAAATCCTTAAGGCTTGACTGAGCCTGCTGTCACTCTGTCCCTTTTGAACCCACCTTTCTGTATAGCCCCCCAATTAAAATGTATAGCTTTTCTGCAGAGTCTTACTTGCTGGCTCCTCCCCATGGGCGTCGCTAGTTCTGCTCACTTATAAATAATTAATAAAGGTCCGTGTGCCCCGATCTCCCAGTGGCACTCAGCTGCTTCTGTTGCACCTAGCGCTATTTATTAATTTCAATAAACACAGTTCTGGCTTTATGCTAGGTGGACAGCACAAATTGACTGCTGCCGCAGACTCACCACTCATCTGGATTCTGAAGCAGGATTGGGAGGCAGGAGGTAGTCTGGCAGTGGGAGGACACAATTTCAGGCAATGTGGCGGATGTCAGGGGCCTCAGGAAGACCAACGACTGTACTGGCAATGCGGCCCTTGCTAACAGTCAACGAGGGACCAAGAAAGATTCATTTAAATAAATACAAAAAAAAAACAGGTCTCTTAGCCCAAATGGCCAAACTGAACATTCTTTTCATGGTGCCCTGATGGCACCACCGACTGTGCCACATAGCTTCGGGGTGAATGTTCAGGCACTGGAGCCAGAGCAGGCACACAAGCACGTCCTCGGAGATGGCATCAACCATGAGTAAGCCCTTTTTCCTTATCACCTTAACTAGCTGCATACTCTCTCCTCAACAGCTGTTCAGGAACTCTTTAACTCAACATTATATTTTTTTTAAACTAAAGCTCTCATTCTAGAATGGCTGGAATTGAATGCTGTCCATGAGCAGCTCAGCACAGCATTCCATCAAGACCATTTTTACTTGTGCAGCATATAAAATCTATTTTCTACTGTTTACCATGCTCTGGGCCCATTTTCTATCTTTTACCAGAGTTTCCCACTATACTAAGTGGAAATTCACTCAGGAGGGCCCCTTTTTATTACTCCCTGCTAGCCCAGACAAAAACAGGGCACCCTGGGCACCTGTAATCCCTTCTCCTTTTTATTACCTTTCCCTTTCTGTAGTGCCCCCAAATTTGGGGTCTTACAGATGTGCTTCACAAATATTTTGCAGATCTGTTTGCTGATTTTCAAAATCTACGTGCTGCATGATGGTTTTCACAAAATGTTTACACAAAAATTTTCCCCTAAGGTTTTCAAAAGCTGCAAACTATGAGAAAGTTTTCAAAATCTATGTGCTGTATAATGGTTTAAAAATGTATACATATCGCCCCCCCCCTTTCAAGAGCAGCAATAGGCATAGCCCTGCAGACCTCTTGCTATGTGAAAAGGACTTCCACATTCCTTGCAACCAAACAACATGATGGAGTGCCAATGCAGTCGCCCCTGCATCTGTGAAACACTCCTCACTGCACTATTTTACTCTTGGCAGTCAATGTCTTTTTTTTTATTGTACATATTCCTCAACCCAACCATCCTTCTCAGCACCCTCCCCCAGAAACATCACAGTGACACTGGGGGTACCAATCCCTCAGTGTCCTGATCACAAAATTCTGTTACTGCCCTCCCCCTTCCACTACTTCGCATGCATGGTTATTTGTGCATGTCTTATTTATTTATTTATTTATTTATTGTTTCTTCCCCCCTTCCCACCCTCCCTTTCAGCACCTACCACCCCACTCCACCCAACAAATGTAACAGTGGCACTGGGGGTGCCCAATTCTAGTGCAGGAAACCTCATTTTCTATTACTGACCTGACCCCCATCTACTACCATGCACACACACTTATTTCAGCTTTTTTTAAATTTATTGTTTCCCCCCACCTGACCTTTCCTCTCAGCACCCTTCACTCCCCCCAGAAATATAACCATGGCACTGGGGGTGTCCAATCCCACAGTGCAGGAATCCTCTTTTGTTTGTGTGCCCCAATCCTGACCATCCATCTACGCACCCACCACACCACCCCCCCCGAAACATAACAGTGACACTGGGGGTGCCTATCCCAGTGCAGGAATCCGAATGTGTTTTTTTTGTTTTTTTTACCTGTTTAAAAAACTACATCAATGTTTTTTTCAGCCATTGTACTTTCTTTTTAATATGTAAAAAAATAAAAATATCCATCAATGTCTTGTGCAGCTGTTGCACTCCCCATAACCTGACCCTCTCACTCAGCACCCACCACTCCATACACCCAAAGCCCTAACTTACCCATTGGGGGTCCAATGCCATAATCCTCTCTGGACCACAGACATGTCTTCACTCTTCAAAGCTGGACTGCGAAATGAAGAAACAGGTATGCGGTTCAATGTATTTCAATAGGGTTTTGAACTTAGTTGCATAACTTGGTCATTTGCTCATATTTTTGGCCCACATTTTCAACATGGCTTTTTTTCAACCCTGCCTCACTAACAATCCCATAGTCACTAGGCAAATCTGTCCCGAAGGTGATTTTGCAGTCACTGCATGAAATCATCTTTTGGTCAGGTGTTGAACATTTTCTCTGTCCTTGTTCATGAGGTGGGGTCATCAGAAAGCTACAGTATGTTGAAAATCTGGTGTAAAAATATTAAAAAAAACAACAAAAGTATGAGTCTTCATTGAATTTTGAGAACACAAGCTCGTAGCTTTTGTAATTTTCAATATTTTGAGGCCACATTTACAACATAGCCATTTCTTTACAGCACCTCATGAATGTTACAGCTGTCATTTTTTAACTCCAGCCCAAAATGTGTTTTGGCATCCCAAAAGTTGATTTCTCAGCCCTGAAAATTTGCTCTGCCCTTCTTCATGAGGCAGGGTCATAACAAGGCTGTTATGAAAATTTGGTGTACAAATATTACAAAACAACTAATTTATGAGCCTATGATACATTTTCCTAACGCAGGCTTGTAACATCAGTAATTTTCAATATTTTTACCCAAATTCCTTCCATGCAGACATATTGGCTCTAACCAAAGCATGTTTATTGCTGTCTACCTCTAGACCCCTCACTTCCCAGACTAGATGGTGTACAGTCCAAGAATCCCCCTTAGCTATGGCTGATGACACAGCCACAGCTGAGTGGAATATGACAGATGCCACAGCTCAGTGAGATTCTGCACTGCAGCTGATGTCACTGTTGGGGGTTGATAAAATATCATAACCCTCTCTTGGAATCAGTCAGAGACAAGTGATGGGCATAATGTAGCTCCAGTAGCACCCTCTATGTCTAGGTGTAGGTTGTGACTGATTCAATCAAATACACTCAATCTCTATTTACAGTTCCTTTTCTTTACATTCACTACTTGGTGATCTTTGGTATGCCCTCTGTCATGTTAGACTCTTCTACATAATAGGTTGTTGTCATGTTGTCTAACATATTCACAGTTACACACAGGGGAACATGGCACATAAAATCACTCTCTATTTCAGCACTGCATGACAGTCTCAGTTCTGACCATGGACAAACGTTAGAGCATTAGTGTCCCTTAAAAAATGTTGTACTCTTTATAAATCTATTGCAGAATCTCCATGACTCCTCTTATTTGTTGCAATTCACCAGCGGTTGATGTTATACCTTGGGAAAGGGCCTTCCATACTCTATCATGTGAATTTATGACATCTACCACCTTCCAATACACTTTGGGTTCACTCCTTTCTCACACAGTTGGTTCAGGTGATGTGATGAGGCAGCACCACTGTACAGACTTTCATTAAGGCACTCTTAGCTAATGACCATCCTGGCTCTAAGTACATCACCACATCAACCAGGTCATTACTCTTACCACACATTGTGTTGGGTACCAGTGAGCCACTACATATCTCAGTCTCCCTTTTGGCAGCAGTTGTTAATCTCTCCAGGCCCATTGCCAGAGGCAACATCTCCAATATCCATGTCAGGTAGGGATTACTCATAAAAATAGTAACAGAAACATAGACAATGAGAGCAGAAAAAGACCAGAGGTCCATCCAGTCTGCTCAAGTTCCCTATAATCCTTGGAACCTAATGTTCCTACAGGCTACTAACTCTCCCTGCCATCTCCCTGTTCTCCTCCCTGGTTCTGTCACTGCTGTCATTCCCTGAGCATGTACTTATTACAGTACATGCTCCTAGGGGAGCTCAGTTGGTGGCTGGCTGTGGTGGTGCGGATGGGTTTGGCAGTCACCGACTGGATATTGGTCATGGGGGGGGAGTGGGGTGGTCTCGTACTGTTGCATGGGAGGTGGGGGCCACTACACTACCAGGGAATTATGGTATGTATACTGTACCTACTGTACAGTATATTGCTGACCTGGGGTGTGGGTTGGGAATTGAGTCAGGGGATCCTTGGGGCACTTTCAGTGGGGAGGTCCTCTCTCCCTCTGGGGCATTTACAGTAGGAGGGGGTTTCCTCTAGCCCTGTGGGGCACTTAGAGTAGGTGTTGGGGGTCCAGTAGCCCTGTGGGGCTCTTACAGTAGGTGGGGAGTTTTCTCTAGCCCTGCAGGACTGTCTTGCTGAGAAGAGATGGGGCTGGGGGGTGGCACATACTGGTGGATCAAGGCCATCTGCACACAACCCCAGTGGATGCAAGTTACATGAACTATTTTCTGGTGTAACTTTTCATTGATGGATGTCCACTGGGGGTCTTCTAGAATAGTGACATTGGGGACTTTGTTGCTGCCCCTTCAGAATAGGGTGCAACAGCTGCAGTAAACCCCCTTGCACCATGTCGCAGTGGGTTTAGGGCATAACTGGTGGCGTAAGTGCACTTTGGCACAAGCAGCCTGAGACATGTTGCAGACTGCTTTGCAAAATACTGAATGATGCAACACCTGGCGTAACTTGCTACTTGTACCATTTTTGGGGTGCAAGTCAAGTTATGCCAGACGTATCCCTATGAGAAATGGGCCCCTAGTTTGGTGAGATTATCTGTGCAACACAGTGCCACCTGAGAGTTCCCTTGAGGTACAGCCCCATAGGATACTCACTCACTTCAAGTGATCCCTTACACTCCGATCAGAATTAATGGTGATTTACACTAGTTGTGTTTTGGACTCTGAGTTCCCACAGTTATCACCTTTTGCCTGTCCTTGGAGGTTAGAGGATGACTAGAAATTGACTTCTGCTGCTCATACAGTGGATGCCCAGAAAGCTGTTGCAAGTGAGGGGACCTTGCCTCTTAAGGTGGCCTAACAAGATACCGGAGTTAAGAGTTCCCTTAAGGGACACCTTTACATTCCTATAAATCTGTTGTCTTGAATCTTATAATGTCATCACCTCTAGCCTGGTTTGCTAGTAAACAAGCCCTCTCCCCATCTCGGAAGTGACTGTTGTTGCAATTGTTTTTTTTTTGTTACTGTTTAAGTTTCACATGAACAAAGATGTTAATTTGTGATAGCTTATCAAATATTTATCTTATGGCTGACACTATAGCATTTTTCAGGGGGTAATGATATAAACATTGAGTCATTATTCTTAACTTTAAGTAAAAATTCAATATTTTTAATTTAACAGAAAATGTTTGTAAAGAAATCCTTCATGAAGATTCTGAAAATCTTCACACTGCAATATTATGTTGAGGATATCCATCATGAAAACGTTTCTAAGTCCTGCATGCACAAAATGTTTAAAGCTGAAGAACCAGAAAGGTTCAAGAACACAAGTGACTAAAATGTGTGTATTTAGCACTGCCATCAAAGCCACAAGTAAACCAGATAGTAAGAGAATTATGTCTCATTTCATGCATTGTGAAGGGCCTGCAGGACAGATGCTGCATATACAGTATGCTTTGAATGCTTGTTGAGCATGAGAAACACTGGTCATAAGTGGCCCCAGTGAACCCCAGGTTTAGCCTGCTAAATTCATTGTTTTGGTGGACAACATGTTGCATATGTAATACTTTTGAAATGAGGATTTTGGCTGTTTAAAATATTTGCCGTATGACTGGGAATATCACTCTTGCAAGGTACCACAGACCCTGAATGACTGCTCATTCCAATGATTGTTTCACTGATAGAGGTACTGCAGGGACATGGTTCACTTAGACTAAAGGCACCTTTGGTAAGATATCAAAAATATATACCCAATGGTGTGGTGCAGCATGGTCAAAACACACTAGTACTCAGTAGGAGAGAGGGAATGACATATGGTAGGAATAAAGAATTAATGATGGACAAAGCCAGAATCCAGGCTATAAAGCCACCATCCATGCCCATCTCCTGGTAAAGTAATTGTATGACCTTCAGCACAGAGAATCCCCCAGTGGAAGAAACATCTGGAGCACCAAGGCCATAGGTCAGCATCAGTCTAGGCATACTATTTGGTTTAATATTTATTATTAAGCTGTCCAAAGATGATGCATAATTGCACTATGGAAATGAGAATGAGAAGCCAGTCTGCAACACTGCTTGGAATTTGGAATACAACAATAAGATCAACTGGAAATGTGGGGAGGTAGTGAACATTTAGCTCTCTCATTGAACTTCAATGGTGCCACAGAGCTTGATTAATGTGTCTGAAGGGGCCATGAACCCAGTGAGGGCCCCACCCCAGAAAAGGGCAAAGCGACATGGTCCCTGTCAGCCAAAGAAAGTCAGAAATGCTGACTCCTTGAGGAGAGTAGGAACAGCTGCTGCATGGTGAGTGTGCCCAATCTCTAGCACATGAGGAGTCCTGCCCTATGAAAGGTGCCAATGGGCTTATTCAGTATTACTAAACAAATCCTATATTGGTGAGAGTTCTACCTTTAATGAATGAATGATGGCAAGGCCCTACTGAGGGAAGGGCAGGGAAGAATGGATCGAAACCACACATAACCATTAGCAGACTGACTGGAAAATTTAAGTGATTAGAGCAGTGACCAGACAGTAAAGCAATAACATTAACAATGAACAGCCACTTAGCAATTTAGCAGAGCAGAAGGTGACTGGTGTTACCAGTAGTGGCAGTATGTTGCAGGACATAGAGCCCGGTCATTTGAGTGAAAAAAAAAGACAGAAGAAGAGGATCTCATATTGTCTATAGGACCTGGAGTCATTGTTGTTTGAGGGGCACAGAGCCCTTAACATGCAAGGGTCCTGGATACCCTGTTGTTTGCTGGGCATGGAGTTGGTCATGGAGCCCCTATAGGTTGCACAACACTAAGCCCTGACATTTGTTTGTGGGCTTGACAGACACAATCATAGAATTTGTTGGAAAAAAAGGACCACTTGGTCCACCCATTCTGCACAGAAAGGATAGCACCTTCCCTGACCTGGAACTGAACCAGGACCATGGCAGTGAGAGTACAAAATCCTAACCACTACATCACCAGGGATCCCCCCTGGGAGCCAGCAACACCAGTCACCAGGAGATGCATGGCTGGAGATAAGGAAGAAGGCAGCCAAAGTGGGCAGAAAACTGAAACAGCTGAAACAGAAGCATGTGGCTGTCAGGGAAAGCAGAACTGGGAGGAGAAACTTGGCCCTTGAAACATATTTGAAAGTTACTTTAAAGCTGAGTAAAGGATGGAGGAGACACCCGCAGAGTAATAGAACAGATATGGAACCTGAGAAAGTGAGCCTCAAGCAGATGGTTGCAAAAGTCAGAAGAGCAATAGCAGGCAGCAGAACCCTAAAGGAGAAAGTAATCAAGGTAGAAGGATACAAGTTGCTACTACTTTAGCAGCTAAGTAGGGCTCCCAGATGTAAACAGTAACAGCAAACTGGATATATCTAAAAAGTAGTTATTAACATAGACTTGCATGGCTATAAAGGAAAATAGATCATTTCAGCTCTTATAGGAAGTAATGTAATCAATAGGAAAACAGGAACATTGCCTTGGACTTACAGGGAAAATGTCAAATCAATCTGGGAGCACTGGCAGTGGAAATTCAGTGTCATGAGAATGCTGTGGTTTACAGTATAAATCCCTTGGTGGGGGCATGAGACTGATTGTCTGTTGCCCCAGAGATACCAAGGTTTAGAATTTAAAATTATTGAATTCATGTCTTCCCCCAAATATGCATGAAGCTGTGATCACAGTCTTGCCAAAAGATGGTAAAGATACTACAACCAGTGGTAGTTATCATCCAATTTCACTAACAGTACAAATGCCAACCTAAAGATTCTTGATAAAGCATTAACAACTAGACTTGAACAAATCCTCCCTGATCTTATTCATCCTTCTCAAGAAGGTTTTGTGCAAAATTGTTTCAGTTCAGATGATTATAGGGCTCTTTTTTCCTTAACTGCACAGGCATCTTCTACCATCACTCCAACTGCATCAATTGCAACTGATTTTGAAAATGCATTTGACTCAGTGATGTGGGGGTATGAACATGCTTTGTTACACCAGAGGGGAATTTGTATTACATTGGTACATGGATACATGCATACATGTATTGTATACACAACCAACTGCTAGAATTCTGACAAACTCTATGCTTTCTAATTCTTTTGGTCTCATGAGGGGAACCCATCAGCATTGCCTTTTGCAGCCTTTACTTTTCAAATTAGCTAGAGAATCCCTCACTGTGGCAATTTAGCAACATCCTACGTTAATAGGTATACTGATAGGATCACTAGATGTTTGTACAGTGCTGTATTCGGACGATTGCTTGGTACTTCTTCAGAATGCCTCCTTTAGTATTCCCATTCTTCTTCAATTATTAACTACTTAGAAACATAGAAACAGAAATGTGATGGCAAAGGGAGACCAAAGGTCCATCTAGTCTACCTATTTGTTTGCATGGACCTCTGTTGGGCCATGCCTGTTAGCACTGAACTCTTACTCAAGATGACTCCCCATCTTGAGTAAGAGTTCAATGCTAGCAGGATTGTCCCAACAGGGCCCCGGGGCTACATTAGCACTGCCTGGTGGGCAACCTTAGCCAGAAGCAAAATGCAAGCTATATTCAAAAGGAATAGTCCGAGGCAAACAGCCTCTGAATATAGCATGGAAATGAGGTTGGGCAAACTGGGCTGAGAGTGCAGGGCCAACTTAACCCTGGAATAAGACAGCGCTGAGTATAGCAACCAGAAAGTGCAAACCACAACAGCAACACAGTGCACAGCAACATGAAGGTAGGTAGAGGTGAACTATGTGAAAAATGTGTGCGCCAGCAAATGTGTGAACCCAGTACAGCTGCAAGCAGCAGCAGCACATGTGAAAGTACAGTGTGCAAAACTGTGTAATATTCCCCTAACCGTTAGTGTCGCACTAACACATTTGTGCGGGTTTAGCACAGAGCTAAGCCATTTGCCCAGAGTAAACACATTTGCCCAGTGCTAAACTTTGCCATATTCAAAAGTGACATGCAAATGAGCCTATAAAAGTAGCCTGTGGGCAAACATCCAGATTAGCATCTCATTATGCCCTGATTTGCATGCAGTTTGCCCAGCGTTACTGCAGGGTCCCACAGCTCCACCTGTAGGTCAGTTTGGAAGTACAGGGGATGGCCAGGTCTGCCTACAGCTCCACCTGTAGGTCAGTCTGACAGTGCATGATGGTAGCTGCAGGCTACATGTATACAGTACGGCATAGCATTTTGTACCCCAGGGGGATAACACAGCATAGGCATAGGCGGTGGTGGCAATGCATGCAACTGTCACAATGTAGGTCATGCTACAGTGCACAGCAGACACCACAGTAGCAAGAGGGCTAGCAGTGTGAGGGACACAGCAATGCCTATGGTGTGTAGTGTAGTGATGACCACTGCACTGTATACAGTGATAAGCCCATCTTGTAGGTGTTTACTGACAGTGGACATTACTGTTACACTTTTGTGTGACCCACAGATGCTGCACCTCTGGCATGGGATGCTTATAGTGACATATACATGGCCAGCTGTGTGTGTTGTGGTGTTTGTACAGCTGTGCGGTATGTGACTGGGGGGGGGCATGTACGATCGGACAGGCACACTGGTATTGGGGTAGAGCCAGTACTGGCCGATGTGCACTGTATACTGTGTCCCAGCCTTGTTGCTTCACCCAGTCTGTGGTGAGGCCTGGCCACCCATACTCCCTCCCTCCCCTCAACACCTACCATGCCCACAGTGCTGCATGTATGTGCTGGCATCTGTTGGTCACTACAGACATATGGTCTGCAGGTGTGTGCTATATGGCCACACTACCATGGTGTCCCCTGAGGGTCGGGGTCACCATATACTGCCTGGCATGGCTGGGACTGGTGGCAGATGTTGGCATCATTGTGGTTCCATCAGTGAGCAGCATGTTTCCTCCATGTATGGCTTTTTTCTATGCATCATAGTCATATGTTAGGGTCACGTAAAAGCCACGCTAATGCCTCACAAAGCCACAATGTCGCGCAAAGCTGGATTGCCCGGGGTTAAGACCAGCTTTTCCTGGGCATTAATTTGTCCCATGTAAAGGGTCACGCTAAGTCATGCAAAACCACTTTGTAGAGTGCTAGTCACTGAATATAGCATTGCGCCTGTATTTATGTTCAGTTTGCCCCTTGCATATATTATGATTTTGCCTGGCGCTAATGCAGTTTGCGCGTTCCATTTGGCCTTTTGAATACTGCGAACCCACGCTAATCCTGTACTAAACCTGTGCAAACAGTTTGCGCCCCACACAAAGCTTTGAATATCTGGGCCAGTGTGTGTAAACTCGAAGTTTACACACACCCTCGGGATTACATGCTATTCATAAACTCCTTGAGCTTCACTCTCAGGGTTTATGTAGCAACTAACCTCTCGAGTGTGTGTAAACTTCTCATTACACACACTGACCCATTCTTTTTTCTATATGATATTTGTTATTATTTCTGAAACCTTTCAATAAAAAGGATTAACAGAAAAAAAAACTTTTGAATTCATTTAGGGCATTTTACATTTTCATTTACTGGGATAGTTCCCTGACAGACACGGTCTTGTTTTCATGGATGTCCCAGAAAAAAAAATGACAGAGCAGTAGCTCTATAGCTATAAAACTTGTACAATGATGGTATATAAATAGTAAAAGAGCAATGTACTCATTTAAGGATTAAGAACAGAATGTCATCAAGATCCTAAACAGTTACAATGAGTTAAACAGCATGGTGACACCAAGGAGAAAAATATCTCTACCAGAAACATAATCTTCCATATTTGGATAATCATGTGTATACAAGTGAACTAAAAATTATTTAAAAGAGGGAAATAAATCATACATTTGTAAGACTATACTGTTGCTAACTGATTATAGTAACGTAGAGGGATGCAAGTGTACAATACATATGCAGCCTTGGAAAATATGTCAGCTTGGTACAATTTTTTTTAATTTTATATTGCAATTTTTATTTGAATTATTTATTTTCCAGAATGAGAATTAATTGATCAAATTACAAATCTGCACAGATGTTGTTTAGGCTGTAACATGAAAAAGAAACTATCTTGTGCCATTTATTCTTTGGTACTCAAAAATCATCAGACATGACATTGCATTCTGACTTGTGTTTCATCTGTGTTATGCTTTTGAGTTTCTCTTTTTACAGTACAGTATTTCCTCCCTTCTAGCCTTTTTATTCATGAAGCCCCCTGTCTTTTGATATCCTTGACCTTGAAAAGGTTAGATATGAAATGCCTGTCTCTGGCATCTCCTGTACTAATATATCTTAAGTGAGTGAAATGATAAGAGGCTCCAGAATGGTTCAGCAGTAAAACAAAACATTGCATCCATATTGGTGGAATGTAAGCACTTTTTTAACCATCAGAAATTGATTGCTGGACTATCTTTTTTTGCTTATTCTGTACTGAGCAACCGTTAGATGTTGGGGTGGGGTAATAGTTGACACTGCATTCACCTTTTTAAATATGGGATATACAACAATCTGGTTGAAAATATGCCATTTATTTCAATGAATGAGGGGGCGAGACTATAACTCATGAGTGGCAAAGCCTCAAATGAGTTATAGATATCCCATCCCCTCACAAATGAAAATAAATGGCATATTTTCAGGCAGGCTGTTATTCCATTTATACAACTTACATATCCAAACATGAAATAAATGAAAATGTCATACCCAAGTGAAAAAATAAAGTTTTATTTTTCACTTTGGTACCTAGCAGTAAAAATAACATGTTTATCTGAATGACTTTAGAGGTACATAAGTTATATAAATATTGTAGGTCTGCCCATGGGAAATTTATAGGCTGTATACATAAGAATGGGTTATTTTGCTAAATTTCTAATAATCAAAAAAGAATTTCCAAAGGTCTACAACAGCTGGAAAGTGGCAAAATCCTGCCAAACCAAAGAGAAGTGAACAGCAGAACTGAGGGACTGCATCAATATAATTAAGGCAGCAACTTAAGGGCTAGATTCCTGGATAACAGCAGTAGCAGTGGACAACAGCAAAGCCTTCGTCCAGTACATAAGTGGAAGGAGAAAGGGGAACAGGAAAATCGGGCCTTAAAAAAGGGTTGGTGGGGAGAAACCAGTGAGAGAACCAGAGGCAATGACTGAAATGCTTAATGAATACTTTGCTTCAGTGTTCACCAGTATTTACCAGAGGGCACTTTGTAGGATAAGGGGGCTCATATGACGTCCCATAACATTGGTAGTAACAGTGCAGTATCTGGACATCACACCTGGCCTGGCAGGTGACTACCTAGTGAATGTCTAGCCAGATAACATCCTTGGGACAGACATGCAGTAACCTAGGATGATACTAGAGAAAAGGGAACAATTAGCGGTGCAACTAGCAATAATGTGTCACAGCTAAAGGCCAGTCAGAATGACAGCAGTGCTGGGCAAAGTCCTAAAGGCCACTATCAAGGACAGAATAATGATGCACTTGACAGAGGCCAACATTCTTTCCCCCTTGCAACATGGCCTTATAAAACCAACATGCTCACCTGTTTGAAAAAGGTGTGACCAGGGAGGTGACATGGGCAAGGCTGTGGATATAGTCTGTCTGGATGTTAACAAGGCTGTAGTTACTGTGGCATACGACAAGCATATGGGCAAAACAAACCAGTGCAGTATATATAAAAAAACACAAGGTGCATTGCTCACTAGATTGGGGCTGGAAACAGGGGCACTGGTTGATAGGCACCACTACAAGTTGAGTCATTCGGAATATGCCTTTGAGCAGATGTGCTAATTTAAAAAGGTTCCATGTCATAGAAAATAAGAGGTAGAACCCATAATCAGCTATACGCAAATCAATTCATGCAGCTCCTTAGGAGCATAGTCAGCTTAGACAATATGAGTATATAGGTACAATTAAAGATAAATGACTATGGGTCTGAGGATTCTAGCCAGCAATAACTGGTGTAAGCCCTGTAAGATGTAACTAGGAGAACAGAACCTTAGGTCACATTAGTGTTGTAGCAGGAACATTTGAACCTAGCAGCTAGTTCTTTTCTCAGTGCTTTCATGAAATGGGCAATTTCTGGGGGTCCTAGAAGGGTTTCAAGTAGTTTGTTCAACCAGTGGGTCACCCTTACTGCAAAGGAGCACCTACCCAGGCTTGTTTTACAGGAGGAAATTTCTAGAGCATTCCTAGCAATACTCCTAATAGTCTAATGGTTGTTAACCAGGCGAAACAGGTTATGAATAGCCAGAGGGTAAGGCCTAACAGTGCAATTTTTTTGTGAGCAGCCAGGTCTGGTACGTTATTCTGTCCTGTAGGGGAAGCCAATTGGTTAGGGTAAAGAGGGAGCAGCTATGTGCAAGCTTGTCCACCTCTAGTGCAAAGTGACAGGCATAGCTGAACACCAATATTACTCTGTTGAGTACAGTGTTACTTGCTGCTGCATAACCAGCACGACCATAGTTTAGGATAGGTAGGATTGTGCTGGACACTACGAGATGCCTGGTTTTGGTAGTAAACTTCAAGTGATTCCTGAACAGAGTTCCTAACTTGTGGTTTGCAGGCTTACAATGTTATCCACATGCCGGGCGAAGGATAGAGAATCATCCGAGGTAACAACTTGGTATCTGAAGGAGTCAACCTGTTCCAAACTAGCTCCTTTTTCATTAAGGATAATAAGGAGATAGTCTTTTTTTCATTTGTTGGCCTGAGAATAACATGGACTTAGTCTGTTTGTAGTATAAGCCCAGTTTTTTTAACGTCAACCATTTCTCCAGGGACTCAAAGTTTTCTTAGAGGACATTGCATGATTTTGTTTGGTGTGGACTACTGGTGAATGTAACAGCATCATCAGCATGCAAAAGCACCAAAGGTCTCTGGCGGGCTTCCAGAAGGCTGTTTATGAACAGGCTAAATGGGAGGGGTACAGTATTGAGCCTTGAGGCACTCCTACTGAAGCACTTTTAACATCTGGGAGATGGCATATATCTTAACCTGCTGTGAGTGGTCATAGAGGTAGCTGTGAAATCAGGCAACATTATCCTGGGAGAGGCCAAGCATGAGGAGCTTGTATAGCAACAGTTTATGGTTGACAAGAACAAAAGCCTTTGTCAAGTCAATGTAGATGGCACCCACCAGGTGACCACCATCAATGGCATCATGCAAGAAATTGGTGTACTTTATTAGGGCAGTGGTCATGCTGTGATGCTTCCTAAAACAAGGTTGCTGGGTGCACAGAATATTATACTTATTTAGGTAGCTGAGCAATTGATCAGATAATATGTATTCAAGGGCCTTGGACAAGGGTAGATGATTGAAATGGGTCTGTAGTAAGCAGGGATGGTGTGGTCACCACCATTGAAGACAGGCATGACTAGTTATAGTTTTCAGATGGCAGGGAACTGGGAAAACCACAGAGAGAGGTTGAATATCTTAGAGATGGGGAGAGCAAGTTCCCCCAAGGCTGGGGCCAGAAGCTTAATGTTTAACATGTCACTCCCCACCTTAGTTTTACTAAGTATCCTTTTGACATATTTGAGAGCATCTGACACTGAGATGGGCTTGAAACAGAATTTGGGTAAGCTCTGCTCTTGGACAGTGCCAGGAACAAGACCAAAGCTATTGCTGCCTGGTGTTATTGGCATGGTATGGGTGGGGAAGAATGAGCTGAGGTGAGTGAATGCTGAGTCGAATTTGTTAGCAATTTAGGTTGGGTCCAAGGTTACAGCATCATCATTGCTGAGCATTTTAGGAGGTGTTTTATCACTTTTACCCAGGAGTTTTGTTATATTGTCCCAGATTTTTTTCCCCAATGCCCACATTTCTGGTTTGCTGTTCTTTGCAGTGGGCAGCCTTGGCTTGCCTTAGTCCTCTAGTGCACCTATTTCAAGCTTCCTTGTATCTGCATGTGTCATCCGGAGAGCCAGTTGTTCTCGCTCAGTGCCATAGGTTATCCCTGGCACACGTTTGTCCTAATAGGTCAGGGGTGATTCAGCCTAATGTAGTGCCATTGACAATACATTTTTTCAGTGGGGAAAATCTGTCACTAACTGTCATAAATTAGTTTAAGAAGTAGTCAAGGGCAGTGTCGATATCTGGGATAACATTTAGGTAGCTCAGTAATCAATGGCATACCTCAAGGATTGGTGCTGGTGCCACTGCTCCTTAAAATTTTCATTAATGATCTAAATGCTTGAGTCAGTAGCTGACTGCTTAGGTTTGCAGATGACACTAAGGTAGCCAGGGCTGTGGAATTCATTTATGGAGTGGGACAAGCTTCAGGAGGATATGAAGAATCTGGGTAGTTGGTCTGATTCCTGGAGCCTCAAATTCAATGTAGCAAAATGCAAACTGCTACTTGTGGAGAAGGAAAACAGAAGTAGGACTAACAAACTGTTGAGTTTCCTTCTTCTGCAGGAAAAGGACCAGGGGGTCATGACAGAGAAAGGACTGAAGCAGGAGAAGCTGTGTGAAATCACTGTCAGTAAGGCCAAAAGAATGCTGTGGTTCATCAAAAAATCGAGCTAGAGATGTGAAGTTTAAATCTGCTGACAAATTTAAGGCCAATCGCACAAATATGCGGTAGCAGATAATTTCACAGACTTTTGCCCCAACATTCAAAATTCACTTTGTTTTACAACTGTGCATTACAATTTTGCATTACCTCCATTTTTGGGAGTACCAAAGGTGAAGTTTTATGAAAATGAGGCTTCTGGTAAATAAATTGCCTCATGCTTACATGGGAGAGGTTCTGTACACTGACTGAGCCTTACTTTCAGTTTTGCATTGCTATTCTGACAGTGAGGGGAGAAGGAGACTGCCTACTAGTACAGAAGAGATCAATGCCATATTAACTTCTTGAAAAGGCTAGTTTCCAGAAATTTCTTTACTGTTTTTTTTGGTCTTGATTTATTAGTTTAGGTAGGGAACACTCTTGCTATGGTTAATATTTGCTTTGAATATACTTTTTTTCTTTCCATCTGTTTATCTTCTTGAGCTGTTCTGGCTTCCCCTTTTCTACCACCCACACAGCCTATCATCACCCAGCTTTTCCGGGACTTACCTTCCCACTGTTGCCCTCTGCCGTTGGACTGTGTGAGGTGCCTGGCAACTGGTGTGGGGCCTGCAAAGGGTTGGTCATTATCCTGCAGCCAAGGTGATTTTTTCTATCGCTTTTCTCCCTTGGCCCACAGGACATGCAATGGGTGCAATGTGCAAGGTCCACCTCCATGGACACCCCCTTCCCCGTAGCCCTGAACATGGGTTTCCTTCCCTATCCCAGTGATGTTTCATGTGTTGCCACCAAGCTGTTGTGGGGTGACAGTCATACAGTGAGCCACGTTACCCCCCTGCTCAAGGTGGGAGAGCAGTCCTACAGATGCTCACTCCTGTTGTTGTTGTGGTTGTTCTGCCACTGTACAGGTCACTGGTGAGACGACACCTGGAGTATCATGTCCAGTTCTGTTGCCCCTACATTAAGAAAGATATCCAACTACTGGAGGTGATACAGTGAATAGCAACCAAATTGATACAGGGAATGGGGGACAGAATATATGAGGAGAGACTGAGAATGCTGAACATGTACTCCTTGGAGGACAGGTGAGAAAGAGGGGATATGATTGTGATCTTCATGTACCTAAAGGGCATAAACAAGACCAGCATTGAAGGCATCTTTAAGTTAAGGAAGGAGGGTTCAACAAGGGGTCATGACCTGAAGTTAGTGGGGGGCAGATTTAGGAGGGAAATGAGAAGGGACTTCTTTGCAGAAAGGGTGGTGAAAGGGTGGAACAAGTTGCCAGAGGAGGTGGTGGCAGCCAAGACTTTGACCAGTTTTAGGAGGGGTTGGGACAGGGTAAAGAAGAAGGTTAGGTCAACAGGAAACAAAGAGGGAGTGGGGTACAGTGAAGGGGGTAGTACAACTCCAGGAGTGGGGGCACAGCTACTTGGTATAAATAGCTGCACACTCGAGCAGACTCGATAGACCATTATGGCCTGTATCTGCTGGCAATTTCGTATGTTCGCATGTTCATATGTTCCCCCTCACCCAGCCAGTCTCTGAATGAACCTGTGTCTGTTTCCAAAACTGGATTTCGAGCATGGCAGGAGGTGGGGCACATGGTGCCACAGCCCTCCACACCACTAGAATGGCTTATTTAGAATATATATGTATATATTACTTTTTTGGTAGTTTTTATTTTCCTCTTTTTCTTGAATTCTTGAAAACTGTCTCTTTCTCTGTTTTTTAATTTTTTTATTTTGAGTGATGGAGAAGTGAGGACAGGTTTGCACCAGTGGTAGTTCCATAAAGTTAAGCTTTTTGGGGGAGCCAGGCCCCCATAACACTTCAGATACCCCTTTCTTCTTTTTTTATAAATAAATGTTTATTACGATTTTTCAAGAAAGCAAGACATTTCCAAAATTGAATATAACATTCAACCAATTAATAACTAAGTTGGCCGGCCCGTCGGCACAGTGGTGAGATTTCCGCTTGCGACGCCGGTGACCCGGGTTCGGGAAAGGACCCGGATCGTCGGAGGGCCGGCCAGGGGGAGAAGGATTGATCATCCGATGGGCAGCTCTCCTTCTCTGGGGGGAGGGTGCGGGCAACATTCAGAGCACTGGGGACTCCTGGCGGAGGCTGGGAGTACTAGCGCTGCCGACGTTCAAACGGGGGGGGAGAGGAAGCCGGGGCGGACGCTGGTGTCATTGCACGCCCCCGCCTCTTTGGGGAGGGAAAGTGAGGGAATAAAATCCCACGCCTATGGGGCCTCGTGACGCTCTGCCCCAGGAAAGCCCTGATTGGCCACCGGAGCCATTCCCCCAACCAGTCACAGTTCCACGGTCCGATATAGGGGGTCAGAACCACGGCCCCACTCTCTGGGGGGTAAGCCAGGGATGACCGGGGGAAGACGGCAATATCCGGTGGCCGGGGCTCCAGGGGTCCGTGACCAGAGTCGATGGTCAACGAGAGGCGTGGGGAAAAAATAGGAAAATTAAAAAAAAAAAAAAAAAAAAACTAAGACTAAATATCTTTACCAGTATAAGGACATAAAAGAATTGAAGTCTAGTTATGAATTCTGTCTTAACACAACTACTTAACAGGAATAATAACTGTTTTACCAATTAAAAATGAGAATATATCATTAAAATTTAGCTAGAATATATAGCATAATAAATCCACTCATTACCTAGCTTCCCCTTACTTTAGAAGCACTCCCAACCCACCAGCAGCAGCAACTGCAAAAGCAGCAGCCCCCTGATCATTCAATAGGGCAGTCTCTCTGGCAGAAGGAGAGTGAGGAGGCCCTGGACCAGCAACAGCAGCAGCATCAACATCAGCAGGAAACTATTATGGAGGAACAACAGACCCCAATTCCCCCAGAAGTTGAGTCACTAGCACCACATGTGACCCTCTATCATGCTACCACCAGCACCAGCTCCCCCCAGAAGAGGAGCCCTGCTTATCGTCCTCAAGCTTCTCTATTTCTCCATCACCAGCAGCTAACCATTGCAAGAGCCACTAGCAGAGATCTTCCCTGGTGTGGTAATCTTTTAAAGTCGATGCAAATGATGACAGCATTGTCACTTATAAGCTCTGTAAAATCAGGGTCAGTGAGGAAAAGAAAGGTACCCATGTGGGTAGTGATGGGCAATGAACCCACCTGAAAATATGGCACCAGGAGCAGAAGGAGGGAGTTGTGGCAGAGGGAAGCTATGAGTGGTAGTTGTGGTCCCTCCATTGTGCAGGCAAAGGTGCCACAAACTGGGCATCACCAACATTCTGGGCACATGGAGGAGCAACATGCAAACACAATAAAAGCATCTGCACCCAAACCAGCAGCAGAACCAGCAGCACCTGCACTGCCACCAGCCAGGAGAACAATAAAGGAGCTCACCAGCCTTAGGAAGAATGGGAAGCTTACAGCACAGTGTCAGCTCAGTGGAGGAGGTGATGCAATGAATCTTCTCAAATCAGGAAAGTCTGCTTGAAGATATCGCCAAGCTGCACCACAGTGGTGCAGAAGCTGGTGGCAGTGGTTGGCAGAAAGTTTGTGAAGTAGCCTGGTAATTCTTTTTTTTTTTTCCTTTTTCCATCCTTCATGGTGGGTCGTACCTATAACAACAGTCTTACCAGCTACCAGGGTCATTCAGGATCTTCAGCGCTATGTGGTCCTCAATGGATCCCCGGAGCTGGCCTGGAGGCGTCATCCTTGTGTGACCCCCATATTTCTGCCTTTATGCCTGTTTTACCAGAGGCCCTGGAACACAGTGTTGCATGCATGTGAAGGCATGAAATCACCCCACAGCACCGGTGATGGCCCCATCCACCATCCCCCAGCCTAGTGCCAGGGCTCCTTGAGTGTGTGCGGCCATCCAACCTCCACCAGGGGGCAGGCAAGTGCGGAGGAAGACCTCCAAAGTCTCCCAAGTTGGAGAGCTGTGAGCCGGCAGCTTGACTGGCTCCTCCCCTCCCCCCCACCAACCCCCAGCTCTCCAAGCTCGAGCCTGAACCCAGGTCCCCGGTGTGTTGCAAGGTGTAGCATCCAGCACCTCAACCCTCAGCACCACTGGGCCACTTGCAGTTCTTTTTTTTATATATCAATTTTAATTCTTTATATCCTGTTTTTATTCTTCTCTTCTAACCTTTTTACTCATTTGTTTCTTAAAAAAATATATAAAATAGTTAAAAATACAAAAAAAATTAACTCTATTTTACTTTTTCACTCCATTGTTTCTTGTCTATACTTCTGTAATCTTTCACTAGTACCTTTAGAGAAAAAAAAAAAAACTCAAGCTGGCCAAGTGGCGTGGAGGGCTCAGGCACTAGATGCCTTACCTCATCC
Organism: Neoceratodus forsteri; assembly: GCA_016271365.2. NCBI lineage: Eukaryota > Metazoa > Chordata > Ceratodontiformes > Ceratodontidae > Neoceratodus > Neoceratodus forsteri. The sequence goes on along the minus strand of CM057453.1, from coordinate 18,963,806 downwards.
CACACCAGTGACCTGATTTCGGGAACAATCCTGAGTCACCGGGATCAGCCTTGGGGAGGGCAAGGAGCTGGACTGAGCTGCTACAAGACAGCTCTCCTCTCCCAGGGAGGGACATGTGCTTTTCTGACTAGGTTGCAGTGCCAGTCCTATCAGAGAGCTAAGCATTAGGCCAGGTGGGAGGAAGAGGCCATCACCTGAGCCATGAAGTGCATACATTTTTTAATTTTTATTTATTTATTTGAAATGTTGGATTTACAACCTTTGAGCCAGATGGCTTATTTACAAAGGAACCTCATCACATGGAGGACAGAATAAAAAGAGACAGAGTACAATTTACAAAGCAAATAGCTGTCATGTATGGGCTACAGACATTGTTCACAGACATTATATACAGTTTTTGATACAGATATTTACATAAGTATAGCAGAAAAATATTGTCAACATGAGTGAGCATGCGTTATAGTATAGTCCATCATATTTATGGGCCAGACATTGGTGTAAGAGGTTGCAGTCCATAATGGGCTTTGTTTGAGATTTGGGTCATTGTGGGCATGAGAGCACAGGCTAGCTGCAGTTACAGGAGTGGACATTGAGGAGGTGGTTTCGGAGAACAGCTTTGAAATGGGCAATCTTGGGTGTGCCAGTGATGGTGGCTGGGAGCACATTAAACCAAACAGGGGCCCTGGAGTGGAAGGATCTCTGGACAAGGGAGGTTTTTACCCTGGGTACTGCCAGTATAGCTTTGTCCGAGTTGCGGGTGGAGACCGTGTTCTGGGACCCCAGAATAATGGGGGGGGGAGGAGAGAAAACTAAAAATGAGGCACCAGGTCAGGCTCAATGTGGGCAGGGTGGATTGAGATCCTCCTCAAGAGGACTGCAGCTTACCTGGCCCAGAGCTCTTATGGTTAAAAAAGCTATATAAAAAAAAAGAAAAAAACTCAAAACAATTTCTATTTTCTGTCTTTATTTTCTGTAATCACACTCTCATACTACAGCACCAGACAGGATGCAGTATACTGCAGGGAACAGTATAATTTAATAACAATTAAGCCCATTTGTCATGCATTATTTACTGCAAGTTACTATGTTGCATTGTGGCCGGCAGCACTGTACTGTATGTTTTATCTTTCCTCTCTCTATTTCTGTCTCCTTCCTGAATTTTTCTCAGATTCCAGAATAAATATGTCAGGCTGCTAAACATCACTAGTAGTGCAACATGGTACTGCACAGTGTGTCACTGCCCCAACACTGTTGTAACTCACTTTGGGCCCAATTCCAAAACAGCCATTAGATCACCGTAAGTTGCAGTGATCTAGAGTTGTGGTGCACTCTGGGTGCATCAGGGACCCTGTGCTGGATTCTGTAAAATCAGGGGTCCCTGCACCAAAAACCCAGGAGTTGCCTCACTCTCAGGCTAGCGCTGAACAGTACAGTAGGTGCACCTGCGGGACATGCCACAGAGATCCGGGCCCCCCCATCTGGTGCAACAAAATAGGGAATAATATGAGGGGTCCAGGGGCAGAAGGGGCAAGGGGATGCCATAGAGGGTGTTAGGGAGCAAGTGGGCATGCCGGTGGGTGATCGTGCACCTGGTGGGAGTGCCATTCATATAACTATTATGGTTATTACCTATGAGTAGTTATAAAAACAGCACCCCACCAAGTGCTTGATCACTCCTCTGGCATGCCATCTTGTTCCTGAACACCCCTATAGCATCCCCCTGTCCCTTCAGCCTCCAGACCCAATATACAGACTCCCCACTAGTTCACCACCTTGTGGGGCAATGACGCAAGGGGTGTAGACCTCCTTCTGACTGGTCTATTTGAGCCCCTGGCTATGGCCATGGTGGGGCCTTCAGAATCACATGTTGCAACCCCACCATGGTGAAAGCCCTCTTGAGACTTGGCATACCCTGATGTAGGTCGCAAGGGTGGCACAGTGCCTGTTTGCCACAGCGGCTTCCCATTCCAACACAGACAGCAATTCAGAATTGCAATTGTCACAATTTCTGACACAAGGTGCATATTGCATCATTAATGTTTGATGCAGTCTCCTTGCATCAGTTTCATTGCTTTTGGAATCATGCCCCTTGAATTAATTGTGCATTTAGTTGTCAGTTAGTATTAAGCGCAATACACTAAATTCTCCATTCCCTGCATTTTATATAGCAGGATGCACCTTGGTGCCCAGAAATTCACAGTCTAATAAATTCTCATGCCTGGAAATATTTACACGATGTCCATAAAATAAGACAGGCTCCCAGAATTTATCTGCTGCTGCTGTTGTGTGAGTTCCCCCCCAACTGCGTCTTGTATAGAACTTTAGTGGCCAATTAGTGTTAAAGCACAGTACATTAAATTCTTAGTTCCCTGCATTTTCCATAGCAGGTTGCACCTTGGTGCCCAGAAATGTACAGACTAATAAATCCTCAAGTAAAAAAATGGAAAATGGAAGCACGCCCCACTCCCAAAGATGCTAATATCTAAATACACTAGTGACTAAAAAATAAAAAAAATGCCCGCACCAAGAAGTGATTAACACAGTTTACTGGTGCATAGTTTAGAGAACTGACCAGTACTCCTATTTACCACCTCCTAAGTGAGGCATTGTCATTTAGGAGGTAATATGTAGAGGGGTACCAGGTTAGAATAGCACTACATGAATAGCACCAGTCTACAGAGAGCTAGTTCATGTAGCGCTAGCATGGACAGCGAGAGGGGATTTACAGCGCTTTCAGTAAGCACTCCCCTGGTCACTGTCCATTGTGCTTAGGGCACACAAGGGCACCAGAATCCAGAAGGCTGGTCGAGCTGCTCTCAGGGCTGGGGCATCGAGCAGCTCAACCAGTGACATTAGATACCAGAGTTCCAATCCTGGTCTCCATCTTTTTTGTGCAAGTGGGACTTAGAATTATTTACGTGGGGCCATGGAAACAGTATTCCATGGCCCCATGAATTTTAACTTTCCCCATGACCTGCTCCCCCGAGTCAGAATCCTTCACTCTGGTGGGTACTCTGGTGTATGTATGTTGACCCTCATCCTTTGACGTGGAACCTTTGTAAACGAGCAGTTTCTGCTCAAAGGTATTTGTAATCCGAGAATTTAATAAATAAAAAAAAATTAAATAAATACAGGGGGCACAGGTCCCTGAAGAAAAAAGACACTATTATTGTCAGTGCTGTTCTAACCCAGTGCCATGTAGGGGTACTAGTTGATTCTCTGAACTACACATCAATAAATTGTGATAACCATTTCTTCATGTTCACACTGTTTTTTTCTTGGTTTGTCCCTATTAAAGATGCATGACTGGAACTATTCTCATGATGTTCCAAAATGAGATGGACTAACAGAATTTAGCTGCTGCTTCTGCTGTGTGTTTCCCCCACAGTATGTCTAGTACAGCACTTTAGTTGACAGTTAGTGTCAAAGCACAATACATTAAATTCTCAATTCACTGCATTTTTCCATACTAGGATGTACTGTACCTTGATGCCCAGCAGGTCACATATTAATAAACTCTTATGGCTGGAAATATTCTCATGTTGTCCCTAAAACAATATGAAATCCAGTAGTTTAACTTCTGCTGCTGCTGTTGCTGCTGCTGTGCAAGTCCCTGCCCACAGAAAATATCATAATGCAATTTAGAGCCTGGAAAATCACAATAAATTCTAATGGCTGTAATTTTTCTTGTGATGCCCTGAAATGAGATGTGATACCTAAATAAATATATGCTTCGAGCTGGTGCTGGGCTGTGTGAGTCTCCAACCACAGCAACTGTCATGATGCACTTTAGTGCCCAGAAAAGTCACAGTACATTCTCTCGGATGGAATTTTTCTTATGACACCCTGAAATGAGATGGGAACCCAGAACTAATATCCTGCCACTGCTGCATTCTGTGAATCTAGTCTATGACTACTGAATGAACAATATGATACAGTAACTTTGTACCCAAGATCCAGATAATGATCTTTGCCTCGAGTACCGATTTGTTGTGTCCTATCAGCTAAGGTAGTTTTGTTATTTTTTGTTTACTTTTTTTGGCAGGGTGTGGGAGAGCAATGTAAATCATTGTATCTCAAAACACTTTTTGTTAATGTACACAATCTGGAAGAACCTCTTGGCGGCGGTTAACAGGGCAACCAAGTCTTATCACAGTCACTGGATAGAAATGTGCTTAGCTTCGCATATTCAGGATGTCTCTTTTATCATTACAAATCACAAGTGTCTTTCCCGCAGTACAGAATTCCACTATACTCCATCAGTATAAACTAAAGAAGAGCCCTGAAGAAGGTGTGTCTGTTTTAGCTTGACATGTTCTATGCATGATGTAGTACGTGCCGGAACTCCTACCACTGACAAGGTTGTTGCTGAACACCTGTGGTTCAAAGGTTTGATTTTTGACTTTATACCAATAGATTATAGTGGAATTCTGCACCGCAAGAAAGACACTGGTGATCTGTGATAATAAAAAGAGACCTCAGGAATAAAGACACATTGAATCTGATAGCAAATAAGGGCCTCTTGCCCCACCCAGTCTACACGTTTTACCCGACCTGAATTCTCACCACAGACCTTACTTGATCTACAGCCCTTTCTGATATGGTAGTCTAAGCAATTTTATTTCTGTCCAGTTACCATGATAAGACATGGGTGTACTGTTAATAACCACAGACAAGTTATTCTAGGTTGTGTACATTTAAGACTGTTTTAATAGTTGCACCATACCTTATGTCTCCCTTGAATGGAGGGAGATCTGGTAAAGACAGTTTGGGGTTGCATCTGTTGTTAATGTTTCTCTCTACTCAGGTATTATCACTAGGATAATGAATTTCTGTTGCTGCATAGGTCAGTCCTGGCTCTGTTTCTTGAGTTTAGCAATGTTGTTGACCAGAAAAGGTAAGTTTTCTTTTTTTCTGTTTCAATCGTTGTTTTTAAATTCTTAAATGTTATTTGTCTCATATCTGCCACTCCAGTCTCTAACAGCCTGCTGCTCCTGTTTCTCTTTTATTCTGTTATTTTTCAGCTTTTTTGTGAGCAAGAGGTGGTAGTGTTGACCCCATCTGTGATCTAATGGAGACGATAGTGATGCCTTGCTTGCTGGAGGAGGATCCATTTAAATGAAAAGACATGTATGTCAGGAGCAGTATCACAATTTGGGGAAAAATAAAATGAAAGGAAAACAAAATTGAATCATTGCAAAACAGGATTTAACTGATGAGGAGAAAGAGATGGAGACAGCATGGGCCAAATTTTCAAAGGCCAGAGAATGACGCACAGTGCTTGTATCAAAAACAACTGATGCATGGAGCAGGATGCACCAAAACGTCCATCAATTCTGATTTTCAAATGATGCTTCCATCAAAAACAGGTCTGCATGTACCAGACTTGCTTGCGACATGCTTGCTCAGAAAAATGCCTGCGCCATGTCAGAAGGGATGCCTGCATCACTGAAATGATTTTTCTTTTGGAATTTTCAAAGAATGTGAATCATGTCCTTGTTCTTAAGATGCATGTCACTGTTAGACCAGCCAGAGTTGGTCTAATGGAAATAAGAGCATCTAAAGAGGCCCATAGCAGGTGGACAGACATGACTATGGTACTGCTAAGGACCAATATTCTGCTGTAGGACTAGTTTAGAAGGTTTGGGGGACTTAGTCTTGACCATTTCATCTGCTGTAGTTTTTGACTCCACTTGCATCATTCTAGTCCCTTGTGCAATTTTTTTTTCTCAACTTTCACCATTTTTTTGACTCAACTTGCACCATTTTTTTGACTCAACTTGCACAATTTTTGTGACAACTTGGGTCATTCTTGATCCTTGAGTCATTATTTGGACCCAGCTTGTACTATGTTTTGATTCAACTTGCACCTTTTTTGATGCAGCTTGCATCATTCTCATCACTTGCATTATTTGTTTTGACACAGTGTACCTCTTGCATCAGTTTGGGGAACTTTACTACAAAGAAACTTTTCTTGCAAAATACAGTGCACAGTATTTGGTGTACCTGTATCTGATGTACAGTGGCTGTCTGATGCACCTTGCATCAACATAAGGGCACTTGGAAAATCCGGCCCCACATCTTTCATATTCAGTCATCTTTATCAAGGAAGCAACCCTTACACTCTTCCAGACTGGAGTTGTCCCCACATGTGAATTCTTTCTGAATTCATGATTCATCGACTTAGGGACTTCTGGTTCATCCTTGCCACCACTGCCACCATCATGTGGTAGAAATGCAGTCATGATTGTGTTGTGTGGAATGTGAACTGCAGTCATCTTAATGAATGCCAGAATGCTAAAATTTCCAGGTGACAGTTTTATACACCTGTCACATACAATTCTACACACAGAACTGAATACTCACTCCACACTAACATGCAAACTTGAACAGCTCAGGTACTTGATCAATCCGGTCCAATCAATTTTATTTATAAAAAGCGTTGTTCAAAATATCAGAGCACTTGTACAATATAAACAATACAAATTTCAAAACACAGTAAAATACTGTAACCCTAAATAGATAAAATACAGTTACAGCATGGCAACAGAAGTCAGTGCTGGCCAGACAGTAACCTTGCTAGTACTGCAAGAGCTCTTCTGAGAAAGCAAGATGTCTCAAATCTGCCATATACACCTCCACCATGCATTGCTCTACACACAGTTTTGCTCCTTATCATCAGCTTCATCCTCCATCTTTTCCTTAATGTCTTCAATACCCACCTGGTACAAACATCCCGAAGTGGATTTGTTGGGATCTTATCTCATACCTTGCATGTTTTATCAGCTCATTTACCACATAAGCTGGTAGCAACACCAGGTCATTATTGAGTTTCATGTTGTGTCTTAGATAACTGCTACTTTAACATCTGTGCCCCACGTCCATGTCTTACATGGAGATTGGTTACATTTTTGACCTGTTCATGCATACCTTTACAAATTGATGACAGGCCACATTTATACTGTGCAGAATGCTGGAAATATGGGTATTGCACTCCAAGACATGGAACATGTGTTCCATTAAAGAACTTCTTCCAGTATCACCACCTGACTCCAGAACCTGCTGTACATTCAACAGTGTCTGCCTCAGTACTCAGTACAAGTAGAAGTGGGATGATCTGACTGATACAGGCAGTGTCCCCACTCACTACCTGAATTGTGTGTTTGATTGGCCTTAGAATCATGACAAGGCCATCGATTAATCACCGCTGGTCGATTGTCAGAGACATGTATACTCCAGCACTGTCATAACTTGTATATAACAGCAGATAAACAGATATGACCTTGTACTGCTGGTAGTAGTACTCAATCATGTACAATGTTGAGTTCCGTCTGGGTAACATCTAGGTTTAAGTGGAGCTGAAGCAATTTCTTCTGGAACTGCAGGGGCTTTATTCAGTCATGGGCCATTTCAAAACAGGTAAAGTGGGCACAGATGTGATGGGTTATAGTCAACATGAACTTGAAATCAGGATATGATAGAAACTCCTGCACAATAAGATTAATACAGTGCACCACACATTGCACCTTGAGAAACATCAATCACCAATGCATTTAATTGCATTTGAGCCATTTTTACTTGGAATGTAACCAGCTTTCAGTGACTGGGGGTACAGCCACTCATCTGTCTTGGTCAGGAGCAATTCCATCATTTTCTGACTAGGGTGTGATTCCAGAAATACTCTGTATTACCAGCATGGCATGCTGGCGAATATTCAGAATGTTGCTACCATCACAATTGGGCTTAGTACAATTTATACCATGCCTGGAGTCATAAACTTCGAATAGTACTTCGAGTAGTACATGTGCCCAATACCCAAAGTATCTGTGCTCAATGGGCTGTAATGCACAGATAGGCATTACCCACTTTTTTGCAACTGGCCCCCATATACATACTCGGATCTATGCAAGCGGATGCTGAATGTAGCATGGCATGAATTAATGTGCTTAACACAGTCCCATAAAGTTCATAAATTGTATGGGTGGAGAAATAAGTTTGTGATGGAATCTACCATTTCAGATAGGCATGTGCCATCAACCTTCTAAATCTGACATTCTCCGAAAAAGATAATGGTAGTTCATCAGCTGCCAGAATTTCAGTGGTTGTTGCATTCAGTTCCCATGCAATACAATGACTGGGTAGGTATTTTGTATTATGTTCAAACAAGCCATGCAGTGTAGGCTACATCTTTTTGAATATTGGCTACAAAACAGCTGGATTCTGCATGGTGGCATGGCTGGGTAGGGTAGCATTTGACTCAGGAGGATTCATGGATGCTGTTCAAATGAGAGCAGTGATTTTATGCATTGTTTTGACTGGGAATAATGTGCTTTGCTTCATCTCACTGCTAGTACTCAACCCACCATTGCTGTCATGGCCACTGCTAGGCAATCCCACAGACTCCTTCTCAGTCCTGTAGTAGTCCCCCACCATCAACCCTGCTGCACCAGAACTGTTTCCCGGACAGTTGGGGATGCCTTGCCAAATGAAGATGATAAGAGAGAGGGCCCCCCCCCCGTCCCAGCTTCTCTTTGTTGCTGTGTCCAGCATAACAGGTACCTGGACTTGAGCTCTGTATGTTGGCCAAAAGTGCTTAGGTGGCAACCCTTTTTTCCAGAGCTAACTCACACTTGACATAGCTGGCAGAGACAAGCATCATCTGGGTCCAGTATGTAAAAATCCCAGACTAGGGATGTTTTAACCCTTGATTTTACATAGTGGCATTACTGGGATAGTGGGGGCGGCAATGGTTGTTTTTGAGAATAATATCTGCTTTGTGACAGTATGTGTGACTCATGCGGTGTGATTAGATGAACAGTCTTAACAGGAACAACAGCTGTAGGATTGGAGAGGCTTTGGTAATTCTATGAGCTAACTGTGGTGTACACGGCACCACCACAGTTTCATAGTATAACCTTTATTTCTTTCTTTCCAAGTTCCTATAGGGGTCCAAATCATCATCGCCATCCTAGGCCAAGCTGATAACTTTCTCTTCTTGAAATCTGTCCTCTGTCACCTCATTTTTTGCACCCTCTCTTTCTTTCTCATCAAAACCCAGGCTCAAAATTTCCTCCTCCTGAGAGCTTTCTTCCCCTTTCTATTTTCTTTTTCTACCTTTCCTTTTCATTTCACCATCCTTGTGTACAACAGTCCAATCTCACACCTCAGAATCTGCATCATGGTCAAGCTCAACACTTTTGTTTAGGAAATGGGAAGCTGCCTTCCAGATCAGGCTCAGCGCCACCAGCAGAATTCATGGGGGCAACAGCAACACTCTCCTTGACCACAGCAACCAAGCCCAATATTTTTCTGCTTTTTGGACAGTTCCTCTTGCCACAACCTTCCCTTCCCCAAGATATACCAGCATTGATGCCACAGATGTGGCAGAGAAACATTTGGTCACACTAATGCCACCAATTCCAACAACTACTCCTTTGCTACTGCTACTACCACCAGATGAATTTGCTGCATACATAGTTTTCTTAGGTGCAACTTCCTTTTAACTTACAGAACCTGCACTTTTCTTGGCCACATGTCCAGCAGCTCTCACTTTTTGAGTCAAGTGTCTCTTTCCTATTGTTTGGGATAGTTTGATTTTTAAACACTGCAGTGAAAGTAAATACCAACAGCAGAGACAATACAACACGTAAGTAGAACAGTTTAATCTTAATCACAACAGGACAGTTTACTGAGCTAACACAGTAGCTGCAGTAAATACACTACATATCTATCTATATGTAATATATATATATATATATATATTTTTTTTTACACAGTGGGGATATCAAGACACACAACAAGATTCCAGAGTTAATGAAAGAGATCCACATGAACTACCTGAAAACATTAAAAAGAACCATATTCAAAAAGAATAAGAAGATGGAGACCCTCCAACAAGCCACACAACAACAGGAAAGAAAACAATAATAACACTGAGCAACAAGGTACTGCTTCTGACATCTCTCTGTTGTTAATTTGTCAACCACACACTGACTACAAAGGAATTTACTGTATTTTCTAAGGAACTCTCATTTTGCCCAACAAAACAGCTGGACAACATACAGTTTTGTGGAGAACTGGAAGAATACTTCTGTAGACTGAGACTTAAAGAATTTTTTTCACAACAAAGAAGGTACCCCTGAAATCAGCATTTCAATGGCAAAGAAAAATAAGTCATCTCATTGTAACCCCCCTCCGAGTGGGCGCAATACAGAACTGGATACTTATATTCAGAGTTTTCACCAGTGAATAAATTTCCAGTTTCTTAACACACAAAAACGGATCTGCTATAACCTAGCTCAATTAGAAAGGAGAGCAATTCAATCACTACAGTCTGTCTGTAAAAACATTGTTATAAAAAAAAAGCAGACAAAGGTTTTGCAGTGGTGTTCTTAAAATGGGATGATTATGTCAATGAAGCCAACAGACAATTAACAGATCACAACTGCTACAGAGAACTGGCTAGTGACCCAACTGCACAATGCACCAGGGAACTATGGGACATAATCAAATAATTTCCTAAGCAAGTCCAAGACAGAATAACTGATCTCATCCCTGATTGGTCTAGGCCAGGGACATTCTACATATTGCCCAAGATCCATAAACCTGATAATCTAGGGAGACCTATAATATCTGGAAATTGTACCCTAACTGAGGTAATCTCTGGCTTTATAGAAACCATTTTAAAACCACTTGTCATTGAAAGGGGTAGTTTTATTCAGGACACTACACACTTCCTGCATAAAGTTTCTATTTTTAGGGACCTACCACCTAATAATATGTTAGCCTCGATTGATGTAACCTCCCTATACATCGATATTCCACATACTGATGGCATTTCAGCCTGTCTTAAATACCTGCAGGAGCAAGGACAGCACCACACATCCACCCAAAATTAATTGCAAGACTTATTGAATTTATTCTGACCTTAACTACTTTCATTTTAATTGCAAAAATTATATTCAAACTGTGTTAACAGCAATAGGCACCAGGATGGCTCCACAGTACCCCAACCTTTTCATGGATTATTTGGAGGAGGATTTTCTAAAACAATGCACACATAAACCACTTGCTTATTTCCGTTATATTGATGATCTATGTATAATTTTGACAGTGAGTACCTGCACACACAAAGAAATTCACTAGGAACTTAACAACCTCCACCAATCAATTAAACTTTGCCTGGAGTATTCTGACATTAGTGCTAATTTCCTAAACATTACAGTTACCATCAAAGATGGAAACTTAAGGACCTGTATTTACAGGAACCCAACAGATAGGCAAAAGTAGTTGTATAGACACAACAATCACCCTAGGCACATTAAAAAATCTGCAATGTGCAGTCAAGTTCTTCAATACCACTGTATCTATTCAAATGTGAAGGAAAGCAATGAACACCTGGCCACACTAAAAAAACACATTTATTTTGTGGAGCATTCCTCTAGAGAAATGAACAGAGTGATAGAACATGCTAGGCAGATACCAAGTATTTCAATACAAAGAAAAGACTAATACCACCAGAATACCCTTGGTTGTCACATATAACCAAGATTTAAAGCCATTATGTATAATAATTAAGGACTGCAAACCAATATTTAGTGAGGATAACACCTTGAAATATATCTTCCAAGAACCACCTCTACTGTCTTTCAAACAACCACGTAATCTAGCTAACCTGATTGTCAGGAGCAAACTTATACCTAACATTAACAACAGAACAGTAGGTGGTACAAGACCCCACAGTCATTCTGGATGTAAGACATGTGGGCACATTTCCACTTCACATTTTGTCAACACACCCCAAAATAGACAGTTCAACATATAGGGGAATTATACATGTGCATCTCAGAACATTGTGTATTACATTCAATGTATGAAATGTCCACAAACAGGTTATGTGGTGGAGACTGGACAGCCTCTTCAAACCCACATGAAATCACACAGACATGATATTAGAATGAAGACCGAAAAGCCTGTTGGACAACATTTCTCATAGTTCGATCACTTCGTCTCTGACTTATTGGTCCTGGTTCTGAAAGGCCATTTCAAAAATACACAACAGAGGTGAGCATGTGAGGTGAAACTGATTTTTCTTTTGAACACCATGTAGAATGGCTTGAACATAGACATCAGTTTTCTGTCCCACTTCAACAACATTTAAAGTGCTATATTTTGTTTTTGCCCTGGTTTCAGGTACAACACATGGACAGTTACTTGTTTCACATGATTCTAACATGCTTAAATATAAAATGGTTCTATTTATTCTATCTAAATGTTGATTCAGAAGTTTGTTTCTGACTGGTGAGTGGTGATCCCCTGGGCTTTTGTTTCACATATGCATAACTGATATTTAGTAGTAAAACATTTTAGTTTCATGCAGACATATTGAGTATACTGACATCATTAGGGCAACATAGCCTTGTTTACAAGGTGGTGCTGTTCCAGGTTACAGTTTAAATGTTCACAAACAATACTGACTAATGAACACTAGCTGCAGACTGCAGATGTTTAACCAGTGTGAGTTTAAATATTCACAAATAATATTAACAAATGAGCAAAGTTACAGATAGAAACATGTTTACATAGTGCCAGCATTGAAAATGTATAAAAATCATGTGTATGCTCATTTTCTGCTAGTGCAGTATGTCTGCAATTTCATTAAGTACTTAGCACTTAGACACACATAGTTTCTCATTATGCTTCCTGGTTTTATAAGGTTTAGTTTAACAAAAAAAGGGGTTGGGTTAATCTCTTAGTTTTACACATACAAAACTGCTATTCTAAATGCTTAGAACACACACACACACACACACTTATGTGTTTTATATATTTCTGTTTAATATGCTTTAGCATGCACACGCACATGCACACACACACACATTTTCTTTAAGTTGTCTTCAATAAGACTTGAAACATCATAGTATTTATTACATAGCATTCCATTCTGTGACATTTGACTTACTAGTCTCTGGGATGCTTGTTTATCTCTGGTTGCATTTCTTAACTAATTGCCAATCTGTCACATTCATGTGTAAAATGCCCCCCCCCCCCATCCAGGCTTTAGAAAGTGAGTTTTCTTAAATATCTGTCATTTCTTCTGAAGAACACCTCTGTTTGAGATTGAAAGCTTAAAGTCTTTCTGTAATCTCTGTTGGTCCAATGAAAAGTATCAAATTGCCTATATTGTGCAAGAAGACACAACAAAGTGCCACCAAAATGATCAAATTGAAATAATTCTAAACAGAAAGTATTAAATTAACACCATCACTTCAATAACTAACCAAACAACATAACTACAATTAATATAGTAACAGACTGACAAAAACAATTCACTTAAATACACATATCTGTACTATAAACATAAAATAATAAGCCACAGACAAAAATCATTAGAAAGAAAAACTGAGAAAAGCAAAATACATTTATTGTTCTTGATTACAGGCTGAACACTGGGGCAAGGCTCCCTTGCTTTCTACTAGCTAACATAGCTCAAGTCTTCAACACAGCATGGCTTCAATATGCACACACACAAAAAACAAAACAAAGCACTATTTTAAATAAATCTGCAGAACTACAAACAATGGAAGTCTATCTGCACAAAGCACTTGAGATACTTTTCTGACTGATATGGTTTGAAATATTCCATGCTAGGAGTATTTAAAAAAGGATTTTTTGATTAGACAATCAGGGGCAGACTTCTCTCCAACTCTGTCTTCACAAGACTGCACTGAAAACAGCTTCTGCATAACATAAGCTCATTTCAGTGCCATGTGACCTCAGATCTCATGGTACATTGTGAAGGTCACATGAAGGCCCTACTCCACCAGCACAATTGGCAAATGTACCATCTGCAAACTTAGCCCTGCACTGTGGATTGGAATTTGCCAAGCAGATTCATAGAACAAATTAGGTCAAGTTCATATAATTTTCAACAAAACAAAGTTGTTCAACATCGCACACCAAAAAAGGGGACTGACAATCAGAGCAAGGAAAGTAATCCTGGAATGTTACAATGTGTTGGTCAGGCCCAATTTGGAGCACTTTGTGCAGTTTTGGAACTCTTAATACAAAAAGGACAGTGGGGAAGATAAGATGGCACAACAAAGGGCCACCAAAATTATCAAAAATATTGGGGAACAATACCTATTGCATGAAGAGAGGCTGAAGCTCTCAATATGTTTACTTTGGATAAAAGAAGGCTAAGAGAGGATACAGTCTATGTCATTCACATATCAAATGTATCGACAAGATTGAACAGTAGGAGATGTTTGATCTGGTGGTCTGCAGCAGGATATGGTGTCACACCTTGATGTTCTTCAGTGATAATTTAAATTGAGGGGTAATGGCAAAAGGCACTTTTTCTCCTAGTGGGCCATGAAACTATTCCACGTTACCACCAGGGACAGCAGACATGAACACAGTACAGTCTTTTATGATGCATCTTGACACATTTCTACTTACCAAGGCAATCTGTCTTTACTAACCTTAACTCTGTTCTCCCAGCTGATTATCTCAAACCTTGTGATGCAGACCGGAGAACATACCTCTGCCAGATCAACATTCTAATTTCTACTTTAAGAGAGTAACTACCAAAGAGGCCATTTGATACATCAAAACGATCCTGGGTAAAACCAGGCTAGGCAGTGACAACATCAACATGAAAATGACAGCTCTTGCTATCGATGTACTAATATTTCCAATTCCCAAAATATTTAATAAGTCACTCTTAATAGCCAAATTCCCATCACTCTGGGAGCAAGCGCTGGTGACCAAAGTACACAAACATGAAGACTGGACCCTCACTGCTAACTATAGGCTCATCTCTATTCTCTCCCCCCTATCCAAAGTCCTTGAGAGAACAGTGGCTGATCAGTTCACAGATCATACCTAGACATACCAGTTGCAATGTCCCCAGCAGCATGGTTTTAGAAATAAAAACATTGTGCTGCCACAGCTCTGGTGGAGTTCACCAGTTATGTCCATAAGGCATTTGATAAGGGTAAAATGGTTGGTTCGATATTTATCGACCTAACAAAGGCCTTCAAGATGGTCTGACTCCCTCTCCTCTTAAAACAATTATGCATCCTTGGGTTCTCCCCTAATGCCCTACAGTGGTTCCAGGACTATCTCACTTCAAGATCCCAAAGAGTCAGAATAGGCCAAATAGTGTCTGATTCAAAAAAAAGTGTCATTGGAAGTTCTACAAGGCTCCATCCTGGGACCCTAGCTGTTCAGCCTTTTTCTGAACAATTTTCCCATGGCCTGCTATAGTAAAATTATCCTATACGCAGACAATGCAGTCATACTAAGCAGTCACTGTCATATTGAGGACCTTCAGGCCAAGCTGCAGACTATCCCCAAAAATGGGAAATCTGGTATAGCTCTCAAAGGTTACTACTTAACTATAAAAAAAACAAAACAAAAGCAATACTCCTCTCAAGCTCCCAACTAAAGAAGAGGAACCCCATCCTGACAGTCACAAATCACAGTTCAGTCTCTTTAGAACAGGTATGCACTTTCAAGTACCTGGGTGTCATGGTGGATGACACTGTCTCATATGTGGATCACACAGACATGGTGGTGAAGGCAATGAACAGCAAATTAGGCATCTTGAGAGTATTGGGTGTATATCATTTTATAAGGTGATATTTATGATATTTTTCGTGTTTGTAATTCTTTGTCTTTGTGAATTTTGCATTGTGTTCTATATAAGTAGTTGGGAAATTATAATTTTACAAATACTGAGGAGTTCAGCGTTTGTCTGTATTCATATTCTGGACCAACTGATTTAAAGTTTGAACCTTTGATTTGAGGACTATAACCTATTTTGCACAGAACCATATATTGTAATTGTATATTATTGCACATTATTGCACTTCCTATTGTCTAGAAATTAAATATTTTAGCCTTTAAAGCAGGATAATTTCACAATTATATTTATATACAGGTTCTTCAAATATACTTAAGTACTCTGTAATTGGGCTTGATTGAATTGACTTAATTGTCTGCATAACCCACATAGTATTAACTAGCAGGAATTATGGTGTTTACAAGAAAACAAGATCTGGTTATGGAGTCTGAGATAGGTGACTCTACTTTAATAGAACTACCTTTGGAGCTGACCCAACTGTCTGTTCCTAACTGTGAAGATTTGTTAGAGGGTGGTTGTTCTGATGCTCTTTTTCTATCTACTGAACTGCATTCTACTACTTTGCAGTCTTTGTAAACAGTAGGAAATGCTGTGGTCAATATAAAGAAAAGGGGCACTAAAACAAAACAAAAAAAAAATCACACTAAAGAAAATTAAACAAAATGGTACAAAAGCTGAAGTCAACAGTTCCACCACTCAGCTAGCACACCTGTCTATTATTTCTGCAGGATTTCAAACTCTAAAAAACACTCTAACCCTCAGACACTGCTAAATTGTTATCTGATTGTTTCTGCAGACCTTGAGCCAAGCTCCCTGCTGCTACAGCCACTGTCTGGGGTCCTTTCTGCTACCCTGGGCAAGTCTTGAACCTAGGGCCCTGTGCACCTCAGGCACCAGCTCTGCCACTGTACCAAAGTGGCAACTACACTTAGAGGTGACCTCTCACTACTATCTCCCCCTCTATCATCCTAGTTCCCCCATTCTTTCTTCACTTCAGCTCTCCCACCCTTACCAACTATGCATGTGCACCTCCTGCCCACCTGCCTTTCTCTTCTCCTCCTCCTTTTGCCTTCCACTAACCCTATTGTTCCTGTTAACCCTCAGCCTCACTACTCCAGTGTTCCTACCTACCCTCCTGTCCTCCCCTCCTCCTATACCACTGCTCCTCCCCCTCCCTCCTCCTCCACACACCCCATATGCTCCTCTCCACCTCACCCCCCATCCGGACATTACCTTTCCTCCCCCCCCGCTCCCTTGGGCATCTGATCACACAAGCCTTCTCTGCCTGTGCTGCCCTACCCACCCACCCCATGCTACAAAACCCCTTTCTCATCCTATCACTCCCGGCATAAACTCTCCATCTGCCACCCTCTGACCAGAGCAGTTCTCCTCATTCTACTCCTGACAGGGAACATACATCCCAACCCAGGCCCTGCCCCTCCCACCCACCCACTCGGCCCACTGGTCTCCAAATAGCCTCCATGAACATATGCAGCCTGCTGAAAAAATTTGATGCCCTACAGTGCTGGGCCATGGCTCATCAAACAGACATCATAGCCCTGGTTGAAACCTGGCTGTCCAAATCCACCCCTGACTCATTTGTCTCCATCCCAGGCTATACCTTATACCGGGAGGACCGAGTAGGCAAACGAGGGGGAGGCTGTGCAATCTACACTAGGGACACAATACTTGGACACGCACTCCCCACCCCGCCCTTGTAAATGGGGCCCAGGATCTTACCCTCAAACTCACCCCAGACCCCTCTAGGGGGCCCTCTCTATCTCACCATGGCCTACATTCCCCCAAAGAACCAGCACCCAGCCCTGGTATCTTTAACTGACTATCTGGCCTCCCTCCACCATAAGGCGGAACAAATCCTAGTTGGGGACCTTAACGTAAATTGGCTCAGCACCTCCTCATCCGCGATCAGAGACTCATTTGCCACCCAAGACCTGACGCAACTCGTCACCCAGCCCACGAGAATAAACCCTAAGAGAGGAACCAGCACCCTTCTGGATGTTATTATAACCAACCGACCCCAAAAAATCCAAAACATCCAGGTCCTACCAGACTCCCTAAGTGACCACTCCCCTATCCTATTTCATTGGGCAGTCCCCAATCCCAAACCCAAAGCCCAGACCACCCTCCGCAGGTGCCTCTGCCCTGGTGGGCTGCAAAAACTTAAACTATTTGTCACCCAGATAAACTGGTCCCCCATTCATCGTGCAACTGACATTGACACTGCCCTCGCCTTCTTCACACACACCTTCAACATGGCCTGTGATCTCTTTGCACCCTTCACCAAATTCTGGTCCAAAAAGCGGAATTCACCCTGGGTTAGCCCTGCCCTTCTACAATTACTAAGAAATCGGGATAACCTCTGGCACCTTGCCACTGAAACGGGTCGGCTGTCTGATAGGCAGGCTTACAATGCAGCCCGGAATAAGTGCTCTTGGGCCATCCGGAAAGCCAAGGCCAACCATTACCAGGCCACCCATACCTCCTCCTGGGGCTTGGCCCGGACTTTCTGGGATAATATTAAACAACTAAATGGAAAATCACGCTCCCCTGCCCCATCCCAGCTCACTAGCAATGGCACTACCACCACCGAGCCTGCCACCATAGCTAACTGGCTCAACACCACTTTCACTGACCTTAGCTCAGTCCTCCTTAGTAATTTCTTTGACCCTCCCCCCAACCAACCTCCCCCTGTCATCCAGCACCCCAGCTTCCACCTGCGCAAGATTTCCACCCAGGAAGCCAGACCCATCCTAATCAAAGCTTTGAATAGCAACAGTCCCGGCAGTGACTCACTGGACCCCAGTATCCTCAGGCTGGTGCTAGATGAAGTCCTTGCGCCTCTCACCAGCCTAATTAACCGATCACTCTGCCTGGGACAATTTCCCACAGCTTGGAAAACAGCCATAATCACACCCATTCATAAAGAGGGCAACAGGTCGTCGGCCAACAACTACTGGCCAATCTCCATCCCCCTCTCTAAAGCCCTGGGGAAAGTGGTGGCCATTCAAATCACTGATTATCTGGCTAAGCATAACATCTTATGCCCAGAGCAACATGGCTTCCATGCTGGTCACAGTACCAGCACTGCCCCAATTGAATTCTCCAACTTCCTACACTCCTCCTTGGATACCAGCTCCCTAGCTGGTGCAGTGTTCATCAACCTCTCAAAGGCTTTCGACACCGTCTCCCATCCTCTTCTGATGAATTCTCTCTGCCACACTGGTCTCTCGGCTGGCCCCCTAGCATGGTGCACAAGCTATCTAGCCGCTCTATCACAGTGTGTTAAAATCAATGGGAAACTCTCTGATACCCATCCCATTCACTCTGGGGTTCCCCAAGGCTCCATTCTGGGCCCCCTTCTCTTCTTACTCTATCAGAACACCCTGCCCACTGCATGCCCTGGTAAAATTCTCCTGTATGCAGATGACGCTGTCCTTTTTGCCACCCACCGCAATCCCATCTCCCTGCAGGACACCCTACAGCAGTCTTTCAATAATGCCGAAGCTTGGTTTAAGGAGCGCAGACTGGTCATCAATCTTGAAAAAAACAAAGCTATGCTCTTTTCCCACCCCCAAAACAAAGCTAGCAACCACCCACTCTATATCCTTCCTAGTACCAAACAGCCACTGGAACAAGTCTGCTCCTACAAATACCTTGGGGTTACCTTCGACTCAGCCTCACATTTCAACAACCACATTGATGCCCCAACATCCGCCACTAACACACGGTTTGGCATCCTTCCGCCATAGAATCTGCCTTCCCCAAATGCGCTCCAGCTCGCTGTTACGCTCCAGTTTTGTCCCTTGTAGACTATGGTCTACAGTCTATGGTGCTCGACACGACTGCACTCAAAAATTCACTTAACCCTGAATAAAGCCTGCAGATTGATTACTGGTGCCCCCAGGCTCACACACACCTGTCAGCTGTATGACGAGGCTAAACTCCTTACCCTGGATGAACGGCTCCGATATCAAACCTGCCTCCTCACAAAAAAAACCCTACTCGGGCTCTCCCCCACTGGGGTAACGGCATCCATCCACAAGATCCCACCCACTATTGCAACACGGTTATCCAACAAGACCACTCTAATGGTCCCCAGATCAAGAACCAGCCATGGCCAGAGGTCCTTCTGCTACAGAGCCCCATCCTGGTTTAACTCTCTCCCTGCCCCCATCACCAATGCCACCACCATCTCCAAGTTCAAAACCACCCTTCGAAACCAACTCTTCAACACTCATAGCTGCTCCTGTCTCTGAAAGTAGCCCTCCACCTCGACTTCTCATGACAACGCCCGCTGGGCGGCCCTCCACCTAGCCATCCCCACCACCGTTTCCCAGTACACCGTACCTATGTCTAACCTGGCCAGTGCCAGCTATTTCATTGTATACCCATTAGATTGCTCAATTGTTGATACCAACTTGTGTAACACCTGTTCTCAGTTACATGTACCCTGTAACCTAAATGTATTTTGTCTGACCTCAGTGTGACGTGGTGCCTCTGTTGAACACCTATTGTTTTGCAAACCTATGCTATGTAACCTAAAACTCTATTTATGTCTTTAATGTGACGAGGTACCTTTGGAAATGAGCCTCTGGCTCAAAGGTTGTAAACTGATTTCACAAATAAATAAATCTAAAAATATTGTGATAGCTGAGAAACAGCCATCTATTAAGCAATAAACTCAGAAACAGACAAAGCTTCTAGATCATTTTGAGCCAGCTGTGTCTGTTTTGCCTTGTGCCTCAGATAATGCAGTAAGTGCTAGTACTCAGAGTGCATTAAATTCCAATTTAGTTGCCTCAGCTCCCACTGTCTCTCTTATTGATACCTCTAAGAAATCAGTTAATTCATGGAGTAGTCTTCCAAGTACTAGCACACCTTCTTATAAACCAGAAAGGCTGAAGCAGGACTCTAGGTAAATAAACTCCATACAGGACAATTATATGTCCATAGATATGTCCCTTACTGTAACTTATGATTCTACCAATGGATATTCTGAACCATTGGATTTTTTACTGGAATATTTTTCTGAATCAAATCCCAAACCCTCTTGAAATAATGATTTAAGAGGTATTGTTAATGATCTCCAAGAGACTATTAATGGCCTGAAGCAATGTAATGCCCCTGGCATACTTGGAACATGCACTCTGAATCAGAGATACCTTGATGATGTTAACAACATCTCTCTGACTCAATTATAAATAATCCCTCTAGTCTTAGTGAGGAATTGAAAAGGTTTATACAAAATCATTATGCTGCAAATCTTATGATTACTGAATACCTAAATAATTTCCAGTATAAAATTGATATCTTGAAAGGGAATATAGCCATAAATGGCTGCAGGTTAGACGATACCCTGCTTAAGTTAAGTAAAGTAATGCCCAAAGTTGGTTACCCATCAATTATAGAGGAACCTGAACCATTGTTACATCTGGATTTTTCTACTGTCCTTATCCCAGACTCTCCTGGTGCTAATAAAAAAATCAAAGAAGGGTAAACATAAAAAATAATTTGGGAAAAGGAAGAAGAAAATATTCCTTAAGAATGCTGAGGGCTCTCTGCCTTCTGATAGTTCACCTGATGATCAGGCTAATAAGCTTAAAAACATTGTCCTTGAACCTGAATCTGCCAAACTGCCACTTCTAGTGACTTTGAGGAAGAGGCAGCCACTCTTCCTCCAGTTATTGAGCTCTCTACTCCTTTATTACCTCATCTTATTGAGAATCTAGTTATACAATTAAATAATTTTGAGTCAGAATTGACTTTTTTTTTAGGAAAGAGTGGAAGGACAGTTCCTCCTCTTACCTTAATAAACATCCTATAACTGTTTCACAAGAAAATCAGTCTGTGACCCCTAGTGGGATGCCCAATAAAATGATCAAGCATACACTTAACAATAACCTTATTGATATCTCTGATTGTGCAGTCTTGTGTTTATATGGTCTTTCACATCAAAAAGACATTTCCTATAACTCTATAAGGGACCGGATTGTGCACCTATTCAGGGCAGTTACTAGTATGGATATTACTCCTGCTGACATTGTTCAGATCTGGAGAAAAGAAGACTACTTGGGGGTTGACTGTCACTATATATTCTGTTCTGCTCCTCGAGTAGCTAATCAGGTTTGGATAAACAATGATTGTCTAGTCAACACGGGGATATTCAGTTGACTATGTAAATACAAAGACTCTAAACTCTACTAGACTTAACAGGTATACTTCTCCTAGACAGTTCAGTATTTTCGGTTTAAAACCTATTCCAAATGGAAAGTCAAGTAAGCTTAGATATTTTACCCTGAATTTACTTACACATGTTTTAAAGATTTCAGTCACAGAACTTAGAATTCATGATGTTAATAGATGTAAAGCTCCCTATAAAGCAGGAAGAGTTGATTTATTGATTGATAACTTGGCTCTTGCAGATAAGATACTGAGCAAGGCCACCCTACTGGACAAAGTTGATTTACATATAATAAATAGTGAAATTCTTCTTAAACAACAGAATCAAATTCCAACTACTACAAAATGAAATGTTTCTGAAGATAAATCTATAGCTACTTTGCTCCTGCATGGACAGGGTTGTACAAAAAATGAAAACTCCAACAAAGTACAGTCCTAGATTAAATTTTAAAATTTTTAAATATCTCCATTGATGACCCAAGTGCCCAACTGGTTATGAGGCAGGGAACAGATCCTGACTGCAACCTTGTGTACATAAAAGTAGCATATCAGAGCCTCTATATCAAAATACTGGATAGCATTGCCCTATTAGACACCCTTGGTCTGCATGTTATTGCATTTGACAATAACTCTGACCCTGTCCCTTATGACAAAGAAAGCACATATTGGGAAAAAGCTGATTTAGCACAAAAAAATTCTACTGTGTATAATCTTCTAGTTATTAAGTGATTTGAAACTCTGCCTAATATGGAGGAATTACTAATTAACTCAGTAATAGTCGATTTAAATTATATCAAGTTAATTTAATGGAATATAACAGGTCTTAGTGCAAAATGGGCTGATACAGAATGACTAGACTTAATTAGGAGCTTTAACTTTTTTTTAATTCAATAAGCTTTATTATACTTTTTACTTTTCTTTTTTAAGACAAAATCTTTACAAAAAAAAATGGGTAACAATTGGTCAACCAAGAGGACCACCTCCAATACTTGGATCAAATATCATCCATGCAAACTTCAGGAATCACAGAGATGAAATAAAACATATGCTGGAGGTGAAACCCCCAAATCCACTGACCCCAGTCCCCATTTCCACCTTCATAAACCTTCCCTAACCCACCCTATATCAAGTGTGATCTTATTCAATCAATCTGTCATAGCTACAAAGAATAATTTTCAATTTAATCATCTAATGTTTCCAAACAGACAGCAAAGTGTCCAGTGGTCCCCACTTAGATTGATAGGTATTTTAACCTATTACTCATGGATAAAATATGTTTCTCCAATCTGAGTGCAAGAAAAACTTCTCCATGCCATTCTGTAATAGAGAAAGATGTGCTATCTTTCCAATGTTGCAAGATAATTAACTTGGCAGTGGAAGAAACCATTGCCAAGTTCACTTTTCTAATTCTAGAAGTACCTTGTGGAAAGACATACAGTAAGAAGGCTTCTGGAGTAAAAAGGGGGTCAAGACCCAAAAGTCGATCTAAAGCTTGTCTAATAGTCTGCCAGAAGGTCTGCACTTTCAGGCAGGTCCACAATATGTAGTATAAAGTTCCAGGGAGATTGTCACACCGTGAGCAGTCAGGTGAGGGCACTCAACCCAATTTATTAAGTTTGACTGGGGTGAAGTAAAGGTTGTGCATAATATTAAATTGAATTAAATGCAATCTATCTTGCTTAATAAATTGATATAGGTTTTGCCATAATTTCCTCCAGAAGCCAACCTCACTACCAATGGATAATACCCGAGACCAGTAATAACATACCCCTTGAGACATGTTGGGATCAAGTGATTGCACTGTCTTATAAACTTTAGAAACCCCATGGGGTTCACAAGCCAACTGTAGGATCATAGAAAAGTTATCCATGGGTGGTGTTAGGACCATCCTACATCCCAGATGAGCAGTAATAGTTTCTTTGAGTTGCCTGTATTTAAAAGAGGATTTGGCAGGTGTATTAAACTGGAGTTGGAATATGGGGAAGGGAACCATTGTACCATCAGCAAATAAGTCTGAGACTTTCTTATTGAGTAAGAGGGGAAAAGAAAGAGGTAGAAATAGTCTTAAGGCCAATTTTGAAATGAGGGTTACCCAGGATTGATTGGTCCAAGGAGGAATGTCACTTGTGGGAAATGTGTTTTTGTAGTTGATTTAGAGCTTTAACAGGCCAACCTAGTGGGGTATTTTTCAATGGTTTGTGAAGTGCACTGGGGGTAGCATATACCAAAGCAGGTAAGGTACAGTGGTATTGAGCAAATATATGCCACTCAATGTCTAACCAAAGGGGAACATAGGTCTACAGCCTGCCGCATGTGCTTCCATTAACCAATGTGCAAGGTATGTAAGGTGTTGAGCACAGTAATACGTGAAGAAGGAGGGAACTGAAAGACCTCCCTGCAATTTTGGTGCTGAGAGTTTAACATAGGACCACCTAACTCCCTTACCCTTCCACATGAATGCAGTGAGCATAATTTGAAGTTTAGAGAACCATTTTTTAGGGAGAATAAAATCAGCATTCCTAGAGGATACAGTAAATGGGGGTAAGATATTCATTTTGACAGTGTTTATTCTTCCCCACAGTGAGAGAGGCAGACCATTCCATCTGTTAAGGTCAATTTTAAAAGTGCTTAAAAGTTCTGAGAGATTAGTTTTAAGCATGGTGGGTATATCCCTAGTAATTTTGATTCCCAAATAGGTAAGGGAGGTAGGTTACCATGAAAGTGCAGAGTGGGCAATCACCATCAGGGAAGTTCTGTTATTTAAACTGAAAACTTTAGTTTGAGAGAGGCTGAGTTTGTAGTGGGATACCACTAAGAATTTGTTGACTTCCTCCAGGAAAGAAGGGATACCCTTCTGGCAATCTTCAAGGTGTAAGACTAGATCATCTGCATACACAGAAAGGGCATAACGTATGTCTCCTTTTTTAAACCCCTGGAGCTTCAGAGAAGTTACCAGTTTCCTAATCAGAGGCTCCAGGTAGATATTGATCAGGAGGGGGGATAAGGGGCATCCTTGTCGGGTGCCCCGTTTGAGCAGAACAGGGTCTGAGAGTATTCCATTGCACCAAAATTGTGCTGAGGGGGAGGAGTATAGCAGTTTCACACAGTTAAGAAAGCTAGAGGGGAGGCCAAAATGGGCCATAGTAGCAAAAAGAAAGTCCCAGGATACCCTGTCAAATGCTTTCTCTGCATCCAGGTACACAAAAACTGCAGGCAGGGATGAGTCCCTGGACGCCGAGAGCAAGTGCAGTATCTTTTGCATATTTTCCATTGATGATCTGCCCACCATGAAACCAGTTTGCTCTCTACTGACGAATACTGGCCAATATTTTCTCAAGGATTTTCACATTGGTGTTAATCAATGATATAGGCCAGTAGCTTCCAGAGTATAAGGAGTCTTTACCCTGTTTAGGGATGAGGGTGATTAGGGCATTAAGAAAGCTTGATTCAGAAAGTCCTTGGCGTACCAAAAGTTGTAAACCTCAGTTAAAAGAGTGCTCAGTTCTGGGAGGTATGCTTTGTATAAGTTGTTAGACAGAACATCAGGACCAGGGGATTTATCTAGTGGGAACTGCTCAACTGTGTTCCTTACTTCCTGAATATTGATAGGATTGTCAAGAGGATCAGCCATTGGGAGGAAGGATTAGGTAGAGCAATTGAGTTGAGATACTCATTGATTTAAGAGTTGGTGGGTTGACCAGATCTGACTTCAGAACAGAGATCCTTATAATAGGATCTTAAAACAGCAGCAGCAATATCTCTTGGAGAAGTGACTACTGGACTATCTTTATCAGGCTTGATACAGGAAATGAATCGAGAAGTTTCAGCTTGTCTAAGCCAAATTGTTAATAACTTACTAGCTTTTTATTAATTTTTGTATGTTTCTATGAGAGTTCAGCTTTCTGGAACATCAAAGCTGAATATTGGGCTTGCAGCCCATGCAGATTAGCCCAGTCAGCTTCAGGGGATTGACAGCTGAGAGTGCGTTCCAATTGATAGATGGCACTAAGCAAGTTGTCTTGCTGTTGTTTAAGCTGTCAGGATTTAGTAGCAGACAGCCGGAGGCATTACCCCCTTAGGGAGCATTTCATTGCTGCCCAGACCACATCTATTCTGGTCACAGAGCTCAGATTATTCACTAGGAAGCTAGCAATATAATCTCTGATCTGCTATAAGGAGTCTGGTTTTTGAAGCAGTTGGGTGTTTAACCGCCAGATGGTGTCCCTTTTAATTCCGGGATGAAGGAGATGTGTAAAGGATCTCGGCGAGTGGTCAGATATGACCCTTGCATGTATATCTGCACTTATTAAACCCAGGAGGGCAAAATAACTTAATAACAATAAGTCAATTCTAGAAAATGACTTATGTGGGGGTGAAAAAAAGTGTATTGGTGTTCCTCAGGGTATAGTATTCTCTATACATCGATGAGGTCTGCACTCTTCATTAGATCATGCAAGGCCCTTTGTGAGGGAGATAATCCTTTTTTTTCTGGGAGTCAGACCAGTCTAACTGTGGACGTGGGACTACATTCCAGTTTCCACCTAAAATATTGAGTGGGGGGGTTGGTGACAACAAAACTTGTCAGCTGGGTGGAAAATTGATGGAAGCCTTGGTTTGGACCATATATAGCACTCAATATAATTTGTTGTACTTCAAGGAGGCCATGAAGGAGAATGTAATGACCGTTGGGCTCCCAGATTTCCTGTTCCAGTTTAAAGGGGATTTTTTCCCAAATAATATCGCTACTCCCCCACTATTCATAGATTTCCCAGCTCTGTATACCTGTCCCACCCAGGTCCGGCACAACAGAGTCACATCTTCACATCAGAGTTGTGTTTCTTGGAGGCATGCAATCCCTGTCTTTAGGTAATAAAGGTGCCAAAGAATGACTTGCCTCTTGCATCTGCCTTGGGCACCTTTTACATTCAAACTTATGATATTATAAGAACCACTCATACTCATTAATTTGAGGGGAGAATGCTAATTTACCTGGCTTATCCAGGTTACTGTAAGACATAAGAAATTCTGGACTATTGATCAAATTATTTTCTCCAAGTACAAGCTGTTCTGACACACTTGGCATCCCCTTCCCATGACCCAATCCAATAAAGTTGAAAAAAGACTTATTCACAATGAAACTTATTCCCTGTTTCCCACCCCTTGATTAACCCTAATTAAAAAAAAAACCCTATCAAAGTTTACCAATCCTATCCCCAGTTCAAATTAACTGCACCACTAAATATGCCAGGTGCGTGATGTCTTTGTGCTATTTAGGGTCGCACCAGAAGAAGCCCCTTCCCCACTCCCATACTTCCCCCGCTGTACAAATAGCGATTCTAAGAACCGGGAAATGTAAACCTAATAAAACATTGCTATGAATCAAGTAGCCTTAAGATAGTGACAAAAAGAAAAGCATAATCCTCTGCTTATTGTCATGCAACAATACAAAAGTGTCATGAAAAGTACTTTGCAAAAGGGAACAGAAGGAAGCTGGTCCCAAGAGCAAGGAAAAAGGCTTTTCTGGGAGTAGTGCCTTTATTTTTGGCTAGAAATTGTGCCATCAACAGTGAAGGGCCACGGAGCCATGGTATGCATTTGCAGCCCCAATCTAATATACAACTAAAATCCATAGGAGGTGAAAATAAAGTTAGCGTAGCCTTCTATCTTGATCAGAGACTTCCTGAAGATCCATATTCTTTAACCAAATTCTTGTAAATAGTAGATCGGGTAACAATCTAGTAAACAATCAGGTATGGCAGTCCAGAGATATTGACAAGTAAAGCTGGAGGCACACACTATATAATGGGATAAACTCCAACTCAAGCTCTGTGGTACAGTAGGCCTCAATGTAAAGATCCCAACATAGGCTCCACTACGAGGATCAAACTATCATGGCAATACATTAACAAGGGTCCCAGTTGAAAAGGTTGAAGCAATTATTGACATAAACCACCTACAACCCCTCAATCAGCAATTAGCCATCTCAGAGAATCAACAGAATTCTCCGAAATTACCACATATTCAGGCTCCATAAGGAATGAGGAAATCACCTGCCCCAAAGGATCTCATCACTTAAGAGGGCATTAGGTTTCTAAGTTCTTGGAGAGCATGTTCATGCAAGTCAAAAGAGAGCCATTGCTCATTGTATTTTATTTGAAGCACCGCCATGTATCGCATGCAAAATGGTGTGAAGGCAGCAATTAGCTTCGAAACAATCAGGTGCATTTCCTGCCTCTTCACCCTGACTGACTGAGGAAGATCTTGGGTGATTTGGATTCTGCATCCTTCCCATAGGATGTCTTGCAATTCTCTGACTTTGGTAAGTATGTGTTGTTTGTCTAAAAAGTTTAACAACTTGAAGATTAGATGCCTCGGTAGGGAGCCATGAGATGGAGGAGGGCGAAGGGCACGGTGCGCTCGTTCAATAATATAAGTACCACCATTAGGGATGGCCCTGCAATTTTCTCACACAATTTCTGAAGAAATAAAATGGGAGCATTTCCTTCTTCTTTTTCTGGAATTCCAATAACCAGGAGATTGTTCCTCCTACTTCTACCCTCCAGATCTTCTAGTTTCTCTTCGAGTTTCTTGAGTCTTAGGCTGAACTGTATTATTACTTGTTCATTTTTCTCCTGCTTTTTCTCAAGGGAGACTAGTTTTGCTTCCGAGTCGCTCACACAAATTGTCAGGGATTGCACCGATGTCTTGATTTGTTGTAGGTCCTCAGAGATATTGGCTATTTTCTCCTGTGGTGGCTGCATAATCTCCAAAAATCTTTCTTCTGAAAGAGCAGCCACTGTCGGGGGAGGTTTAGGTGAGCCGACAGGCTTAGTGGCCTTGTCTTTCTCCAGAGTTGGTGGAGGAGAATGCCTTGGAAGTGCTTTTTTCCATGTAAACCTCCACATTATTTAGTGTTGTTAGCATCCAGAGGCATTCAGCAGTCAGTTGATGTGATTTACAAATCACTATTATACATGGAAACAGAGTGTAAAAACTGAATTTGATAGCAGAGGCATGGAGCTGTGGAAGGCTGCAACTGTTCCTCAAGCTGCCATCATGTGACCAACAAGAGCTGTAACTTGATCTGTTTGCAAGAGACCTGGCACAACAAGGAACGTGATTTATCATTAAATGGTTACACTACTTTTCATGTTCCATGTATAAGAAATGCTAAGATGGGCAGGTATGCGAGAAATCTCTTTACATGGATTAAAATTAACACATCTATTAGGGCAAATGTTATATTGGCAAACTCTAATTTACAAAGCATTTGTTATTCAATTTTTCAAGATAACTTTTTGTCTAATTAATGTTTATGTTCCTCCCCCTAAATCAAAAAATTATTCTTCTGAAATTTTGAAAGCCTTAGAGGAAGTTATTAATTTGGCTTAGGCTAGCACTGAATTTGAGGAAATTCTGTTATATGGAGACTTTAATGCCAGGTAGGGCCAATTTGATGGTTATGCGGATTATAAATTCCATCATTGGTGTCACCAGCAGATGTATAATTTTCCCAGACAATCAAGAGACTCCAAAATTAATAATATGGGAAATAAATGTATTGAACTTTTTATGACACATTACTTAGCCCCAATTAATGGTCGGCTTAAGGGTGATCTCCAGGGTAATTATACACATTATTCTGTTAGAGGTCCATCTACCATTGATTATTCTTTCTGGAATGGGGACATGATGTCATGGGATTCATGTCAGGTGCTCATGAGAGCAGACAGTGACCATATCCCCCTAGTTTTGAAATCAAAAAAATCTTTTTGATACATATATGTATTATGTTCCTCTTCCAGTTATGGAAATACGAAACCAAGTAAAGATTAAATGGTATATTTCTAAGGGACCTCTAATTTAACCTATACTTTAAAATATAATTTTTACGTGCAATGGCTCTGATCTGGATTATTCAACTATTTGTAACCAAACAGAATTCTGGCTTTGAACAAATAAGACTTATGTTGTCCCATGTGAATTCTCGTGTATTCACAACCCCTTTAAATCAGAACTGGTTTGATTCAGACTGTAGGGCAGCCAAGAACCAACTGAATCAACTTATTAGAAAATGTACAAATAATGCATATAAAAATGATTATAGGATATTAAACAAGGCCAGAGAAAGTTATAAAAGTTTCTTGAAATCAAAGAAAGCTCAATTTCAGCCAAAACAATGGGATGAGATGTTGGATGTCATCTATAGAAATGATTTCCAATCTTACTGGCTCTTGGTTGCTAAAATTACAAATATCCTTAAATTGGAAATAGACTCACATATTTCATTAGACACTTGGGTGAGCTATTATAGTGAAAAATTTATTTGGCTACTATGAAACACTGTTTGGTCTTAGATGTTGATATGACCAGATTTCCTTCTTTTTCTAGAGCCAAAGTATACTTCATAATAGCTTCACTAAAATATAATAATGCCTCTGGCCCTGAACTCATCCTGGCTGAAGTTTTTCTTGCTGAAGTCTCAGATTGGACTACTGTCTTGGTGATCTTTTTTTAATAAGCATTGCCGTAAACTGGAATTCCCCAAATCTTAGAAGGGGGCCCAGTTATTTCCATTTTATAAAAAGGGTGATGAGTCAGACCCTTCGATGTATAGTCCCATATCTCTCTTAGACAATCTTGATGAAATCTTTGCAAAACTAGTAATAAAGAGACTGAAGGAACAATTACAAACTCTCAGTGGTTTATCAGAATTATAAGCAGGCTTTAGACTAGGATTCAGTACAGCTGTCAACTGTTATATTATCTCACATCTTTGTGAGAAATACCTACACATTAGGAAACAAAAATTATATGCTGCTTTTATAGATTCGAGCTCCACATTCAATACAATAGACATATCCCAATTATGTGTTTTTTTGAAAGAAAAAGGTTTTTCTTATGACTTGATTGCAATACTCAGAGAACTATATAGCCAGATATAGGCCCAAGTAAGACTAGGTATAAGTGGCCATCTTTCTTTTAACTTTGAAATGAATATTGGAGTCAGACAGGGCTGTGTTCTTGTGCCTGTCTTGTTTTGTCTATATATTGACAGTTTACTATGTCAACTTCAGAACTCAAGAACTGACTCTCCAAAAACTCTTAATAAGCATATTGCTGTTCCAGCATATGATGATGACTTAGGCAGTAAAACTCAATATTTTGGTTACTTTTGCTAACAACTATTATTTGAAGATCAGTGAGGGCAAAAGTCAGGTATTAGCTTTTGGTTCAAATCATATTCAAACAACATGGAAGGTCAGTTCTAAGAGCCCTAAAACTGTAAAACACTATACTTACCTAGGTCTAGTCCTTTCTTGCAATGGTAAATGGACTAAACATATTAATGACTTAAAAATTAGGCTTAAACAGACTGCTGTTTCTCTTAACTCTTTTAAAAGGAAGCATGGTGCAAACTCAATAAGACCATTAATAACAGCTAGCAAAGCCAAGTACAATGCACAGACTCCATTTAATAGTGAAATCTGGTTTTCACAAAATAGCAATCCTTTAGAAATTCCTTCAAATAAATTACTGAGGTCCAGCATGGGCCTTGGTAATTCAGTTCCCTCAGCTATTATTAGGGCAGAGCTAAGTTTTTCTAGTCTACAGGCTGGTTGGGCAGCTAGAAAAATAAATTGTTGAATTAAGCTGGTACAATATGATCAAAAGAGAATTGCTCATCTAGCAGTAATGGAAAAATATTCTTGTCTTAATTTAGGCCACTTATAATCAAGTTGGCTGTCTTGTATTTTTCATATTCTTCATAATGCTGGTTAACAATATTTAAAAACTTATCAAACTAGAGGAATACAATTAGTCTTAAATGTCCGAAATATGTGACTAATAAAATCTCTACTCAATATAAAAACACAGGCCTTCATCTTATTTCAACTCATCACGTTTCACCTTGACTAAGAGTAAACAATATTCTTCATTTTTATCAACTTTATCTTGATATGATTATGGATAACATATTAAAGCAGCAGTGCAACAATCTGGTGAAATGTTGACCTATACTTTTTTATGCTATTTTAGATTGCCACTTACCTCCTGACTTGTAATATACTCTTCTTTCCACAGTTTAAGTCTGCTTTAGTACTTGTTTTCATGCCTGAAATCATAAAAGGAGTGCTCCTTTTAATTCAGCTCAGACCAGGTCTTCATCATTATTTTCAGCTGTTTTTGTCCATCAGTTGTTTATATATCACTTTTGTTGTGACTAACATTAACTATTATGCAGCAGGCAGTGCTCTCTGACCCTACAGAATAATAGCTGTTCAAAAACAGCTGCAAATAATGATGAAAACCTGGTCCAAGCTGTATTAAAAGGTGTACTCCTTTTATTATTTCAGACATGAAAAAAAGTACTAAAGGAGACTTAAACTGTGGAAAGAAGGGTATAATGCAAGTCAGGATGTAAGTGACAATCTAAAATATCATAAAAAAGTATAGGTCAAAATTTTCACCTGAGTGTTGCACTGCTGCTTTAAGGACATTGTACACTAAGTATAGGCTAAAACTGTTTTCTAGTAATATACTAACTGCAAGATATCAAAAGAGTACTAATATTTTGGACAGTTATTGTCACTGTTTTTCTCAATTCCCAGAGAATCTGTTCCTTGTATTTTTTATTTCTACCTGGTATAAAAAGCTTAGGGAAAAATGGTTAAAGCCTATTTGTGATATAATACAAACTGTTGATCAGTCTCTACTGTTAAATATATTTTTACAACAAATGATGAAGTCATTGTTTATGCAATTGGTGGTTACACTGATGCAGTCTGCAGACTTTGTGCTAAGATATTTAGGCCAGTCTGAATTTTTGTAATTGCCACAGGTTCTGTTGCAGTAAAATAACTTATATTATCCTGTTGCTTAAATGTTCCATTTGGTATGGCCTTGGTATAGTATCTATGCCTAAAAAGTATTTTACTTTTAAACTATTGACTGTAGGATGCTTCAATATCTAGCCAGGCTTCACATTTTTACCTAGTGTCTGAAATACTTTCTATTAACTGAAATCTAATTTATTGTCTTTTTGCCATATTGAAATGTTTTATTATATGTTTGACATAATTTATATTATGGCCCAGATATGCAAAAGGGTTGCGCCTGCGCAAGTCCGAACTTGCGCCATTCTGCGATATTCAGCAGGAGGCAGTTGTGCCACTGAAAACAGGCTGAGCAACAGCGCAATGCAAATGAATGCATGCTGAACTGGAGGGGGAGGAACCATGCATAAACTGCACAGCCCGATATTCAGCCGGGCTGTGCAGAGTTGTGCAGGCGCAACCCCCAACCTGCGCCTGCACCACTTTGAGCAAAAAAAAGGATCGTTGAGGGCCACCCACAGGTGAGCTGCTGCACTGCAGGGCGCAACACAGCAGCTGCCACCCGTGGCTGGCCCCCACCCACTCCCTGTGCCCCCCTGCAGCCCGATCACGGGCAAAACAGTGTGAATCCCCACCACCCCCACTGTCCTGATCGCGGGCATGGTTTAATCCCCCACCAGCCTGATCGCAGGCAGCAATGTAGCTCCCCGAATGTATCCCTGGTGGTCAAGTGGACTGTACATCCCAATCATGGGATGGTAGAAACCCCGAGCGTATCCTGGTGGTCAATGGACGTATTACATCGATCGATAGGATGGTATTGGAACCCCGACACATCCAGGGTGTCTGGTGTCCCACCCCACCACCACCCAAAACCCCACCACCCCTCCCCCCTGGCGGCCCGGTGGTGACAGCATCCCACCACCCTGCCGCCCGCGCCGCACATGACTGACTGCCGGTGGGGATTCTGCACGTATTAGCAGTGCAGGAAGCCAATGGGCGTGCAGCCCATACCGTACAAAGACAGTCCAGTTTTGTGAATGGATGCGTTCATTCACAAAAGCTGAACTATCTTCTGATATGAACTCACCCATTAATGTGCACTGCTGTAATCGTCTGCTCTGGAGGCAGTCAGTCGATGAAGCGGCGGGGGCGGCAGGTGGGTGGGATACTGCTGCCCACCCGGCTGCGGGGGAGTGGGGTGGTGAGGCCGTGGTGGGTGGGTGGGTGGGGACACTAGACACCAGGGATGTGTTCGGGGTTTCCTAATACCATCCCATACGATCGGGATATACGGTCCACTGGACCACCAGGGATACATTCGGAGGTTATTTATTACCATCCCACGATCGGGATGTATGGTCCACTGGACCACCAGGATATGTTCGGGGTGGGAGCCACATTGCTGCCCGCGATCGGGCTGGTGGAGGGGGAATTAAACTATGCCCACGATCGGGCCAGTGGGGGGTGGTGGTGGGGAATTCTACACTGTTTTGCCAACGATTGGGCTGCAGGGGGCATCAGTCTCTGACGGCTGCTGCCTGGCAGGGTGCCAGGCTCAAGTCCTCAGGGATCGGCGCACCTGCATGCTAATGGCATGCAAATGGGGCCATAATCAGATGCAAATGGCACCCTCTGCATCTTGCATGAATTATGGCCCCATTTGCATGTCACCTTTTGAATATCGGGATTTTGAGCATGGCGCAATGGTACTTGCTCCATCACAAGTTGAATACTCCACTCTGACAACTTGCAGTGGCGCAAGTTCCACTGTGCCATGCACAGTGGCTGTGGCTGGGGAGTGATATTCAAAGGAGTTGCTCAAGGGCACAACTCCTTTGAATATCGCTCTGGACACATCCCAGCGCAACTATTTTGTGCAGCGCAAGGGATTGCGCCACAAAATAGCGCAGTTTAAATATCCAGCCCAATATCTGCTATTCTTGTATTGTATGAATGTTTGAATTTTGTAATGGTCTTCAGACCGATCAATAAAAGATTACAACTACAGCTAAATTAGACATAAGGCATTGGCTAAACTGACTTAATTCATAATCAATTACAGTAAAATTCTTAAAATCTATATAAAAGATATAAGATTCCTTATATTACTTCAAATAAGGGAAAAGTATTTGAAGAGAAATAAAAATGTTTTAGCTGAGGAACAGTTACTTGAAAACTTTACATTTTCCCCTTTAATTCCATGAATACTGTAATACTTGAAGCATCACATGATGTCACCTAAATAAGCAGTAGTATTTTTATTTGTTGGACACCCTTCCCTGCATGATAAGGGTGCATTACTGTACATTACAGTCAATACAAAGCATTACAGAACAACAGGACTGGTGAAATATGCATGTCAAATAAATAACTAAAACCATGTATGTACAACAAACACTAGAGCAATATAAAACCAGAGAAATATATAATAAATAATAAATAGCAGCAATGTCAAAATGAATAGTGTGTTTGTGTGTGTGTGCGTGTGTAGTAGATAGATAGATAGATAGATAGATAGATAGATAGATAGATAGATATACACACACACACACACACACACACACACATATAGTTTATAGAGAGAGAGATCATCAATGGTCACTTAATGAGGAAACAATGCAAAGCAACATTCAGTATATAAATCTACATCATCCTTTCCTTGTTTTACCTAGTTGAAACCACAGTTCTATTGCTAATTAATTGTGTTCTCCAGATTCCCATCCCTGTGTGTACTTCAATAAAACTGCCTAATAAGTGATAGTTTTGAGTTTATATTTGCACTGTGAATCTGAAATGAGAGTTCATTTTGGAAGTGTGCATGCAAGTAAGGCTGAAGCAATATGAGATCCCTCCTAGCCCCTGTCTGCTTTTACCATAGAAAATCAGATCCAGAGTCTAATAGGCTAATGCATTAGGGAACAACTCAATCCACTGTGTCACTTAGTCTATAGATCACCCATTATACATGTTGGAAGAAAATCTGCAGCGCAAGCTTAGCTTCAATAAAAAGGTCATATTTTTTAATTACCTTATAGTGTATGTTTAAAGTTTGTTATTGAAATGCCCTTGTACATTAGACTGAGGGTGCCACTAAAACCAAAGTAATGACCTAACTGCTTAATAAGTCAGGGAATTAGCACTGACAGATTCACTGTCTCAGGAAAAAGAATTATAGCAGTCAACATGTATATCATATCTACTCATTTACATTTACTGTGTCATTTCATAGTTGGTTTAGAATTCCTTCTAACAGCTGTTAAAAATCATTCGCTTGAAAGAACTCATTTACCTCATTCATGGGTAAATCTATAAATTAAACGTGACAGTAATGTGTACAAATGTCAAACTATAATATAATGACAGGCACATTCACAATTTTGTTCTAAATAGATTAACAAATGCAGTATAGCTATACAGTTAACATATAGCAGTATGTTGAGATACACAAAGCTCTTCATGATACAGCATTACCAACAACCTACTGTGCAGTACCTTGATTGAATAATGATTATGTTTATATTCTCCCTGTGTGAGGTTACAGTGGCCAGAATAAATATGTCATACACATACTCTTGAGACATGAGTACTGATTTGAATTACAGTTGAAATGAATTTTGTTTATATGGCAATCCTTCAATGGTGGATGGAAGATGACAAAGGCTGTCAAGTAGGCATATATAACATATGGATACAATAGAACAGATCAGGTATACAGTACATGTACAGTATGTAAAAACTATACACCAATCAAGTTCAGCCACATGACATGTTGAACAGAGATTACTTACAACATGTAGCAAGAGTGTGTGTAAGAACAGTACAGTAAGTAGCTGGGTGTGGGTGAGGGCTGGTGTATTTGGGGACTAAGGAGAAATGGAAAGAGAGCTTGAGCTGTTAGTGTGTAAATATTCTGATACATCAGGGGACAAAGATTTCATGAAACATTTGTATCTTTTAGCAGTGTTAAGAGTTGTCCTCCTTGTGGTCTATTTGTTGGGATTGTTCTCTGATGAGGGGCTGGAGCAGGCAATCTAGACTTTCCATTATTTTGAATAATTCATGGCATTAGGTGGTCTTCCTGAACTCCAGGAACTGGATAGTGGAGCTGTACAAGTTAGTGGAGTAAATGACTTATTTTTATATGATTCTCAAAGCCATCTTTACATGCTCTTTATTACGTTAATAGAAGTGGTGAACAATCTGTGCCAAACTGGGGTGACATATTCCAGGAAGGATATTTTCTGTTGCTCTTGTCAACTCCACTCTGGTGCTTCTTGTGGTCCATGTCACTGTCAGGATGTGGTTGGCTTAATGTGCTGAACTGCAAGGCATAGAATAAAGCATGTAAGACACTTTGCTCCTTCCTTAAAGGAAAACTACACCCTAGTATGTTGTACATTGTATTTGTTTTCATGTCAACATAGAACTTTTTTTCATTGTTCTATTAGATATAGATATATATATGATTGCTTTAGTTTATGTTCACTGTTCATACTAGTCCCCTTAACTGTCCTGGGGTCTCCATTTTCTATTTGTTGAAATCTCATTGTCCCTGAGATCTTCATTAGCATATGAGAACATGATGAATCAGCACCCTTTACATTCCACAATATGCCTGCCTGCTTAATTATAGTTCAACAAAACAAGCTGCAGTAAGGTGTGACATACCAAATTTACTTTCAGTTAGCTTTGCAAATTGTCTGTGTTGTAATGTAGGGATTTTCCCTTTAAACTGCTTTCAATTTGTGTGTTTCCAGATAGTTTTTTTTCAGGATATTTAAGCAACAAGACACTCCAGGGTGTGGGTTATTGGGGGATTTACCCACGCCTTGTGTGGTGTATCATGAGGTGCAGCCGAGTGACTTAACCACACAAGAAGTGGGTAAATCCCCAATAACCCACACCCTTGAGTGCCTTATTGTGATTATACAATGGACCCATGTGTAAAATAAATTCAAAATGTGTTTAAGCATGTTTTTTATAAATGCCATTTCTCAACCGTGGGCTATTGCAGGATGTACCATTGTCATATGATATGTTTTGACCAATGAGGTTACAAGATTTTCATATGCCATTGTATAATTCTACTTTCAGCACAGAGATACATGGTATAAAAGGATATGTGACATCATGTTCTCATATCCTAATGCAACTGTTATGTACAATAAGATTTCAGCAAACATAAAATGGAGATCCCCAGGATAGTTACAACATGGGAACTAGCATGTACAGTGAAAACAAAGTAAATAGTCATGTATATCCCAAACAGCTACAGGAAAAGAGTTATCTGATCACATGGAAACAAACAACATTTACAGGATATGAGAGTGTAGGTTTCCTTTAAACTAGTCCCTAAATCAAGTCATATAGGGACACTGTACTGTGATTGTAAATCACACCAACAGAGGTTGCAATACCATCAGTTGTGACACTATATACTGAATATAACAAAGTCACATAATTCTTCCACATAAGTCCACATAATACAGCCTTCCTGAGGAGGTTGTGGGGTCTAAAACTGTGGGAGAATTCAATAATACATGGGATGGACATAAGGCAATTCTTGTGGGGTGTAGGAAGAAATAGGCTGTTGGTTAACTAGGATCTGCAGCTTATCCTGTAGGTAGGGTAATGGGCAGACTAGGTAGGCCAAGCGGTCCTCATCTGCCGTCAAAGTCTATGTTTCTTAATTAGACAACGGATACTACAGTTCTAATGCTATATTCTACATTATTTCTAAGGACATATTGTGAACAAACTGGCAACATTATTTTATTTTTTCTAACAAGTTCTTCCATTGCCTGGTGTTGAGACTAACATCATACTGTGTGTAACACCACAGAAATAAAATGAGACAACAATAAACAGGATATTAATAATGTACACGTGATTGTTAAAACTATGTAATATCTAATCATTGGCAATAAATATGTCCCTGATTTTAATGTATATGCCTGAGTATGATACAAGCAATACAGTTCTACTGCTTCAAAGAGTGCTCTGTAACTACTGTTTAAAGTGAAGCAAGCAATACAGTACCAGCACCACTTAAACTGTTTCATATAGCATCTTTACTGTGAAATTCACATACCGCCACAAAACAAAAATGAGCAGGTAGTTACAGGATTCTCTAACGGTTTTGCATAGAATGCGTCATCAGGAGGATGACCAGTACATCACAAGGGTTGTTTAGAAACAGTGCACTTAAAGGAATAGTGAAAACACACATACAGTGAATTTGAAAGTGCTCAGTGACCATAATCACAATAAAAGAGAAAATTATTCTACACAGTTACACTATTATAAATCAACACCCTAAATATAATAAATATTAAAAAATGTAGGAAGATTTTTATTCTTCATTTAAACAGATAGACCCATTATCTTGGTCCTCCTGTTAATTTTATCAGTGCTGGAGGTGAAATACATTCCTAATCCTCTGCACACTAGAAGAGAACACATGATATCATTAGAAACAAACAATAAGGGAAAACAGCATGTTATGGTATGTCATGTTATGTTATGTTATAGTATTTCTTAATGCATTTCAAAATTTTTATCCTGTCATTCAAACCAGGTTGTTTGTAAGGCACCCAAAATGTGGATCCAGAATGACTTCCTCTGGATAAGATTAAGATCCAAATTCCCAGCCCCAATGCAGTCCCAAACTAATCCTTTCAATTCCACAGTTACCAACCCGAACACAGAAACACACCTAGATACTGTACGATGAATGGTGGCACAAACAACCATGTGATTCTTTCCCTTGTGGGAATTGCAAGTTCTGCCCATTTATCATTAAATGCAGAACTTTTACCACTGTTAATGCAGAGAAAACCTATGAGCCAAGGGCATGTTTTAATTGTGTCACCAATAACTCATATACTTGGCAGTATGTGACTGTGGGGCATTTTATGTGGGGAAGACTATGAGGCCATTTAAACTCCACATAACGGAACACTTGTGCAGTATAGCCAGAGAAGATAAGAAAAATGCACTAGCCAACCATAGTAAGTTGACTAGACATACTTGGATTACTCATGCATTTTAATTTTATGGAACTGAAAGGGTTAGTTTGGGATTATGTGGGGGGGAATTTGGATCTTAAAGCAGTAGTACTAGATAATCAGGAAGCGATTATCAAAATTCTGTTTTTTGGCTGGAAGCATGCAGCCATAGTTCAGGTTTCCATATCTGTAAATATTTTTTCTAGTGATCTTTCATTTTTTAAATATTTAAAATGTTTTCCATTGTTGTGGATCCATAGTAAATATGGCTGCTGCCTAGTCTGCAGCCAAACTCCCCCCTGACGTTGCATCACGTCTTTTGTTTACTTCCATAGGACCCTGTGCTGCATGTTCCCACTGTTTCTGTGTAGTGCTGTGAGTCATGTGCATGTACAGTTGGCATCAGAGGGTTCTAACTCAACATGGCGGGTGCAAGAAATGTAAACAGAAACATAGAAAAATGGAGCAAATTACGGGCAATAGTACAGTGAAAACAAGAAAGATTACCAGGTAAGTGCTCAACTGAGCACAGGAAACAAACTTCTGCAAAGATCACATTTTTTTTATCTAGTACTGCTGCTTTATCCAGAGGGAGTCATTCTGGATCTACACTTTGTGCACCTTACAGCAACCTGGTCTGAATGACATGATCAGAATTTTGAAGTCCACTAAGTAATAGTATGACATAATATGCTGTTTTCCCTTATTGTTTGATTCTAATGCTATCAGTTGTTCTCTTCTATGGTGCAGAGGATTAGTAATGTATTTCACCTCCGCCCCTTATAAAATTAAGAAAAGGACCAAGATAATGAGTCTATCTGTTTAAATGAAGAATAAAATGTTTCAGCAGTTTTTAATATTTATCATATTTAGGGAGTTGGTTTATAACAGTATAACTTGATGGTGTAGTAAAAGTTTCTCTTTTATTGTGATTATGGACACTGAGAACTTTTGGATTCATTGTATGTGTATTTTCACTATGCCTTTCAGTGCACTGTTTATAAACTACCCTTGTGATGTACTGGTCATCCTGCTGATGATGCATGTTATATGAAACCGGAAGTGGATCCTGTAATGACCTGCTTGCTTTATTTTGTGGTAGTAAGTGAATTTTGCAATAAAGATAATCTATGAAGCAATTTAAGTGGTGCTGGTATTGCTTGATTCATGCCTCCATGTGCCTGAGTTTGCCTCCAAATGTTCCTCGGTCCCTCCTTAAACTAATGTTTCTGTCTCTGTCACTGAACAGTAAACATGGTATGCAAAAACGCATGCCATATATTAGAGTTACAGACTTATTCTTCTTCAGAAAAAAAAATATAAATATTTTTTTTTTGCTCAAAGTCCTTTATTTTTCCTGCTTATCAAGTGGACATCATCCAGGCTGCCCCCTCCTCCCATGAGTTTCCAGCTAGCCAAAATTCTCTTGCTGTCCTCCCTACCTAGTTTATCGGTGCTTTCTTTCTCTCAACAAAATTTCCTGCTCTTCCCAGGTGGAATCACCCTCCATTCTCTCCTCACACTCTTCCACTGGTGAGCCCATCCTCTTAGGTGACTTCAGCATTAACTGTGTTTCTGAGACGTTCAGGCCAATCAACCTACGGACTAAGTTCCTTAACTTTTCACAACTCATCCCAAAACCCACATGACTCAATCCATACTCATCAATCTATACCCTTCTTGACTGGGTTCTAGCCTCACATCCCCACTGAACTGTTGCAGCAGGTATATTGCTTGATGCCTTCAGTGACCAGTGCATGATATTTTGTGTCAAGAATGTCCATCTCCTTCCATCCTCCCCAAAGTACATCTGGTCCAGGTCCCTTCAGTGGCTGAACAAAGAAGCTGCAGTGAGTGACCTGGCTGCAACTGACTGGTCCCCCATGCTTACCACCCCAAACATTGATATAGCCCCTCTTACTTTTCCACTCGATAGTGACTTCTGTCAGGGACAAGCATACACCTACAGTATCAGAAAATCCAGGGCTAAATCTTCTCACCACCCCTGGATCAGCTTCACTTTCATCGACTTGTTCAAGACCTCTGACTAAGCCTGGACCTATTGTTGAATTGGAGCCAGTTGGCCTGGATGTATAGGTCACATGTGTGGGTTCGGCATTCTGCCCTGGTTAGAAGCCAGCAGGCTTTATTTAGAGCTATTTTGATATACTGGAGGGCTGTGTCTGAGGCAGATCTGCAGATGGCAATGCCATAGACAGTGAGTGGGATAACAGAACTATGTATGGCTAGGTTCAGAGCTTCAGGAATCAGGTTGTGTCTATGCCTGTAAAGCATGCCTGTTCATCTGTTTATTGCTTTCACGGTTGAATCTATGTGCTGGTTCAGTGTGTGGCACAAAGCTTTATAACTTGAGCTTTGGAGGTTCACTATATCCCACCCTCTGTAGGATACTGGGTAGGTGTAAGATTTAAGGCCCAGCAGAGAGGGTGAGACAAGACTGCTGGAAAAGGAGGAGGAGGCAGGGGAAGATGAAGGGCGCTGCTGAAACACACGATGCAGAGCAACTAGAATCCTGAAGTTTAAGTAGGGGATGTTGGAGGAGCTCCCCCCACATTGAAATTCAGGCTTAAAACCTTCCAGTTCAATGTGTTTTACGTATCATAGTGCTTGTGTATATATATGAGCT
Organism: Neoceratodus forsteri; assembly: GCA_016271365.2. Taxonomy (NCBI): domain Eukaryota; kingdom Metazoa; phylum Chordata; order Ceratodontiformes; family Ceratodontidae; genus Neoceratodus; species Neoceratodus forsteri. The sequence goes on along the minus strand of CM057453.1, from coordinate 18,921,461 downwards.
GAATGGTATATGCTTGGTGTTTACAACTTGAGCTTTGGCATTGCTCTATATCTCACCCTGTAAGATACTTGGTAGGTGTAAGATTTAAGGGCAAAAAAGAGAAATAGCATAGTGATTACCTCCTCCAACTCCGGAGAGTGTGACCAGTAGCACACAGGAGATGAAAAAACCCTTTTGGGGAAAACCTCCCAGGATTCATGTCTACTGTTCTGCCCATCCTCTGGGCATACTAAAAGGAGAATAATCCTAAATGTGGATTAGGATTTAGTTATGGTTATGTCCAAGGATACAGTCTTATTTTCTGGCCAAAAAGTCCTGTTTCCGAGGTCGATAATGAGCAGGAAGTCAATGCTGAAGATGAAGGTTCTGGCAGGTGGTTAATCCATATTCAAGGTTGCTGTGAGTGAAGCAGATGTAAGTGTAGATATACAGTCAGTACGACTGAGGAATATGTGGCAAAGTTTTGAGGGACATAGATCATAGCTAATGAATGGTTGGGAGCATTGCGTGGCTGGGAACGATGGTAACACAGGAGTGTAGCCCAGCTGGGAGGCTTGCATGGTTTTTGTGCATCCATTGAAACAAAAGGGTATGATTGAGTACCTTGTCAGAAAGGAAAAATGGTCCTATGACATCCAAGGAATTGAGGTGAGCTCCATGGAGATGTTCGGCATAGAAATTTGAGCTGGAACTGGAACAGAAAGGAAGGTGGATTGCAGTAGAAGAAGTGAATGAATTGATGAAGTAAAGTAGGCCTGGACATGGGCTAGCTGGAGCATGGGATTCCCATGTAGGTCCAGTGTATGCAGTATTCAAATGTTCAAGTGATAGAATAGGTCTCAGGTAGTCAGACTAGGAAGGCAAGACCCCCACATGGGTCTGCCTTAGTGAATATGGAAATACATTTGAGTAATGAGAAATTCCCCCTTGTGGGACATGATAGATTTGGGATGGTGAGACCCACACATGGGTTTGTCATTGCTATAGTATGGTATTACCCAAGGTAAGGGTGGGGTGAAACCCCACCTAAGACTGCCTGTAGATGATAAAGAAATACATCTGAGCAATAAGTAATGCCCCATTGTGGGCATGTTTGTGTTAGGATGGTGAGAGCCTCTCACAGGTCTGCCATTGCTGTATTATGACATGATCCAAGATAAGAAGGGCAAGACCCATTGTTGGGATGGTGGGACCCCACATGGTCCACCATCACCATAGTATTGAATAGTTCAAGGTAAGATGGACGAGAGTCACATGAGTCCATCTGGAATGACATGGAAATACTAGTAAGGCCCTTTGTGGGGCATGAGTAATTATGATGGTGGGACTCCACGTGGTCTGACATCACCATAGTATGGAACAGTCCAAGGTAAAGAGGGTGATACCCCTGTGTGAGTTTGCCTTTAGTGATGGGGATATACATTTGAGCTGTGAATAGGGCCCTTTTGTGGAGCATGTATGTTTGGGATAGCAGGACCCTACATGGTCTGCCATTGCCATACCACTGAGTAGTGCATGATTGGGATGGTGGGTCCACACATGGTCCACCATTTTTCATGGTAAGGAGTAGAGTATGTTTGGGATGGCGGAACCTCACATGGTCCATCATTGCCATGGTAAGGAATAGTCCAAGGAAAGGAGGACAAGACCCCCACGTGAGTCGGCCAGTAATAAATTGGAATGTGTTAGAACTATGAGTAGGGTTTGCTCATGGGGCATGTATGTTTGGGATGGCAGGACACCACGTGGTCCACCATCACCATAGTATTGCACTATGTAAGAGAAGGACGATGTGACCCCCAGCAGTCCATCGTCACAGTAATAGCGTATAGTTCCAAGTAGGAAGGATGAAACCCCAAGTTAATACACCTGCAGAAAAAGGAAATGAGATTGAGCAATGAGCAGATTCACCCTTGTTGGTATGGTTAGTTTGGATGGTGTCCCATGTGGTCTGCCATTGCAGAGTAAATGGATGGCCCAAGGAAAGGATGGCAAGACCCCCATGTGGGACTGCCTAGTGAGTAGTAAATACATTTAAGCAAAGCATAGGGTCCTCTCTTGGGGTGCATATTAATTAGGATGGTGGGACCCCACATGGTCCACCATCTCCACAGTATTGCACTGTCTGAGGTAAGGATGGCAGAACCCCCAGTGATCTGCCATCACTGAGTCAATGGATGGTCAGGTAAAGATGGTGAGATCCCTATGGGGATCTGCCTCGGAGATATGCAATCAATAACACCCTGTAGTGGGGCAGTTAGGATGGCTGGACCCCCATGTAGGTCCTCCATGGTTGTAAAAATGAGTATTCTGAGGGAAGGGGCCACTGGTGCTTGTAGGCTCCCCTTACTAGGCTTTTCTTTAAACTCCAAATTTCAACAATGCTGGTTACTAGGTAAAGGACCTAAGACCAAAATGAATATTCCACATCTTTGAGAAGGCACAGCGTTACCGTGATATTCAGCTGGCATGCTGTCCCTATCTTGGCTGGCCCTTTGAAAGGCTGTCTGGAGAGCCCACTGATAAAGTCAATGCATAGTACTAAGATTCTTGCCTTCATCCAAGGATGTGTTCTGTAGCTCTCCTCTCCTTTCAGCATTGATACCTCCACAATATGAAGCCAGTGGAATGTCAATAAATGGACCACAGATTGCTGGATGGAGAAAAGGCCCCTTGTGGGGCATGAGTGGAAGGGATGGTGGGACCCCACATAGTCCGCCATCACCACAGTATTGGATGGGGAAGGATCACTAATCTTGTTGAAATGTAGATGTCCTAGACCTTGCAAATTCCATCAGCCAATATGGCACTTGCCTTCTGAGTGAAGGGAAATTTGGCAAGGATAATACAATAAGTACCAGCTAATAATCCCAACTTCTGGAATGAAGGGTCACCCATGACCCACAGTAATAATACGCAGAGTGGGAACCCCAGGCTCCAATGGTGACCTATGGGCTGGAGGAGAAGTTCAGAGTGGTACACTAGCCATGCTGGCAGCAGGCATGTTGGGTGCTGAAAAACAGGAAAATAATCCAGAGTTCCCTCCCCACTGAGCAGCAGCTAGAGGGGGCAGGAAAACAGTACAGTGGTGGTGGCCACCACAATTGCAAAGGGGCACTGAAGGTTCAGTGTGCTGTGGCCCAGGAAACAATCCAGGAGTGGGCTGGGGGCAGAGAGGGAGCGCTTGCCAGCCATGAGGAAGTAGGCACAAGGAGGCACTGCAAACGTCCATGGAGGAGGAGGCTAGAAATGGTGGAGCAATGGCATGGTACAGACCAAAAAGAAGTCCAGCAGACAACGCAGCAGCAGTCTGGGTGCTGGTGAGAGGATGAGAAGGTAGAGGCTGGTGAGGAAGGAAAGAGCCCAAAAGACAACTGGGGAACAGAAGGACAAAGAAGAAAAGGTACAGGCCAGAACGGGGGGGGGGGGCGGCAAAGCAGTAGACATGACAAGGGCAAGGAAAAAGAGTGAGGTGGAAGTTGGCACCAGGGAGAAGGCAAAGAGAAGAGAAGGAAGAACTCATCTCCACCAGCCACACAGCCCCGGAGCACTGTCGAAATGCTCAAAGCAAAATGAATGTGCTATCCCCCCACTGAATTTCAGGCTGAAAGCCTTCCAAGTGTAGGACACTGTGAAGTTGATGGTTATACCCAGATATTTAAAATGTTGTACTTGTTCCAGGGATGATCCCACATCATTTTTGATGATAAGGGAGATGCAATTATGTTTGCTGTGGACACTGGAGAACAGCATGGTTCTGTTTTTTTTGTAGTTAAGTATTAGATTTTGGTCAGTGAACCATTTTTGGCAGATGCGAAGCTTTACTGTAATTGGTCCTGAAGGTGTTTTGGATGTGGGTTACTAGTATATATTACAGCATTATCTGCATATAGTAGGATGTTGCTATGACAAGACGTTAGTAGCTTATTCATAAAAAATGCTAAATAATAGAGGTCCCAGGATGGATCCTTGAGGGACTCCAGATTGTACTGTTCTACTGTCAGAGATGACATCTCCAATTTTTACTTGTTGGGTGCGATTGGTTAAATAGCTGGAGAACCAATTGGTGGTGTCTGAGGAGAGGCCAATGCTGGTAAGCTGGTCAATAAGTAGTGTATGGTTAACAGTATCGAAGTCCTTGGTTAGGTCCATGAATGTTGCCCCAAACAAGAGCCCTTGTTCCAGCAAGTTATGGATAAACCCAGTAAATTCAGTAGGACAGTGATGGTACTATGCCCATCTAAACCCATGCTGTTGGGCACATTACAGTTGGTAGGTTTCAGGTACTCCTCCAGCTGGTTGGCCACGATGCTCTTTAGGGCTTTTGAAAGCAGTGGGAGAATCAAAACTGGGCAATAGTTTCCATACTGTGCCCAATCCCCACTCTTATGTACTGGGGTGACCATAGCAGATTTCCATCTCTGTGGGAATTGTGAGCAGTTAAGGTGAAAGGTTTGTTATTTTAATAAGAGGCGTTAAGATTTCTTCAAGTGTGAGGTTGATAAATTTGAGATCCAGCGAATCCTCACTGTATCTGGATTTCCACAGCACTTTCTTAAGATAGCGTCTCGCCTCACATTCAGAGACAGACTTGAAATAGAATGGAGGGTGGCTATGGTGAGGATCCTGGTTCAGTGAGTTGCCACTAGTGGTGGTAGGTTGAAAAAAGCTGGTGGGGAGGACACTGCTCAGATCTGAAAACGCCTTAACTGAATGTGTCGGCAATGAATTTTGCATCCGTTGATGGGGTTTCTTCTATGTTTATCATGTTGGGTGTTGACTTGGGGTCCTTCCCTGTGATGTCATGAATGTTTTTCCAGAATGACCTGCTGTTATTCCAGGTTTTCGATAGGGAGTCTTTTTAATATTGACTTTCTCTGGTCTGGATTGCACTGGTGCACTCATTTCTTGCTGTTTTGTAGTTTTAGAGGTTGGATTGGGTACCAGAGGCCAGCACCTTGTGACAGAGGCGATCCTAGATTTTAAGAGTTCAATAAGGGCAGGTAATCCATGGATTGCTGGCACCCTTTACTTTTGTGTTTTAAGAGGGCATATTTGTCACAGACTGCATGGAAACTACTAATGAACTGGTCAAGCGCAGTGTCAACATTGCTGGCATTGTGAATATCAGACCAGTCTTGACGCCTAAGGTCGGTTTTCAGTTGCATTATTTTATGCCCACATGATACAGCAAATTTAATTTACCTGCTTCCCCAGTTTAACTACAGTACTTCATCCAGTAGTAAGTGTACCAATGTAGTAATTTAGAGAAACATCTTTAACATCTGAATAGCTACATGCTTGCTACTCGACACGGTAAGGTACGCCACCACTACTAAAGCCTACAGTCCTAGTACTCATTCCAAAGATTTACATTTGAGGGTCCCAAGATAAGAATATATTAATTAAAGTTTACTTCACTTTACTTTACTTTTTGTTCTGCCTTCTTCTTCGTTCTCATCCACCCACAATGGTAAGGAGGTAAGGACTATACTCATTTATTTGATTCGGTAATCGGGACCACGGAACCACGTGGTTGGTACATTTTACGTCCTGGTTACCGGTGAAAACTGTTTCATGTAATGGTGAATCTCTTAGTTGAAATACACCCACAACACACCCACAAACAAGAAAAGTAGTAAGGTGAGTCACACTTTATTGAAGAATACACAGCACAAAGCAAAAAAGACAAACAAAAATTAAAAGTGTTCTGAATCTAGCTTCAGCTACACAGCTCTTTGCAGAAAGCAGAAAAATCATGCTTGGTGCCCATTCTGCAAGGTGAGTTCAACCACTTAAGCAAAGACATTCTGAAGTAAAGATGCAGTACAGTGCTGCAGAACAAGAACTGCAACAGCAACCGCTAGAGTAACACTATGTGTAACATGCAATTGGTAAAGATATCAGCTGCTGTGAGAGAGATAAGCATGCAATACTTTATGGGTGTGATCAGGTGACATGACTTCAGAGTGTGATATAAACTTTATGCACATATTTCTAGTTCTACAGTATGTAAGATTGATTGACGCCCACCATGGGTAAAATTTCTGGAAACAGCAGCAGCCTCACTCAGAGCAGCTGTGCCTCTTGTACATACCTCATCAATGCCCACCATGGGTATAATTTCTGAGAACAGCAGCAGGCTCAGTCAGAGCAGCTGTGCCTCTCATACCTACCTCAGCAATGCCTTCCATGGGTATAACTTTTTGAAACAGCAGTAGGCTCACTCACAGCAGCTGCACCTCTTCTACCTGACTCAGCAATGCCCACCATGAATATAATTTTTGGAAACAGCAGCAGGTTTGCTAAGAACTGCTGTGCCTCTCCTACCTGCCTCAGCAATGCCTGCCATGGGTATATTTTTTTGAAACAGCAGCAGGCTCACTCACAACAGCTGCACCTCTTGTATCAGTCTCAGCAATGCCCGCCATGGGTATAATTTTTTGAAACAGCTGCAGGCTCACTCACAACAGCTGCACCTCTTGTATCAGTCTCAGCTATGCCCACCATGGGTATAATTTTTGGAAACAGCAGCAGGATCACTAAGAGCTGCTGCACCTTCTACCTACCTCAGCAATGACCAACATGGGTATAATTTTTGGAATGGCAACGGGCTCACTAGTAGCAACTATGCCTCATGTATCTGCCTCAGAAATATCTGTCATGGGTATAATTTTTGGAAATAGCAGCAGGCTCACTCACAGAAGCTGAGCCTCTCATACCTACCTCAGCAATGCCAACCATGGGTATAATTTTTGGAAACAGCTGCAGGATCGATCAGGACAGTTGTGCCTCTCTGATCTACATTAGAAATGCCTGCCATGGGTATAATTTTGGCAACAGCAGCAGGCTCACTCAGAGTAGCTGTGCATTTTGTACCTGCTTCAGCAATACCCCCTATGTGGGACACCTAACAAGGAACCACCGGACCTGATTTGTGAAGACTCAGGAGAAGTGAAATTGTAATGGTTTTCCTGTTGTTGCCTGCAGGGTGAGGGGTTAACATTGGAAACGTAAACATCATATTTACCTTCAAATGAATACAGGGTTATAGTGCTAGGTACCAAAATTCAAGTTGATCCATGGTTTTCATCAGTAAATATGGTTTGTTATTCATATTTTCTGAACATTAGCGGACTGCAAGGTTCAAATGAATGCAGGGTACACTGCTAGGCAACAGAAAAGCATGTGATCTCTAGTTTTCATTACTAAACATTCTGTTAAACTGGTTCTTGAAATTAACTTCAGCCAAATATTGTTTCAAGTGTATTACTTCAGGTTGTAGACTGACAGAGCGTGTGTGATGGTGTCTGCCTTTGCACTCAAGCTGCAGCTAATGTAAACCACCTTTTGCATCACTAGGCATCCTTACTGTTGAATGTAGGCAAAGTGTGACAGCACAAATATTGGATCACACTCCAAAAAAGAAAACCTCTGAGTACAGTTATCATATTGATTACATACATTGGGAGAGACCCAATAATAAAAAAGGGACCAATACTTCATATTTTTACACCGTGATCTTACTTACCAAACAACATTTGCCAATGATCTTTCAATATCTATCATGAGTTAGTTATCTTAGTGTTTGCACAAAGACTCATTTTGTATGTTTGTTGAGCAGCTGAATGGAGCGGACGGCCCTGGGGCTCGGAGAGCTAAGTGCCATATTTACTTACTGTAGCTGGAGACTGGAGTGGATAGTAGTGCTTCTAGGCTGAGTTATAAACTGTATTGGGATATTTTGCAGTGTTTGGAAGGTGGAGGATGCTGACAGAGAGAGGAGGAGGAGGAGGGAGAAATCTTTTGAAAGTGGAGAAAGGAGGTCACATGACCCAGCTAAGCCTATGGGGTAGCCAGAGTCAGTATACATTTCCCAGGGTGGCCAAGCCACCCCTTGCATGAGTGACCCCAATGTGTGAGCACCAAGATGCAGAAGTGTGGTGTCTCAAGTGGCATCTGCAGGGCATTAACAGAGAAGACAGCAGGCAGCAGGCCATGCTGCTGGAGCTGGCAGGTCCTACAATGGGTGGGCCAACAATGAACATGGGAGACCAAGGTGGTTAGAGATTCGAGTGAATGGAGCAGGAACCGCCATGGGAGAGAGGGTGTACATTGGCAGTCAACCAGGGCAGGAGGCGGAAAGTGTTGGTCGATTGCATTGGATGCAGAGCAGACATGTTCTGGGAATTGCATAGAGGGGGCTGTATGTTGTGTTGGCAGGTGAGACAGCTTAGAAAGGAAATTGAATGGTTGAGGAGGGAGTTGTGGGATGAGGGGCCCAGGAGGGACATTACAAGCAGGAGTGTACCAGGAGGCTCCCAACAGATCTTGGCAGGCAAACAAAAGGTAAACTTGGTGGGGGACAGGAGGGCACACAAACAGGAGAAGCTAGGGGCAAAGATTGATGACTAAAAGTGTCACACATGGGGCAATGATAGAATAGGGTCGAGGCAGGATATAAGTCTCAGAGAGGAAGGCTTGAGTCACTCAGAAAAAAGACTCACATTACAAACAGATTCTCAATTCTAACTAGCCTGGAGGAGCAGGAAGAGATGGGAAGAGAAGCTACAGTGAAGGTAAGGTGGAGGACACTATGGTGGAGAAGGGATGCAACAGGAGTCAGAACAAACTAGCGGTAACCCAGGAAGCAGCAGAGGCAAGGGAGGACAGAGGGAAGGTGGTAGAGTGACATAAACTGTAGTGGGGAGGAAGAGCAGATAGCTAAGGGGTTGGGGGAATCAGCAGACAGCCCAGGTAAGGATGGCACAAAAGAGAGGAAGGGAAACCATACATGGGATGAGTGCTATTCAGGGAGGAGACAGGGAGGCAGTAACAGAGGAGGTGGTATGAAAAAGGATGGTGTAACAGGTGTGGGAGAAGGGGAGGGATTGCAGAGGGGAAATGGTTCCAAAGTGGAAGCTGATAGACCCACCAAAGTTGTTAGGAGGGAGAAGACAGGGCAAAGATAATGGGAGTCAGAATGGTACAGAAACAGGGGTGATAGAAGGGGAGATCAAGTTAGGAGGCAGGAGATTATCAGGTATCATGAGGGTGAACAGGATAAGAGTGAAAAGGTCACAATTCTGGGGGACTCGATACTTAAGGCTGTAAGATGGGGGAACGGGGTGCCAGTAAATTCAGCATTTGGGTGAAGTGCATGCCAGGCATGACAGCAGGAAGAGTGGGTCAGCATATTGGCAGATGTGTGAGGAAGGTAGGGGTAAAACAACACATTGTGGTGCACCTGGGAATGCACAACCTGAAAGGAAGAAGGATACAGGAGACACAGGATAGCTTCAGGGAACTAGGGAAGCTATGCAGTGAAGGGAGAAAGTCAGTAGCCTTCTCAGAAGTCCTACCAGTACCAAGAGAAAGTTCAGCCAGGAAACAGAAAATCATGGACGTCAATAATTGGCTGAGGGAATGGTGTGGGTCCAAGGGGTATGGACAAGTGGGGCAGTGGTGCAGCAAGTGGGTTAACACAGATCTGTATGCAGATGATAGGCTGTACCTTAGTAAGGAAGCAGAGGCGTGCACAGAAGTCATGAACAAGGGGGTCCCAAAATGCTAACAAAGCTTGGAGGGTCTGAGGGCATGCTCCGCAAGGAAATTTTTGAAGAAAAAAATCACTGTAAATGGTACATTGTACTGCATTTTACAGTTAGGCAAGATACATTACAGCCCAAAGCACAAACAGATGTGCACAACTGGAATGAACCCTGGTGCTCTGTGGGGAGTAGTAGCTAGCCCCCATAAATCCAAAGAGAAAAAGGTTAAGGTAGCAGAGCACTCACCAATCTTCCACAATAAGAAATCTCTCTCTTATGGACATATACACATAACAAGGTAATTTATTTTCTTCATAATCATCCTTAGGTGTTAATAATGTGGCAGACTGGGGGGGAATGAGTGTGAAGGGGGAAGTGGATGGGATACAGACAACGGTATTATGTTTCAGAACTTATTATAATATAATCCTTATTTATGTACTACATATTATGTACATGTATCTATACTTTCTAAGGACTACTTTTCTGTCTAATGTATTAACTCATTGTCTGTATTGATGGTTGTTGTTGTTGTAAAAACTTTAAACCAATAAAGCTTACTAAATAAAAAAAAAAGTTTGCCTGCATATTCTGCCAGCATGTTTAACTTGGCTTATAGTCCTGCTTGGGTTAAAGAAAACAGGACCAAGTCATCTGCATAAGCCAATACACCACAGTGTTTGTCCATAATTTTGGGAGAATCAGTATCACTAGAATTCAGATCACATAATAGCTTGTCAATATAGATACAGAAAAGCAATGGGTCAAATGCACAGCCTTGTCTAATGCCCATATTAGTATAAAAGATTCTAGAGAACTGCCCACCAGTGCCCATCTTTACTTGAGCCCAAGCTGAGGTATAAAGTTCCCTAATAATTGCTATCAATTCCAATGAGAAACCCTTTTCTTTCATTATATCCCATAATAAATTCCTCAAAACTGAAACAAATTCTGTACTAAAATCTACAAAGGCTGTAAAAAGTTTCTGTTTCCTTAGTACAACATATTTCTCATATAAATGTCTAATTATAAAGCAGTTATCAGTTGTACTATACCCAGCCCTAAAACCAGCTTGTGCCTCAGAAAGATCCCCCAATTGTATTAATTGCTCCCTAAGTCTATTTAAAATGAGTCTGGAGAATATTTTCCCCAAGTCTATCCAATAATAAGATAGGCCTATACATTTTTGGATCAGCCTCATCACTTTTTTTGTATATTGATATTATTATTGCAACTTTCCATGTAGTAGGAAATACAAAGTTATGGGAACAATAATTCAAATATTTAGTCAGCACCACAGACCATAAAGCGGGGGCACTCAAATATACCTAAAATGGTAACATATCAGGTCCTGGGGCCTTCTTTTTTTTCCAAGGATGCAATTACATAGTACACTTCTGCAGGTAAGAATGGATGGAATAGTTGCATAATAAAATCTAACACTACTCCTATATTTACAACATTAGGGGAAAACAATTTAGTAGAGTAATAAGAAAAACAGGTGTCCATCCTAATATAAGTGTCTATTTCATATTTAATGTTATTTGTACCCTTGGCTACAAACATGCAATAGGTTTGATAATCCTTGTTATATACTCAAGGCCCCTGGAATTCTGCGGTTCTGCAGTTGTGGAATTTGCCGCAGAATTTGCATCATGCCGCAGAATATATATAGTGCCACAGAATTTATTGTTTTTGGTGAATTTTCATATAAATATACTGTTTTTCCTTAGTGTCAGGCTTTCTTTCCCATCTCGTTTATCCTGAAGCCCCCCCCCATGCTCAGCATATGATGTCATCGATGACATCACATCATATTTAGCCAATAAAAGGACTGCATTCTGCCAGAGAAGTGAATAAATCATGCCGCAGAAATCAGAAAATGCTGCTGCAGAAGTCAAGGAGCCCTGCCGCAGAAATTGGAAAATTCTGCCGCAGAACACCAGGGGCCCTGTATATACTGTATGGCTTTAAGCATGTAATCCCATTGCTTTTGTTGATATTTTTCATGTTTAAGTGCAAGAAACTTCTTATGTTTTTCTCTACACTTATTTAGTTCTCAAAGATTATGTATAGTTTTATGATAATTAACATTCCTTTTATATCAAATTTTTTTTTTTTTGCTTTATGGCATTCTTCATCTAACCAAGTTTAATTTTTTTCCCTTGTATTTTTGTTAATATATGACTTTTTCATTTTGCTTAAGACATGACAACAGGTGCTGATGCAGGGACTTCTATCCCAAATTCTCAAGGTTGAGCTCTTTAATCCTGTTATTATGTATCGCAAGCTGTGCAAATTGGGGAGAAACATCAGAGGAACACTCTGTGTCCTTTGCTTATAATATAAGAAGAACATGACCACTCTTCCCCTAACTGGGATCTTTAAGATTTCCCAGTATATCATGCTCCCATTCAAAAAATATAATCTATAATCAAAGAGCCTTTATCAGAAAAGTGAGTAAAATTTCCCTCCCTATCTCTGTGAATCCTGCCATTAATAGGTGCCAGATTATATAGATGTAAAAACTCTATTAGCCTTTGTCCCATCTTGTTCATCCTATCTTTTGTTTTCCTAGGAAACCTGGATGCTTCTGAATGACACCAGTTATGAAAGCTTCCATCAGCATAGCCGTCATAAAGCCCAATCCTTGCATTAAAATCATTGCAAAGAACTACTTCTTTGCGGGTGGTTACTGCCAGCTTTTATGTACAAGATCCTCCAATTGATACTATAGAGAAGAGTATAAGATTTACAACTGGGTGGGAGGAAGTACAATTCACTAAAACAAAAGTTTTTACCTTTTGAATTGAATAAAAAAGAATCATCATGTTCTTATTACTGTATAAAAGATCCGCAGTAATATCTAGATCTATTTTAACCATGGTAATTAAACCACCTACAACTCTCCCTTTCTTTGCAACTTCTTCTCCAGGTATTTGAAATATTTGGTATCCATTCAGTAAAATTTCCTGATTTTTATTATGACAGGTTTCCTGAAAACACAAAATATAAAACTTGGCTACAAACTGCAACCATTCCTGATCCACTAGTTTAGCAAAGAAACCCGCAATATTCCAAGAAATTTATGTCATTCGAGAAGAATTTATTTCTTGGTGTAAGCCTTGTAATTCAACCAGTCAGTCAGTCTGCATAGCAAGGAGTTCAAATCTATTGGAAATTGTGACATTAAATATCAAATCCTCCTGATTTTTATTACCCAGTGACTTATGTATAAGTATAGGCTGATGATAACCATCACCCTGAGGAACTAGGTATAAGCCCAGTGTATATAATAAGCCCATATTCTCAATAATTTTACTGTACAGACTTAGAAAACCCACTTTAATAATTATTAAGTCACAGTCAGGATCGGAGCCTTGCCTTCTGACAGTGATGTCATCAGAATCTTCTACAGACACATTTAGTACTTTTTCTAATATGTCTATAACTGTGTCTCTGAGTTTATTATTGTTCTCATCCTTGGTCCTACCCATGCAATGCAAATACAATAATTTAGGGGATATATCACCTAGTTCTCCCTGTTTCATAGAAACAGCATTTTGTTTATTTTATTTCCCTTATTTAGTAGTGCTCTATCCATTATATGTACCCCTGCTTCATCTAATAGTGCTGCTCTGTGTACGGATTTAAAGTCCCCGGTCAAACCATCGCAGTCATTTAATAGTGGGTAAAATGTCGATTGGATAAAATATCACCGGATAAAAGTAGAGCGGCAAAATAGCTCTAGACTAATTGTCGACCACATGATGAGCGCTGGACTAAATGTCACATATATAGCAGGCAGTTTCTGCTACTGCTACTGTTGGTAGTTACTTTATTTATTTCCAGTATTGTGAATGTTGAGAATGCTTTAGTAGCAGGGAGTTTCTGGTAAAAGCTGGTATCCTGTAGTTGGTAGTGCTTGATGTATAAAACATTATTTATTTCCTCTGTTAAAAGCCAGGTATTGGGAATGTTAGGAATGCTTGCATTAAAAAACTTTAATTCTGTTAAAAACTCTGTTATTTATTTAAAATGCTTACTTATATGACATTTATTTCGCAACTCACAGTGCCAAGTAATTTTAACACCACTACCCTACTACATACTCCATTGCAGAGCTGCCAAGAATGAAATCCAAACCCTCAAATGCTTAGCACTTAAATATCCATTACATTGATTACTTGCAGAAACTAGACAACCAAATTGATTACTGTCCCCTTTAAGAGGTAGGGTGCACCCTAGCTCAGATAATGGATACCGCAGTCGGCTTGTCCTGTAGCACAGTGAGATACTGCTTCCTTTGTATAAGTAGATTACCACAACAGAAAATGAAAGAACTGAAAAGTACATTTAAAAGTAAGTGATGCTTGGTAATCATAAATGTATTCATTTCACTGAGACAGTGTTTGATGAGGTGGGGGGGGGGAATGGCACTAAGGCTTGTGAAAGCATGAACGTGGGGTGAGTTGGAAATCCAATTGTAGAAATGTCACCAGTAAAGTACTGCTTCAGCAACTTTCTGACCGTGACCACTTAATACGATGCCCAAAATAGTTTTGCCTAATTATCCACAGCATACTGTCTGTGGCGACATTTATCACAACGAAATGTCCGCATGCCGTGCTGCTCTGTCTAGAATATTTCTTGCTGATTCTGAACTCTGTACCATAATGTCTACTTGCCCTATACTTGTACCTCTATTCTAGCTGGAAACTTTTTCCAATGTAAATTCACCAACTGGGATTCTTAACACATGTGTAAATAGATATAACAACGTAGACTTTAATTTACTTAAGGGTTCATTGGAGGCTAATTTTAACCCAAAAAGACTAAGATAGTAGGACTGATTTCTCACAGTTTGATTCCCCTTATTCAACAACTCCCTGTTTACATATTCAATCTTGCATCCACATTTTCTAAAATCCTCTTCATTGATCCAGATCTGATTTGCTGCAAGTAGTGCTGTACAAAATATAAATAAACAATCTTTTTCATTCCACATTTGTGCAATATCTGAGGCTAACAAGTCTGCTCATGTAGCTGTCCTTATTAGGTTCACAATCTTATCCCTTAATTCAAGATAAGTCCAGTTGTGTATCACATTAAAACCATAAAGAGCTAAAATTGCACAATTACAAATATCTAACGTTCCTCGTGTGCATATTTCCTCTGGATCATTGCAATGTGCCTTCAGCTTCCCAATTAAAGCAGTCTCCCCTTTACTAGCCTTATTTCTGGATTTAAATCTATACCAGCAGTTAAACCATCATGTACCTGCTGACCCACATTACTAAATTTTCCAGGGGCACTTCACCTTCAACTGCTGAGGCATTACTTTGTTCCTTATGTTCTCCTGTAGTTGTTTTTTCCAAGAATGGAGTTACATAATACTGAGTTACTTTTCTTTGAAACTTGGCTTCTGGGCCAAATGCCTTTGGGTAACATTGCCTCAGTGCTTGCACACAGAGGTTCTTTGTCTTTTCAATAATTTTTGTTTTAATTGGGCTCACACAACAGAACCCAGATAGACCATCTTAGGGTAGCTGGTTGATTCTACTGGGATGTCAAACAGATGAGGCATACTGATGAGTCCTGGTAGGATGAAACACGTGTCTATGTCTTCTGTTGGCACCCTTTTCAAACTGTGTGAGAAACCTTTTGGCACCATGCATTTCTGCTTAAAGTTCAACCAGCATAATATTCTGTGGTGATTTGCATATGAAGCCCATGATGCTTTACATTGTAGGGGCATGTGTGATTTTGTATTTCTTTGAAACTTGGCTTCCCAGCCAAATGCTCTTTGGGGTAACCATTGCCTCAGTGCTTCCACACAGAGGTTCTTTGTCTTTTAAGAGTCTTATGCCTGCTACCGCAGCACCCTTCTTGGATATCCTAAGATTTCCTAGAATTCATCTGCACTAGAAAAGAAAACCTCATAAAAAATACTGTAGACTTACTTTTCAAGCAGAAATGAAATTACAAAATGTTAGAAACAATAGATTTACTCCCCAGTAACTAGTAACCTGTAGCCAGTATGGGATTATTGAAAAAAAGAGGGCACAGTATTTTAAAACACTGTTGCATACTATACTATATGGACAAAGAAAATGAGATAAGTTCAATAAATGAGCTCTTACTTAATAATAAAAACTCTCAAATGCTGTCTCCAATACTAGGCTCCTTACCTTAGCATATTAAAGCTAACAGGAGCAGAAGCTATGCCCACCCTGCTGACATGTGCAGATTTATACTGCCAAGGCAAGTGATAGGTATGAGTCAAATGCACAAAAACTAAACAGCAAAATAAAGCTTAAAAAAAATATAGAAAATAAAAGGAACCTCCAGGTACTACATTTATGGCACTTGAAAGCCTGTTAACATAATAAACAGTTTCAGGCGGTCAGAATGGACAAGATTATAAATAGTAATGTTAAAATTGTGTTAGAGTAGTAAATACTTCGCTATTCTGCAATAAAACAGATAAATACAAATAAATGCATAGATGCATAGGAACTGAAAAACCAGAATACACTCCTCTAAATGGGTGGTGAGCAGTGAGTTGCAATACAACTAGCAGTCTCAAATCCTCCATCACCATCCGACTGGTGTCTCCATCGGGCCACCAGCTCAGCAACACCACAACTCCTTCACAACTCCATGGGTTTCTTCACCTCACTTGGCCAGATCCTGAGGGTGAAAATAAGAGAAAGAGGACAGCCCACCAGCCAGGACGGACAATCAATAAGTTTGTCTGGAAAAGCTACAGACTCTGGTAATGATTGTATACCTGTAATAAAACTAAAACACGCAGTGTAATCCTGCATTCGGGGTCTACTCCTCAGGCTCTGAAGCATGCAGCTTGTGCATCCTTCCTATCTGGCTTCCAACTGCTCTCCCAAGTGTCAGTCAGAGAAAGCAGGTATTCTGGCTTAGTGTGCCTTTTCTGGTTAAACAATTTCCCCTTTCATTTAATAATTCTATTTTATCAAGAGAATTCACAGTGAGCTGTAGAATTACATTTTCAAGAGCAGATAATCTTACAGACAGGCTAGCTCATAGCCATTAGGTTGAAATCAAACCTGAAGTAACACTCACTCTCCTACACACACACACACACACACACACACACTCTCTCTCTCTCTCTCACTCACTTTCCTTTCTACTGCCAGAGTAAGAAATTCCAGCTTGAAGGTTATCAAAACACTGTTGAGTTCCAAAGCTTCCTTAATTGCAGCAGCTCAGGACTCTGAGGTCATGCAAGGAAAACAGAAAAAAATCTAACGGGGCTAAAGCCAGGATCAGCCACCACTTATGCACGTCTCTGTAAGGAAGGTTCACAGGTTTTGAAGCAGAGGCTGGGGAATTTACCAAAGAGAGGTATAATTTAAACTAGGTAAGGAGGGGGCACTGAAGGTAAAATCACCAGGAGAGGGGGCCTGGACCTCATCCATAGCAAGGCTTGAGCCAAACATAAGTAGGATAGAGGATGGTGGGAGGAGTAGGGAGCAGTAAGAACAGGATCAGGGTGAGGGTAGTATCACTAAATGCTTGGAGATTGGGGAACAAGATGGCTGGGTTGCAGGCATTGATGGCAGAGAGGGAGGCGGACGTGGCCACCATTACCGAGATGTGGGCAGCACAACACCATGACTGGGACCTAGCCAACCCAGGTTTCAAATTATTCCAGAGGGACAGGGAAAAAGGGAAAAGGGGGGAGTGGCAAATTATGTTAGGGAAGGGTTTAGATGTAATAGGGAGGATGGGGAGGAAGGCAGGTCAGAAGTCATTTGGCTGCAACTACACAACCCAAGACAGACTAAGGTCAGATTGGGGGTTGTATGCAGACCTCCAGCCAGGAAGGAAGAGATTGATAGTGAGCTGAGGAGCACTTAAGGAGGCTTCGTGGCAAAGGGGGCACCATGGTGGTTGGAGACTTTAATCTACCAGGAGTGGATTGCAGCATCCCAACTACCTTATGTGCCAGGGAGCAGATCCTCCTAGAAGCCTTCCAGGATGGCATCCTGACTCAGAGGGTAACAGAGCCAATGATGGAGGGGAACATTCTAGACCTGGTGCTGGAGGACCAGGAGCAGGTCAGGGATGTTGGGGTGGAAGGAACCACTATTAGGTAGTGATCATCACACAGTGTGGGTCTCAATCAATCTGGGGAAGGAGGTAGCCACCACTAACACTAAGATCCCGGACTTCAATAGGGCAGACTTTGGCAGGATGGGTAGTGTACCAGAAAGGCCCATCGCTACCATCCAGCCAGACATGGATGCTGAAGAAAAATGGGCAGTCATCAAGCTAGGACTCACTGAAGCCACTAACACTTGTGTTAAGAGCCAAAGCAAAAAATCCAGGACCAAGAAGCCAAGCTGGATGAGAAGAGAGGTGGTGAAGAAGGTGAGAGATAAGAGGACTGCATTTAGAACCTACAAGAGATCCAACAGGGCAAAGGACAGAGAATAATATGTGAGGAAATCCAGGGAAGTGAGCAGAATGGTAAGGGCAGCCAAGGCAGCTAGAGAACTGAGGCTAGTGCAGGGGTCAAAGAAGAGGAAAAGGATTTCTTCAGCTATATATATATATATATATATATATATATATATATACATACACTTATATATATATATATATATATATATATACATATATATATATATATATATATATATATATATATATATATATATATATATATATATGGGAGAAGATGAAAACAGGATCAAATTGTTAGGCTCCAAAGAAAGGCAGTGGTTGGGTAGAAAGGGGCAGAGCATGCAGTACTCAACAAGTACTTCTGTTCAGTATTCACCAGAGAGAGAGAGAGAGAGAGAGAGAGAGGCCTGTACCTGAGGGAAGGGTGGGGTGGAGGGGGAGGAGGAAACCATGGATGGGGAAATCATGGTGGAAAGTGTAATGGAGGGCCTTAAGGACCTGAAGGTAGACAAGGCACCTGGGCCAGATGGAGTTCATCCCAGAGTGCTGAGAGAGTTGGCAGTAGTCCAGGCAGGGCCATTGGTGGACCTGATCAACACCTCTCTAGAAACAGGGTGCATGCCCAAGGACTGGAGGGTGGGGCATGTGGTGCCTCTCCATAAGAGTGGGCCCAAGAATGAACCAGGGAACTACAGACCGGTGAGTCTTTCCATAGTGTTGGAAAACTGATGGAGACTTTCCTCATGGAAAAGCTGGTAAAATTATTGGGGATAATGATCTTCAGGATGGCAAACAGCACAGGTTTGTCTCATTCAGATCTTGCCAGACAACCTTGGTTGCCTTTTTCAACTGAGTGATGTGGGCACTGGACAGGGGTCATGTGGTGGACATCTTCTACCTGGATTTCAGCAAGGCCTTTCATTTGATACCACATGGTAGCTTGGCCAGCAAGTTGAGCAGTCTTGGAGCAGGGAGGAAACTGGTCAGATGGGTCAGGAACTGGCTGCAGGATAGACAGCAGGAGGTAGTAGTGGGGCATGAGGCATCAGAACCCGGGACAGTAACAAGTGGTGTCCCACAGGGCTCGGTGTTGGGACCAGTTTTGTTTAACATTTTCATTGCCAACATTGCAGTAGGGATCAAGAGTAAGATCAGTCTCTTCGTAGATGACACCAAGATCTGTGCAGAGGTGGATGGTGGGGGGTAAAGAACTCCAGGAAGATTTGGAATGACTGGAGGAATGGTCTCACACTTGGCAGCTTGGATTCAATGCCAGGAAGTACAATGTGATGCATTTAGGAGCCAGGAACCTAGAATACAGTTACTGGTTGAGGGGAAGGGATTGCAATTATAGAAACATAGATTTCAAGAGCAGATAAGGATTGTTTGGCCAACCTAGTCTGCCCATTTCTCTACCTATTGGATAAGCTGCAGATCCTAGTTAACCAACAGCCTACTTCTTCCTACCCACCACCAGAATTGCCTTATCTGTCCCATGCATTATTGAATTCCCCACTGTTTTTGACCCCACAACCTCCCTCAGGAAGGTCATTCCATGCATCCACCACCCTCTCTGTGAAAAAAATACTTCCTCACATTGCCCTGAGCTATCCCCGCTCTATCTTCAAATTGTGTCCCCTTGTTCTTGCACATCTCTTTTTCTGAAAGATGCTACCCTCTTGGATTTTGTTGATTCCCTTGAGGTACTTGAAAGTTTCTATCATACCCCCCTCTTCCTCCTGTCCTCAAGGGTATACATATTAAGCTTCTTTAGTTTCTCTTCTTATGGCTTCTGTTGCAGACCCTGCACCATTTTAGATGCCCTCCTATGGGCTGACTTCATCCTGTGTATGTCCTTATGGAGATGGGGTATCCAGAACTGTGCAAAGTACTCCAGATGGGGTCTCACCAACTGTCTGTACAGATAGATAACAACTTCCTGTTTTCTACTGGTGATGCCTCACCCTATACATCTCAATATCTCCTCAGCCATCATTACTGTCTTCTCACATTGCTTGCTTACCTTTAGGTTATCCGATATAACTACTCCCAGTTCCCTTTCCATTTTTGTTGTTGTCGTATCTCACTCCCCAACATGTACTCTTCACCTGGATTTTGTTTCCCAGGTGCATTACTTGCACTTCTTCACATTGAATCTAAGCTGCCAAACATTTGACCATTCCTCCAACCCTGGCAAGACCCTTTTCATCCTTTCCACCCCCTTGTGTATCAACCTTGTTGCCAGATCTTTGTGTCATCTGCAAAGAGGCATCCTTTTCTTCCAGTCCTCTGCAATGTCACTTACAAAGACATTAAAAAGAACCTGATCCAGTTTTGAACCCTGCAGTACCCCACTAGTAACCCCCTTTCTTGGGTGGACTCTGTTTACTATTACCCTCTGTGTCCTGTTGTCCAGCCAATTTTTACCAGGCTACCACCCTGGGACCCAATCCCAGGCTGGCTAACTTGTTTATTAATCTTTTGTATATGACTGTGTCAAATGCCTTGCTAAAGTCTAGGTAGGCCATGTCACAGCCCCTCCCTGGTCTACTACTTTGGTCACCCAGTCAAAGATATCTGTTAGATTTGTCTGACATGACCTTCCCACTGTGAATCCATGCTGCCTTGGGTCTTGTGCCCGCTGACCTCTAGGTACTCAACAGTTCTTTCTTTCAGAAGTGATTGCATCAATTTCTCTACCACTGAGGTCAAGCTAACAGGTCTGTAGTTTCCTACCTGTGCTTTGATCTCAGTTTGTGAAGGAATCACATCCACCCTTCTCCAGTCCTTAGGTATCACACCATTCTCTCATGATTTGTTAAAATGGGTATTCAGTGTTGTCACTAGTTCTCCCCTTAGTTCTTTTAGAATTCTGGGGTGAATCCCATCAGGTCCCATTGCTTTGTCCACCTTCAATTTTAGGAGTTCTTTCAGAACCTTTTTTCTGTGAAAGGACTGGTATCAACCCATGACCAAAGAGAAGGATATGGGGGTACTAGTAACCAGGGAAATGAACCACTCAGCCCAGTGTAGGAAGGCAGTGGCAAAGGCCAACAGGATGCTAGGGTGCATAGCAATGAGGATTATTTCTAGGATTGGGAAAGTATCTCGCCTCAGTACAGGACCTGGTGAGGCTGCACTCAGAGTACTCGTGCATTTCTGGTGCCCCTAAAGAGGAATATCAAACTACTGGAGGGTACAGCGCAGGGCAACAAAAAATGATCCTGGGGTTGGGGATAAAACTTATGAGGAGAGGCTGAGATAGCTCAATATGTTGGTGGATAGATAGTGGATAGAAGAGGGGGGGGACATGACTGAGACCTTAAGTACCTGAAGGGAATGAACAGAGTAAGCACCCAGAGTCTGTTCAATCTAAAAGGTGGAAGGGAAATCAGTGGGCACTCTTTGAAGTTGGAAGGGGGCAGGATTAGAAGGGAGATTAGAAGACACTATTTCACCAATGGGGTGGTTGCAGGGTGGAACACTCTGCCAGAGAAAGTCATATGATTATGGACAGTGGGGAGCTTCAAGAGGGGATGGGACAATTTCAAAGGGAGGGTTCATACCGTGAGGTGGCAGGGGCTGGGTGTGAAGGAAAAATTGGAGGGAGGCAGCTGCAGTTTATCGACTGAAGTGCTGCTCACTCAAGCAGACTAGATAGACCATAAGGCCTGTATCTGCTGGCAATTTCATAGGTTCGTATGCATATATTAAAGGGGACAGGAAATATCTACTAATTGCCAGCAGTTAGTAATGTTCATCTTTACAGCAATAAAATACCTTCCTCCAAATAATCGATATTTAACTGTTTCTGAAGTAAGCAATAACCCATGACAGGGTACGGGGTTATCGGCAGTTAATCCAGATCCTGGTTGCATTGTGAGGCACGAGGCCACATGCCTCATGCTCTCACAGCACCCGGGGTGTGGATTAACTGCCAATAAACCCACACCCTGGAGAGGGATATTGTGCTTATAACATTGGGTAATAAGCAGGCTGACAACATGAAGACAAACATGTTTGTAAGATTTTAAATCTGGATTGTTTATTATATGGGCTTCCACTAAAAGAAGTAGTTCCATTGTGCAAGAGTTGTGCACACTCACAGGTGCCTAAGATTCTGTCAGTATAAAATCATAGTGACACATGTACAGTGACCCAGATGTCTGCTGTGCTATCAGAGAACTGTGCTGCTCATTCTGCACAGTGGCTACTTGAGTACTGAAATCTAACGTATGCAACATGCGCCCACAGTCAGGAGTTCACAGATGAAAGGTAACAGGCTAGACAACAAACAGTCACATACTGTACCATTGGAAATGGCAACACGATTTAACAGGTTGGGACCATCAAACAGTAAACACTGTAATGTTCTCTAACAAAGGGAAAGCTTATACCACAGGTCACAGTCTGTGTTGATGTGTCAGACAAGGCTTCCTTACTGTGACCAGCACAGTGGAAACATGCTTTACTTGCTGTGGTAATGAAACTGAATGGGACCATTAATGGTAAACTTCTGCATGTTAATTCCTGAGATCATCAGTTGGGTGTCAGGAGTTGTCATACTGCTAGTTGGTGCACTGTCTTGTAAGGTGGGCTGTCTTGCTGCTGACACCTGGGTTGTGGCAGGGGGGGTCTCCTGATTCCACACTGATTGAAGACTGGTTGCTCTGTGTTGGGCACTGTGACACTGATTTCAGTGCCTGTGTGCTTCCCTCTGCCTCAGGTGACTTGTGCGATGGGGTGCTGGAGTTACTGACAGATGAGGTGGTTTCTGGATGTACAGTACCAGCAGAACTCAAGAGTGTGCTCCACTTCTCCCAGTCAGCATTGGAGGTGCTACAGTAGTTTCTCAGGCTTGTCTCTGAATGATGCCCTGTCATGCTCATTTTTTCTCTGGAAGACAAGCCCACATCTGATAAGATTTGCACAGTGGTACTATGGATGCAGTGGTTCATGTACCGCTGTGACAAGCCTGCTTCTGCTGAGATTTTTGCCATCTTGTCTCCAAAGTAATTTACACCCATGGATCACTGGGTGTACCAGTACTCATCGCAGAAATGCACAACTCTCTTAGGGTGCACGTGCAGGTACAGGGCTGGTGCACTGGGTGGACATCTGCTGATATACTTCTTATAGATTTGCACAGGGCAGATGGGGTGTGTCTGGTCAGCAAAGAGAAAGCCACGATGGTTTTCTTTGTTTATCTCATTCATATCACTGTGGTTTTTAGTGTGGGGATAGAATGTGAGGGTCAAATGTTCTTTCCCATCTGGATCTTTTTTAAATCCGAATTAGTCGTGTTTCAGCTTATGGACTCCTTCTCTGCCACAATGAGTGAGTCCGAGCTGAATTTCACACCAGAGCCATCTTAAAAGTCCAGATGGGGTAAGTGGAGACAAGGCTTCTGATGACCTCAGGTTTGTTTTGTCTGAGTGGGTGATTGCTGGGTGGTGTGCAGCATGATCTTGCACTTCTTTTGGTTGCTTCACCATTGCTATGAAAACACTGTTAGCGAATTGAAAGGTAGGGTGACTAGTGATACTGATTTGCCTGTTGTTTTCAGAGCTGTTTAAGCAGCAATTGACAGCTGCTCTCAGGTATACTAGAGAGCTGACTGAGTACACATTGCCCTGAAAGCATCAGACGTTGGCATAGAACTCTCACAGCAGTGCATCCAGCATCTTGATCGGCATATCTTTGTAACTGACAGAAATATTCTTTTCAGCAAGCCAGTAAGCCAGGACAGTCATAGCCCACGGTGTGGTTTTGTGTGTTGGGCTTGTCTTTTGCTTATTCCAATTGGTCAAGATCTGTTCTACACACATTTACGCACCTAGTGCTGCTCTTTACTTAACCATCACTCTCCTGGCTCTTTCTGCTTCTCATTTTGGGAGGCTTTTCATCGAAGAACTGCTGTTTCAACCATTGGTTTACTGTGAGGTGCCCAAAAAGTGAAAGATTCATTTGAATGCTATCCATTGTGTTGGGTTCTTGCTGTCTGCAATAGAAAAAATTTGCTGCTGCTCAGTTTGCATCTGGCACTGTGGGGAGGGATCCTGCCTACTGCCTCCTCCCAACAACTGTGCATTTATTAGCAGTTAATGCATGGTCAGTTGATGCTGTTTAACTAACTGAGCTGCTGTCTGTTCCTACCCCATGTTATAATAACAATTAATGAGAAAACAACTGTGTTCAATTGTTTTCTTTTTATGGACAATATTCTGTACAGTGCTTTTCATGGAATCAGTAATTTGGAGTCGTTACAATGTCAACGGTTTGTGTACAGATTGCTAAGCATAAGCTGTTGACCTACTCTATATGAGACATGCTCAGAGTTCTGTACACAAACTGTGACATAGCTAAAACTCCAGATTACTGGTTCCATGAAGAGAACTATAGCAGAATGCTGCCATGAATGTAAAACAATGAAAACATTTTTTAACAGCTTTTTTTATTCAGGTGCAGTAATATATGGATCGTTTAGTGGCGTGAATATTATTTCTGAAAATAAGGGCATTATAAACAGTTGCCAATTAGAAATGATTCCCTGTCCTCTTTAAAACATTTTTCAAGATTGTTCATAAGGTTGATGTGAAGTCACATTTATATTCCTAAGCAGGTTACTTGAAATATGAAATATTGGGCCCCATTTTTAAATAAAAACACAAGCACAGTGCACGCATTTGTGCTGGGCTTGAGCCTGCACTCACCCCAGCTACTGCTATATTCAGTCATTTAGTGATTGCCACTATCCAACTTCATATCAGGATATGTCAGCACAGCGCTAAATGCAGCTGTGCTGTCCCTGATGTACTGTACCAGGGCTGTATAAAGCCCAGAGGGAACAGCATTAACCAAGATGGGATAGCGCCAAAACCCTTTTGGGCTATATTAAGCCCAAACATGCAAATAAGCCCATTGGGAATAGATGGCACTAAGAGGCCATTTCTATGTCCACTATGGGCTTATTTGCATGGGTTGCTGCAGCCCCTTAGCACCACTGAAATGGGGAAATAGTAATCCTCGGTTGTCATGTTTGCTCCACCCACACCCAAATGCTCCACAGAGATGTCCTGAAATGGCCTTGGTGGTCTAGTGTGTCCCACTACCCTGATTACTATATAGAGCTGACTTGAAATGGTCCTGGTGATCTAGTGTGCCCCCCTACCTTTGGTAATCCACAGAGCTGTCCTGAAATGGCTTTAGTGGTGTTGTATGCACCCCACCCTCCGATCACTCCACAAGCTCTTAAATATGCCCTAATGGCATAGTTGTCCCCACATCCTGATCTCTACCCTGAGCTGATCTGAACCACCCCTGGTGATCTAGTGTGTTCCCCACATCCAATTGCTCCTCAGAGCTGATATGAACCATCCCTTATGATTTAGTATATTCTCCACCCTGATCATTCCTCTGAGCTAATCTGAGCCATTGCTGGTGTCCTAGTCTGTCCACTCCTGCACATCACTCCATAAAGCTCTTAAATATGCCCTGGTGACATAGTAGTACCCCCCACCTGATTACTCATTCACATGGTTTAAAGCCAATCCCGGGCCGTCCAGTGGCCCCCCAAAAGCACTCCACCTGACCCAACCATTGACATTCCACCTCCACACACCACCCCACACCAGTTGCTGATGCTTCTCCCAGCACCACCTGCCCACTAACATATCACCGCCCTATATTCCCCCCACCTCAATGGGTAACACTCCTTACAGTTCAAGACCGCAACTGACATAGCTGTTTCGTTTTTTTTTTTTTTATAAGTATACTTTAATGAGTTTAAATTTACCACAAAAAGTCAAACAACAATCACAAGTAAAGAACAAACCATGAAATTACAGATAAACAACATACAACAACAAACAAGTCCAATAACCCCCCACCGAGCACGACTCACAAAAATTATCTCGATATAGGGGGTCATTCAAACAGAACACATATAGAATATGAAAGGTCAATAGTAAAGATAAAAACATCAGGGTGCAACTTGAGTAGCAGACAAAATAGCATACAAGGGTCCCCTACTACTCCAAAACAAATCACATCGATCCCGAAGACAGACTGTCCAGTTTTCTATATCTAAAGCCTGGAGAATTTCCCGGTGCCATTCCCTAAAGGAGGGAACAGTGTCATCTAGCCAGTGCCACAAGATAACAAACTTGGCCGTGATGGCTATCAAGGCCATATACCTCTACTTAGATACACAGATACATATACACTGTCAGCAGATAAGGGTCTATGGTCCACCTAGTCTGCCCATTTGAGCTTGTAAGTTCCCTATTACATTTTTCTGCAAGTCAGTTGCCCCTTACCCCTGACCTCCAAAATTCCCTTATGTCTACTGTATCTCATGCATTCTTAAATCCTGTGATTGTTTCAGCCCCCATCACTTTCTCTGGCAGGGTGTTCACTTGTCCACCCCTCTTTCTGTGAAGAAATTCTTCCTCATGTTTCCTCTGTATCGCCCTCCCTTCAACTTCATCCCATGCCCTGTAGTCCAGGAACATATTTTTCACTGGAAAATAGTGTATTCCGGCACCATATTGGGGCTTCTGCTCAATGAAAGCTATATCTTGGGGAATCCAAGATGGCAGCCATGCTGGGCTAGCCGTGTGTATAGCTCTGTATAGTTTTGTAGTGTTCCATGCCTTTTAGTGTGTATTTGTTTTTGTTTTTGCATCGGTATCTCGTTCGTTTGCTCTGTTAATCCATTTTTATTTTTATTTTATTTTTATCTACATTTGGAGTCCTTCTTCGAGTCGGGAGTTGAAGTTGGGAGTCTGGAGCCGAGAAAGGGTGGCTTATGGATTTCGGTGGTTTGGAGGATTTTGAAGTTTGCCGCCGTTTTGTTTAGGAGATCATGATTTATGATCCTGGATTTGGCGATTTGGACGACACGGCATGATTTTGCAAGATCCCCTGGAAGCTTTTAAATTTGCTGGTTTGGGTGAACACAGTGAGTACTTGGAACTGGAAGCTATTTGCTTCAGCTTTTGGGGACAATAAATCGGATTTTTTTTTTTATTTTATTATATTTTGTTTTCTGGGTTTGAATTCTTTCTAGTTGGGGAGGAGGGTGGGTTTGTAGACTTTGTTGGGTTGGGTTTATTGTTTAAGTTATTATTGTTTTGGAGGATTTTTAGGATTTTAATTGTTAGAAATTCTGTTATAGGTTTTTAGAGTTTTTGGATTAGTTTACTTAGATATTTGTTGCATATTGTTTAATTTGAGCTAAAGCACGTGCTGGCCGGCAGGCTCCACGGCGGTGCACTATTCATCCTCCTCTCTTTGCATCCTCCATGCTTTTTATACTCCTCCCCTACACTCTGAGATGTACCAGCACTGTAGAGCACTGGGGATTGTTACGTAGGGAGTGAGAGGGCAGGGTTGGCGAACAGGAGAGGATGAAAGAGCAGAGACCACCGTGATCGGGGTTATTAAGTCCAGAAGGTGCCCTGGGGTGAAATGGAATCCAGACCGGGGTCTCCAGTGTCTGGTGCCCATACAAGGGCACCACTGAATTGGTGGGCAGATAGCCGGACAGCTTCGAGGTTTGTCCAACTCGGCGGTGTTATGCAATGCCAGGTCTGTTAAGAATAAGACCACTGTTTTAGCCAATCTTATTAGTTGACTGACTGGCTTGCATTACCGAGACCATAGCTGGATGAAAATTCTGGCCCCATTTTGGAAGGCCTTGACTCCAGCAGTGCTCGATACCGCCTGAGATTGGACCGCAGGGGTGGGGTGCAGTCTGTTTTAAGACTAAATTGGGCCTCCAAGAATGTGGTAGTAGGTGAGACTGAATCCTTTGAGTGTACAGTTGTAGCAGGTGTAGGTGTTCAATTGTTCTCATCTACCGTCCACCGGAGATGGGAACATTTCTTACAGGAAGTAGCAGACTTCAAGTCAATATGTCATTTGAGTCACCCAGACTGATGGTTCTGAGTGACTTTAACACCTGGGTCGACAATGAACTCTCACAATTTGTAACTACTTCCTCCAACTTATGTTTTCTTTGGGTCTTACAGGTAGTTTCACTGCTATACATAAATCTGGGCACTCTTTGGATTTAGTCTTCCTCCTAGAGGGTTGATTCATCCACGTGGGGGTGGAGACCAGTCACCTGGTCTGAGTTAATACACCTGCAGAAAAAGGAAATGGAGATTGAGCAATGAGCAGATTCACCCTTGTTGGTATGGTTAGTTTGGATGGTGTCCCATGTGTCTGCCATTGCAGAGTAAATGGATGGCCCAAGGAAAGGATGGCAAGACCCCATAGTGGGACTGCCTAGTGAGTAGTAAATACATTTAAGCAAAGCATAGGGTCCCTCTTGGGGTGCATATTAATTAGGATGGTGGGACCCACATGGTCCACCATCTCCACAGTATTGCACTGTCTGAGGTAAGGATGGCAGAACCCCCAGTGATCTGCCATCACTGAGTCAATGGATGGTCAGGTAAAGATGGTGAGATCCCTATGGGGATCTGCCTCGGAGATATGCAATCAATAACACCCTGTAGTGGGGCAGTTAGGGATGGCTGGACCCCCATGTAGGTCCTCCATGGTTGTAAAAATGAGTATTCTGAGGGAAGGGGCCACTGGTGCTTGTAGGCTCCCCTTACTAGGCTTTTCTTTAAACTCCAAATTTCAACAATGCTGAGTTACTAGGTAAAGGACCTAAGACCAAAATGAATATTCCACATCTTTGAGAAGGCACAGCGTTACCGTGATATTCAGCTGGCATGCTGTCCCTATCTTGGCTGGCCCTTTGAAAGGCTGTCTGGAGAGCCCACTGATAAAGTCAATGCATAGTACTAAGATTCTTGCCTTCATCCAAGGATGTGTTCTGTAGCTCTCCTCTCCTTTCAGCATTGATACCTCCACAATATGAAGCCAGTGGAATGTCAATAAATGGACCACAGATTGCTGGATGGAGAGAAAGGCCCCCTTGTGGGGCATGAGTGGAAGGGATGGTGGGACCCCACATAGTCCGCCATCACCACAGTATTGGATGGGGAAGGATCACTAATCTTGTTGAAATGTAGATGTCCGTAGACCTTGCAAATTCCATCAGCCAATATGGCACTTGCCTTCTGAGTGAAGGGGAGACTTGGCAAGGATAATACAATAAAGTACCAGCTAATAATCCCAACTTCTGGAATGAAGGGTCACCCATGACCCACAGTAATAATGCAGAAGTGGGAACCCCCGGCCTCCAATGGTGACCTATGGGCTGGAGGAGAAGTTCAAAAGTGGTACACCAGCCATGCTGGCAGCAGGCATGTTGGGTGCTGAAAAACAGGAAAAATAATCCAGAGTTCCCCTCCCCACTGAGCAGCAGCTAGAGGGGGCAGGAAAACACAGTACAGTGGTGGTGGCCACCACAATTGCAAAGGGGCACTGAAGGTTCAGTGTGCTGTGGCCCAGGAAACAATCCAGGAGTGGGCTGGGGGGGCAGAGAGGGAAGCGCTTGCCAGCCATGAGGAAGTAGCACAAGGAGGCACTGCAAACGTCCATGGAGGAGGAGGCGAGAAATGGTGGAGCAATGGCATGGTACAGACCAAAAAAGGAAGTCCAGCAGAGCAACGCAGCAGCAGTCTGGGTGCTGGTGAGAGGATGAGAAGGTAGAGGCTGGTGAGGAAGGAAAGAGCCCAAAAGACAACTGGGGAACAGAAGGACAAAGAAGAAAAGGTACAGGCCAGAACGGGGCGCAAAGCAGTAGACATGACAAGGGCAAGAAAAGAGTGAGGTGGAAGTTGGCACCAGGGAGAAGGCAAAGAGAGAGAAGGGAAGAACTCATCTCCACCAGCCACACAGCCCGAAGCACTGCTCTCAAATGCTCAAAGCAAATGAATGTGCTATCCCCCACTGAATTTCAGGGCTGAAAAGCCTTCCAAGTGTGGTGGACACTGTGAAGTTGATGGTTATACCAGATATTTAAAATGTTGTACTTGTTCCAGGGATGATCCCACATCATTTTTGATGATAAGGGAGATGCAATTATGTTTGCTGTGGACACTGGAGAACAGCATGGTCTTCGTTTTTTTTTGTAGTTAAGTATTAGATTTTGGTCAGTGAACCATTTTTTGGCAGATCGGGCTTTACTGTAATTGGTCCTGAAGGTGTTTTGGATGTGGGTTACTAGTATATATTACAGCATTATCTGCATATAGTAGGATGTTGCTATGACAAGACGTTAGTAGCTTATTCATAAAAAATGCTAAATAATAGAGGTCCCAGGATGGATCCTTGAGGGACTCCAGATTGTACTGTTCTACTGTCAGAGATGACATCTCCAATTTTTACTTGTTGGGTGCGATTGGTTAAATAGCTGGAGAACCAATTGGTGGTGTCTGAGGAGAGGCCAATGCTGGTAAGCTGGTCAATAAGTAGTGTATGGTTAACAGTATCGAAGTCCTTGGTTAGGTCCATGAATGTTGCCCCAAACAAGAGCCCTTGTTCCAGCAAGTTATGGATAAACCCAGTAAATTCCAGTAGGACAGTGATGGTACTATGCCCATGCCTAAACCCATGCTGTTGGGCACATTACAGTTGGTAGGTTTCCAGGTACTCCTCCAGCTGGTTGGCCACGATGCTCTTTAGGGCTTTTGAAAGCAGTGGGAGAATCAAAACTGGGCAATAGTTTCCATACTGTGCCCAATCCCCACTCTTATGTACTGGGGTGACCATAGCAGATTTCCATCTCTGTGGGAATTGTGAGCAGTTAAGGTGAAAGGTTTGTTATTTTAATAAGAGGCGTTAAGATTTCTTCAAGTGTGAGGTTGATAAATTTGAGATCCAGCGAATCCTCACTGTATCTGGATTTCCACAGCACTTTCTTAAGATAGCGTCTCGCCTCACATTCAGAGACAGACTTGAAATAGAATGGAGGGTGGCTATGGTGAGGATCCTGGTTCAGTGAGTTGCCACTAGTGGTGGTAGGGTTGAAAAAAGCTTGGTGGGAGGACACTGCTCAGATCTGAAAACGCCTTAACTGAATGTGTCGGCAATGAATTTTGCATCCGTTGATGGGGTTTCTTCTATGTTTATCATGTTGGGTGTTGACTTGGGGTCCTTCCCTGTGATGTCATGAATGTTTTTCCAGAATGACCTGCTGTTATTCCAGGTTTTCGATAGGGAGTCTTTTTAATATTGACTTTCTCTGGTCTGGATTGCACTGGTGCACTCATTTCTTGCTGTTTTGTAGTTTTAGAGGTTGGATTGGGTACCAGAGGCCAGCACCTTGTGACAGAGGCGATCCCTAGATTTTAAGAGTTCAATAAGGGCAGGGGTAATCCATGGATTGCTGGCACCCTTTACTTTTTGTGTTTTAAGAGGGGCATATTTGTCACAGACTGCATGGAAACTACTAATGAACTGGTCAAGCGCAGTGTCAACATTGCTGGCATTGTGAATATCAGACCAGTCTTGACGCCTAAGGTCGGTTTTCAGTTGCATTATTTTATGCCCACATGATACAGCAAATTTAATTTACCTGCTTCCCCAGTTTAACTACAGTACTTCATCCAGTAGTAAGTGTACCAATGTAGTAATTTAGAGAAACATCTTTAAACATCTGAATAGCTACATGCTTGCTACTGACACGGTAAGATACGCCACCACTACTAAAACCTACAGTCCTAATTACTCATTCCAAAGATTTACATTTGAGGGTCCCAAGATAAGAATATATTAATTAAAGTTTACTTCACTTTACTTTACTTTTTGTTCTGCCTTCTTCTTCGTTCTCATCCACCCACAATGGTAAGGAGGTAAGGACTATACTCATTTATTTGATTCGTAATCGGGACCACGGAACCACGTGGTTGGTACATTTACGTCCTGGTTACCGTGAAAACTGTTTCCATGTAATGGTGAATCTCTTAGTTGAAATACACCCACAACACACCCACAAACAAGAAAAGTAGTAAGGTGAGTCACACTTTATTGAAGAATACACAGCACAAAGCAAAAAGACAAACAAAATAAAAGTGTTCTGAATCTAGCTTCAGCTACACAGCTCTTGCAGAAAGCAGAAAAATCATGCTTGGTGCCCATTCTGCAAGGTGAGTTCAACCACTTAAGCCAAAGACATTCTGAAGTAAAGATGCAGTACAGTGCTGCCAGAACAAGAACTGCAACAGCAACGCTAGAGTAACACCATATGTAACATGCAATTGGTAAAGATATCAGCTGCTGTGAGAGAGATAAGCATGCAATACTTTATGGGTGTGATCAGGTGACATGACTTCAGAGTGTGATATAAACTTTATGCACATATTTCTAGTTCTACAGTATGTAAGATTGATTGACGCCCCACCATGGGTAAAATTTCTGGAAACAGCAGCAGCCTCACTCAGAGCAGCTGTGCCTCTTGTACATACCTCATCAATGCCCACCATGGGTATAATTTCTGAGAACAGCAGCAGGCTCAGTCAGAGCAGCTGTGCCTCTCATACCTACCTCAGCAATGCCTTCCATGGTATAACTTTTGAAACAGCAGTAGGCTCACTCACAGCAGCTGCACCTCTTCTACCTGACTCAGCAATGCCCACCATGAATATAATTTTTGGAAACAGCAGCAGGTTTGCTAAGAACTGCTGTGCCTCTCCTGCCTGCCTCAGCAATGCCTGCCATGGGTATATTTTTTTGAAACAGCAGCAGGCTCACTCACAACAGCTGCACCTCTTGTATCAGTCTCAGCAATGCCCGCCATGGGTATAATTTTTTGAAACAGCTGCAGGCTCACTCACAACAGCTGCACCTCTTGTATCAGTCTCAGCTATGCCCACCATGGGTATAATTTTTGGAAACAGCAGCAGGATCACTAAGAGCTGCTGCACCTCTTTTACCTACCTCAGCAATGACCAACATGGGTATAATTTTTGGAAATGGCAGCAGGCTCACTAGTAGCAACTATGCCTCATGTATCTGCCTCAGAAATATCTGTCATGGGTATAATTTTTGGAAATAGCAGCAGGCTCACTCACAGAAGCTGAGCCTCTCATACCTACCTCAGCAATGCCAACCATGGGTATAATTTTTGGAAACAGCTGCAGGATCGATCAGGACAGTTGTGCCTCTCGTATCTACATTAGAAATGCCTGCCATGGGTATAATTTTTGGCAACAGCAGCAGGCTCACTCAGAGTAGCTGTGCATTTTGTACCTGCTTCAGCAATACCCCCCTATGTGGGACACCTAACAAGGAACCACCCCGGACCTGATTTGTGAAGACTCAGGAGAAGTGAAATTGTAATGGTTTTCCTGTTGTTGCCTGCAGGGTGAGGGGTTAACATTGGAAACGTAAACATCATATTTACCTTCAAATGAATACAGGGTTATAGTGCTAGGTACCAAAATTCAAGTTGATCCATGGTTTTCATCAGTAAATATGGTTTGTTATTCATATTTTCTGAACATTAGCGGACTGCAAGGTTCAAATGAATGCAGGGTACACTGCTAGGCAACAGAAAAGCATGTGATCTCTAGTTTTCATTACTAAACATTCTGTTAAACTGGTTCTTGAAATTACTCAGCCAAATATTGTTTCAAGTGTATTACTTCAGGTTGTAGACTGACAGGCGTGTGTGATGGTGTCTGCCTTTGCACTCAAGCTCGCAGCTAATGTAAACCACCTTTTGCATCACTAGGCATCCTTACTGTGAATGTAGGCAAAGTGTGACAGCACAAATATTGGATCACACCCAAAAAGAAAACCTCTGAGTACAGTTATCATATTGATTACATACATTGGGAGAGACCCAATAATAAAAGGGACCAATACTTCATATTTTTACACCGTGATCTTACTTACCAAACAACATTTGCCAATGATCTTTCAATATCTATCATGAGTTAGTTATCTTAGTGTTTGCACAAAGACTCATTTTGTATGTTTGTTGAGCAGCTGAATGGAGCGGACGGCCCTGGGGCTCGGAGAGCTAAGTGCCATATTTACTTACTGTAGCTGGAGACTGGAGTGGATAGTAGTGCTTCTAGGCTGAGTTATAAACTGTATTGGGATATTTTGCAGTGTTTGGAAGGTGGAGGGATGCTGACAGAGAGAGGAGGAGGAGGAGGAGGGAGAAATCTTTTTGAAAGTGGAGAAAGGAGGTCACATGACCCAGCTAAGCCTATGGGGTAGCCAGAGTCAGTATGCATTTCCCAGGTGGCCAAGCCACCCCTTGCATGAGTGACCCCAATGTGTGAGCACCAAGATGCAGAAGTGTGGTGTCTCAAGTGGCATCTGCAGGGCATTAACAGAGAAGACAGCAGGCAGCAGGCCATGCTGCTGGAGCTGGCAGGTCCTACAATGGGTGGGCCAACAATGAACATGGGGAGACCAAGGTGGTTAGAGATTCCGAGTGAATGGAGCAGGAACCGGCCATGGGGAGAGAGGGTGTACATTGGCAGTCAACCAGGGCAGGAGGCGGAAAGTGTTGGTCGATTGCATTGGATGCAGAGCAGACATGTTCCTGGGAATTGCATAGAGGGTAGGGGGCTGTATGTTGTGTTGGCAGGTGAGACAGCTTAGAAAGGAAATTGAATGGTTGAGGAGGGAGTTGTGGGGATGAGGGGCCCAGGAGGGGGGACATTACAAGCAGGAGGTGTACCCAGGGAGGCTCCCAACAGATCTTGCAGCAGGCAAACAAAAGGGTAAACTTGGTGGGGGGACAGGAGGAGCACACAAACAGGAGAAGCTAGGGGCAAAGATTGATGACTAAAGGAGTGTCACACATGGGGCAATGATAGAATAGGGTCGAGGCAGGGATATAAGTCTCAGAGAGGGAAGGCTTGAGTCACTCAGAAAAAAAGAGACTAACATTACAAACAGATTCTCAATTCTAACTAGCCTGGAGGAGCAGGAAGAGATGGGAAGAGAAGCTACAGTGAAGGTAAGGTGGAGGACACTATGGTGGAGAAGGGATGCAACAGGAGTCAGAACAAACTAGCGGTAACCCAGGAAGCAGCAGAGGCAAGGGAGGACAGAGGGAAGGTGGTAGAGTGACATAAACTGTAGTGGGGAGGAAGAGCAGATAGCTAAGGGGTTGGGGGAATCAGCAGACAGCCCAGGTAAGGATGGCACAAAAGAGAGGAAGGGAAACCATACATGGGATGAGTGCTATTCAGGGAGGAGACAGGGAGGCAGTAACAGAGGAGGTGGTATGAAAAAGGATGGTGTAACAGGTGTGGGAGAAGGGGAAGGATTGCAGAGGGGAAATGGTTCCAAAGTGGAAGCTGATAGACCCACCAAAGTTGTTAGGAGGGAGAAGACAGGGCAAAGATAATGGGAGTCAGAATGGTACAGAAACAGGGGTGATAGAAGGGGAGATCAAGTTAGGAGGCAGGAGATTATCAGGTATCATGAGGGTGAACAGGATAAGAGTGAAAAGGTCACAATTCTGGGGGACTCGATACTTAAGGCTGTAAGATGGGGGAACGGGGTGCCAGTAAATTCAGCATTTGGGTGAAGTGCATGCCAGGCATGACAGCAGGAAGAGTGGGTCAGCATATTGGCAGATGTGTGAGGAAGGTAGGGGTAAAACAACACATTGTGGTGCACCTGGGAATGCACAACCTGAAAGGAAGAAGGATACAGGAGACACAGGATAGCTTCAGGGAACTAGGGAAGCTATGCAGTGAAGGGAGAAAGTCAGTAGCCTTCTCAGAAGTCCTACCAGTACCAAGAGAAAGTTCAGCCAGAAACAGAAAATCATGGACGTCAATAATTGGCTGAGGAATGGTGTGGGTCCAAGGGTATGGACAAGTGGGGCAGTGGTGCAGCAAGTAGGTTAACACAGATCTGTATGCAGATGATAGGCTGTACTGTAGTAAGGAAGCAGAGGCGTGCACAGAAGTCATGAACAAGGGGGTCCCAAAATGCTAACAAAGCTTGGAGGTCTGAGGGCATGTCTGCATGAAATTTTGAAAAAAAATCACTGTAAATGGTACATTGTACTGCATTTTACAGTTAGGCAAGATACATTACAGCCAAAGCACAAACAGATGTGCACAACTGAATGAACCCTGGTGCTCTGTGGGGAGTAGTAGCTAGCCCCATAAATCCAAAGAGAAAAAGGTTAAGGTAGCAGAGCACTCACCAATCTTCCACAATAAGAAATCTCTCTCTTATGGACATATACACATAACAAGGTAATTTATTTTCTTCATAATCATCCTTAGGTGTTAATAATGTGGCAGACTGGGGGGGAATGAGTGTGAAGGGGGAAGTGGATGGGATACAGACAACGGTATTATGTTTCAGAACTTATTATAATATAATCCTTATTTATGTACTACATATTATGTACATGTATCTATACTTTCTAAGGACTACTTTTCTGTCTAATGTATTAACTCATTGTCTGTATTGATGGTTGTTGTTGTTGTAAAAACTTTAAACCAATAAAGCTTACTAAATAAAAAAAAAAGTTTGCCTACATATTCTGCCAGCATGTTTAACGGCTTATAGTCCTGCTTGGATTAAAGAAAACAGGACCAAGTCATCTGCATAAGCCAATACACCACAGTGTTTGTCCATAATTTTGGGAGAATCAGTATCACTAGAATTCAGATCACATAATAGCTTGTCAATATAGATACAGAAAAGCAATGGGTCAAATGCACAGCCTTGTCTAATGCCCATATTAGTATAAAAGATTCTAGAGAACTGCCCACCAGTGCCCATCTTTACTTGAGCCCAAGCTGAGGTATAAAGTTCCCTAATAATTGCTATCAATTCCAATGAGAAACCCTTTTCTTTCATTATATCCCATAATAAATTCCTCGAAACTGAAACAAATTCTGTACTAAAATCTACAAAGGCTGTAAAAAGTTTCTGTTTCCTTAGTACAACATATTTCTCATATAAATGTCTAATTATAAAGCAGTTATCAGTTGTACTATACCCAGCCCTAAAACCAGCTTGTGCCTCAGAAAGATCCCCCAATTGTATTAATTGCTCCCTAAGTCTATTTAAAATGAGTCTGAGAATATTTTCCCCAAGTCTATCAATAATAAGATAGATGGCCTATACATTTTGGATCAGCCTCATCACTTTTTTGTATATTGATATTATTATTGCAACTTTTCCATGTAGTAGGAAATACAAAGTTAAGGGAACAATAATTCAAATATTTAGTCAGCACCACAGACCATAAAAGCGGGGCACTCAAATATACCTAAAATGGTAACATATCAGGTCCTGGGGCCTTCTTTTTTTCAAGGATGCAATTACATAGTACACTTCTGCAGGTAAGAATGGATGGAATAGTTGCATAATAAAATCTAACACTACTCCTATATTTACAACATTAGGGAAAACAATTTAGTAGAGTAATAAGAAAAACAGGTGTCCATCCTAATATAAGTGTCTATTTCATATTTAATGTTATTTGTACCTTGGCTAGCAAACATGCAATAGGTTTGATAATCCTTGTTATATACTCAAGGCCCCTGGAATTCTGTTGGTTCTGAGTTGTGGAATTGCCGCAGAATTTGCATCATGCCGCAGAAATATATATAGTGCTACAGAATTTATTGTTTTGGTGAATTTTCATATAAATATACTGTTTTTCCTTAGTGTCAGGCTTTTCTTTCCCATCTCGTTTATCCTGAAGCCCCCATGCTCAGCATATGATGTCATCGATGACATCATCATATTTAATCAATAAAGGACTGCATTCTGCCAGAGAAGTGAATAATCCATGCTGAAAATCAGAAAATGCTGCTGCAGAGTCAAAGAGCCTACTTGAAATTGGAAAATTCTGCATAGAACACCAGGAGCCCTGTATATACTGTATGGCTTTAAGCATGTAATCCCATTGCTTTTGTTGATATTTTTCATGTTTAAGTGCAAGAAACTTCTTATGTTTTCTCTACACTTATTTAGTTCTCAAAGATTATGTATAGTTTTATGATAATTAACATTCCTTTTACAAATTTTTTTTTTTTGCTTTATGGCATTCTTCATCTAACCAAGTTTAATTTTTTTCCCTTGTATTTTTGTTAATATATGACTTTTCATTTTGCTTAAGACATGACAAGGTGCTGATGCAGGACTTCTATCCCAAATTCTCAGGTTGAGCTCTTTAATCCTGTTATTATGTATCGCAAGCTGTGCAAATTGGGGAGAAACATCAGAGGAACACTCTGTGTCCTTTGCTTATAATATAAGAAGAACATGACCACTCTTCCCCTAACTGGGATCTTTAAGATTTCCCAGTATATCATGCTCCCATTCAAAAAATATAATCTATAATCAAAGAGCCTTTATCAGAAAAGTGAGTAAAATTTCCCTCCCTATCTCTGTGAATCCTGCCATTAATAGGTGCCAGATTATATAGATGTAAAAACTCTATTAGCCTTTGTCCCATCTTGTTCATCCTATCTTTTGTTTTCCTAGGAAACCTGGATGCTTCTGAATGACACCAGTTATGAAAGCTTCCATCAGCATAGCCGTCATAAAGCCCAATCCTTGCATTAAAATCATTGCAAAGAACTACTTCTTTGCGGGTGGTTACTGCCCAGCTTTTATGTACAAGATCCTCCAATTGATACTATAGAGAAGGAGTATAAGATTTACAACTGGGTGGGAGGAAGTACACATTCACTAAACAAAAGTTTTTTACCTTTTTTGAATTGAATAAAAAAGAATCATCATGTTCTTATTACTGTATAAAAGATCCGCAGTAATATCTAGATCTATTTTAACCATGGTAATTAAACCACCTACAACTCTCCCTTTCTTTGCAACTTCTTCTCCAGGTATTTGAAATATTTGGTATCCATTCAGTAAAATTTCCTGATTTTTATTATGACAGGTTTCCTGAAAACACAAAATATAAAAAACTTGGCTACAAACTGCAACCATTCCTGAT
This sequence comes from Neoceratodus forsteri, assembly GCA_016271365.2. Lineage (NCBI taxonomy): Eukaryota > Metazoa > Chordata > Ceratodontiformes > Ceratodontidae > Neoceratodus > Neoceratodus forsteri. The sequence goes on along the minus strand of CM057453.1, from coordinate 18,882,575 downwards.
CCACTAGTTTAGCAAAGAAACCATAATATTCCAAGAAATTTATGTCATTCGAGAAGAATTTATTTCTTGGTGTAAGCCTTGTAATTCAACCAGTCAGTCAGTCTGCATAGCAAGGAGTTCAAATCTATTGGAAATTGTGACATTAAATATCAAATCCTCCTGATTTTTATTACCCAGTGACTTATGTATAAGTATAGGCTGATGATAACCATCACCCTGAGGAACTAGGTATAAGCCCAGTGTATATAATAAGCCCATATTCTCAATAATTTTACTGTACAGACTTAGAAAACCCACTTTAATAATTATTAAGTCACAGTCAGGATCGGAGCCTTGCCTTCTGACAGTGATGTCATCAGAATCTTCTACAGACACATTTAGTACTTTTTCTAATATCTATAACTGTGTCTCTGAGTTTATTATTGTTCTCATCCTTGGTCCTACCCATGCAATGCAAATACAATATTAGGGATATATCACTAGTTCTCCCTGTTTCATAGAAACAGCATTTTGTTATTTTATTTCCCTTATTTAGTAGTGCTCTATCCATTATATGTACCCCTGCTTCATCTAATAGTGCTGCTCTGTGTACGGATTTAAAGTCCCCGGTCAAACCATCGCAGTCATTTAATAGTGGGTAAAATGTCGATTGGATAAAATATCACCGGATAAAAAGTAGTGCGGTCAAAATAGCTCTAGACTAATTGTCGACCACATGATGAGCGCTGGACTAAATGTCACATATATAGCAGGCAGTTTCTGCTACTGCTACTGTTGGTAGTTACTTTATTTATTTCCAGTATTGTGAATGTTGAGAATGCTTTAGTAGCAGGGAGTTTCTGGTAAAAGCTGGTATCCTGTAGTTGGTAGTGCTTGATGTATAAAACATTATTTATTTCCTCTGTTAAAAGCCAGGATTGGGAATGTTAGGAATGCTTGCATTAAAAACTTTAATTCTGTTAAAACTCTGTTATTTATTTAAAATGCTTACTTATATGACATTTATTTCGAACTCACAGTGCCAAGTAATTTACACCACTACCCTACTACATACTCCATTGCAGAGCTGCCAAGAATGAAATCCAAACCCTCAAATGCTTAGCACTTAAATATCCATTACATTGATTACTTGCAGAAACTAGACAACCAAATTGATTACTGTCCCCTTTAAGAGGTAGGGTGCACCCTAGCTCAGATGTCGTTGCACACGAAAGTCGGCTTGTCCTGTAGCACAGTGAGATACTGCTTCCTTTGTATAAGTAGATTACCACAACAGAAAATGAAAGAACTGAAAAGTACATTTAAAAGTAAGTGATGCTTAGGTAATCATAAATGTATTCATTTCACTGAGACAGTGTTTGATGAGGTGGGGGGGGGGAATGGCACTAAGGCTTGTGAAAGCATGAACGTGGGGTGAGTTGGAAATCCAATTGTAGAAATGTCACCAGTAAAGTACTGCTTCAGCAACTTTCTGACCGTGACCACTTAATACGATGCCCAAAATAGTTTTGCCTAATTATCCACAGCATACTGTCTGTGGCGACATTTATCACAACGAAATGTCCGCATGCCGTGCTGCTCTGTCTAGAATATTTCTTGCTGATTCTGAACTCTGTACCATAATGTCTACTTGCCCTATACTTGTACCTCTATTCTAGCTGGAAACTTTTTCCAATGTAAATTCACCAACTGGGATTCTTAACACATGTGTAAATAGATATAACAACGTAGACTTTAATTTACTTAAGGGTTCATTGGAGGCTAATTTTAACCCAAAAAGACTAAGATAGTAGGACTGATTTCTCACAGTTTGATTCCCCTTATTCAACAACTCCCTGTTTACATATTCAATCTTGCATCCACATTTTCTAAAATCCTCTTCATTGATCCAGATCTGATTTGCTGCAAGTAGTGCTGTACAAAATATAAATAAACAATCTTTTTCATTCCACATTTGTGCAATATCTGAGGCTAACAAGTCTGCTCATGTAGCTGTCCTTATTAGGTTCACAATCTTATCCCTTAATTCAAGATAAGTCCAGTTGTGTATCACATTAAAACCATAAAGAGCTAAAATTGCACAATTACAAATATCTAACGTTCCTCGTGTGCATATTTCCTCTGGATCATTGCAATATGTGCCTTCAGCTTCCCTAATTAAAGCAGTCTCCCCTTTTACTAGCCTTATTTCTGGATTTAAATCTATACCAGCAGTTAAACCATCATGTACCTGCTGACCCACATTTACTTGTAAATTTTCCAGGGGAGCCACTTCACCTTCAACTGCTGAGGCATTACTTTGTTCCTTATGTTCTCCTGTAGTTGTTTTTTCTCCAAGAATGGAGTTACATAATACTGAGTTAGCCTTTCTTTGAAACTTGGCTTCTGGGCCAAATGCCCTTTGGGGTAACCATTGCCTCAGTGCTTGCACACAGAGGTTCTTTGTCTTTTCAATAATTTTTTGTTTTAATTGGGCTCACCACAACAGAACCCAGATAGACCATCTTAGGGTAGCTGGTTGATTCTACTGGGATGTCAAACAGATGAGGCATACTGATGAGTCCTGGTAGGATGA